>CM077159.1:166289696-166889696 GCA_039583875.1 Platanthera guangdongensis | reverse complement strand
TCAACGGGTTCGTTGGGGTTCGGCGAACCTGGCGGTGGGCTTCGCGCAGGCCGTCCGCGGCTTCGCCACCAGCAGCGAAGCTTAGACCTCTGCTAGGCTTAAAATTATTATTATTTTTTAAAACGAAATAATTAAATTAAATACATAAAGATATTTATAAAAAAATAAAGTAATTACAAAATAATTCACAAAAAATGAAAATTTAGAAATAATTAAAATGATTTTTATTTTTCTCTTAAAAATAACGAAAAAAAATAAAAAGAAAAATGATTTCAAAAAATAAGAACAAAATACAACTACTTTATTTTTAATTTTTTATTTATCGCTTTCATTTTATATATTTTACTGTTGCGGGCCACCTGACCTTTTCACCGATCCGAAAATCAGACCGTTTTAGCTCGGAGTCAGATCAGGCGCGAACAATCAGTTAAAGAAAACCGCAGTAATGAACAATAGACGTTCTTGACGTGGAAAACCCGGAAAGATGAAAAATCATGTGGCGGAAACCGTGTCGAGCCCAAATCCATATTGCTCATTGGAGTGTTACATAAATTGGTTTGATCTTGGAGTGCAACATGCCGCTACTCCGTTACATGTACAAAAAAAGAGGAAAAAATCGCTAAGTCATCAGAGCCTCGATGGAAGCGCTCCGGCCTCGAGATGACATCGAGCTCATGGAACCTTGGTGAGAGTGTTCCGGTTGGAAAATCTTCCAAGTCAACGGGGCTTCATGAGGATGCGCTCTCGTTGATGTGTAGCCTAGATGAGAGCGCTCTCGGGGATGCGAATGACGTCACTTGAGACGCGAGGAATCTGTAGTGCAAAGAGAAGAGCCGGGCGAATTCCCGAGCGAAAAATCGACCTAAGTCCATGATCTCGTTGGAAAACCTCGGAGCTCTCTCTTACCTTTGGCGTTGCTTGACTTGAAATGAAGATCTGATGGTTTATTTATAGTTTTTTGGAGGGTCATTGTGGTAATTGCGTCGGGGAGTGATTTGTGCTGGTGAATGGTGTCGCTCCATTTCGATCACGTGGATTGTCATTTTTGCCGAAATGACAGGAGTACCCCCTTCCCCCGTGTAACACCTCCCCTATAATGACCATTTAATATGTGTCCGGCCGGGGCCCCACAACATACGGACGCCACACCCCGGGTTGTTCAAGTAGTCTAGCCAAGGTGCCCGAAGGCGGCAGCGGCAGCCGGAGGTGGCAGAGATCGTCGTCGGCGGCCTGGGCTGTCGGCGGCGGCGCAGACGCGGCTCGTGTAACGCCCCAAAACACGGAAATGATCTGGTAGCGTCTTAAGGCAGATCTGGGGCCTGGTAAGGGTCACACGGCCTAAGACACGGGCGTGTCCATGGTCGTATCGTGCTACGAGTTCGGAAATTTTTTGTATGGTCGTCAAATGCATTTCGTCGACCATACGGAAAATCATATAGTTAGTGGAGAAGGGATTGCGGTAGATCCGGCGAAGATAGTTGCGATACGGGAGTGGCATGTGTTATCTACAGTGGCAGAAGTCTGGAGTTTCCTTGGACTTGCCGGCTACTACATGCGCTTCGTAGAGAACTTCTCGCGGATAGTGTTACCCCTCACGACTTTGACGAGGAAAGATCAAAAGTTTGTGTGGTCGCTGGAGTGCGTGCAAGCTTTTGAAGAACTGAAAAATCGGTTGACCACGGCGCGCGCCTATTCTATGTTTGCCGAGTGGGACCGTAGGATTTGAGATTTATAGTGATACTTCGGGTAGTGACTTAGGTCATGTTTTACTGCAGCATGAGAGTGTAATAGCTTATGGCTAGCGTCAGCTGAAGGTGCATGAGAGGAATTATCCGATACATGACTTGGTGTTAGCGGCTGTGATATTTGCTCTGAAGCCGTGTTCGGCCAAGGGAAGTAATTTTTAGGTGCGAATCGTGGTCGTTCATTTTCTTCTAATAGGATCCAACGGCCCAGAGATCTCCCTGCTGTTATAAGGTCGGGAGTTGAGGGTTAAACCCTCATTTCTCTTGAGGCTTTCTCTTTCTAAAGTGTTAGAGAGAGGGGAGAGCAAAAAAGGAGAATGAGGAATCCGGCCGCCGTTGGAGCTTCGGAGCCCCAAATTGTGAGCCGAGTCCAGATCCGTGGAGGCGAGGCCGTTACGGTGCTTTTCATCTGGTTAGTTTTCCATTGCGCCAAAGCGAACCTCTAGGGTAACGATTCTCTTCTGGGACATGTGAAGTCATCTTCCTTTTGCATAGGAAACCCGCTCTCGCGAGTGTGCGGTGAGCGTGTGGTATTTCCTTCGGGTGGACATTAATAGTCCATGTAATCTTGCATATAGAGTCCGGAATCGTATTACGGACATAGGCATGGTGTGTGAAGCCTACCCGGACAATTTGGTCTGGATCGGTGGTGTTTCATTATGCATGAATAGCCGGAGAAGACTCCGTGCCGATGGTTGTATTGGGGTTTTCTATGTGGTAGATTGCAACAGGGAGTCTTAGGGATTAACTCCAAGGTGCACCCGAAAATCTGGGCAGAAGCAAATTTCTACCGTATCGGTGGCCTTGGAGCCAGCCGTGTACATAATCGGGTTATGTACGATTGTATGATCGATACTTTGGGACTGGGGGAAACTTGGTCCGCTCCGATGGTTAAATTGTCGCGGCGAGGTGAGCAACGGGCAGGTGGAGAGCGAGTCTAGGCTACGGCTGAAAGGACCAAATGCTCACATTGTTTGCCGCCCTAGGGGCGGTGGTGGAGTTACGGGACTGACCAGGTTCAAACTGGCTTCACCGTATAAGTTCCCTTAGAGCACGGGGTGTGTGGCCGTGCGGGCCTACACCTGTGGTGAAGTGTGCTTATGTTGTACTTTCACTTTATTGTTTGGCTATGCTACTAAAATGCAGGGAAGGAGCACCGCCACCCCATGTAAGGGGTGGGGTCGTTATAATTTGGTCAGCTTTAGCTGATCGTTGCTTTTGTTTGCCACCACTGCGGTGGAATGTTGATTGCAGGTGCTGCTGAGCCTATTGGCAAGTAGCGGGCTGAAGCCCTGGTTGCTGTGCAGGCCCTTGAAGGCCAAATCAAATGTTTACTTTTATGCTCATGTGTGGTCGGCTTGCGTGCCAAAGTTTGGAAGATATTTATTATTTAAGTAAACTCTTGTAAGGTCATAAGGCCACGTACTTTGTGTATTTGTACGCACATTCCTACTTTGGGTTTTTAGTGGACATTCATGCTTTGGTTTGGGTTCTTATAATTGTTTTAAAAAGCTTCCGCTATAATATTCTGAGTTAGGACGCGTGTTCCTTTGCCAGTAATTTGGTATTAATACGTAACTCCACTAGCTGTCTGTGGTATATGGCGTGGGGCCCCGGCCAGAGCTTTTGTTATATCTCATGTGACTGATGGGGGTGTTACAGCGCGTGTGGGGTGCAACCGCGTGGATGGTGTGACCCAGTATTTTGGCTTTGCATGGCCGCGTGCAGTACGTGACCCTACATGGCCGCGCGCAGTGTGTGACCCTGCATGGCTGTGTGATTGCGCGATCAGGATCGCGCTTTAGGAGAACTGGAGTCTGTTTGGGTGGAGGTGACGGAGAACATTTGTTCGTTCGCGCCTCAGGAGAACCAATGTTCGTCCAAGTAAAGGTGCAGATGAATCTTTGTCCATCTCGCTTGGGAGGACTGGGGTCCATCCAGATGGAGGTGACGAAGAAACTTTATTTGTTTGTTTCTCAGGAGAACCTGGGTTCGTCCAAGTGAAAGTGCAGATGAACATTTGTCCATCTTGTCTGGGAGGACTGGGGTCCGTCTGGGGGAGGTGCAGAAAGGCTTTCGCTAGTCTCGCCTAAGAGGTGTAAAAAGGTTTTCGCCAGTCTCTGTCACAACCTGCATATTCTTAGTAATAAAATACTATCAGAGCGAGAGAAAATATGAGATCGTGATGTCACGTCGTACAGGGAACAACTGCAGACGTTCAGGCAACCATGTCATTTCATTTTTTTTATAAAAAAAACTTATGAATTAGGTTTTAAAACATTGTTATATTATTAGATTTGCTGACCGTGTCCCTCGGCTTGGTGGATCAACTAGTGCACGAGTGAGAAAGTATAGATTTACACAACGAAAAATTATTAAGTTTGATTCATTTATTATCCTAAATGAGAACGAAACTCAACATATAAAGCAATAAACACGTGAATTCTAGATTTATTATAAGTAAGAAAACAATATTGTAGCCCTTAAAATAGTAGTTTGTCAGTTTAAAAGCATGTTATGAAACTATGCTAAAACGCAGTTTTATTTTATATTTAAAATATTTAACGTGCATCCTAACATAAATCATTCTCAAAGAGCAAGTATAAAACTAACAGTAATATATTAACTGCAGTACAACTAACAAGTAGCTAACCCTATGAGCATCAACAAACTGACACAAACCCATAGGAAACTAATCTAAACTGAAACAAAAGGTAGCTATCTCACAAACAGGAGGTGAAACAAACGACTGCAACCACCCGCAACACCAGAAACTCAAGCTCTAACTATCAAACCTGCTACTGCTCTGAACCTGAGGCATTCAAAAGAAGAACATCTCAGAAACAAGTTACAAGTGGTGCTAAAAAAAACTAAAGAGGAACAACAAATCTCGAGTAGCAAGAAACTGGACGAACAAGCTATCACTAAAGAGTCAGTATAATCATAAAAACAAAAGGCATAGAGGAACTAACTATGCTGCACAAAGTAAGCAAGCCCACATCCGGGAGTGAAATAAATGCATATGTGTGTGTGTGTGTGTGTGTGTGTGTGTGTGTGTGTGTGTGTGTATACGAGCTTCTTTGCACGGCTACGCCCGTGCTCGATGCTCTGGCGGTCTTCGGCCACATTTAGGCGGGCTTTGCCCGCCTCCGAACGCCCTTCTCTCGTGCTCGATACGTCGTTGCGGGCGCGCCCGCAACAAAGCGGGATGCACCCACATCAAGATGGGCAATGCCCGCAACATATACATATGAATACTCAAAATGACCGTAAAAAATATAAATCAATATTACAATTTTTATTTTATAAAAAAAATATTTGCCCAAAAGTAAAAGTACTACTTTTTGATTAAGTTGATTATTTTGAATTCAATAGGGCTCAGCAGACAATATCTGGTGATTAGAGCTCTTAGCTAAAGCACATAGCAATCTAACATATATGTAAAGAACAACAATTACCTAGATTTGGCAGCGGGACGAAGGAAGATGATTTGAGCTGTAGATGGCAAGCGATGTCGTAAATGTAATCTGTACATAGGTGAAATAAGAAATTGAAATCAGAGGATGATGTATGAAATGGAGAATCAGCTCTCAAAATCGGGTGAAAAACATGAAAATGAAATTGTTCTTGTGACGGTGAATTTGATGTGTTCCGTAGAGATGGCTGAAACTGTTATTGTGACGGTGAATTTGATGTGTTTTGTAGAGATGACAGATTATTGATTAGTTTTCACCAGAACCATCAACACATATTCTACTTATCTTATTCAAAAACGTTAGTGCAGCTTTGCAGTGTAACAACTTGGTAATGACACGCAGTTTTTTTGGGTAACAGTGGCGTGTTCGTCGCCCACCGAGGTGGAGTCAAAAAACCCAAACAGTCATGCCCTAATTAGTTCATATGTTTAGGGTACTTCCATGCCGTAAGACCTTGCTATCAGGCAGGTAAGATATCTTGACAACAGCGTAGATTGCTGCACGTGAAACCCACATCAAAATGTGTGGCAATGCAGCTCCAACAGAGTACGATTACACGCATATGAATAAGTGTATATGAGTAAGTGCATATTAGTAAAACAATGGCTAATTTCTACCAGCCTATCAACTGAAGCCTGAACAAAGAACTGCTCAACTGTAAGAACAATAAAGCCATATTTTTCGAACAAAGCCATCTCTATGTAGACATACGATTGTGCACCCATGAGATGGCGGCCGACAGCAGCAGCGGGGAAGGAGGTCGAGGAAGTGGCTGTAATTATATTTGTGTTTAAACGGCATTGGACAATTAACGATAAAAATCCAATATTGCATCCTGTGTCGCAGAGGAAGGGAATAAACAACAGAGATTTGGACATGAACCATGCTAAAGCCAAAAACTCACATTTATTTTACACCAATCATCTGAAATAGAAATGTAAGAACAATAAAGCCATATTTTTGGAACAAAGCCATCTCTATGTAGACATACGATTGTGCACCCATGAGATGGCGGCCGACAGCAGCAGTGGGGAAGGAGGTTGGGGAAGTGGCTGTAATTATATTTGTGTTTAAACGGCAACGAACAATTAACGATAAAAATCCAATATTGCATCCTGTGTCGCAGAGGAAGGGAAGAAACAACAGAGATTTGGATATGAACCATGCTAAAGCCAAAAACTCACATTTTTTTACACAAATCATCAGAAATAGAAATGTATATGAGATAAAACTTACAGTGAACTAAACTATTCTTCCAACATTATCTGATCCGACTCTCACAATTGTAAAAGCATGATCATTTACAGTCAAGCGTCCCATTCAAATAACTAACATATCATGCCTTCCAAAGTAAGAGGCAAAATAAACACCAAGAATTGATTGTGAAGAATGTATTTAAATCGCCAGAAAGCTAAGGCTACAGATCACTGCCCCGCACTCTCTTCGGCGGTCAAATAACAGAGATGGCGATGTTGAATGCAAAGCACGAAAATGGAAAGAGAAAATTTCGAACAAAGCCATATCTATGTAGACATACAAAACTAAGGCTTTGACGCAAGCATATGAAATTCAAATGCATGTATTCATGCTATATTAAGGATATTTAATTGGCACAACACACACATACTTTTAATTGGAGTAGTTAAAATAGGTAGTCCAATTAAATCTGTTAATCTCCAGTATATTGAATTAGTTAATTAAATACTGTCAATTAATCACTTTTAATTGGAGTAGGAGCACAGACAATATAGCTAAATATGATGAACTAATCAGGTAATTAGTTAATATTAATTATGTTATATATATATATATATATATATATATATATAATACACTCCAGTATTGTAGCATACTGATTTGAGGGTCAGTGGGTGAATTGATCATGATTGTATCAAACAGATGTTATCATTGAAATTGATGTTGAGAAGAAGGGTTGTCGAAAAGAAAATTATCATGATTCCAATACCGATCATGCTATCCGAAATATCAAAACCGCAGGGCTGCAGTTTGTCGAAACGACATTAAAAAGTTTCATTGAAATTGATGTTGAGAAGAAGGGTTGTCGAAAAGAAAATTATCATGATTCCAATACCGATCATGCTATCCGAAATATCAAAACCACAGGGCTGCAGTTTGTCGAAACGACATCAAAAATTTTTGATAAACTGTGCCCGACAATTTAGACGCATTGCACCCATACAATTTATCAAAATTGCAAGGGTGCAGAAATTTAAAACCTAAACATACGGTTGTGCAGCCATCCTTATGTAAACATAATCAGGTGTATTGAAAGCATAACATGCAATGAGAAATTGTATTTAAAATAGGCGTCTTGATCAAATCAGGTGTATTGAGAGCATAAAGTGCAATGAGAAATTGTATTTAAAAGAGGTTTTTTGATCAAAGTTACTTTGGGAAGTTCTTACTGCTAAATCAATTCATTGGGACAAATGCACAAACACCTTATGTGCTCCAGAAAATTGAACAGTTAAAGCAAATGCACAAATCAATTTCATTGTTGCAGAAGTTCCAGCAAATCAGTGAAAGAGAGACAACAAATACTCGAAATCACTGAAGGCCTTACTGTGCGGCGGAGGATGAAATGTGTCCACCAGAGCTGACGATGGCAAGCTGAGGGAGTGGTCGCTAATGTCGCCGGCAGCGGGAGCTTTCATGGTGCAGAGGCTTCGAAGAAGAAGGTACGCTTTAGAATGGTAGGAGTGCGGCGCGCGAGTTTGAGCGTGGTCACGACAACTTATCCCATGGCAAAAGCTGCGGCAAGCCAGAGAGCGGAACAACCATGTCATGGCGGATGGGGCACGCGGCGGGAGAAGCGGCGAGGAGGGCGATGACAGAGGACACGTGGCACCGGCGTGCGGAAGTGCGGCGAGGGCTTTTCCGGGATTGCACCGCTGTGGCCGACGACTCGTAATGGCGGCTGAACGACACGGCAGGATAAGCGGCGAGAGCACGCGTTTCATTGGTGTGAGGAAGAGAGGCGAGGGGGTTTTCCAGGATTTACCTGCTGTGACTGACGACTCCTACCTAAAGATTATTATTAATATAGATATATCTATACTTAATAAGCGCCATCTGCTTCTCTCCATCACGCGATGGAAATCCCCGAAAACCCCCAGCCGCCCGCCGCCCGTCCGTTCCTGCCGCGTGCCGCCACTAGTCCCCTCGTCGTTCCCTCCTACCGCGTGCCACGAATGCTCTCCTCGCCGCTTTATCATCGGCGATCTGGCGGCCCTCGCCCCTTCCTCCTGCCGCATGCCGCAACCACCGTTCTCCCCGCTTTATCATCGTCGATCGCTGAATCGGGCGGCCTCCACCTGCCCTCCGCGTGCCCGCCCACCGCTCTATTCTGCCTGTTGCCACTGTCTCTGCTATTTATCGTCATGCCCACTCACTCCAGCCTTCACGTTTCTCTCCATCACTCCCGATGGAATCTCTGCACGGCTTTTAGGTTCGCCGCTCCCGTCTGCCCCTTCCGATTGGCGCGTGGATGGGTCACTCAGGCAGCGCTGCTCCCCTGCTTTCATTTGCCTTCGGCGCTTCCCTCTGCCCCTTCTGAGTGCCTTGTCTGTGGGTCAGCCAGCCACTGTTGTTGCGCCCCTTCCATTTAGCTTCGCAGCCTCCATCTGCCCCTGCCGGCTGCCGAGTGTGTGCTTCTTCCAGCTCTGCAATTAGGTACCGCTCTCTAACCTACCTCTGTTTCACCCGCGCTGACTGTGCTCTTCCCCCAATTTTTTGCTCTTCCATCATTTTGCTGCATTTGGTGCTCCTGCTCACTCTAACCACTTTCTTGCTCCTCTGCAGTTTCTCCACGCTTCATTTTCTTCCTCTGCTGCAATTAGGTAATATATTCCTCTTATGTTTTTATGATATTTATCTGAATCACATTTGTTTTTACTGCCATTAGAGATATTCTTCGCACTGTAACTTTACATTTAGGCTGCCTCCCGAAGTTACTTGAATTGTTTCAACTATTCTCCTTCCAATTTTTTTTCTTACTTTTTTTTGAAATTTGATTTATGCGAGAAAGTTCTCAACAGCGTTAGGTTTTAAAAGTGGGTTCAAGTGTTTTCCTGTGTAAAAAGTCAGGTTCCTGTATTCTTAAACATTTCGATTGGGCCGTGAGAGATATGAATGGCCTTTTCTATCCCTTCTGACCACTTGCCATCAATTTTTCCTCTTCCATCATTTTGCTGCATATGGTGTTGTTTTACATCATTATTTGTGATTTTATAGTTTTATTGCTCGGGGACACTACAGACATAGTTCTAACTATTACGCTTCTCAATCATTCTTTCACATGTTCCAAAGATACCTACTTTTGGGAACATAGTACATAGTTTTTCATACAATGATAGTATTCCTCCTACACCTAGATTGATACTGTTTTTCCTGCTAACCTTAAGATCAGCAGGAGATAGAGAAGGGGCCTTCACCAATAAAATCACCAGCGCGAGTGTTACCTTATATTGGACTCTACACTGACGAAAGTAGAAGCGCTATATTAGGGGGATATATAATACAACTCTACTATTGATTGGATTGGCTAATGGAAGAACTGAGTCTACCTCTAAACCATACGACAAAAGAAAGCAGCACAACAAATTCTTTTTTAGCTAATGAAGTGAAACTGATGCTTAAGGAGCAAGGTGTACCTATTGTTTTGGAGGATATGTGCACATTTGTTTTACGAAAAATACAACCAAATTAGAATCATCACTTGCTTCTATTAGGCATAAAATAATTTAGAAGTTATTCTTGAATCTTTTTTCCTCATAAATTATCAAGTGTACTGTGCTTTTAGATAATGATGAAGAGGCATGTATTGCACCATAGATTTGTGTTGCCAGTTTGATATTGTTTAAGATTTATGCTCCACATCTCCACCATGTTGTACAGTATGTGTGTACGTCATCTTCGGCCTACCTGCTTCGACTCATTTAGCATCTCAACATGAAACACCTACTGAGTTTAACCTGTTGGTGGCTATTTTTGTTTGTAACTTTTATCCTTTTGAAATTCCGCATAATATATGAACTATCATTCCTGCGTATAATATAAAATGATAGCTATGATTTTCTTTTACATTATTGAATAGTTGGATTTAATATAAATTGATAGCTATGATTTTCTTTTACATGATTGAATAGTCAGATTTAATATAAATTGATATACGTCGACATGCATGCATATAACCGAATGGATTTTCGTACTCAACTAAAAAAAGAGCTGCATATATATATTTGAAATGACATTTTTTTTCTGAATGCATTAGATTTTTTTCCCAGCTACCACTGCTTCCAAATATGACTCAGAACAATAAAGCCAGCTAGCGTTTAGTACTATAGTGCTGCTACTGTATAAAATATTGTACATTTATGTATATTATATACTACTGTAAATAAATTATTCTACTTTATGGTAATCAACATGATATTGTCTTTTTAACACCCTTGACTCGAAGAAAAGTCGCTTCTTCAAGCCAGGCTATGCACCACATTCCTGGTTTTGATTTTGATTTTGATTTTGATTTAGATTTGTTTTTCATATCATCTTGGTTTTCGATTTAGGTGTCAATCATTAAAATAATGTGTGTTGATGGAGTTGATTTATGTTATATGTACCAATGACAAAATTGTTCGTTTTGCTCTGTTATGGCCTCTGCTTACTTAGTAGGATGTTAAATTGCACTTTGGATTTAAGAGCCAATGTGAAGTTACTGAAAATGGACAGCTGAACATGCTTTAACTGCAAAAAATACACTTTCCTTTGATTTTCACATGATACATGAAGTAGTTTTTATGTTCTCTGTTTCTCATATTTCATGTGTTGGCAAAACTTACTCTTCTACTAAAGATTTGAATATATGGTTCACATTTCATCGTCGTCAGTACTACGGATCTGTAATCTCAAACACTAAATATCATTCAGCTTTGATTTCTTTATGACTGTATCAAAATATATTTTTGTAGAAGTCTGCCGTTCTTCTCACCTGAACAGATCGAGCATCGAAGAGCTAGGGTTTATCCTTACCACTTGCACGACTTCTAATGATGTGAACACCTAATTATTATGATTTTGCATAGTTATTTTACCGATTCTCCTACATGATGAATGAGGACACTTTGAATGTTTTGTAAAGAGACCGTTCTCACCATGCTTTTTTTGATGACATTCATCTAAAACTTATTCTGACGCCATATTTTAACCCACTTTAAAAAGTTATGCTCTTTAAATGTGTAATTAAAAGTGTACAAAATTATTGTTGCATATAATTCTTCTATATGGCTGATGAAAGTTTCGTTTTCTCATTAATTATACTGAAATAATCCAAGCCTTCAGCTCATTACCCTAAATACGAGCATCTTCGCACGGGCTACGTCTGTGCTCGATGCTCTTCGCATCGACAGTACCCCAACTGCGACAACACCTCCACCCAAACTCGACCCCTCTACAACACTCGATCCATTAACAGGGCACAGGGAGCCCCAGTGCCCTACGCAACAGTACCCCCACCTCGACAGTGTCCTGCTGGTGCAACACTTCTGCAACTCGCAAACACCCGTCCACACGACACCTGTGTCCGATGCTACGTAACAACGTCGACGAACCAGGAGATCGAGCCAGGATGACAGAAGAAAAACGTGAAGAAATTGCTTCTAATCGAGCCCATCACAGATCTCATTGCATGCAATTGACTTAGGTAGACGCTTAACATCACTGTGCCATTTAGCGTACTGTTGCTCGAAGAATATGTAGATCAACTCTCAACAAGCCGCCTATGCAAACTACTTCTTTAGCACACGTACAATATTTGGCCACAATAACATATGCTGCACGTGTTGTTCTCCACCGATAAATGTTAACAAACGTGTCATCGTCATCCACTCGGTGTATGCAAGGGCATCAGACCGAAGATTGATCATCTTGACGTCAGTTGGATCCCTCGCTATTATGCAATTGTACGTCGCCCGAACAAATGTTCCATTGTCCATCGCAAACTCTTCGTCAATCATGATGCATAACAAGGACCGTTGTTCACAAGCACTGCGCTCGAATACAGCAGCCATGTCCCACCAGAGATGCAGGACATCATTACTTAGAATCCCCAAAGTCTCTTAACCACATACGCGCATTCTCAAAGTGTCAGTACTGTAAACATCTGCACTCAAATTTCTATATTTTATATACTCCACTCTCAGCACTGCAAAAAACGTAGGTGCATTACTAATGAAAAAATACACTTACAAGTCTTCATCTACTATAAATATTATGATTATGTCGATATTAACAACGCATTCGATGAATTTTCAAAGTGATGTGCTCTTACGTTACTTACTAAATATATATCAACTCAGGTTGTACTAAAATCTCTCCTCCGCACCAACATGGACACAACAGAATCACATCGTACTGCTCAACGAGCTGCTAATCGTGAACGTTCACGAATCAGCAGAGCCAGGATGACAGTAGAACAACGCGAACAAGAACGTGCTTCTAATCGAGCTCGTCACAGATCTCGGTGGTTGCAACTGACAGAAGCACAAAAAGAACATCAACGAGCCATTTGGCGGACTGCCGCTCGAAATCGTGCTCAACGCCACCATCTCTCTGAATCGCACAATGTTGAACTGCCACATGAAAATATCCATGAATACTCAACTTCTACACCCCCATGTGACTCCAGTGTGCCTACATCAGCACCCAACAAACACCCTGTGCAAATTACTGCATCGCCCCACATATAATCTCAGAGCACAGTAACATCTACTCCATGTGCTGTTGTCCACCGATACGTTTTAACAAACGTGTCGTCGCCATTCACTCATTCTACGCAAACACTTCACACTGGAGAATCATCATCTTCCCACAGATCTGTTATAGCACTATCTGAGAATGATCTCCCGCAAACCTCTGCACAGCCACCACATGTACCTCAAATGTTAG
The DNA here is from genome assembly GCA_039583875.1 of Platanthera guangdongensis. Lineage (NCBI taxonomy): Eukaryota > Viridiplantae > Streptophyta > Magnoliopsida > Asparagales > Orchidaceae > Platanthera > Platanthera guangdongensis. Next base: position 166,876,510 of record CM077159.1, on the reverse strand, counting down.
TGCAACAACCAGAGCAACATTTACTACAACGTATCTACTTTGTAACTACAATACAATGTAAGTGCTCTTTATATTTCATTAATTTCTTACGTTAACACATTCTTCATTTTTCATCTACATAGAAATTTATGCATCCCATGCGCATCAAATTCACAATGAAAATGACTCCACCTCTGATGATAATACTACTGCTACAAATCATTGTTCTAGAAGCCATATTAATAGTGCCCGTATTTCGAATTTACCTCAACATATTACGTACTTACAACTACGACTCCCAAAACTTTGTGCTTACTGTCAGGCTAAGTTGTTTGATGGTGAAACAACAACAATGTGCTGCAATAATGGAAGAGTCTGCATACCAACTCCATCATTCCCAAATGAGCTCTATAATTTATTTACCGGTGATTCTGCACAGAGCTGTCATTTCAAAAGATATATTCGTTCATACAATCATGTATTCTCTTTCACGTCTATGGCTATTAAATTAGACCCAACTTTGGTTGTTGATCAACACACTGTTTACACTTTCCGAGCTCACGGAGCAATATATCATCAGATTGGCTCTCTTCTTCCTGCTCCAAATACAAGACAAAGATATTTACAACTATACATATATGATACAGAACATGAAATTGATCATCGTTTACAAGAGAACTCAGAATTAGATCGTACATTATTGCAAAAAATCAAAGCAATTTTGGATGCATATAATCCATTTGTATTGATGTTTCGCCGACTGTCTGAGCGCGAAGACATTATCAACTGCAAATTAGTTATCAAAGAAAGGCCAGCACGTGAGCAACAATATATATTACCAACAGCCTCACAGGTTGCTGCTATAATTGTTGGAGCTGAAGATTATTTTGATTCAAACGAACGCAACATAACTGTTGAAACAATTGAAGGTCATGTAGTTACCGTGCAAGAATATACTGGTTTCTACGATCCTCTTCAATACCCGCTACTTCTCCCATACGGGATATATGGTTGGATAGCTGAATATAAAGGATTAAACAATCTACGTGTTACATGTTGCGACTACTACTCCTACGTACTACAAGTACACAATCTAATTTTATTTTTACTACACTGCTTATAATTATACATTAAATATATTTATGCTCAAATTCATATCACTATAGGACCGTGGTCCACCTTTATCATTACCGTTACACGGATGTCGGCTTCTACAACAATATGTTGTTGACAACTACATTAAAATAGAAACTCAAAAATTACGGTGAATTAAAAGAAATCAAAATTCTCTTCGTGCTGAACTTTATTGTGGGTTACAAGATTGCCTCAATGCTGGAGAAAGTAGTGGAGGTATTTCAAACTTTTCATTACAATACAAAATAATATTATTTTCTATATTCATCGTTATACTGACATATAATATATTATTGTGGCTCAGCAAATATTGGCCATCGTATGGTCTTACCATCATCCTTTGTTGGATGTCCGCGCAACATGTACCAACGTTATTAAGATGCAATGGCTGTTGTTCAACATTATGGTAGACCAGATATATTTTTAACAATGACATGCAATTCATCATGGCCAGAAATTACAGAATTGCTCTATTCTACATGTTGAAACTGGAAATCCGGTCTCCCGTGGAGTTCGACCCTTGGGGAAGGGGTGACCGCACACCTACTACCCTCAAGCGAACGATCTAGGCACAAGACTAGGAACACGAGGGACAGACCCAAGGTCTCAGCGTGGAGGACCCGCCACATACCCGGAAGACTAACTAACTCTTCCCCTCCCAAGCCAAGGGCTGAGCTAAGGCACCTTCGGAGGGCTCTCTTGGCCGACCGGAACATCCAAGGAGGATCTCGAGATCCACTCCCAAACTAGAGGTGCCACCTCAGGTCTATGTAAAATGTTCCCCGCCCGCCTTACTATTAGCACAAAACCGCCAAGCAGCCCTACTCTACGCAGCCCCAATTAGGTCGCTAATAGTGGAACTCCATTACTCTGAAAGGATGGCAACGGGCCATCAGGGGCTTCCCGACATCTATTCCTCGGGGCCCACACGGGGGGAGCGGTTCACGAACACACCGCTCGCCCAAGACAGGAGGAGTAAACTATAATCGCAGAGCATCCCAGATATGAAAAAATATTACAGGAATATAAATTCCATACTCGGCACGCAGGCCGGAAATATAAACAAAAAGGCCTTCGAGGGCCAGCACAAGTTTTGGCTTAAGCCCGCTATTCCCCGCCTGGTACTGCAACACCTGTACGCCAACGTCTCGACGAGCGGCGGCCAACTAGTCATCGGTCGGCTAACAGAAGCGGGCCAAACATATTGCGCACACCCCCTTTTTTGGGGCTTGTGGCGCGCATTCCCTGCAAGCGGCTAAATAAACAACTTCCTCGAAGTCTTCTCCGGGAACCCCAGAACATCACCAATCCGGCTCATACGTCCGGATGGGCTTCACACAGCATGCCTAAACCCGTACTCACGCTTCCGGGTACTAATGCAATTAACTGCGGGGACGTACACGTCAACCCGTCGGAAAGCTCCCTTTCCCCCACCCATTGGTGGAGAGGGGCTTCCGTGCGAATATGGAAACGGAAGGCTTCACATGCCCAAGTTGAAACATCGTTACCCTTGTCGCGTGCTTGGCGGCGGGGCCGGGAGAGGAGCTCCGAGTCGATCCTACTGCATGAGGCCGCGTCGGCGTTCGATCCCCACTCTAGGCCGAGCCTTGCTCCAGGCCGAGCCTCGCTCCAGGCCGAGCCCCGCTCCAGGCCAAGCCTCGCTCCAGGCAGGGAGAAAAAGAGGATCAGTCGGGGTGTGGTTGCTACTCCAGGTCGGGAAGAAGAGAGGGCCGGCCGGGTTGGGGTTGCTTCAGGCCGGGAAAATGAAGGAGAGGGGCGGCCGGGCTGCTGCCTTGCCGGCGACGGAAGAGACCGGGAATGGGGCGGCCGGGCTGCTGCTTCGCCGATGACGAGAGAGAGAGGGAGGAAGGGGTGGTCGGGCCCTAGCCTCGCCGGCGACGGGAGAGAGAGGGGAAGGAGGTCGGCGGCTGTCCTCTGCTTTGCCAGCGACGGGCGGCGAGAGAGAAAGAGAGGCGGCTCAGGTTGCCATTGCAGGCGGCGGCGGCGAGAGAGAGAAGGTGGGAGGCGGGCCGGATCTTGCCTTGCTTAGGCGGCAGCCGGGGAGTGATCGGGAGGCGAGCGACGTCTCCTTCTTTTTTTTCTCACCGAAACCTAGCCGCCCCCTCCTGGAAAGGCCCCCGATTCCCCTTCTTAATTTCCATTTTCTTTTTTTATTCCCTTGCTGCTGTACCCCCCTCCTGCTGTAACCCGTGCCCCCCTTTCTCTTATCCCTTCCCCTTTCTTTTATATACAAATGTATATATATATATATATATATATATATATATATATATATATATATATATATATATATATATATATATATATATATATATATATATAATATATATATATATATATATATTGTATATAAATCAAGAACTCATGCGCATAGAACCTCCGCACGTACGCACGCACGAGGACCCGCACGTCCTCAAACGGGGTCGCACCGGCTCGTCGCCCATAACACGCCCCTAGGCTGACATTTGGGGAGGGTCCCACTCGCCCGGCTACGGGGTTGTACACTACACAAATCCCTCAAGATCGTCCTGATATAGTTACTCGAATATTCAACGCTAAGTACACAAAATTAAAGCATGATCTTTTTCATCGACATATTTTGGGGAAGACAATTAGTCATGTGTGTGTAATTGAGTTTCAAAAAAGAGGTTTGCCTCATGTTCATATGTTGATCATTTTTGATGCACGCGACAAAATGAATACTCCAGATGACTATGACCATATTGTTCATGCTGAGCTTCCTCATGTTGAACATGAGCCCGAACTATACAATGTCGTTGTACGACATATGATTCATGGTCCATGTGCACATGTAAATCCTCGCGCACCATGCATGAAGCATGGGAGCTGCAAAAAAGGTTACCCAAAAAATTTTGCTAAACATACAATGCAAGGAGCTGACTCATACCCAATTTATCGTCGACGAAATAATGGACGATCATTCAGTCTGCGACGTGCTGCAGATTTTAATATTACCAATCAATGAGTTGTGTCGTATAATCCGTATATTCTGTTAAAGTATAACTGTCATATAAATGTTAAAATTTGTAGTTGTATTAAAAGTATTAAATACTTATACAAATACATTCACAAAGGTGCTGACTGTGTTGAATTCCAAATCCACGATACTGCTGATCGAAATGAGATATCTCAATATGTAAACGGTCGATGGATATGTCCGCAGGAAGCATTCTGGAAAATATTCAAGTTCAATATGTACCAAACATATCCTTCGGTTCGTTTATAAATACATCTGCCAAACAAACATCAAGTTCAGTTCCGCAGTATTGATGTACTTACTAACATTCTTGCAAATGAGCGCAACTCCCGTACAATTTTAACTGAATTTTTTAGTATTAATGACAGTAACCAAGAGGAATACGGGTACTTTTACACTGAATTTCCAAAACACTACACATGGAATTCGAGTTTAAGAACTTGACATAAACGAAGGCGCCGTCAAAAGGTTATTGCTCGAATGTACTCCGTACATCCTTTAGAAGGAGAAAGATTTTACCTGTATATGCTTCTAAATCATATTCGAGCACCACGATCTTTTGAACATTTGATGACAGTTGGTGTTATTACCCATCAAATATTTAAATCTGCAGCTGAACATTATGGTCTATTAGAACGAGACAACAGTCTACAAAATTGTATGTTTGATGCTAAAGAGTTTCAGATGCCCGCAGCACTGCGTACTTTATTTACAACAATTTTGTTATTTTGCAATCCCACAGATGTTAGAGAGCTTTGGAATGCCAATTACACAGCAATGACAGAATATTTCCTTACATTGTCATCTACCAACGACGTATACGTCATCAACAAACTACTTCGTGAAATTGACAACATTCTTCAACAACGCAAAAAATCCATTACACAATTTGATATCCCGAAAATGTCTTCAACCTTCAAAAATATTACAGACTTCTCCATCTTAATTGCGGATGAACTGTCAATGACTATTTCAAATACAGATCTTGCTTCTATTTTATCATTAAATCAACGTCAAGCCTATATCTTCCGTACTATTACTGAATGTGTTCGACAAGGCACTGACGGTATTTTCTTCATTGATGGACCTACTGGTACTGGAAAAACCTTTTTATACAAAGCCATTCTTGCCCACCTACGCAAAAATGGTCATATTATACTTGTCACTGCATCATCAGGCATTGCTACAACTCTTCTTCCAGAAGGAAATACAACACATCTGAGATTCAAAATTTTTTTTCCTATTGAAGCAGGGACATACTGTAAATTCGCTAAAACATCAGATATGCAATAACTCTTACAACACTGTTCCGCTATTCTATGGGATGAAGCACCTATGTCGCACAAACATATTTTTGAAGCTATTGACCGCTCATTACGAGATGTTCTGAACACAGACCTACCTTTTGGTAATAAAGTTGTAATCATGGGCGGCGATTTTCGTCAGATTCCACCAGTTGTGATTAATGGAACAGTGTCACAAATTATTAATGTCAGTATTGTTACATCGCCATTGTGGTTAGCTGTCAAACTATTATCACTAATTGAAAATATGCGTGCACTCAATGATCAGCATTTCTCAGAGTTTCTTCTTCAAATTGGAAATGGTACTGAATCCACATATGGTGATGATATGATACGCATTCCTGACTCAATGATTATTCCCTGGGATGGTGATCATTCACTCAATATACTTGTCAACATCATATTCTCTAATATTACATGTAATATTAGTAACTATGATTACTGGGAGAATAGGACGCTATTGAGTCCGTTAAAAGAAGATGTTGCGCATTTAAATGAGAAATGTCTGAATATTTTCCCTGGCGATGAGATAACATATTACTCTTTTGATTCCGTTGACGATGGCAAACGTAATTTATACACGCCAGAATTTTTAAATAGCATCTCAGCAAGTAATCTTCCACCCCACAAGCTGTCTTTAAAGATAGGTGCCCCTATTATGTTTCTGCGAAATTTAAACCCGCGTATTGGTCTTTGCAACGGTTCACGACTCATATGTCGACAATTTTCAATAAATGTTATTGCAGCAGAAATTCTTACTGGTCAACATAAAGGCAAACTAGTTTTTCTACCGCGCATACCTCTAAAAAATACTGGAGATCAGCATCTCCCTTTTGAACTCACCAGGAAATAATTTTCAATTCGATTGAGCTTTGCACTGACCATAAACAAATCTCAAGGACAGACAATCGAACATGTTGGCCTTTATCTACCATCTCCTGTTTTCACTCACGGTCAACTCTACGTTGCTCTATCCAGAGGAACTACTGCTGCAAACACAAAGGTATTAGTTAAAGATAGTATTGTACCTAGACTTCCTGGCACGTACACCAGAAATATTGTTTACAAAGAAATACTATCAAAAGTAAATATACAGGTACATTATATTGTTTATATTTCCTTTCAAATTTCACATACAGTGATATGATCGTAGCATGTTCAATTATTTCTTACTTTTATATTAATCTGCACAGCCAACTCATTCGTAATCGTTCGCATCTACAGCAATAAAAATTTATTTCTCTTCTTCCAGGTACATTCGAAAAACACAAATTACATAATACTTACATCTATGCTTTTTTTATGTACTATAATTACTGTTACCACTCTCAGAATAAAAAAACCTTCCCACATAAAAATTGTCTCATGTTACGTAGTCCACGTGAAATTAAGTCCTATTTTATTGACTATAAAACACCTACATATGCTCAATCTATTTTCAAAGTCAAACCCTATATTATTTTATTACATAGCTTTCTAGATTTAAAACTCTTACCTCTAATACTCAATGAACCCTATCATAAATAAATATTCTTTTTATATGATTACTCTATCAAATTTCAAAGACTCAATATTGTAAATATTGTTATTATTTACATTAAAATATACATTTTCACATTATAAATTAATATCTTCAGCAATTACACATAACAAAACCAGTATGACTTGCACTATCCAAATCAACTATGAAATTTGTATTTTTTATAGTATGACAAAAATATAACATATCAATGCTCTTCTCTCTAATAAACAACACATTTGATAACTGTTATGCACAACAACGTAAATACTCTTGCTTAGATAATCATCACCTACCCAAAAACATTAACAAAATTAATTCAACATGTTCGACAATTAATGTGATAAAAAAACAAAAAAAACTGATTGTCAATATTGTTTTAAAGAACTTAATATTGAAGTCATTTACTTTTCTAAGTATCGCAGAAATGTGCAAACAACATTTTAAAAAGAAATGAATTTCCTATGCGTAATTTAAAATATATTCCTGCGTAAGCTTGCAATCATCAATTACTACTTCTCCATCTTTTGATATTAGAAAATCCTTTCATTTAGTTCTGCATTTGATAGCATGAATACACAACAATACCCGTAAGACCTCCACTATAAGCGTATTTGTAGGCATGCTACGAAATATAAGCACACATTATTTTGTTTAACCAATACAGAGTTCCATGCTTACTTGATGATGTAGTCGCGCTCAAATATCAATGTCGGCCAACCACCATTATAATAACTTTCATTACTATGTAATTTTTATTTTTTATAATATTGTTTGTCGAAATTTGACGACATGTCAAAAATATTCTCATGTTTTAGATTTTTATAAATAAAAAAAATTATTTTTGTGTTTACCAAATATAATTATATGTTCTAATAGTATAAAATAGTAACATATTAAGTAAAGAAATAATAATTTCTCTTGCTGCTATTGCTTCTACAACAGAATGCGCTGAATCTTTTACTTTAATATACATCGTGGTTTTAGATAAAAAATTATCAACCAAAATATTCTTACGTTCATGTGATTGTCATTAAATAACCACAGTCGTACCTGTACCGACAGCAATGCTCAATATGTTTGATGAAATCAGCAGAAATACCTCTGATCAATATTAGTCGAACCTCAAATGCGCATTTACATTTATGCTACTGTACATTTCACTACTTGATTACTTTTCACCAAATTTCAACATATCATTTTTTTAACTCTTTCTCAAATTGCATTTTCTCTGTCACCATTGAAATAACTTTTCTATTTAAAATCATTACATATTCCCATCTCAGACTGTCCTTTGTCATTTGATACAGTACATACACATATATTCACAATGTCTGAATACAGCTCCTCAGCAACCGTGACGCAAGAGAATACCCTACCATCCACAGTTGAGGTTGTTGACTCCTACAACAATGTGCCCAGCAGATATGGGAGATTACTATTACTTCGTTGTATTACTCAGCAACCTTACTCATGCTACAACCGCTGATTTCTTACAATCGCTCTTCCAAAATCTTCCAGGCTTTCTACACGCCAGCGTAAGCAATCCTACTTCAAATTGCACTATAAATTATTGCACCATTTTTTTAATAATTAAACCATATTGAACATTTATTAATGCAGGTCGACATCAACACATCAGGCAATCAAACTGCGACAGGAGAACTGATCTTTACAGATGAAGTGTCGATGCATGCTGCTGCAAACGTGATTGACGGACAAATAATTGATGGGAGACCAATATCAACTGAGGAACTACGTCTGTTTGATATTAAACCAGAATACTATCAACAACGTATAAATTAAAGCTCATTACGAAAGACAGTATATATAAATACTCTGTAGGGAATTTCCCCACTCTCACTTCTGCTGAATAAATACATCACATATACCACTACTGACATATTATGCTAATATGCCTTCTACTACTGTGTCATTTAGCTATTGTGTACTATCATTTGCTCTGATATGTACTGTATATATCTCTGTTACCATATCGTTGATAAAAATATTTATCAACGATATGCATATTATCTCATTACTGAAACAATACATCGAAATAGATGTGCTCTTTTCTTTGTTGATGGCGCTGGATGCAGTGTTAAAACATTTTTATATCGTTGTTTGCTTGCAAATATATAAAACAAGTGTCATATTATTATAACTACAACTTCATTTGAATTTGCAGCCACTTTTCTTCCATGTGATACGACCGTACATTTGCACTTCAAAATTCTCATACCATTACACGCTACATTATTCTATAATTTTGAGAAAATATTTGATATGCATACACTATTTAAGCACTGCTCAGTGATCATTTGGGACGAATCTCCAACAACACATCGTCATGCATTTAAAATAGTTGATTACTCAATGCGAGATGTTTTTGAAATAACTGAACCTTTTGTTGTTAAAAGAATGATAATGTGCGATTTTTTTTTTCAAATAATACCATTTTTCATTAATGAAACTAAAGCTCAAATTATCAGCGCAAACATTATCAAATCACCTTTGTGAACAACTGTAATACTGCTTCCATTAACAGGAAATATGAGAGCTTCCTCTGCTCATGAATTCTCAAATTTCTTACAATATGTTGCTGATAATAACAAAATGACAGTTGAAAATGCAATGATCAGCATCCCAAATGCTATGACTATTTATTAAGAAGTGGCGCATTCAATAGATATGTTAATTAATTCATTATTCTCTGACATCAGCACGCATACGCACTCCTCAAATTATCTTGAAAATGCAGTTTTACTAACTCTGATAAATGAAGCTATCAAACATTTAAACAACATATGCCTATCAGTATTTCCAGAAAAAATGTCACCTACTACACATTTGACTCAGTCAATGATGATAAATACAATTGAAATACACACGAGTTTTTCAAAATTTTATCACCAGTAAATCTTCCCCCACACAGACTGTCTTTAAAAAATGATGTGCTTATTATACTACTTCGAAATCTCAATGCCACAACAAGCATGTGCAATGGTTCACGTCTTCTATGTCATCATTGAAAAAAATATCATTGAGTCTAAACTTCTTACAAGAGAACATAAATGAAAAAGAATATTTCTTACGCGTATACCTCTACAGAATCCTAAAGATTTAAAAATGCCTTTTGAACTTACGCGTATGCAATTTCAAATTCGTCTGAGCTTTGCACTGACAATCAATAAATTACAGGGCCAAACAGTTAAAGAAATAGGAAACTACGTACCCGCTCATGTTTTTACTCACATTCAACTGTTACACAAAAAATGTTGTGTTCAAATAACTTCTCATGCAAACACACGTACAGGTACATAGCGAGTCATCACACACGATTCATTTTGCTATATACAGTCAATATGATTTTAGCATACAATTTACATGTTTTTCCACAAAACAATTGAAATGCGCATTGATGAATAATGTCACTCGGCATAACAAACGTAACTACTGTACAACCCCATATCCGGTCGAGCCGGATCCTCCCCAAGTGGCGGACTTGGGGCGTACTATGAGCGGTGTTTTGGTGCAGCCCCGTTCGAGCTCATGCGAGCACTCGTGCACGCATGCGGAGGTTTTGCGCGTATAAGGTTTTTACAGATAAAAGTTAATATTATAACGCAGGATTGAGTTTGGGGAAGGAAGCCATCGGGTACAGAAAAAAGGCAGGAAAAAGAAATAAAAAGAGGAAAAGAAGGAGAAGGGCGGGGGGGGGGGAGAGGGGACAGGAGGGCAGCAGCAAAAAGAAAAGAGAGAATAAAGAAAAGAGGAAGGGAAGCAAGGGGGATCGGGATTTTAGGAGCCCAGCTAGGGTTCGGCCAAGGGGAAGAAGACCGCCGCCCCCGCACATCTCCCTCCGGCCGTCTACAGCGGCAAGCCCGCCCCCTCTTTCTCTCCCTCCGGCCGTCTACAGCGGCAAGCCCGCCCCCTCTTTCTCTCCCTCCGGCCATCTACAACAGCAAGCCCGCCCCTCTTTCTCTCTCTCGGCCAACAGCAAGCCCGCCCCCTCTCTTTTTCTCTCTCTCTCTTCGTCGCCGCCGCCTAGGGCAAAGCGAGGCCGGCCGGGAGCTCCCCTCCCGGCGCCGCCTACAGCGAGGCCGGCCGGGAGCTCCCCTCCCGGCGCTGCCTACAGCGAGGCCGGTCGGGAGCTCCTCTCCCGGCGCCGCCTACAGCTAGGTCGACCGGGAGCTCCTCTCCCGGCGCCGTTTGGAGCTAGGCCAGTCGGGATCAGCTTCCCCGACGCCGCCTGAAGTCGTGGAGGCCGGGATTGACTTCCTCGGTGTCACGTGGAGCACGGTCAGCCTTGGAGAGGCTCGGCCATGGAGGGGAAAAATCATTCGGAGCTTTCAACAGTTAACGGTGGTCGGATCCGGGCACGGACAACCACTACGGATGCTAGACGTGGAGCCTCGGGCAATGAGCGCGGTTGCGGTCCCGCCAAACACGCGTCAAGGGTAACAAAATTTCTACTTGGGCAGGTGAAGCCCTCAGTTTCCATATTTGCATGGAAGCCCCTCTCCACCAACGGGTGGAGGAAGGGAGCTCTCCGACGGGTTGACGTGTACGTCCCCGCAATTAACTGTGTTAGCACCCGGAAGCGTGAGTACGGGTTTAGGCATGCTGTGTGAAGCTCATCCGGACATGTGAGCCGGATTGGTGATGTTCTGGGGATCCCGGAGAAGACTCCGAGGATGTTGTATATTTTCCATTTGCAGGGAATGCGCACCATAGCCCCGAAAAAGGGGTATGTGCAATGTGTTCGGCCAGCTTATGTTAACCAACTGGCGTTTAGCTGACCGCCGCTTGTCGAGACGTTGACGTACAGATGTTGCAGTACCAGGCGGGGAGTAGAGGGCTTAAGCCCAAGCTTGTGCCGGCCCTCGAAGGCCTTTTTTATTTATATTTATATTGCCGGCCTGCGTGCCGAAGTATGGAATTCATATTCCTGTAATATTCTTTTAATATCTGTGATGCTCTGAGGATGTGTAGCTTTCTTCTTCGTATCAGGCGGGCGGTGTTCTCGAGAACCGCTCGCCCTGTGGGGGCCCCGAGGTATAGTTGCCGGGAAGCCCCTCATGGCCTGTTGACAGCCAGTCAGAATAACGGACTTACGCTGTTAGTGGCCCAGTTTGGGCAGCGTGTCGTGACATTGCTCGGCGAGTTTGCGCCATCAGTAGGGCGAGTGAGGAGCATTTTTGTGAAGACCCAAGGAGACACATCTGGATAAGAGATAGTCGATCTCGAGATCCTCCTTAGATATTCCGGTCGGCCGAGAGTGCCCTCCGAAGGTGTCTTAGCTCAGCCTTTGGCTTGGGAGGGGAAGTGTTTGTTAGTCTTCCGGGTATGCGGCGGGTCCTCCACGCTGAGACCTTGGGTCTGTCCCTTGTGTTCCTAATCTTGTGCCTAGATCGTTCGTTTGAGGGTAGTAGGTGCGCGGTCACCCCTATTTTGGGACCCCGAACTCCACAGAGGTCAATTTTAGCTTCAACAGTATGGTGCAGTGAGCATGGAGAGTGACCAGTACAGAAAAACTCAGTCGAACATCGTGGCTATAGAAGAGGAACCAAGTGACGACCAGGGTCATGTGATGAAAGAAGTCCCCTCCCATTCCCCTCTTGTCGCTAGGATGTTCGTTCATGGAGATCAAAACGTGTCTTAGGGAGAATATTATATGATCGACCCTCGTTCTCAAGAGGGTGGATGTAGATGGTAGATGTGCCCCGTAGTGGGTAAAGATTGACCGGGTAGAGGTACCCCGAGCGTGGCTCGGCCCCAGGTAGACCCGCTGCCTGGCTCCTACTAGCTGGCAGGTCCGTAGGCTCGCCTGTGGGGGAGAGGTCCTGGTTCTTGGTTCTGCACTACCCCGAGCGCGGCTCGGCCCCAGGTAGACCCGCTGCCTGGCTCCTACTAGCTGGCAGGTCCATAGGCTCGCCTGTGGGGGAGAGGTCCTGGTTCTTGGTTCTGCACTACCCCGAGCGTGGCTCGGCCCCAGGTAGACCCGCTGCCTGGCTCCTACTAGCTGGCAGGTCCGTAGGCTCGCCTGTGGGGGAGAGGTCCTGGTTCTTGGTTCTGCACTACCCCGAGCGCGGCTCGGCCCCAGGTAGACCCGCTGCCTGGCTCCTACTAGCTGGCAGGTCCGTAGGCTCGCCTGTGGGGGAGAGGTCCTGGTTCTTGGTTTTGCACTACCCCGAGCGCGGCTCGGCCCCAGGTAGACCCGCTGCCTGGCTCCTACTAGCTGGCAGGTCCGTAGGCTCGCCTGTGGGGGAGAGGTCCTGGTTCTTGGTTCTGCACTACCCCGAGCGCGGCTCGGCCCTAGGTAGACCCGCTGCCTGGCTCCTACCAGCTGGCAGGTCCGTAGGCTCGCCTGTGGGGGAGAGGTCCTGGTTCTTGGTTCTGCACTACCCCGAGCGCGGCTCGGCCCCAGGTAGACCCGCTGCCTGGCTCCTACTAGCTGACAGGTCCGTAGGCTCGCCTGTGGGGGATAGGTTTTGGTTTGAGAACGTCATCGGCACCCCGAGCTCGGCTCGGCCCCAGGTAGACCCGCTGCGCAGGCTTTCATCTAGCTGGCAGGTCCGTAGGCTCGCCTGTGGGGGATAGGTTTTGGTTTGAGATCGTCATCGGCACCCCGAGCTCGGCTCGGCCCCAGGTAGACCCGCTGCGCAGGCTCTCATCTAGCTGGCAGGTCCGTAGGCTCACCTACGGGGGATAGGTTAGGATAGGTTCAGATAGGTTAGATTAGGTTTGTGGAAACGTCATCGGCACCCCGAGCTCGGCTCGGCCCCAGGTAGACCCGCTGCGCAGGCTCTCATCTAGCTGGCAGGTCCGTAGGCTCGCCTGTGGGGGATAGATTTTGGTTTGAGATCGTCGTCGGCACCCCGAGCTCGGCTCGGCCCCAGGTAGACCCGCTGCGCAGGCTCTCATCTAGCTGGCAGGTCTGAAGGCTCGCCTGTGGGGGATAGGTTTGGTTATTTGAGATCGTCATCGGCACCCCGAGCTCGGCTCGGCCCCAGGTAGACCCGCTGCACAGGCTCTCATCTAGCTGGCAGGTCCGTAGGCTCGCCTGTGGGGGATAGGTTTTGGTTTGTGGAATCGTCATCGGCACCCCGAGCTCGGCTCGGCCCCAGGTAGACCCGCTGCGCAGGCTCTCATCTAGCTGGCAGGTCCATAGGCTCGCCTGTGGGGGATAGGTTTTGGTTTGAGATCGTCATCGGCACCCCGAGCTCGGCTCGGCCCCAGGTAGACCCGCTGCGCAGGCTCTCATCTAGCTGGCAGGTCCGTAGGCTCGCCTGTGGGGGATAAGTTTTGGTTTGAGATCGTCGTCGGCACCTCGAGCTCGGCTCGGCCCCAGGTAGACCCGCTGCGCAGGCTCTCATCTAGCTGGCAGGTCTGAATGCTCGCCTGTGGGGGATAGGTTTGGTTGGTTTGAGATCGTCATCGGCACCCCGAGCTCGGCTCGGCCCCAGGTAGACCCGCTGCGCAGGCTCTCATCTAGCTGGCAGGTCCGTAGGCTCGCCTGTGGGGGATAGGTTTTGGTTTGTGGAATCGTCATCGGCACCCCGAGCTCGGCTCGGCCCCAGGTAGACCCGCTGCGCAGGCTCTCATCTAGCTGGCAGGTCCGTAGGCTCGCCTGTGGGGGATTGGTTTTGGTTTGAGAACGTCATCGGCACCCCGAGCTCGGCTCGGCCCCAGGTAGACCCGCTGCGCAGGCTCTCATCTAGGTGGCAGGTCCGTAGGCTCGCCTGTGGGGGATAGTGTTGATGCACGAAAACGGCACCGGGGGGGCAGCTATCACTGAGAGGGTGATTGGGCTCACAGGCAAGGTGAGTGTTGAAGTTGGTGACCGGGCGGTCTGGCGGTTTGTCTTGGCGGGTTGAAGACCGCGCGGTCTGGCGGTTTGTCTCAGCCGGCTTGGAGACCGGGCGGTCTGGCGGTCTACCCTGGCAGTCTCTCTTCCTCTCTGGTGGTAGCCGTGCGGTTAGCCCTCCTGTCTAACCGCGCGGCTTGTGCGGTTTGTTTTGTATAGTCCGCTTAGTCCTGTAAATTATAGTCCCACATCTCTTATTTGTATTCTCTCATCTCTCCTCCATTCTATATAAAGGAGGGCATACCTTTGTAATAGATATCTTTTTTGGATAATAAAATTTCAATTATTCAAAAGTCTATCCATTTGTTCTTTCTTTTTCGCTACTTTCTACATGGTATCAGAGGACACGGTCGTTTCCTCCTGATTGTGTGCGCTCTCTGATTCTCGCGGCTTGTTTTCCGCTCTCCGTGACCTGTCTTGCGACTTGCACTCTCCTCTGTCCGCCGCCCTGTTCGCGCGGCTTGTTTCTGTCCGCTGCCCTGTTCGCGCGGCTTACTACTCTTTGGTTCTCTTCTCCTGCTGCTATTCGTCGCCGCGACCTGTCTCGTTGTCGCCGCGCTCTCCTTGTTGTTGCCTTCTACCCGCTCCTGCTTGCTAGTCGCGCCGACCTCATCTTTTGCCGTGCGACCTGTTCTCCTCTGTTCGCCTGACTTTTTCAAGCCGTGCGACTTCTTTCCCTCTGCTTTGCTCTACTTCTTGGTAGCGGCCTTCCTAGCCGCACGACCTGTTTTCTGTTCGCCCGGCTTGGTGCTCTTTTCTCTTCTCGCGGCTTCTTCTTATCGTCGCGACTTGCTCCTCTCTTGCTTCCATAGCTTTCCCCTCCTCCAGCCTGTCCGCCTCCGTGGTCACCTCTTCTGGTAGTGCTCATGTTGTTACTCGCGGAAGATGGCTAATCGACTCTGGTGCAACCAATCATATGACAGGCAATCCTCAATGTTTCTCTCTTCTTGACACACATGCTCAGTTGCCCCCGGTCATTGTTGCTGATGGATCTCCCTCCCCGGTCCATGGGACGGGCATGGTTCAAGTCACTCCATCTCTCTGCCTGGCTGATACCCTCTATGTGCCCAAGTTTCCGTGCAATTTATTATCGGTTACTTCTTTATGCAAGCAACTACGGTGTTCTGTCATATTCACCCCTAGCTCTTGTGCTTTTCAGGATCCGGACTCCCAACGGATGATTGCTACCGGGACTGAGAGTGGTGGCCTCTACTTCCTCGACAATGTTTCTGCTCTATCCGCCTTCTCCTCCTCCTCTACAGATCTTCTCCAATGACATCTTCACCTTGGACATGCTCCTCCCCGAATTCTACGACAGCTCCTGCCGCACCTCCCTCATCATCATCCTCCTCTAAACTGTGATGCATGTCAACTTGGCAAACATCACCGCTCATCCTTCCCACCAACGCAAAGTCGGGGCTCTTCCCGTCCGTTCGACCTCGTTCACTCTGACATATGGGGTCCCGCTCCTAACCTCACCATCGATCGCGGTAGTTCCTATTTTGTCACCTTCATTGATGATTTCTCTCGATGTACGTGGGTATATCTTCTCAAAGATCGCTCCGAGCTGTTCTCTGTTTGGACCTCCTTTTATTCTATGGTTAAGACTCAGTTTGATACGTCTATTAAACTCCTTCGTTCTGACAATACTAAGGAGTATCTTAGCCACGACTTCTCCTCCTTTTGTATTCACCATGGTGTTATTCGTCAAACAAGTTGTGTCTACACCTCCCAACAAAATGGGGTGGCGGAACGCAAAAACCGTCACCTCCTTGATGTCGCTCGCACTATGATGACTCAAATGCATGTTCCTCGCTCCTATTGGGGATATGATGTCCTCCTCTCCTGCTATCTCATCAATCGCCTTCCCTCCACAGTTCTCCACGGTGCTACCCCCTTCTCCATTCTTTATCTGGACAAGGATCCCTTTCCTCTTCCTCTGCACATCTTTGGGTGCACCGCTTTTGTGCACTCTCCCGCTGCCACCCATGATAAACTCTCACCACGTGCCACCAAATGTGTCTTTCTGGGCTACTCTCCCACTCAGAAAGGATATTGCTGCTTTGACCCTGTTACCCGCAAGCAATTTGTCTCTGCGGATGTCACCTTCTTTGTCAATGCCTCTTACTTCTCTCTCCGCTTCCTCTTCTACTCTTCCTGATCCTACTTCTCATACCAACCCATCCATTCTCCTCTGCTCCCACTGATGTTCCGCCCTCTCCACCCACTCCACCGTCTTCCCCATCCTCATCATCTCCACCCTCTACTCCGCTTTCTCCCTCCACTCCGCTGCCATCTCTCTCTACTCCCGAGCCAGCTCTCTCCACCACGGATACTCCGGATACTGAGGCACCTGCTGACTTGGATCTCCCGATTGCTCTTCGCAAAGGGGTTCGGGCCTGTACCCAACACCCGCTTGCTGCAGTTGTTTCCTACGATCGTCTTACCCCTGCTCGCAGAGCTTTTGCACTGGCTATCTCGGTCACTGCCACCAGTGGCGGAACTAGGATTTTGAAGTCGCACGGGCACAATCTAAGTACTGTCAATTCGGGGGGTTCGGGGGGCAGCGCACCCTGAGCGGGGGTTCGGGGGCAGCTCCCCGAATTTTTTTTTGTCCTATCTTTTGCAAGAACATCTTTGCCTAAAAAGAATACGATAAATAAAATACTACAATAAGAAGAGCATTACATTTATCCATAATGCTTTAATGTAGAAAGCTGTAATAAACAGCTAAAAAAAAGAAAACAGAAGGGTGTATACACATGGACTGATCATCATTATAAACAATCATCTCGTCCCAACTAGTTGGAGTTAATTGAATTCTCATTTTTCATCATTCACATTAAATGATAGAGGTGTTAAATCTAAATTACACAAATTAATTCGAACAACTTCTATCCACATTACCTTAGGTCTACTCCTTCACATATATCATACTTCTAAATTAATTATATCTACTCACCTAAGTGATATATTTTCTAAATTTTGTGGGGCATACCAAAACCAGTTTCATTATCATAATGGGCTCCATCTCATCGCTAACAAGTGAAATTGTGCAAATACATTTGATAAATGTTAGATTATTATAGCTTTGACTTGGTTTAAAAATTTTTTGACACTTAAATAAAGACAAATGTTGATATGGCTGAAAGGATAAAAGTTCAGCATAATTGCATAAAGTATTTGTTCATGCATCCCCTCCAATATGTTATTGAAATCAGCAAATGGAAAAAGGAATTGGAAAAAATTAGAATCTGTTTCTGAAATCAGGAATTGAAAAAAATATGAATTAGGAATTGAAAATATCTAGAATATATTTCTGAAACGAGCAACGAGAATTGAATATGAATTGAAAAAAAATGGAATTTGGTTCTGAAATCAACAACAGTTGAAAAAAAGCAAGAATTGGAAGAAGGCAAAGAAGAAGAAGAAGACGAAGACAAAGAAGAAGAAGAAGGCAAAGAAGAAGAAGAAGAAGTTGTAGTACCGACGGGAGCCGGAGCCGGAGCAGGGAGCGGCGTCGCAGATCGGGAGGAGGAGGAGCGGGGAGTGGTAGTTTAGCGATAAAAAACCCAAAAACCGGTCGGGCACGTGCCCTACCGTGCCCAGGGCTAGTTCCGCCCATGACTGCCACCCCCCGTTCCTACCAGGAGGCCCTTACTATTCCTCATTGGAAAGTTGCCATGGATGAGGAGATTGCTACTCTCACTGAACGGGGTACCTGGACCCTTGTTCCTCCTCCTTTCGGCACAGATGTTGTTGGTTGTCGCTGGGTCTTCGTGGTGAAGTTTCTCCCGGATGGCAGTGTGGATCGTTATAAGGCTCGCCTGGTTGCCAAGGGTTTTACCCAAACTTATGGGATTGATTACTTTGACACTTTCTCTCCCGTGGCTCGTCTCATCACTATTCGGGTTCTTCTCTCTGTGGCTGTCAACAGGGATTGGCCCATCTCGCAGCTAGATGTTAAGAATGCCTTCCTCTATGGTGATCTGCAGGAGGATGTTTACATGGAGCAACCTCCTGGGTATGTTGCTCAGGGGGAGACACGGGTATGCCGGCTAAAGAAGGCTATTTATGGCCTCAAGCAGAGTCCTTGTGCCTGTTTTGACAAGTTCAGTGGCATTGTTGCGGCCATTGGTTTTACAAGAAGCTCAGCAGATCACTCCTTGTTTGTTCGGAAAACCGCCTCTGGTCTTGTTGTTCTTGCGGTTTATGTTGATGACATTCTTCTTACTGGCGATGACCAGGATGAGGTATTGATGACCAAGAAACACCTTCGTCAACATCTGGTCACAAAGGATATGGCTCCCCGAAATACTTTCTGGGGATTGAAATCTCTAGAAAGCCCAACTCCATGGTCCTTTCACAACGGAAGTATGCTCTTGATCTTTTAAAGGAGGCAGAACTGACTGGTGCTAAACCTGCACGTTGTCCTATGGCTGTTGGAGAAGACAAAACTTGGACAGATGACTCACCTCTTCTCTCCGATCTTACGAGATACCGGCATCTGGTGGGCAAGCTCATATATCTCACGGTAACCAGACCCGACATCTCTTATGCTGTTGGCAATAGAGCTGAGCATAATAATCGAAACTCGATAATCGCTCGTTAATCGCTCGAATTTTCAGCCGAACCGAAATCGAAATAAAATGATTCGAATCATTTTGACTCGAATCAAAATGACTCGAAATTAATTTCGAGTCGATTTCGAGCCAATCACGAGTCGCTCGATTTATGATTTCGAGCCGGCTCGAATTTAAATATTAAATAATAATAATTTTTTTTGAAAATCCGGCGCACTGGCGCAGGACCGGCGGATTCATTAATGTGCAACTGTGCACTGTCAGTCAGCAGTGAATCATTAATATTGGCTGTGGCGTAGTGCAGTATTTTCTCGATAATAGAAATCATTTATGGTTTTACAGCTGTTGAGTTTTGACAAATGCGCCCAGCGCCTTGCCTCCTTCAGAGTTCAGCCCTTCATCTTCTTCGCAAGACAGAGACTTCTCCAGCTTTTCTCGACTTTTGAGTTCCTTCTCAACATTTCAAGTGTTCAACCGCAAGTCTGCAAGCATCTTCCTTCTTCTGCTGAAGGATTCCTCCGTCTCCGGCCCCCGGCGCCACGCCGTATTCCTGGACTTCAGATTTCCAGCCTTTTTACGGCGACCTTGAACTGCAAGGTTGCGAGAACACCGAGAAGCCAGCACGGCGGCAACACCATATTTCTTCCAATTAGAACCAGATTTTGATTCTTTCCTTAGGCCTAGACAGCACAACCAACCTTCCTTTTTTATTCTCCAGTCATTAAGGTATGCATTTATTTATTTTTAGTCTCTCCATCTTCGATTTTCTCCCTTTTCTTCCTCCCTGCTTAAGGTTTCTTCCATCTGTCTTCCATTTTGATTTTCCCCCTTTTCTTCATATTAGCTGCTGTGTAAGGTGTTAGATTAAGGCGTGAACGAGCATGGTCTGATGTTTTAGGAAAGATTTAAAAACATAGCATTTCTGTGTGACTTGCTAGAGAAGAAATGGATTAAGTGAAAACTGCAAAAAATAATTTATTAACATAGCAGTTATTAACATTATTGATATAATAAGTTGTTGAAGATTAAAGCTCTGTTTGGCACGGTGGTGGCGTTCATGAACATGAGGGTTAAATTGTCATTCATTAACATCCATCTAAAGAACGGTGGTGACGTTCATGAACGGCGGTGGCGTTCATGAACGGTGGTGGCGTTCATGAACGGCGGTGGCGTTCATGAACGGTGGTGGCGTTCATGAACGGTGGTGGCGTTCATGAACGGTGGTGGCGTTCATGAACGGCGGTGGCGTTCATGAACGGTGGTGGCGGTCATGAACGGTGGTGGCGGTCATGAACGGTGGTGGTGGTCAAACGGATGATGTTTGTTAGGTGATCCTTAACGAATGATGGTTTTACCATGTGTTTACGACCGCCATCACCGTGTCATTTTAGTTTTCTATTCTACAAATGTATCATTTTAGTTGGCTTCTAAATATGCTTGTTACTAAATTAGAGAATTGGTTTCTAAGAATTACCATGATCTTCCAACAAGAAATGTTTAAATTTCTAGCATTGTTTATTTGAGTGATGGGATTGGGTCCTTATTTATCTGCCAACCTTTTTCATTATGTATTAAACTATTACCTTCGGCTGCTCTAGTTAGAGTAGTTCACTATTTTTTGTGTTAGCTTTGATTGACATTTAATTCAAATTATGTTTTCTAATTTTTTTAACTATTATTTCCTTTTTCAGTGATCTTACTAGTGAGGGCATATTTGATATAATTAATGATCGGGTATAACTGTGCTCTCGTTGATGTTAGTGTGTATATGTTTCATTTGGTATTATCAGCTGAGATGCTGAATTAATTGTTTAATTTATTTTGATGATTCAGGACAGATCCTTATACTATTTCTTAATCAAGATTCCAATATTGTGGTATAACTATACTCTTGGTGTTCTATCTTCGATTATTGTGGTATAACTATACTCGTTGTTGACACAGACTTGAAGCTCGAACTTGGTAATTGATTCTGAACCAACAAAGCTCATTTATTCACTTTGCATTGTTCTGCACCTTAATTCCTTCTTGGGCAAACCATCCTATTCATAAATGTTCAATCGTTCCTTCTATGGCTAAAAGGTTATTGCAATGTTAGTGCTAAAATATGAATCAGAAACACTTTATATTGTTGTTAAGTTGTACAATTTCGGTAGATTTTCATTGTTCTAAACTTAGTAGTTAAAGAAAAACTTGTTCTTTTTTATAATATTAACAATTTTTTTTTCATATATGGATATTATTAATTTAATAGATGAGGCATATTGTGGCTATTTTTTCAAATATGAATATTATTACTACTTTCACATAGTCAATCATATTTGTCTTAGATATTAAGAATTTAACAAATCTTTATTTATTCAGATATTATGAATTTAATAGAGAATTATAGTGACTCGTCATCCTCACCGGTGGAGGATGATGAATTCATAAATCCCGACGCAAATGCAATCATCACTGATCTTAATGTTAGAGATGTGGAAGTTGCAACCATCTCCACTATTCCCACTCCCACTGAGCCTTCATTAGGCCAACAATCTACAGAAGTTGAGAAGGACAACAAAGGAAAAAGAAAAAGAAGTGAAGTGTGGGAGCACTTCAAAGTTGAAAAAATGAAGGATAGAAGTGGAAATATTGTCTCCAAATGGCAATGTAAACATTGCTTCAAAACATACAAGTATCAATTGTCTGGATCCACCTCAAATTGTGCAAGACATATTAAAACCTGTTATAAGCTTATCCAGGTTAAGAAAAATCAAACCACGTTCAATCAAGAAAGAGTTAATATGGTAGATGATGATATTCAAGTGTCTCCCATTTGTGTGTCTGGATCTTATGACTCGGTTAGCATTAGGCAACTGCTAGCCAAGTTCATAATTACTGTTGAACTTCCATTCTCAATTGTTGAGCAACCATTTTTTAATGTCTACTCTAAAGCTCTAAATCCTAATCATGTAAAAATTTCAAGACATACGATGAAGAATGACTGCATGAAATTGTACGAAATTGAGAGGAACAAGCTTTTGAAGGTTCTTAAAAGGGTGGATAAAGTTGCACTCACTAGCGATTGTTGGACATCAAACCAATCTATTGGTTATTTATGTATTACTGTTCATTATATAGTTTTTGATTGGGTGCTCCAACATTCTATTATTAATTTCTTAGACCTTGATCCACCTCATAGCGGTCAAGTCATATATGATGCAATTCGTGAGTCAATCTTGCAGTGGGGAATTCAAAAAAAGGTAATGAGCATCACTCTTGACAATGCATCTGCGAATGATATAGCTGCAAGGCATTTACAACAAAGTTTTGCAAGTTCCAATCACTTATATTTAGGCGGCAAAGTGTTTCATGTTAGATGTTGTGCTCACATACTCAACATTCTTGTGCAAGATGGTTTAAAAGAGATTTCTTCATTGATTAGCATTGTTAGAGAAGCTGTGGGATATATAAGGAAGTCACCTTCACGCCTTAAATCATTTGCTGAGTCGGCCAAATTACTAGGAGTTTCTACATCACGAGGACTTTCTTCAGATGTGAAAACAAGGTGGAATAGTACATATTACATGCTTGATAGTGCTTATCATTTTAGATTTGTCATTCATGATTTCTTTAGAAAAGATAAAGGTTTGGTGTGAGACTTTCCTGAAAAAGCGTGATAAAGGTTTGATAAAATTAAGAATATTTTAGAAGTCTTTGAATCTGCAACAAAGTTATTTTCAGGAACTTCTTATCCAACATGCAACTTATTTTTGCCTGCATTGATTGCTATCAAAGAAGTATTGGACAAATCTTCAACATCTAATGATGAATTTGTACGTGTCATGGTCAAACCAATGAAAATCAAATTTGACAAATATTGGAGTGATTGCAATTTACTTATGTCTCTTGTTATTATTCTTGATCCTCGAAGAAAGTTGTTGTTCATCACTTATGCTTTCAATAAATTGTACAATAATTATGAAGCATTTCAAAAAGTGAATGTGGTAAAAGATAGCCTCTTTGAGCTTTTTTTCACTTATTGTGATAGCGGTAGCACCGAACATAACACTACAATTATCAGTTCTGAATCATCCTCTTCAAGCAGAGTGGGAGTTATGGGACTTTCAAGTGCAACAACTTATCAACAACTTATAACAAATTCTGTTCTTCTTGGCTTTGATGATTTCTTGAGTTCTAGCTCTTCGACGCAACCTCTTAAAAATGAACTTGAAATGTATCTAGAGGAAGCACTTGTACAACCTCCTCTTGAGAGTAGAGATAAATTTGATGTCTTAGAATGGTGGAAAGTATGTTCAATGAAATATGTGAAGCTCTCTAAGATGGCAAAGGATATTCTCACAATACCTATCACAACGGTGGCTTCCGAATCAGCTTTTAGTGCTGGAGGGAGAGTACTTGATGATTATAGAAGTGCTCTAAATCCCAAAACAGTGAATGCTCTAGTGTGTTCTTCAAATTGGATTCGTTTTCAATATAAGCATCGTGCCAATGTAAGTACTTTTATTTATTACTCATGAAAGGTTTAATTAGTCCTCGATTAAATTGTTTAATTCTGATTTGTGTTTTGCAATCACAGCTTGATGTGGATGATTTAACAAGTTCTCTACCAGATGAGATCATCGGGACTTCTACTAATGATTAGATATACATTAAGGTATTCTCTTTTCGACTGTTTAGATAATTTCGAGTTATTTAAGTTACCTTCAACTTGAGCTGTACTTCTCATATTTGCAGGTATCCTGTCTGCATTTTATACTGAACCTGTAGTCCTGTACTGATAATTTTAAATATGATATCATAATTTACTTGTGAAATATTATTTTTATCGCACTTGCTAATGCTTTATGCAAATCTTCTAATAATACATATATGACTATTATCATCATGATTGGTAACATGTTTGCTGCTTTATCAACTCCTACCCTACAAAGATATTGTATCTTTTGAGTGATGTTTGGGAAGCGATTATAGAAGGTACTCACTAATGACTTTGTTGTACTTCAGTTTTTTTGTTTTTAATTTTGGTTGTCATGCCTTCATATCCACTTGATAAGCAGGTGTAAGGAAATATTATGTGAATTTTAGGTGATTCCACTTTTGTATTGATCAACATCAGAAGCTATAGTGCTATACTCTTTATTGGTTCTTGAAATATAGCCCTTTTTATATGACATTAGCTGAACTTTTTAAGTTTTCTTGTCTTGTTGAAGTTTATTTTTTATAAGGAACTGGTCCGTTCCATATCCTTTAGTCAAAAGTTGAGATATATCTCTATAAGAAGTAGAAGCTACTGCTTTGTCTGCTGAAGTTTTGACTTTTGAGTATGCAATTGCATTTTGATAAGAAATTTGTCATGGCATGTTGTAAATCAATGGCGATTAATTTGACTCAAAAGCTGGAGAAGTTAATAATCTAACCACTTGAACTTTAGTTTTCCATAGCTTCTATGCTGGCAGTGTAAAAGCTGTAGCAATATTGTTATTTATAAACTTAGAATTTTAAAATTGATTGCTCTGTTATGATTTACTAACTTTTGTGTTTTCTTATAGATTAAGGAGCAGAAGCGGATATCATATTCTAGAGTCTAGACCTTCATAGCACAATCAACTCAAAACTTAATATTTTTGGGAGTGATTATCTAATATGGACTCTTTATGAATTTTGTTGGACTGTTTAATGTTTATGGATTTATATTGAGCTACTTATATCATATGAAGTATGGAGTATGAACTGTTTATTTTGTTATTTTGTGATACTTTTAGACAAATATTTCTATTGGGGAAGTTGTTTAATTTTTAATTTCTTTATTATGGGATTTGAGTCATTTTTATTTGGTATGTGGATTTTTCTTGCCTTGTTATTTGGAAAATAATTGTTCTGAAATGTATAAGTTATATATAATAATAATTTTTCTTGTAAAATTCAAGCAGTATAAATTTTAAATGATCAACTACTTAACGTGGCATCTCCAATTTATTGTGATTTTAAAAAAAAATCCTTGATGATGCTCTTAAAGACTTAAACTCTTTATAGTTCATTAAATAAAATTATTTAACACTATTTACTATTATGTATAAATCTGTAATAAATTTTTTAAAAAAAAAATATTATTTCGAGCCGACTCGAAATTGATTCGAGCCAGCTCAGAGTCGAATCGATTTCGAGTCGAGCCGGCTCGGAGTCGAATCAATTTCGAGTTCGAGTCGATTTCGAGCCGGGTTCGAGTTGAAAAATTCGATTTCGAGCCGAGTCAAAATCGCTCGAACTCGACTCGATATCAGCCCTAGTTAGCAAGGTGAGCCAGTTCATGCAAGCTCCGAGGGAGTGTCATCTACAATCTGCTCTGAGGATATTAGAGTATATTAAAGCTGCTCCAGGGAAAGGACTCCTATTTCAGAAAAATGGTCACCTTAGGGTTGAAGCGTACTCTGATTCAAGCTATGCGGATGACAAAGGGGACCGCAAATCGACTTCAGGTTTCTGCACATTTGTTGGAGGCAATCTTGTGAGTTGGAAGAGCAAGAAACAGTCTGTCGTTTCCAGGTCTAGTGCAGAGGCGGAATATCGCAGCATGGCATCGACTACATGTGAGTTGAAGTGGTTGCGGGCTCTCATGCTTGACTTAGGAGAGGTTTACAACTATCCTCTTCCTATGTTCTGTGACAATAAGGCCGCGATACACATTTCCAAAAATCCGGTCTTTCATGAGAGAACAAAACACATATAAGTCGACTGTCATTTTATTCGGGAAGAAATATTGAAGAAACAGATTTGCACTCCATTTGTCACTTCCGACAACGAGTTGGCAGATGTCTTCACCAAGCCGGTGTCCGCTTCCTTTTTCCACATCTGCGACAAGCTGGGCATGATCGATATATATGCTCCAGCTTGAGGGGGAGTGTTGAAGTTGGTGATCGGGCGTTCTGGCGGTTTGTCTTGGCGAGTTGAAGACCGCGCGGTCTGGCGGTTTGTCTCAGCCGGCTTAGAGACCGGGCGGTCTGGCGGTCTACCCTGGCAGTCTCTCTTCCTCTCTGGCGGTAGCCGTGCGGTTAGCCCTGCTGTCTAACCGCGCGGCTTGTGCGGTTTGTTTTGTATAGTCCGCTTAGTCCTGTAAATTATAGTCTCACATCTCTTATTTGTATTCTCTCATCTCTCCTCCATTCTATATAAAGGAGGGCATACCTTTGTAATAGATATCTTTTTTGGATAATAAAATTTCAATTATTCAAAAGTCTATATGTTTGTTCTTTCTTTTTCGCTACTTTCTACAGTGAGGAGGAAGGAGAAGAATGCGGGAGGAAGGGAGAGGCTTGAGAGAAGAAGCGAGCCTTGATCAACAAAGAGGGTTGATCAAGAGAGGAAGAGGAAGGAGACCAGGAGAGGTCGAGCAGACAGTACAATCGCAACGGTTGTACTTGCAGGTTGGTTGCCGAGAAGAGCTGAGCTGAGCGGAGGAGCAAGGCTTGCTGAGCAGAGGAGCAAGGCTTGCTGAGCAGAGGAGCAAGGCTTACTGAGCAGAGGAGCAATGCTTGCTGAGCAGAGGACCAAGGCTTGCTGAGCAGAGAAGAGAAGAGGGGGCCGCTAGCAGCGGCAACAACACACTTTGCCCGTCGCGGCCTAAATGCCACTCCTGCGACGGGCTTTCCTTTGATTAATAGCTAGAGATTACAAGCTTACAAGTACACCTTTACAACAAAATCATTAAAAGGGTACAAGGAGAAGCTGGCGGCTAAAGGAGAAGAAAGTGCCAGAAATCAGAGAGGAGAAGCTGCCAGAGACTAAGTAAAAGAGTCTGTCTAGCTGCTTGGAGGACTAGGAAACTGAGTCTGCAGAGTCTGCTGGCAAGCTGCTGAAGAGCTGTGGAGTACTGCGCGGACAGGAAATCTGAGTCCGCAGGGCTTGCTGGAAGGGTGATGACGGACTGCGCGGACTGGAAAACGGAGTCCACAGGGGCTGCTGGCAAGACTTGTCTCCACCTCCAGGATCCCTGAATGAGAGGCTTCAGGGGGTATTTATAGGCCCAGGGAAGTTCTTGAAGGAGTGGGGCCCAGTGACATCAGCATGACAATCTGCGCGGACTCCGTGGACTGGGACGTCCGCCACCTTGACCGATGAAGCAAGCGGAAGGACGCACTGGAGAGAACTGGAGGCTTGCGGGCGGCCTGGGCGGACTTCCGCCCGGCTGGAAGTGGGCGGACTCCAGAAGTCCGACTCTAGGGGGAGTCCGCCCGGCTTAGCGGGCGGCCTGGGCGGAAGGGGGAGTCCGCCCGGCGGGCCTGGCCGCCCCCTTGCGGGCGGCCTGGGCGGAGGGGGAGTCTGCCCGGTGGGCCGGGCCGCCCCCTTGCGGGCGGCCGGGGCGGACTCCAGGGGGAGTCCGCCCGGCTGGACGTCGGGGCCGCCCCCTAGCGGGCGGCCTGGGCGGACTCCAGGGGGAGTCCGCCCGGCGGGCCTGGCTGCCCCCTTGCGGGCGGCCTGGGCGGACTCCAGGGGGAGTCCGCTCGGCTGGCGGGCAGAGGCCGCCCCGGGTGGGCGGCCTCGACGGACGGTGGCAGGAGGCCGCCGCCTCTCGGGCAGCAGGGAGGTCGCCCCTGGTGGGCGGCCTCGACGGACGGCGACAGGAGACCGCCGCCCCTTGGGCTGACTTGGAGGTCGCTCCGGGTGGTGCTGTTGGCCGACTCCTGCAAGGGAAAGCACTGCACGATTAGCGGACCTAACCGCATGTCCCGCGAGGGTGAGCTATGGGAATAGCCCGCCGTCCTGCAAGGCACGCGGTTGCTAGGAGACCTAGGCAGACAGGGAAACTGTCTGCCTACGCTGGGACTTGTCGCGATCGAAAGGGAGAATCTAAGGGTCGTGACTAGCCAGCTGGCCATCTTGGGAAGGATCGCCGATTTCTGGGTTAACATAATCCCCGCACTTTTTCAAGTTCCGAAGGGAACTTCGAAGAAGTTGGAGACCCACGAAAATCGTGATCCACCCCAAAGGAAAGAGAAGGGGAGGCAAGGAGAGATAGAACCTGAAGTCTCCCCTTACAAGCTTGATGTTTCCTGCCTATTTTCCTGCAAGAGGAAAATTAAGGGTAAGCGTGTATGGGTGGTACATCGAGTGTGTACCTGAGTTTGCTTTTGCAGAACGAAGATGTCGTGTCTTTTGTTAAGTTCTGCAAAACAATAGTGAGGGAAAACAGAAAGGCATAATAACTTGCAAGTACCTGGAAGGGGCTTGCAAATCTTTGGTGGTCTCTGCAAGAGAAGAGTTAAGAGTATGCATAGTGCATGAAAGTAACTTGCAAGTACCTGAATGGAGCTTGCAAGTGTCGGTGACCTCTACAAGAATAGAGTTAGTTGCTGATATTGTTTATAAAGATAGGCTGCAAGTACCTGAATATGACTTGTCGTTGTCTGCTAACCACTACAAAGTGAAGAGTGAGCAGCAGAGATAAAATAATGATTTAAACTGCAAGTACCTGGATGAGGTTTGCAGGTGTCTGTTGTTCTCTACAAAGAGAAAAGTTAGAAGCAGACAATATGCATATAAAAGGAGCTTGCAAGTACCTGTGGAGAAGGCTTGCAAGGATTTGCTAACCTCTGCGAAGAGAGGGATTAAAAGCAAACAAGACGCGAGGATGACCGCACCAGAATCATAGCAAAACTGTTGATATGATTCAATTAATGATTGACGCCATTAGACTTTGACAAGAAGAATGAGCAGCTCTGTGAATCTCCATATGATAGAGCTTGAGCAGGCAAAGTATATGAGATGAGCATAAGCAAAGTGATTGCTGAAAATCTTCTTGAGATAACCCATGAAGGTTGATGAGATAGGGTCGAAATGACCAAGTAGCAAGAGAAATGCCCGATGAACATTATCACGAAGTCCAGATTACTGAATCGAGCGCTAGCTGTCGACATGGCTGGGTGGACATGATCAAAATGAATGCCAGAATCCTTTTGGTAGGTTGGATTAACCTGTTCACCTGTGAAAGGAGGGAAGAGAGAAAAGGGAGGTCTACACCCGGAATGATTAAAGTGGGTTGAATGCTGCCACAGGTGTTCCCCGTGGGCCTTATGCATCACTTGCCCAAAAAATCATCCCGAGTATAGTCCTACTCAAAGCGGGCTGGCCGCGCATCCTCAAGGAGGGGGAAAAGAAAAAAGAGGTCCATATTCGGAATGACTAAAGAGGGTTGAATGCTGCCACAGATGTTCCTCGTGGGCCTTATGCATTACTGGCCTGAGAAAGTCATTCTGAGTATGATCCTGCTCAAAGCGGGCTGGCCGCGCATCCTCGAGGAGGGAAAAAAGAGAAAAGCAAGGGAAGGGTCCTGAGAAGGACCGCTAGAAGGAACGCTCTCTCGCCTTGGGTACAAGCATAACTGATCAACGACACGAGTTGCGCCAAGAGGCCTATCTTGTATGTATATTGATCAGTGGAGTTGCGAACCCGAGAAGGCACGGATCGAGGATACCGGAGAGTGCTTCGGCCACCACAGTTGAAGGATGAGCAAAGAGACAAGGCTACACTTGATCGTCATTGCTTGTCCAGCGAAGATCATCCTAACTGTAATATATCCTATAGGACGCACAGCAGAGCTAACACATGGGGCTCCCCTAGCACACACTCTGTGTCAGATGCTGGCTAGGATCCTAAGTCTGAAGCCCATTCCCGCGATTGAACTGCTCCCACTGCACACATGGGTATACTCCCGCCATGTGTGGTCGTAGCGGTTGTGCGAGAACAAACTACAGAGGGAACGTTTCAGGCTCGGCGAAATCTCATTGTTGTAACGATCCTAAGAGAGGGAGAAGAGAGGAAGGAGCAACACAAGAAGGGAACTGTGTCAGTACGGGATTCCTGAATAAAAGCTTTGCTGGAAAGCAAGTAAAGAACACTGAGAAGTGTTGTAATGAAAATGTTTGAAAAGGAGAGAGAGCAAGGGTTGAGATAACCCCTGAAGGTTGCAAGGAGCTCTGGAGGACTGTGAAGTCCATCGCTTTGGAGGACTATGAGTCCTTGCTAGCTTAGAATAGCCTTCCCAGCACACCCTCGTCGTCGGCATCGAAGCATTCGACTTCTTTGTTAACAACGAGGAGAGGAGGCTCTTCGACATGGTTCACCCCTCTTGAGGAGCAAGGAGCGTCTGCAAGTTCTTTGCCCCTTGAAGTTGCTTGATCAGGGCGTTCTTCTTTAAGAAGCAGGTCATGCATCTTGCCCTGCCGGAGCATCCTTTGCACAAGCTGGCGGAATGCTCGACAGTCTTCTGTTCGATGGCCTGATTCTTTGTGAAATTCGCAGTAGGGCTCTGAGTTTCTAGACCTCTGATCGGCTGGTCGATAGGGCTTCTTGAAGCTTGCCCTATCTTTCATGGTTTGGATCACTTCTTGCACGACGTCGTCGAGATCAGACTCATGCAAGTCATCGTCCTGCTGCTGTTGAACAGCTGCTGCTTGCAAAGACGGAGCTAGCGGCAGCAATGGATCTTGAGCATTGTCACGGCTCGGGAAGGAGTATCGATGGCGATGAATCCTTCTCTCCTTCTTTGAGTGAGTTGGGAAGTGATTGCGAGGAGACCTTGGAGGATGCTTGCGAGAGGGATCCTCCTCGGATAGAAGTTTGGAGACGAAGCCTGGATTGCTCTTTTCACCTCGGATGTATGAGTTGGCTAGAGCAATCAACTCTTGATATGTCCTTGGAGCACGGACGTTGGCTTCAAATTTGAGAGGCCCTTCACGAAGACCGTGGATAAGAGCCACTCGGTACATTTCTTGATCAGAAACTTCGATGTCCAAAATCTCTCTTTGGAATCGATCCACAAACTGAGACCAAGTCTCATTTCCGCGCTGCTTGATCTCAAAGAGGGCTTCAGGACCGCCCTTTCTCTTAGTTGATGTAGAGAATCTGAGAAGAAACTCCCTTCGAAGATCAAGGAAGGAAGCGATGGAGTGAGGACGGAGTCCATAGAACCAGTCCCTCACTTGACCATCAAAGGAGGTAACAAGAAGCTTGCACTTGGTTGCATCTGAAAGAGTCTTGAGAGCAACGGCCGACTCAAAAGCTTGGAGGTGCTTTACTGGATCTGAATCTCCAGTGTAGGTTGGTAGTCGAGGCTCTCTGAAGTTTGCTGGAGTTGGCTCATGGCGGACACACTCCGCGAATGGTGAAGGTTCTTCTTGCTCTCCTACAGCATATGGAAAGAAAGGAGCATAAGCTGCAGCTGCAAAAGGAGCATGTGGATACAAAGGAAAAGCTGCTGTAGGAGGAGCAGGGGCAGGAGCTGAAGGGTAGGGATGACTTCCCTGAAAGTTGAGAACTCTAGCTGGACTTCCCCGGGCTGCTCCCCGAAAGAAGTTATGGCGAGCAGCAAACTCTTCATCTTGAGTTTGCAAAGGAGTTGCAGGCCCTTGCGGAAAGGTTGGAGTGTACGGGGGATAGAACGGCGGGCAAGCTTGAGGGTAAGCTTGTTGATGCTCTGCTGTTAGTGTTGGGTTGATTGGAGCAGCTGGAGCAGCTGCTGGATGAGCGTCCAATCGTTGCGTTATAACAGCAAGAACTTTGTTGATAGCCTGGAACTGTTGAGCATTCTCTCGACGTGACTGCTCAAAGGCTTCCCAGAGAGGATCTTCACTGGGACTTGGAGCATGGTTCTCGGCTGATTGATGGTCTGACATGGTTAGCTGTTGCTTTCACTGCCTGTTCAAATCTGAAGGTTTGCGCGTGAGCTGTTCGGATCCACGCTCACCGCACCAAATGTTGATGCGCGAAAACGGCACCGGGGGGACAGCTATCACCGAGAGGGTGATTGGGCTCACAGGCAAGGTGAGGAGGAAGGAGAAGGTTGTGGGAGGAAGGGAGAGGCTTGAGAGAAGAGGCGAGCCTTGATCAACAGAGAGGGTTGATCAAGAGAGGAAGAGGAAGGAGACCAGGAGCGGTCGAGCAGACAGTAATCGCAACGGTTGCGCTTGCAGGTTGGTTGCCGAGAAGAGCTGAGCTGAGCGGAGGAGCAAGACTTGCTGAGTAGAGGAGCAAGGCTTGCTGAGCAGAGGAGCAAGGCTTGCTGAGCATAGGACCAAGGCTTGCTGAGCAGAGAAGAGAAGAGGGGGGCGCTAGCAGCGGCAACAACACACTTCGCCCGTCGCGGCCTAAATGCCACTCCTGCGACGGGCTTTCCTTTGATTAATAGCTAGAGATTACAAGCTTACAAGTACACCTTTACAACAAAATCATTAAAAGGGTACAAGGAGAAGCTGGCGGCTAAAGGAGAAGAAAGTGCTAGAAAGCAGAGAGGAGAAGCTGCCAGAGACTAAGTAAAAGAGTCTGCCAGCTGCTGGAGGACTGGGAAACTGAGTCTACAAAGTCTGCTGGCAAGCTGCTGAAGAGCTGTGAAGGACTGCGCGGACAGGAAATCTGAGTCTGCAGGGCTTGCTGGAAGGGTGATGACGGACTGCGCGGACTGGAAAACGGAGTCCGCAGGGGCTGCTGGCAAGACTTGTCTCCACCTCCAGGATCCCTGAATGAGAGGCTTCAGGGGGTATTTATAGGCCCAGGGAAGTTCTTGAAGGAGTGGGGTCCAGTGACATCAGCATGACGATCTGCGCGGACTCCGCGGACTGGGAATTTGCGTCCGCCACCTTGACTGATGAAGCAAGCGGAAGGACGCACTGGAGAGAACTAGAGGCCGCCCCCTTGCGGGCGGCCTGGGCGGACTCCGGGAGGAGTCCGCCCGGCTGGACGCCGGGGCCGCCCCCTAGCGGGCGGCCTGGGCGGACTCCAGGGGGAGTCCGCCCGGTGGGCCGGGCCGCCCCCTTGCGGGCGGCCTGGGCGGACTCCAGGGGGAGTCCGCCCGGCTCGACGCCGGGGCCGCCCCCTAGCGGGAGGCCTGGGCGGACTCCAGGGGGAGTCCGCCCGGCGGGCCTGGCCGCCCCCTTGCGGGCGGCCTGGGCGGACTCCAGGGGGAGTCCGCCCGGCGGGCCGGGCCGCCCCCTTGCGGGAGGCCTGGGCGGACTCCAGGGGGAGTCCGCCCGGCTGGACGCCGGGGCCGCCCCCTAGCGGGCGGCCTGGGCGGACTCCAGGGGGAGTCCGCCCGGCGGGCCTGGCCGCCCCCTTGCGGGCGGCCTGGGCGGACTCCAGGGGGAGTCCGCCCGGCTGGCGGGCACAGGTCGCCCCGGGTGGGCGGCCTCGACGGACGGCGGCAGGAGGTCGCCGCCTCTCGGGCAGCAGGGAGGTCGCCCCTGGTGGGCGGCTTCGACGGACGGCGACAGGAGACCGCCGCCCCTTGGGCTGACTTGGAGGTCGCTCCGGGTGGTGCTGTTGGCCGACTCCTGCAAGGGAAAGCACTGCACGATTAGCGGACCTAACCGCATTTCCCGCGAGGGTGAGCTATGGGAATAGCCCGTCGTCCCGCAGGGCACGCGGTTGCTAGGAGACCTAGGCGGACAGGGAAACTGTCCGCCTACGCTGGGACTTGTCGCGATCGAAAGGGAGAATCTAAGGGTCGCGACTAGCCAGCTGGCCACCTTGGGAAGGATCGCCGATTTCTGGGTTAACAGATAGGTTTTGGTTTGAGATCGTCATCGGCACCCCGAGCTCGGCTCGGCCCCAGGTAGACCCGCTGCGCAGGCTCTCATCTAGCTGGCAGGTCCGAAGGCTCGCCTGTTGGGGATAGGTTTGGTTGGTTTGAGATCGTCATCGACACCTCGAGCTCGGCTCGGCCCCACGCAGACCCGCTGCGCAGACTCTCATTAGCTGGGCAGGGCGGTGGGCACACCTGGGGGGAAAGGATTAGCTCCATGTGTTCAGCACATTGCAAAATATTTGGTTTCATTTTTTCACGATACCTTGAGAAACTTTGTACTTATTGCAGGTAGAGGTATAAGTGCAATCCAATAGCATGGAGCATTTTCAGGTTTCGAGTGGTTCAAAAAGATCAAAAGGGCATGAAAAGATTAGTGGGCATAGCCGCATAAGAGCAATTTGCAGTTTCTCCCAAAATTTTTCTTTGGGTCGGCTCCCACTCGTCGGATATTTGGGGTTGGACATTTCTTTTCGAGCTTGTGCCAACCTCGAAAAGAGCGGGGATTGTGTACAACCCCATATCCGGTCGAGCGGGATCCTCCCCAAGTGGCGGACTTGGGGCGTACTATGAGCGACGTTTTGGTGCAGCCTCGTTCGAGCTCATGCGAGCACTCGTGCATGCATGCGGAGGTTTTGCGCGTATAAGGTTTTTACAAATAAAAGTTAATATTATAAGGCATATTTTATATATATATATATATATATATATATATATATATATATATATATATATATATATATATATATATATATATATATATATATATACCTGGATTGAGTTTGGGGGAAGGAAGCCATCGGGTACAGAAAAAAGGCAGGAAAAAGAAATAAAAAGAGGAAAAGAAGGAGAAGGGCGGGGGGGAGAGGGGACAGGAGGGCAGCAGCAAAAAAGAAAAGAGAAAATAAAGAAAAGAGGAAGGGAAGCAAGGGGGATCAGGATTTTAGGAGCCCAGCTAGGGTTCGACCAAGGGGAAGAAGACCGACGCCCCGCGCATCTCCCTCCGGCCGTCTACAGTGGCAAGCCCGCCCCCTCTTTCTCTCCCTCCGGCCGTCTACAGCGGCAAGCCCGCCCCCTCTTTCTCTCCCTCCGGCCGTCTACAGCAGCAAGCCCGCCCCTCTTTCTCTCTCTCTCGGCCAACAGCAAGCCCGCCCCCTCTCTTTTTCTCTCTCTCTTCGTCGCCGCCGCCTAGGGCAAAGCGAGGCCGGCCGGGAGCTCCTCTCCCGGCGCCGCCTACAGCGAGGCCGGCCGGGTGCTCCCCTCCAGGCGCCGCCTACAGCGAGGCCGGCCGGGAGCTCCTCTCCCGGCGCCGCCTACAGCTAGGTCGACCGGGAGCTCCTCTCCCGGCGCCGTTTGGAGCTAGGCCAGTCGGGATCAGCTTCCCCGACGCCGCCTGAAGTCGTGGAGGCCGGGATTGACTTCCTCGGTGTCACGTGGAGCACGGTCGGCCTTGGAGAGGCTCGGCCATGGAGGGGAAAAATCATTCGGAGCTTTCAACAGTTAACGGTGGTCGGATCCGGGCACTGACAACCACTACGGATGCTAGACGTGAAGCCTCGGGCAATAAGCGCAGTTGCGGCCCCGCCAAACACGCGTCAAGGGTAACAAAATTTCTACTTGGGCAGGTGAAGCCCTCAGTTTCCATATTTGCATGGAAGCCCCTCTCCACCAACGGGTGGAGGAAGGGAGCTCTCCGACGGGTTGACGTGTACGTCCCGCAATTAACTGTGTTAGCACCCGGAAGCGTGAGTACGAGTTTAAGCATGCTGTGTGAAGCCCATCCGGACGTGTGAGCCGGATTGGTGATGTTTTGGGGATCCCGGAGAAGACTCCGAGGATGTTGTATATTTTTCATTTGCAGGGAATGCGCACCATAGCCCCGAAAAAGGGGTATGTGCAATGTGTTTGGCCAGCTTATGTTAACCAACTGGCGTTTAGCTGACCGCCGCTTGTCGAGACGTTGACGTACAGATGTTGCAGTACCAGGCGGGGAGTAGCAGGCTTAAGCCGAAGCTTGTGCCGGCCCTCGAAGGCCTTTTTTATTTATATTTATATTGCCGTCTTGCGTGCCGAAGTATGGAATTCATATTCCTGTAATATTCTTTTAATATCTGTGATGCTCTGAGGATGTGTAGCTTTCTTCTTCGTATCAGGCGGGCGGTGTTCTCGAGAACCGCTCGCCCCGTGGGGGCCCCGAGGTATAGTTGCCGGGAAGCCCCTCATGGCCTGTTGACAGCCAGTCAGAATAGCGGACTTACGCTGTTAGTGGCCCAGTTTGGGCAGCGTGTCGTGACATTGCTCGACGAGTTTGCGCCATCAGTAGGGCGAGTGAGGAGCATTTTTGTGTAGACCCAAGGAGACACATCTGGATAGGAGAGAGTCGATCTCGAGATCCTCCTTAGATATTCCGGCCGAGAGCGCCCTCTGAAGGTGTCTTAGCTCAGCCTTTGGCTTGGGAGGGGAAGAGTTTGTTAGTCTTCCGGGTATGCGGCGGGTCCTCCACGCTGAGACCTTGGTCTGTCCCTTGTGTTCCTAATCTTGTGCCTAGATCGTTCGCTTGAGGGTAGTAGGTGCGCGGTCACCCCTATTTTGGGACCCCGAACTCCACAGAGGTCAATTTTGGCTTCAACAACTACATCAACTTTCACCACCGCAAAGAGCAATTTTGTCAATCCACCTTCGGAGCAAAATACTCTGATCAGAAAAAATACATTCCCTTATTGTAATAAATATTCTTTATTTACTCATTAAAATACAGATCAAACCTATATCTTACAACACAAAAAATCCATTACACAATTTGATATCCCGAAAATGTCTTCAACATTCGAAAATATTACAGACTTCTCCATCTTAATTGCGGATGAACTGTCAATGTCTATTTCAAATACAGATCTTGCTTTTATTTTATCATTAAATCAACGTCAAGCCTATATCTTTCATACTATTACTGAATGTGTTCGACAAGGCACCAGCGGTATTTTCTTCATTGATGGACCTGCTGGTACTGGAAAAACCTTTTTATACAAAGCCATTCTTGCCCACCTACGCAAAAATGGTCATATTATACTTGTCACTGCATCATCAGGCATTGCTGCAACTCTTCTTCCAGGAGGAAATACAACACATCTGAGATTCAAAATTTCTATTCCTATTGAAGCAGGGTCATACTGTAAATTCGCTAAAACATCAGATATGCAATAACTCTTACAACACTGTTCCGCTATTCTGTGGGATGAAGCAACTATGTCGCACAAACATATTTTCGAAGCTGTTGACCGCTCATTACGAGATGTTCTGAATACAGACCTACCTTTTGGTAATAAAGTTGTAATCATGGGCGGCGATTTTCGTCAGATTCCCCCAGTTGTGATTAATGGAACAGTGTCACAAATTATTAATGCCAGTATTGTTACATCGCCATTGTGGTTAGCTGTCAAACTACTATCACTAACTGAAAATATGCGTGCACTCAATGATCAGCATTTCTCAGAGTTTCTTCTTCAAATTGGAAATGATACTGAATCCACATATGGTGATGATATGATACGCATTCCTGACTCAATGATTATTCCCTGGGATGGCATCATTCACTCAATATACTTATCAATATCATATTCTCCAATATTACATGTAATATTAGTAACTATGATTACTGGGAGAATATGGCGCTATTTGTACAACCTCGGGCTCGCAAAGAGCCCTCAAGAAGCAAACAGATCGAGATAGGCAAATGGGACCAGGGGGGCCCACTCGCAAGCAGCAAGATGATGGACTCTCCAAGGGGCGAGAGGGCCTTCGGAGGCGAGAGGACCCCCACGGGCGAGAGAGTCTCCAACAGCAAGGAGATCTCGCTGTAAGGGGCGAGAGGCTCTGGCGAGACGGGCAATGGGGCCCCTCTCGCCGGTAGGTACCTCTCTGCTCGCCAGGGCGAGAAGAGGCCTTTCTTTGTGTTATATGTTATATTTCCATGTCAAACAGAGGTTTTTACTCTTCTACCCCGGGTACTTTTACCCTCTTACTCTTAGTGGACTGCACATAGCTTCTCAGAACAGCGGAGTTTGGCTGTTGGCAGACCCAGCCAAGGGTATCCCGGTAATTTCAGACCGGTGCAGTTTTGTTATTGGCAGTTCAGATTCTGAAATCTATAAATAAGCCCATAGGGGTTTCTTCAAAAGGGACTTCTTTTAGAGACGCTTAAGAGGATTCATTTGGCACAGTCTTCTGAGGAACTCCAAGCCCAGCTTTTGGCTTTGGAGGGGAAGCTCTCTGTGACCTTCCGGGTAAGCGGTGGGACCTCCTTGCTGCGGCTTTGGGCCAGTTTTCCAATCCTTCACGACTGGTCGGAGGTCGGAGCTTGGGCCAAGTAGGAGTCGGCTACGCCCCTATTTTGTGAACATTTGTCGGAGTCAAATTTTGGCTTCAACACTATTGAGTCCGTTAAATGAAGATGTTGCGCATTTAAATGAGAAATGTCTGAATATTTTCCCTAGTGATGAGATAACATATTACTCTTTTGATTCCGTTGACGATGACAAACGTAATTTATACACGCCAGAATTTTTAAATAGCATCTCAGCAAGTAATCTTCCGCCCCACAAGCTGTCCTTAAAGATAGGTGCCCCTATTATGCTTCTGCAAAATTTAAACTCGCGTATTGGTCTTTGTAACGATTCACGACTCATATGCCGACAATTTTCAATAAATGTTATTGCAGCAGAAATTCTTACTGGTCAACATAAAGGCAAACCAGTTTTTCTACCGCGCATACCTCTAAAAAATACTAGAGATCAGCATCTGCCTTTTGAACTCACCAGGAAACAATTTGCAATTCGATTGAGCTTTGCACTGACCATAAACAAATCTCAAGGACAGACAATCGAACATGTTGGCATTTATCTACCATCTCCTGTTTTCACTCACGGTCAACTCTACGTTGCTCTATCCAGAAGAACTACTGCTGCAAACACAAAGGTATTAGTTAAAAATAATATTGTACCTGGACTTCCTGGCACGTACACCAAAAATATTGTTTACAAAGAAATACTATCAAAAGTAAATATACAGGTACATTATATTGTT
This sequence comes from Platanthera guangdongensis, assembly GCA_039583875.1. Lineage (NCBI taxonomy): Eukaryota > Viridiplantae > Streptophyta > Magnoliopsida > Asparagales > Orchidaceae > Platanthera > Platanthera guangdongensis. The sequence goes on along the minus strand of CM077159.1, from coordinate 166,837,445 downwards.
TATATTTCCTTTCAAATTTCACATACAGTGATATGATCGTAGCATGTTCAATTATTTCTTACTTTTATATTAATCTGCACAGCCAACTCATTCGTAATCGTTCGCATCTACAGCAATAAAAATTTATTTCTCTTCTTCCAGGTACATTCGAAAAACACAGATTACATAATACTTACATCTATGCTTTTTTTATGTACTACAATTACTGTTACCACTCTCAGAATAAAAAAACCTTCCCACATAAAAACTGTCTCATGTTACGTAGTCCACGTGAAATTACGTCCTATTTTATTGACAATAAAACACCCACCTATGCTCAATCTATTTTCAAAGTCAAACCTTATATTATTTTATTATGTAGCTTTCTAGATTTAAAACTCTTACCTCTAATACTCAATGAACCCTATCATAAATAAATATTTTTTTATATGATTACTCTATCAAATTTCAAAGACTCAATATTGAAAATATTGTTATTATTTACATTAAAATATACATTTTCACATTTAAATAGCACAGTAACTGTTTACTTATAACTCAAAATTCATACATTATAAATTAATATCTTCAGCAATTACACATAACAAAACCAGTATGACTTGCACTATCCAAATCAACTATGAAATTTGTATTTTTTTGTAGTATGACAAAAATATAACATATCAATGCTCTTCTCTCTAATAAACAACACATTTGATAACTGTTATGCACAACAACGTAAATACTCTTGCTTAAATAATCATCACCTACCCAAAAATATTAACAAAATTAATTCAACATGTTCGACAATTAATGTGATAAAAAAAACAAAAAAACTGATTGTCAATATTGTTTTAAAGAACTTAATATTGAAGTCATTTACTTTTCTAAGTATCGCAGAAATGTGCAAACAACATTTTAAAAAGAAATGAATTTCCTATGCGTAATTTAAAATATATTCCTGCGTAAGCTTGCAATCATCAATTACTACTTCTCCATCTTTTGATATTAGAAAATCCTTTCATTTAGTTCTGCATTTGATAGCATGAATACACAATAATACCTGTAAGACCTCCACTATAAGCGTATTTGTAGGCATGCTATGAAATATAATCACACATTCTTTTGTTTAACCAATACAGAGTTCCATGCTTACTTGATGATGTAGTCGCACTCAAATAGCAATGCCGACCAACCACCATTATAATAACTTTCGTTACTATGTAATTTTTATTTTTTATAATATTGTTTGTCGAAATTTGACGACATGTCAAAAATATTCTCATGCTTTAGATTTTTATAAATAAAAAAAAATATTTTTGCGTTTACCAAATATAATTATATGTTCTAATAGTATAAAATAGTAACATATTAAGTAAAGAAATAATAATTTCTCTTGCTGCTATTGCTTCTACAACAGAATGCGCTGAATCTTTTACTTTAATATACATCGTGCTTTTAGATGAAAAATTATCAACCAAAATATTCTTACGTTCATGTGATTGTCATTAAATAACCACAGTCGTACCTGTACCGACAGCAATGCTCAATATGTTTGATGAAATCAGCAGAAATACCTCTGATCAATATTAGTCGAACCTCAAATGCGCATTTACATTTATGCTACTGTACATTTCACTACTTGATTACTTTTCTCCAAATTTCAACATATCATTTTTTAACTCTTTCTCAAATTGCATTTTCTCTGTCACCATTGAAATAACTTTCTATTTAAAATCATTACATATTCCCATCTCAGACTGTCCTTTGTCATTTGATACAGTACATACACATATATTCACAATGTCTGAATACAGCTACTCAGCAACCGTGATGCAAGAGAATACCCTACCATCCACAGTTGAGGCTGTTGACTCATACAACAATGTGCCAGCAGATATGCGAGATTACTATTACTTCGCTGTATTACTCAGCAACCTTACTCATGCTACAACCGCTGATTTCTTACAATCGCTCTTCCAAAATACTCCAGGCTTTCTACACGCCAGCGTAAGCAATCCTACTTCAAATTGCACTATAAATTATTGCACCATTTTTTAATAATTAAACCATATTGAACATTTATTAATGCAGGTCGACATCAACACATCAGACAATCAAACTGCGACAGGAGAACTGATCTTTACAGATGAAGTGTCGATGCATGCTGCTGCAAACGTGATAGACAGGACAAATAATTGATGAGAGACCAATATCAATCGATGGAACTACGTCTTTTTGATATTAAACCAGAATACTATCAACAACGTATAAATTAAAGCTCATTACGAAAGACAGTATATATAAATACTCTATAGGGAATTTCCCCACTCTCACTTCTTCTGAATAAATACATCACATATACCACTACTGACATATTATGCTAATATGTCTTCTACTACTGTGTCATTTACCTATTGTGTACTATCATTTGTTCTGCTATGTACTGTATATATCACTGTTAACATATCGTTGATAAAAATATTTATCAACAATATGCATATTATCTCATTACTGAAACAATACATCGTAATGAATGTGCTCTTTTCTTTATTGATGACGCTGGATACAGTGTTAAAACATTTTTATATCGTTGTTTGCTTGCAAATATACAAAACAAGTGTCATATTATTATAGCTACAACTTCATCTGAATTTGCAGCCAATTTTCTTCCATGTGATACGACCGTACATTTGCACTTCAAAATTTTCATACCATTACACGCTACATTATTCTATAATTTGAGAAAATATTTGATATGCATACACTATTTAAGCACTGCTCAGCGATCATTTGGGACGAATCTCCAACAACACATCGCCATGCATTTAAAACAGTTGATTACTCAATGCGAGATGTTTTTGAAATAACTGAACCTTTTGTTGTTAAAATAATGATAATGCGCGATTTTTTTTCAAATAATACCATTTTTCATTAATGAAACTAAAGCTCAAATTATCAGCGCAAACATTATCAAATCACCTTTGTGAACAACCGCAATACTGCTTCCATTAACAGGAAATATGAGAGCTTCCTCTGCTCATGAATTCTCAAATTTCTTACAATACGTTGCTGATAATAACAAAATGACAGTTGAAAATGCAATGATCAGCATCTCAAATGTTATGACTATTTATTAAGAAGTGGCACATTCAATAAATATGTTAATTAATTCATTATTCTCTGACATCAGCACGCATACGCACTGCTCAAATTATCTTGAAAATGCAGTTTTACTAACTCTGCTAAATGAAGCTATCAAACGTTTAAACAACAGATGCCTATCAGTATTTCCAGGAAAAAATGTCACCTACTACACATTTGACTCAGTCAATGCTGATAAATACAATTGAAATACACACGAGTTTTTCAAAATTTTATCACCAGTAAATCTTCCCCCACACAGACTGTCTTTAAAAAATGATGTGCTTATTATACTACTTCGAAATCTCAATGCCACAACAAGCATGTGCAATGGTTCACGTCTTCTATGTCATCATTGAAAAAAATATCATTGAGTTTAAGCTTCTTACAAGAGAACATAAATGAAAAAGAATATTTCTTACGCGTATACCTCTACAGAATCCTGAAGATTTAAAAATGCCTTTTGAACTTACGCGTATGCAATTTCAAATTCGTCTGAGCTTTGCACTGACAATCAATAAATTACAGGGCCAAACAGTTAAAGGAATAGGAATCTACGTACCCGCTCATGTTTTTACTCACATTCAACTGTTACACAAAAAATGTTGTGTTCAAAGAACTTCTCATGAAAACACACTTGCAGGTACATAACGAGCCATCACACACGATTCATTTTGCTATATACAATCAATATGATTTTAGCGTACAATTTACATCTTTTTCCACAAAACAATTGAAATGCGCATTGATGAATAATGTCACTCGGCATAACAAACGTAACTACACCAACTTTCACCACCGCAAAGAGCAATTTTGCCAATCCACCTTCGGAGCAAAATACTCTGATCAGAAAAAAATACATTCCCTTATTGTAATAAATATTCTTTATTTACTCATTAAATAACGAAAACATTTTTTAATATATGTTATAAAATACGCATTCATTTCACAGACATTGCTTATTTCTTTATGAATATCAACAATATACAGATGGAAAACAACAATTCATCAGATCCGCAACTACAATTACATAATCAGTCTGCCATGCAACTCAGTAAATTATTATTACTATTTATATATATATTTTTACTACCACAATTATTTCAACCTGATACTATAAAATGTGTTTTGCAGATAACCCTCTCAACAACAACACTTGCATCGGACTCTGATTATAATTACTATGATGAGCTTTACCCGCCAACCATAACAAGATGGTCAGATCATCCACGAACTGAGATTCTAGGTTTTAGATTATGTATCCCAGCTGTACCACCAGGTCTAACACCACAGGAAGAGTGGAACTATGTGTTCACAATGATTAGAAGGTAACACGTACTCAATAATATTCATTGCATAACGAACAGTACTACCATAACTCAATCAACGTTTTTTAATACCTGATATCACTGTACATGTTCCAACAATACAGAATCTCTGAAGGCCACTGAATAAGATCTTCCATCAAACACTATTATTACTACTAAGAGCTTCCAACTACAGATGCACCTACCAGTTACTATGGTTGAAGAATCGTCAACTCTCAGCAATCTCCAATCATAGGCCATTAAGTGTGCGCCCTCCGCAGTTTTATTTGTTCTGTGAAGTTGTAATACTCAAATGTTATTATTTTTTATGTGTGAATTTTATTTTTTCCCTCATCTCTTTATGTTTGTGCTCAGTATTAACACTTTTGACAAACTTACAACATGCTCCTACAAGTATGTTTCGTTGTGATTTCACAACAAAATACATGATGTCATAATATTTCATTGTATAGATCACTCACCACCACCACTCGATTAATTATGATGGATATAATGATTTGAATATTCATCATTGAATATGAGTTTTAAACTAGTCAACATATATTTTATGTGTACGCTTCAATTAACCAGTTATAGCTTCTGATATTTATTACAACTTAGTAAAGTGTAAATATAAAAATATTTAAATGTAAAAAATTAAATTAGACACTCAACGCCAAGCTGACGCGGCCACGCTAAGCCCGTCGAAGGCGACCATAGCCCTCCAAGTGAGGTCGAAGCCATAGGACCAACAACACATGTCGAGCACCCTTCCACCTCCCTGTGCTCTAAAAAGTCACACATATATACGCACCGTGTGGCAGCAATTGGCGGTTGCAACGCTGAGCCGATGAACTATGTGGAAGCAAAGCCCGATTTTTTGCGACCGAAGGCCACCCGGAGGATCAAGCACAGGCGGCGCCTAGGTTCAACCAGGCGAAGCCCGTGTACAAGTGGGCGAAGCCCGCCTGATGCGGCCGAAGGCCGCCCAAGAGCATCGAGCACGGGTGTAGCCCGTGCGAAGATGCTCGTATATATATATATATATATATATATATATATATATATATATATATATATATATATATATATCATCTTTTAAACATCCATTCAAGATTTAAGAGAGACAGATCAGCTCCAAATGACATCAAAACACCGGGCAAACATGTCACTGATGCGGTGGCTCTTAGTCCAATATGAACCATCAGTACAAACATAGGGCCTGGGTGTATGACCCACAAACAGAAGAGGCAATATGTCGAGAGATTTACCCCAACGCGCATAGCCCAACAAACAAGACACTGTGTCGGGGAAAAGGTCCACAACGCGCACTGCCCAACAAATCATTCTATATTCATATATTTTGTTATATATATATATACGAGCATCTTCGCACGGGCTACGCCCGTGCTCGATGCTCTTGGGCGGCCTTCGGCCGCATCAAAGGGGTTTCGCCCGCTTCCGCATGGGGTTCGCCCATACTCGATGCATCGCTGCGGGTTGCGCTCGCATCAAGGCGAGTTGCATCCAACACATACATATGGTACTCAAATCGACCGTAAAAAATTGCAAATCAATATTACAGTTTTTTTATTTTTTAAAAAAATACATCTCTTCTCCCAAATAATTTTTTTCTCTCCCGCTCTTTACCTCTCACTTATATCCTTCTCTCAACTCTCTTCCCATTCCCTCCTCTCTCCATTCTTTCTTCTCTCTCTTCCCCCTCTCTCCTACTCACGGTCAAAGACCATTCCTGCCTCTCCCTCTCCTACTCACCCCATAAAAGTCCAAGTTTCTCCTTCCTTATCCCCTCCGCTCTCTCCCTCTCCCTCCCGCTCCCGCCCTCTCTCTCCCCCTCTCTTTTTTTTCCAACGGCTGCTATCCAACCATGTTTTCTATCCAATGACTATTATATAATTTTTGGTGTGCTCCAAATATATATATTATTTTATATAATAAGGCATATACATATAAATGCATCAAACCAAAAAGAACTCTGAGTGAACAGCCCGACAAAAAACAAAACCTCTCTCTTGTAACAACCCGGCTAAGAGCGCGCGGAGCCGTTAACAAGGACTAAAACCAGATCATAACATACGATCAACACAAAGACACAAATTTGTTTGGCAGAACTCCAAGGCCTTAACCACAATATTTTCTAAGTCAAACAACATAAACGAATCAACTAACGACGCTTACGACTAAAACAGGGATCATAAGGGGGCACTAGCTCAAATCGTCACGACGATCCAAACGACACGCGCGTAGATGCAGCGACGGATGGCAACAAGGGTTTCATCGACTAAAAACAACAGAAAGCGGCGAGGCTTCCGACAAACAACATTCCAACGATACAAACGACACTTACGACAAACAAAGTGATAAACATGGTCAAAACGAAACTTACAATCGAGCGGAGAGTTTAACTTGGTCAAAGCGACACTTAAAATCAAGCGGAGAAATTAACTTAGTCGAAGCGACGCGACGATCAAAATGTCGCGACGATAAACGACACAACAAAAGGCAGCAAAACTTCCGACGTACAGTTCTCCGTCGGAAGACGACAAGGATTCCGACCAACAAAACTTCAACGGATCATACGATACCCATACATCAAACAAGGTGACATAACTTGGTCGAAATGACACGACGATTCAATTGACGTGGTGACAACGACATGAAGGGGCCGTCAGATGAACTCATGACCTTTACAGACTGACACATCGCAATAATCGATCAAAAAGAGGGGGCTAACTCTCCAATGAGGGTTTCGCGGTGTAGAGCATAATGACGCGACGATTACGTTGACACAGTGAATAAAATGACACGATGACGCAATTAGCCCGACAAGAATCTAAGGCTTTCACAACGATGATTTATAGGGACAAACGGTATAGGCAATCCACTCGACGAAATTTGACATACTCGATGAAATTGGGCATACTTGATGAATTTGAACAGGTGTGGCGCAAGACACGACACCCGACGAATTTTACTAAAACGACTCGATGGATTCGGACATACACAACACACAAAAAAAATTAACAAACTGTAGAGATAAAATATCATAGTAATTCCTACTAGTAAGCTAACGATCAGAGTGGAGAACGGGAAAAAAGGAAAAACGAACGAAACACCACTTGCCTCAAAACGTCCGGAAAACATCCGCTCGCGCGCTCCGCTTCGAGGATCGTCCGCAAGAACACCCCGTCTCCGATTCCTGAAACTTTTCTGAGCAAAACGAGGGTTAGGTCAAAAACCCTTGCGCCAAAAATCCACAAAACGGAGAAATCTTACAGCGCGCGTAGCTCTCGTCGAGAGTTTTCCTGAACTATGCTCGGGCGAAAATTTCGAGCACCGAAGCTCCGGTGGTGACCGCCGGAAGGTTCACGGAAATCGTCTCGCCGTCGCACTCCGATTTCGGCCCGAGGAAGAAGATTAACATTGAGAGGATGAAGTATTTGTCTAATTATATATATATATATATATATATATATATATATATATATATATATATATATATATATATATATATATATATATATATATATATATATATAATATATATATATATATCTTTACCACTATAAAGGAAATAGTTTTATCATAAATTTTAAACTCATTGGAGCCTTTATGACCGTCGGATCTGTCCAAATATTTTATCAACTGTATGATCAAACCACCTCTCTCTCTTCACTTTTTCGTAGGTCTCCTAAACCTACTAGGGTAGCCTAAACCTATTTTAAAAATTATTAAATAAAATTCAGCACATGATGACAAAGCCCAGAGAATGAAGACCAACAACTATCCGGCCGTCCGGGCGGCCCAATTTTAATAAACTTCTTATCAAGTTATCCTGTTCATTTAATTTATACCAGGAAATATAAGTTATACCCATGATGTAGGACTAAATGTGAGAAATATGTATATGATAATAAAAAGAAGAGAAATGTGGGCTGGCTAAAACTAGAACTGTAGATCTACTACATGTAAGGGTTGTATCTTTTCCATTATACCATCACTTTCTACATTACATAAAATGCAGATTCTTTTATATATCACCTTAAATAAGGGATTTGTTAACTTCTTTTAGTTATATAAAGAAGAAGAATTATTTAATAATTCTATAAATATAAGATTTCATATTTTAAAAACATGAGCCCCGTGTCGCGAAGCCCGCCGTCGCCGGCCGAGTACTATGGCGCGTGGCCATCGGGCCGGAGGCCCGTGCCTGTCGCTCGTATATATATATATATATATATATATATATATATATATATATATATATATATATATATATATATATATATATATATATACACACACACACACGAGCGACAGGCACGGGCCTCCGGCCCGATGGCCTCGCGCCACGGTACCCGCCTCGCGATGGCGTGCTTCGCCCGGAGCGGGCGGGCTGCGCCCGCTTCCCGGCGCCCTTCGACCACAATGAAAAAGGCCCCTTCGGCGGACGGACGGACGTACGTACTTAGTGAGATTTAATCCTGGCCTAAACAGGCAGGATTAATCCCGCCCACAGCTGCATATGTACAAAGCATTTATAAAACACACGATTATTAGAATCATGAAACGTTCTATAAAATTGTAATTAAATATTATTTAAGTACACCACGTGTGATGTTGTACATGATGCGAGCATGATGTGAGCATGATGCAAGCATGAATTAGCCATACCTCCAAATATCTCTCTCTCTCTCTCTTCAGCTCTTTCTCTCTCCAACTCTTTCTCTCTCTGAGGCTCTCTCTCTCTCTCTTCTCTCTCTTTCTCGTCCTTCAAAAACTTTTATGTCTAGCAAAGAAGATCTGACCATTAATAATTTATGTAGGCAGATCTTGCGACAATAATTGCTCCAATTGCTTTTAAAACATGGCTTTTAAAGCCAAATTATATTTTTTTATATAGTAGTAAAGATTAATAATATTATTAATAATAATAATCAAGACAAATAATAGTATGTTAGAAATCAGAGAGAGAATTCTGTGAGAGAGAAATGGATTTCGCCAAAAGAAGTGGGATTTCGCGAGAAAGCAGATGGATTTCGTGAGAAAGCAGGTAGATTTAGCGAGAAGGAAGACAGATTTCGCGAGAAATGAATAGTATTTTCGTTTTTTTGAGAAATAAACAGTGGATTTTGCGAGAGGGAGAGGGGATTTCGCGCGAGAGAGGCCTTTTTCGAGAAATGCACCACATAAATTTGCAAATAATAGCATGAACAACGAGCCTTTTGTCCTCATTGAAAATTTCCAATATATCATTTCTTAAACTTAAGGTGAATAGTAAATTTTATTTTTGAATAGTGTTTTAATATAATAATAATAATACATTATAAATATTATATCGTTACAGAGGGCCAAACGAGCGCCGAATCCTACGAAATTCACGTCATAAGCGAATACCGACGCTACGAACCCAACGACGAAGACAAAATCAAAATCCAACCCACCGTTCTCGAGATATAAATTTCTAAAGTTCATGACGAACGTTAAATATACAAAACTTCGGAAATTCGTCAAGGCTCCAATAACGTTCGGATCACGACGAAACTTGACAAGCGAGTCAAAAATCAATTAACTTAATTTCGTAATGCAAAATTTTCCAATTTCAACAAGAATTCAAGAATTTGGCGAACTCGATCGAACGGACGCGAAAACACATTAACGGTGACTCACCGTCAACTCAGCGTTAACGTAACGCCCTTACGTCACTATGACGTCACCGAGTTGATTAAATAATTGTTGGAAAATCTGGGGCTTACAGTCTCGCCGAGGAGGTGCAGAAAGGATTTCGTCAGTCTCGCCTTGCAATGACCCGTTTGTCGTGGGAGGAAAAACATAAGTTTTACTACTAAAAAGAAGATACAAATGTTGGAGGGTTCATTTCTGTGGCTCGTTAAAATGGGAAAACGGTACATGATGTCGGCCAGAGTTCTTGCTTAGGCCTTCACGGTCCCGGTCCCTTTGGGGAATTCGAACACTCTATTTGGGAGAGGCTGTAATCCCACTTAGGTATGTTCAAACACTCTTTGGGAGAGGCTGGAATCCCCACTTTGGGATATCAGAACACTCTGTTTGGGAGAGGCTGAAATCCCCACTTTGTGATATCCGATCACTCTGTTTAGGAGAGGTCGGATGTAATGACTCCATCCGTTCACATATCATATAATAGAAGATCCGGCCGGGGCCCCACATCATATGCCACAAAACAGGCGGCGAGGTTACAAGTTAATATCAATTTAAAATCGCATCCTAACACAAAGCATGCTAGCGAAAGCTTTTAACAATAATACTGAACTCAAACCAGGAATGTCCACTAATATAAACAACCACATTGATATCTGAATATACAACAAATACAATAACGTTTGGCCTTAAGGCCTTACAGTTCCTCTTTACAAGCGTGAATTCCATACATCGGCGCGCAGACTGTCCACATACGAACACAACACAAAAAGACTTTGCTTAGCCTTTAAGGGCTAGCGGCAGCAGCAGCAGGGACTTCAGCCCTTATATTTCCCGCTCAGCTCTCCAGCACCTGCACAGGGACAGCCCACCAAGCAATGACAAACAAGGCATGCAATGGTCAGCATTCAGCTGACCAATTTATAACGACCCTACACCTTTCCCGGGGCAGTGGTATTCCTTCTCTGCAGGCATAACAATTCATAGACAGATATATCACACATTGTGCCTCACGCACAAACAATACATCACAACCGTCAGCCATGCGACCCGACTATCCGTGCACTCAGGACACATTCTTGGTGCGCCGGAAAACCCGGGCCAACACCACCGTTCACGGTCCGAAACCCAACGGTATTGAGTATTTAGTCTTAACGGCGCGCATGCCTAAAACTCTCATTATGCGCTCCAACTGACCACACTTTCAGGTCTCCAAGTCGGGCGGACATAACGCAGGTACATATCAGCCACCCCCCATTGCTCAAGTCGTCTTGCCATCACGAATACCAACGTACTCGAGGCCAAATCTAAGGCGTGGGTCAGTTTCACCTTTCCTGTTCGGCACGAAGCCTTTTTAAGAGCTTACAACTCACAATAACCATACTATCCACCAAGGACTGCCTTCACAATAGCCACAATGTCCACCAAGGACTGGCTTCACAACAGCCACAATGTCCACCAAGGACTGGCTTCACAATATCCACAATGTCCACTAAGGACTGACTTCACAATCAAAAGGGGGAGTTCATGCTAGCATCCACTTTGGGATATCCGAACACTCTGTTTATAAGAGGCTGAAATCACCACTCGGGATATCCGAACACTCTGTTTGGGAGAAGCTGGAATCCCCACTCGGGATATCCAAATACTCTATTTGGGATAGGCCGGAATCTCCACTATGTGAAATCCGAACATTATTATTTAGACACACGATGAGAAACTCGATTCTTATTTCATTGATGCTGAAAAAATGAGGTACAAATACAGACGTCAGATGCATTGGATGTCTTACGGACTGAGAATAAGTTCTCCATTAGGATGGTCATCCCGGGGATTGTCCCCATCCAGGCTTACTATAGATGGGTTAATTTGGAGCTCTTATATTGTAGAGATTTCCCAAGGAGTCCCAAGCAAAGAAACCGTTCAATTTCTCTCTCCAATCGCGCACAACTCTCTATGTTATGCCCGAGTTCTTGGTAGAAACCACAGTATTTGGATTGATCGCCAGAGTCAGTAGCGAGAGCCCTTGGCCTCTGAAGGGAGGGATGATCGCGGATGGCGAGCGGTACTTTTGCTCGCGAATTGTTGAGGGGATCTAAGACTTGATCGTGGAGGTGCCCCCACCCACCCATTCAGCTGGAGTTTTCGTGGAGCTCGCGGCTTCCCGTGGGACTTGGCAGCGATTCTTGATCTCTCTTTCTTTTCAATTTTCCTTTGAACTATAGCCAATGCGCTTTGATTGTTTCGTCCATTGTGATTTGATCCTTGACTCGACAGATGAGGTCACGGTAGCTAGCATGTGTCTCGCTCATCAACATGGAGTGAAATTTTTCGGGTCGAATCCCTCCGAGGAAAGTTCCGTGAATGAGCTCAGGACTAACCCCCAGAATCAGTCGTGTCCTTGTTGTAACACCCCGAAGTCAATTTGGTCAATTTGGGTTCAGGCATGGGTGACATGACCTGGGACACGGGCGTGTCCCAGGGCGTGTCATGCCTGGGTTGTGTCGAGTCGTGAAGTCGACGAATTTTGCTCGACGATCGTCGAGTGTCAAGTGTCGAGTGAGGACACGGCCTGTGACACAGGCGTGTCACAGGGCGTGTCAATGTGGTCGACGAACTCAGCTCAATGTTTTGAGCTAGGGCGTGTTTGCGGGACACGGGTGTGTCCAGGTGCACACGGCCGGGAACACGGGTGTGTCCCAGGGCCGTGTGAGTCTCGGGTGCTTTTGCGGTTGTGCAGCCTGATGCACACGGCCTCATACATGGGCGTGTCTGAGGGCATGTCAGTGGACACGGTACGTGACACGGGCGTGTCACATGGCCGTGTATTAGCTGGACTGAGTCGGTTGACTGCCGCTTAAGGGGACACGGCCTGTGACACGGGCGTGTCATAGGGCGTGTCAGGCCGTGTTCAAGCTTTTCTGGCCAAATCTGAGCCGTTTGTTTCCCTTTTCCTGGATCCAGTGGTTGGGCTCTGTCCAGGTGTTGTGAAGGCCGAGAAAAAGGGGATATAACCCTTTCTTTTCATCTTCTTCTTCTTCATCTTATTCCAAGAGAGAGAGAAAGAAAGGCCTAAGGAAAGAGGGAAGGGAGGAGATTACCAGCTGCTGGAGGAGCTGCGAAGTGCGGAACGAAGATCCGAGAGTGGATTCGTGAAGGTAGAGCCGAGGCGGTGATTTCCATCCGGCTACTTCATGGCACCGAAGCGATCTTCAAGGGTAACGATCTCCTTCTTGGACATCGAAGTCCTTCCTTTATGCATGTGCTTGGAATCCTCCACCAAGAGGTGGATTCGCGGAAGTGATTCCTTTGTTGAGTCTGCATCTAGAGCCGAAAATATGGAGTACGGCATAGGCATGCTGTGTGAAGCCCATCTGGACTGGTAGTCTGGATTGGTGATGTTCATGGGTAAATTGGAGAAGACTCTGTGGATTTGATGAGATGCAAATGGATTTTTATTTTGATGAATGTATGGATGTGGTGATGAATGTATGGATGTGCTGATGACTGTGAGGAGGCTTTGGTGAAGCTCCTAGTTATGACATGATCAATTGGTAGCACGCCTGGGGAGCTCGAGATAAACCCGACATGTTACACCACTAGGATGGGTTGATCTAGTTAGGTAGGGATCGATTGGTGGTAATGCCTAGGGAGCCGAGTTAAACCCGGCTTACTGCACCACATGGGTGGGTCGATCGGAATAGGAGGGGGGGTTGATGGGTGGTAATGCCTGGGGAGGGTTGATAAACCCGGCTTGCTACACCACATGGTGTGGGTCGATCTACTCTGGTTGTTATTGGATGTTGTGAGGTTGTACCTCTGATTGGTTTGGGCGGGATGTCGCCAGCTTGCAAGACTGGTGGACTAGGTCCGGTCAACCAACACGTTAAAACCTCTGATCGGCGGTGTATGACTGGTGGATTCCGGTACGCCAAGAAGGTGCCCTGAGTGCACGGAGCGTCTGCTGGATTCCAGCGTTTGTGATATGATGTATTTGCTAGCGGGATAAAGAAAATGATATACATATGATGCTTGATGATACTTGATGATAGATGATGACACTGTGTACAGGGAAGGAACCACTACCCCGGGTGGGGGGTAGGGTCGTTATAATGGGTCAGCCAAATGCTGACCGTTACTCTATTTTCTGTGTTGGATTGGATGTCTAATTGCAGGGACTGCGGCTTGAAGTGAATAAGTGGATTAGCTGGCTTGCTGCTAGCGGCCCTTGAAGGTCATGCGAAGATTGTGTTTGGATTTCATGTGTGGCCGGCCTGCGTGTCGATGTACGAAACTATTGATGTGTAAAAGAGGAACCTATAAGGCCATAAGGCCAGGGTGTGTGGGTTGTATACATTCCTGGTGTTGTTATATATATAAATATGACATTTATGTATTGGTGGACATTCTGGTTTGAGTTCATGCTAACGTAAAAATGCTGCTCTAGAATGAATGAGTTCAGGATACACATAGATTTTTATTTCCACAAGTAATTCCTTCGCTTGTCTGTGATATATGGCGTGGGGCCCCGGTCGGACCCACCGTTATATGCCATGTGACAGGTGGGGGCGTTACACTTGCGGTGAAGCGTCGAAAGAAATCCTTGAGCGGTTCTATCGCGGCCTGCCAGATTCCTACGAGGTGTGAGGGGTCCAAATGATCCACTGGCTGGCGAGAAACTGATCCGTAAAAAGCTTGGTTAACCCGACAAAGTTCTTGATTTCCCCCTCCTTTAGGGAGCCGAACCAGGTGTGAGCCTCTCTTTTCAGAGTTGTTGGAAACGCTAGACATAGGAGCGAGTCGTGGGCATTGTACATGTGCATGACGTTTTCAAAGTGCCTGATGTGCTCTATAGGATCACCTTTCCCGTCAAATATCTCGAAGCTGAGGAACTCGATCCCAGGCGGAGCGGGATATGCCAAGACAGATGGAGCAAGCGGGGAGATGAGGTGGATGGGGTGTCGAGTGTTTGTGTCTTGGTGCCCCCCGCGTCCACACTCCTTTTTGTTCACACGCCTTACTTCCTCGCGGGCGAGTTCTCCATCGGTCAAAGCAGTGGCCTCCTTTATTGTATGAAAGTTTTGATGTGAACGTCTGGGAAATTCGTTAGCGATTGCGGGGTGCGTGGAGCTGTCAGCGCCGGATGATTCATGTGCGATGGGATCTTTGGAGAGAACTGTGCCTTCAGGCATTATCTGGCTCGGGACCTACGGGGGTTTGATTTAGCTCCCTAGCAAGGTGAGCGCCCTAGCGCGGTGCTCTCTTTAGAGGCGTCTGCATTCTTCCCCCGATGTTGGGGACGCGGTGACGATGGACCCTCCTTGAAGTGTGGCGTTGCCTGTGGGCGAGTTGGTGGTGGCTTGTTTGGCGCACAAAGAAGTATTGAGCGGGGTGGAATATGGATTGTGTGGCTATTTCCCGGGTTGCAAGGTTTCGCCAAGGCACACATTGCGTCTGGCTCCTTCTCTGAATGTTAGACTCGTGTTTTTTCCTTCTTCCTCCCTTGCTCGTGGTGTCGAAGTGCTCCGTTGGGAGTGAAGCCTCCCGCGATCGGTGCCCCATGAGTCTACTCACGTCACGTAGTGCGGGTCACGTAGCTGTGTGACCACGAGAGAGCTGCGTGCGTGCGACCTGCTGGGGGCACTTCAGCGCATGTTAGCCGGGCATCACTCCCTCAGAGGGTGCTTTCGGGACTTTCCGGATGAGCGCGGCTTGTTGCACGCGACTTGTCCGGTTGACTTAAATTGCCCGTGTCCATGGACTGAACCTCCCAAATTTAACTCAAAAAAATTAGGGGGAATCCATCATTTACAATGAAACTTTAGAGTTCTAAATGTATTATTATTTTCTCATTATATTTTCTTATGCATACAGTCTATAGCTTCTAACTAGTAATAAGCCTTATTTTCAGATTAGGCGGAGGCAGGAGGAGAAAATTTTGGATATGGGTCCCACTTGGTTAGGGACTAATTTTGACTTTAGCTCTGTGTCAGAAATCTCTAGACGGTCAAAGGTCGGGCAGACAAAAATGTGATGTATGAGAGAACACGGTGGCCCTAAATCAAATTATTATGCAAAAGTGTGTGATTTTCTTTTGTTTTGCTACTCACACAGTAAAGAATCTAGACAAACATAGAGGCCCCACTTCTATATCTCGAATGTGGGAATAGTAGAAAAAAGTATCGAACTCTTCCTTAGGCGGGTTTAGACTCTGTTTGGAAGAGCCTATTTATCTCAGGAAACATTCAACCCAAAATACATCAAATTGATTGAGTTGAAGACTCTGTTTGGAAGAGCCTATTTATCTGGAGGCATAATGATCTAATTAAAATAATGTTATTTGCACAATGATATCTTGTATTGAAATAATTGATACAGACGTTATTTACACAACCCTGTCTAATGTCTTGTATTGATTTTAAATTAACTGAAATAAAAATAAAGAGTAGTTTAATGCAGCTCAAAAAGCAGAAGCAAGGCCTAAGGGTGAGCATGAAAAACCGCAAACCGTAAAAACCGCCCGCACCGCAAAAATCACACCGATTTTTAAACCGCACCACGTAGTTTAGGTGTGTTGTGGTTTTAAACTTTTACAAACCGAGCGCGGTTCGGTGTGGTGCGTTTTTGGATTTTGAAAACCGCAAAAACCGCATCGCACCGAATATTTTGTGTATTTTATTTTTTATAATTATGTGACGTCATATTTAAGTATATTAAGTAAGAGTTGATATATTTATATGATATATTACCGTCAGAGTTATTATAATTAGGTGAGATATTTTGCTGAATCATCTCTTCCACACACATTATAGTGGAATAAAGACTTAAAACTATAAAGAAAACATGATGTACGCATTAGTGGGAATATGTCAAGATATGACACAATGACGACAAATGATCCATGTAGCCGACCACACTATAGTGAGATAAAGGTTTGATTGTTGTTGTATCTCTTCCACACATAGACAACTTGAATATCAATTAGAACAGTCTCTTAGTTTTAATAATCCAAATTAAACAAAATATTGTATAAGAAGTGTTGATATATAAGAATGAATGAATCTCCTGCGACAAAGTTTAGTGTGAAAATATTTGTCTATAAAACATGATATTCATAAAATATTATATAGTTCATAAGTTGGTATGACATCTCCAAAAATAAAGACAAATAACTGCATCAAAATTTATGAAAATAAAATCACCTTTTGTAAGAAAATGATGTAATTTAATACAATAAAGAGAGAAAAACAGCAAAACATAAAAGAACTCATAAATTATCAAGTAACATTCATAGTTCTGATTCTTACATATAGTCTATGTAAAATACATGTTAAAAACCGCACCGAAACCGCAACCAGACTGCAAAAAACCGCACCGAACTGAAACCGCACCGCATAATTTCGGTACGGTGCGGGTTTGCTTGGGCAAAAACCGAGCCCTTACGGTGTGGTTGCGGTTTGGGCCAAAACCGCACCGTGCACAGTTCAGGCAAGGCCGGCTCACAAAGTGCCGTTGAAATTTCGGCTGCATACTTGACGTGTCCGTTTTGGAATTAATTGTTCGCTTCCTTTACAAATTTCGGCAGGGCAGCAATTTGTATAAATAATAATAATAAATGATATATGCTTCTTGCTTCTGGATCTGCATCTAGATCCGTGCAAAAAGATTCATTGAAGCTTCTTTGACATCTCAATTTGTGGGAGAATGGATGTACCGAGGAAAAAAATTTAGGTGTGTTTCTCTCACCTATTTCTAGGTGAGAGAATAAATACTCATTGGAAGAGGATCTCACCTCTTTCCTTCCTCCAAAAAAAATTCTCGCACCCCCGATCTCTCATCTCCCTCCCGACGAAACCCTAAGGCCGCCTCCTCCCCCTCCCGTGACGAACCCTGACCTCCTCCTCCCATGACGATCCCCGACCTCCTCCCACTGCGAATCCCAAATTTCCTGCACCCTAGATCTCTCATCTCCCTCCCGGCGAAACCCTAAGGCCGCCTCCTTCCCCTCCCACGGCGAACCCCGACCTCCTCCTCCCATGGCGAACCCCGTCCTCCTCCCATGGCGAACCCCAAATTTCCTGCACCCCCGATCTTTCATCTCCCTCCAGGCAAAACACTAAGAACGCCTCCTCCCCCTCCCATAGTGAACCCCGACCTCCTCCTCCCACGACGATCCCCGGCCTCCTCCTCTAGCGGAGAAACCCCGACCTCCTGCTCTTCCAATGGCGAAACCCCGGTCTCCCAGTATTTTGGTGAAATACTGAGAATTCTGACAGCATTTTGTTAAAATACTGAAAGTTCGGACAATATTTGATCAAATACTGTATATTATGACAGTATTGTGATAAAAAAAGTCAATAACAAACACATTGCAATCTATCAAAACGGTATAATGTTACATTATGTAATTGTACTAACATCTTCTCGCCACTATTGTATATATTATGATATAAAATATCTAATTTATAGATGGTATTGTGCACGATATTGAACAATATATTAACATTATTTTCGTGAAATACTAGGAGTTCTAAAAGTGTTTTGGTGAAATACCGAGAGTTCTGATGATATTTGGTTAAATATTGTTAGATCTCCCAGTATTTCACTACATTGCAGTCTATCAAAACGATATAATGTTACATTATGTAATCGTATTAACATCTTCTCTCCACTATTATATATATTATGATATAAAATATCTAATTTATAGATTTTATTGTGCATGATATTGAATAATATATTGACAGTATTTCACCAAAAAACTGGGAGGTCGGGGTTTCGTCGCTGAAGGAGGAGGACGCCGGAGTTTCACAGCTGGAGGAGGCGGGGTTTTCACCACGGGAGGAGTAGGAGATCGGGGTTTCGCCGCGGGAGAAGGAGGAGGCCGGGATTTCGTCGCGGGAGGAGGAGGTCGGGTTTTCGCCACGAGAGGAGGCCGGGATTCGTCGCGGGAGGAGGTTGGGGATTGCCGTGGGAGGAGGAGGCCGCGGTTCGCCGCGGGAGGAGGAGGCCGGGGTTCGCCGCGGGAGGAGGAGGAAGCGGCCTTAGGGTTTCGCCGGGAGGGAGATGAGAGATCAGGGGGTGCAAAAAAATTTTTGGAGGAAGGAAAGAGGTGGGGTCCACTTCCAATGAGTATTTATTCTCTCACCTAGAAATAGGTGAGAGAAACACGCCTGAAATTTTCTCATGTACCGAGTATCTTGTTTTCAAAAAAATATTAAGTGATCGTCTGTGCTGCAGACCCTGCGGATGGTCAGCACGCGACAACGTAGGTTGCGGACGGTCAACACACGACAACGTTGGCAGGAGCCGACATATATCATTTAGATTAAATGTCTAAATGATTAATTATACATTAATCTAATCAGTTAGATTAAATAGATTAATTAAATGTCTTTTTGACCGGTCTTCGGATCAGCTGATCGAATGGCTGAAATTTCACGTCCACATATCTAATTTACACTCAACCTACCTAAAAATAAATCGGTAGACAGTCCCAGAAAGCCGACTAAGTAAATTCTAGCCACTTCATTATATTTAAATTAAATGTCAATAATTAAGGGTGTTGTTATTAGCACTACTATTTTCACCATTAACACTCGCCAATATTACCAAATACTGTTTTAAGTGATTGTCTATCCGCAAACAGTTCTCTATTTGCTCTGCATTTTTAATTATCTGCAAACAATATTTGTAACATTTTGTTAGGTCAAAACATAACTAAAGTATTACCGATGTCTAATCTTGTTTGGCTCTCCATTATGAAGGTATTGTAATCGTAACACCTACCATCTTAATGCCAACACTATCATTTTAATGGTTGTTGCGGTCTAACTCGACGTCCCAGTCGGACCGGAATAACCTGTACCGTCTTAACTCTCAGAACGGTCGAGCGCACACAAAGTCAATGAAGTAGATCGATCGTACACACGAAGTTTTAACGCGGAAAAACCCATCAACTAGGTAAAAAATCATGTGACCGAATCAATGCCGGTCAAAGTCCACTAGTTCCTGGTTGTTACAATGTATTTGTTGAATCAAGAGCGACATACCACTTCTCGTTAAAAATTTGAGGTGAGAGAGCACTTTGCACTCAGCGGACGACATGCCGTCGCGCCCGGTGTTTGTTACAAATTGCACTTTGCGACGATGAGCTTCGCTTGGCATCCCACTGGCACTGAAAACGGAAGCGAAACACTTGAGTTTGCGGTTGCGAAGGTCTCTTGGAAATTGAGAGATTGAGCTTCGTTAGGTGGCTTGAATCTGACTCGTATGTGGCTCGAGCGCGGTTTGAGCGCGGCTCAAATGCTACTCGTAGGAGAAATCTGACAGATCTTTAACCTGAGGAAGAAGAAGACTCAGAGAAAAAAGTGAGAAATGAGCAGACATGAGACTCCATTTATAGCCTCCAATGAGTGGTTATGGTGGTTATGTGGCTATCCACACACCATAACCACCCTCATAAATATTTTTGTTATAGTTTAGGGATGCACGTTATAATAATTAATCCCGCTATTTGTAGCCTAATTAAATTAATAAATAAAATCTCCTCCCTAACATGATGGTTAGTTGGTGGTTACACGCGAATCGGACGACGGTGAACGACCTCAAATGATGGGACGGCGGGGACGGGTCCCCATAGGTGGCCGACGAACTTGCCGCCGACCTCGCCGACGAGGGGGAGACCATCGTCGATGACGACCGAGGAGGGGCCGCCGGCTCGGCCGTTCTCTAGGACGTGCGTTTGGCGGCCGAGGAGGGGTCTGTTTGGCGCAACTCTGGCGGCTGGAAAATCTCTATTCCATCCGCCTGAGCTGCTTTATATGTGTTTGAGACAGCTCCTTGTGAAGAGCTTTTCAAAAATCTGGAGCTGTTTTGCAGCTTTTCAGAAATCTCCCTCCCCCCAGCTTCTGCTCCTGCAAAATAGCTTTATCTCTCACAGGTTTTGGAAATCTAATGGTTTCTTCAGTTGGAACATGCTTAGAGGCCGGACGGCCTTCCTCTGGCGATTCCGAGCCCCGGACGGCCTTCCTCTGGCGTTTCCGAGCCCCCGACGTCCTTCCTCCGCGATTCCGAGCGCACTTCTGTACAGAACACCCAAACACTCTGCAGCTTTTCAAAACTGCTCCCCAAAAATCTATTTTAATACAGCTCTATCCGGACAGCAGCTTTTTAATCCGTTAGACCTGTCCCAGAGCTCAGCGGCCAGCGGGCGCGTTCTCGGTCGCGGCACTGTTTCGTATGTAAGTAGTTTCCTGCACTGTTTTCCCCCTTCCCGTCTGAATTCCGTCTTCTCCGCCTCTTATCGTTAGCTGGTTTAAAAGACTATCTCGCAGCCAACGCCGAAGCCTGAACCTCAGTAGTTCTAGCAATCCCTTTCCCACATGCACAATCTCCGCCATGCTATCCTCGGCCGCCGCCTCTCTCACACCCTCCCCACCGGCGACCTCTCTCGGCCGCGCCGGACACTCTTCCTCTTCCGCTGCGCCCTTAGCTTCTCCACTCTACCGGCGAAGCGATCCTATTTAGTTGTGCGTTCCTTCTCACAGCAGACTAAGGCTGTTGAAGCAGACGCGAATGGCGGAGGAAGCTTTTTTACCGAGGAATCTGTATCCTGGCTGTCGCTGGGGATCTCCGGCCGTCTCTCCCGAGCTCTGGCTGGCATTTCCCTCCACAAGCCATCTGCTATCCAGGTAATGCGCCTGTTATCCCCCAGATTATTTTGGGTTTGGTTGGGCGCGTTTTCTGTTGGGCGCTTGATATTGCGCATGTAGTACTCGACTGAATGCGGCAATGAGAATAGTTTTTTTTTTCTAGAGCTGTTCGGTGCATGAGTATGAAAGAAGTCATTTATATATATTTGCATGTATAATTAACGAACATACAAATATCATTTTGATCACTGTTTATCATTCTCGCTTGGGTATTATTAAGATAACAATTAACCAATTACACAGAATTTGATAAATGTCACTGTTAAGTAGTTCTGTTATTTGAACTAAACGTCCCTTTGATGTTTTTTTAATCATGTTTGAGTTGGTAAGGATTAACACTGTATCTTTGGGTGATTCATGAGGTTAAGGCTCCCTTTGGGGAGGCTTTTTTCCCCGGTGAGTATGGACAAAAACGCCACCGCCATAGAATGTATGTGTGGCATGACAAGGGTTATGATCGCCATTAAAAACCAAAACTAGTTTTGAACATAAAACCTTAGGTGAGGTTGGGCGTTCACGAACTACAGTCAAGGACGGAGCCAAAAACTTTTTTTAGGGGGGAGGGGGGCACAAAATTTTAATGAAGTTTAAAAAGATACCATAATAAAAAATACAATTTAAAACATAAATATTAAAATAAAATAACAAGTGTAAACAAAATACCAATCAGATTAACAACAGTACTACGCTACCACAGGTCCACAACATCATTTGAAAAACACTTCACAAATCTATCCATGAAGTAACTCGGGCAATTTGAAAGTTTTTGAAGAATTTACACATGATAACTCATGAATTTCAACAACCAGGGAAAATTTTAAGAGGAGGTGCATTCAACTATTCAACCACTAATCCACTATGAAACATATTTCCAAAGCCTAATCCACGACAAAAAGTTCTACATGTTAAACACATAAAAGGAAATAAAAACGTGCTGATAATCTGATATCATTCATTGGTGGAGAGTCATGGTTTTATTTGGCCCTAATTCAAAAGAAAACATAGAAATAGATGAAACATATTTTCAAAAATAGTAAAATGTAAATGAGTAAGCCTTCAATCTCACGGAAATAGGATGAAGAAGCACATAACTTACCAAACTGAATGAGGGGAAATAGGGTTCAGTTTTTCACCTTCAACCTCACGAAAATAGGCTTCCAACTTCCAAGTTCCAATAGCCAGTGAGGAATGACTGAATGAGGATCAAGAACTACTGGAAGCCAGTCAAGCGCATGCCGGAGCAAAATAGTTGGGGCCAGCACGGCGGCACACCGCTCCCACCTGGAATTCTGGAAATCTGGAATGGGGCCGCCTGGCGCCTGGCCGGAGAAACAAGTGGGTAGTAGACAAACGAAGGAGAGAGAAGGGATCGGCGAGGTTAGGCTTTTCGCCGGAGATCAAGCGCCGACGCGGCGCGCCGGCGACGCCTAACAGAGAAGCGGGAGAACTGGAGAAGGATAGCGGAAGGTTAGGGCTTTTTCTCTAATTCGGGAAATCCGGCTCTGTTGTCGCCTATCGGGAATTTAAAAAGGCGGAATAAATAATTTTGTCTTAAATTTCATGGGGGCCACGTGCCCCCTGACCCATATGTAAATCCGCCCATGACTACAGTTCATAACCACCGTGTTCATGACCGCCACCGTTGCGCCAAACAGAGCTTAAATTCTTCATAATAATGCAGCCTTGGATAGCTTGTAATTTGATTCAAATGGCTAAAGTGCTATTATAATGTTTAGACTATCATTACCATGCACATTTTTACTCAATATTTAGACTCTCATTACTATCCTTACAATGCTTATGCCATCATTACTATGCTTTATTTACCCAATGATCTGTTCATGGTTATATCATGAAAATATGTTGAACCCTAGATTCTTAGCCAATTCCCCTCCACTTACATGGAATTATTGCAATTTTTTCTGCCATTTTGTATCCTCGCTCCCACGCCATCGATTTCCATGGCTACTTGTCAATTGCCACTGCCGCCACCTGTCACTTCCCATTACCACCCTGGACATTTTAGGGATGGGTGTATAATTTTTTCTTAAGTGGCTGCAACTAATGTTAACGGAATATACTTGGCATCTACTATTATTATATAAAAGGGATGCTCCTCTCTGGTGCACCATTTAGGCTTTGTTTTGCATGGTGGTAGCGGTCATGAACGCGGTGATTATGAACTATCGTTCATGAGCGCCCGACCTCATCTATCGAATTTCATTCACTTTTATGTTTTTGTGTCATGCCAAACATACGTTCTATGAGACTATGACTGTGGTATTTTTGTCCAAACTCACTAGAGCAAAAACGTCGTGCTAAACAAAGCCTTAGTGTTTTATTCAAATGCACGTTCACTAACAAACGTTCTTTAATTCATTACTTGAGTGTTTTATCCTCTTAAGTAGGGCATATGATTCGTTTGGGTTTCTCACCTATAATTTCACTCATCTTACTGAAGTGTTAATGTTTACAAACTTCCATAGCTCAACATTCATAGTTTAGTTTCTGCTACCGGCAAAGAGCTGTTGAACCATGATTATGGTTTTAATTGCATGGCTGTGCCAATATATTTAGTGCACATTTTTTTGGTGTTTTATCGTCACTAAACAGGAGGCATCTCTAGTGTTTTGCAGAATTGTACTAATATACTCTGTTATAACCATTTTCTTTTATATTACCTTAAAAATACAATGATAGCTATTACTTATCAAACCAAATATTTTGATTTTAGGTATGCAGCCTAATGTTTGTGAAATGCGAACTTGTGTATAGTGATGTTCATTGTAGACAAGGTTGTCAGGATCGAGATCCTAGATGAGATCGTTTTGAGGTGGGATCAGATCATATAATAGTGTCGGATCGATGATCGCTTTACATAATCAGGATCGATTTACAAAATCTGGATCGTAGAATCGTAAGATCCTATGATCCGGATCGCGATCCTGACAACCATGATTGTAGGGCCATTCAATCAACATCTCATCTTTTTGTTTGTTCTTAGTTAAAAGGCAGGTATACATTCACCATTGCACATTTCTACTTCCTCCTACTATGAGCAATATTCCATGGCTGCCACGAGTTGAACATTTGTTCAATTCTTTTCATAGTATGTGCAAGTGGTCGAGTTGAACATATTTTCATTTCTTTTCATTGTATGTGCAAGTGGAGTCCCCATTATTTAAAATAGCCTGATTGTTTGTTTCAATTCTCTGATTAATTTCATCCATATTTGTTTCAACGGAGTTAACCTTGTGTTTTACAGGCTGCATCCATACCGCAATTACTTACAGGAAGTGATGTCATAGTTGCAGCAGAGACAGGTAGTGGCAAGACGCATAGCTACCTCATTCCTTTGATTCACAATTTATGCGGCGATTCTGATCTTGAAACCAGTTGTGCTGAAGAAATTACTAAACCCGACAAAATATCTTTGGTCCTTTGCCCTAATGTAATGCTGTGCGAACAAGTAGTTCAGATGGCCGACTGTCTTGTGAATGACTTTGGTAAACCTCTCCTTAAAGTGGCTGCTGTTTGTGGGCAAAGAGTAAGCTGAAGTGCTTATGCTTTTCTCTTTGAAGTGATTATTTATTATAATAATCTACTTGATCACTGTCTTCTTGGAATTTTGTTCCATATGTTCTCGACCTTATTTGAAGGGGATCCTTGGCGCATCGGTTAAGGTGTTGCCGTGTGGCCTTGAGGTCACGGGTTTGAGTCCTGGAAGCAGCCTCTTGCAAAAAATGCTGGGTAAGGTTTGCCTACATTTCACCCTTGTGGTGGGATCTTTCCCCGGACCTTGCTGTGTGGGGATGCTTTGTGCACCGGCTGCCCTTTTATGTTCAAGATCTTATTTGCTGGACGAATAATTGCATTTTTTGATTACGTAAAGCTTTCTTTCTTGCAAACTAACTTTTAAAATACTGTTACTTCAAATAGGGATGGCCTGTAGCTCAGCCAGATATTGTGGTGTCTACTCCAGCTGCTCTTTTGAACTACCTATTTGCATTTGATCCTGAAGGAAGGAGGCGTGATAGTTTCTTGCGCAAGGTCAAATACGTGGTAATTTCCTCTCTTTATCAGATTTTCCTTGAAGGGTCTGTTCGGCTAGACAACAAAATTCAGTATGCATAATTAGAATTGACAATTCTGTTATCTGTTGCAAAAAGGAAGTCTGTCATAGAAATTGGAACTTGAATAATAGTGCACACAAAAATATTTAAGGAGATCTTTTGGCTTGGTTTACCTGATAACAATTTAGCCACTCACAATCTCCGTAATTAGTCATCCCACTGGATCATTTACACAGAAAAAAATTAACGTTCTAATTCACGCCATTTTGGTCACTGTAACAACTTTTATCCATTTATGTGAATTCTTCAGTGAGATCTTAAAACAATAGTCAATTAAGATAATTTACTAATCACAATTTCTCTTGTCGTCACAGGTATTTGATGAGGCTGATTTGCTTCTTTGTGGAAGCTTTCAGAACCAAGTTATCCAACTAATAAATATGCTGCGTTTTGATGAGAAGCTCTTGTCTAGGATGCAAAGCGCCAAAAACAATGTTTTGAAGGATGGAAATCAGAATCCTGACATAGAGTCTGGATCTAAATATGAGGAACAACTGCAGCCTTCTAGTGACCAGGACGATGCAGATGAAGATGAGATGCACAATCTTAAAAGTTTAGAGACCAACACATCTCAAGTTGTGGCTCCAGTCAAGGATTGGCGGAGAGTTAGAGAAGTTTATGAGCGCAGCAAGCAGTATATCTTCATTGCTGCCACTCTTCCCTTAAATGGTAAAAAAACGGCTGGTGGGGTGTTGAAAAGAATGTTTTCAGATGCGATTTGGATCAGCGGGAATTACCTTCATAGACACAATCCTAGGTTTGTACCATTTCTCTAGTTATATGTTACGTCTTTGAATGAAAGGTGAGATATGATTGCATTAAACGGAAACACGGATACAATCCAGAGCGAACTCCGGCCAAGATCAAGAAGGTTGTGTCCTCCAACGACCCCTCTCTCAAATGAGAGCCAAAACCCTAAAGACCAAAGATAAATGAAACACTTTCATACCACCTCCTTATATATGGAGGGGGGCTCACACAACATTAACATAAAATAAGACTACAACAAAAACAACACTCAAGCCTTTTTCTCACTATAGTGGGGTCAGCTATATGGATTCTTTGTCGCCATTGTGCCATATCTTTTGTCAAAATCTCACTAATGCCTAAGTACATCATGTCTTTTCTTATAGTTTCATTCCAAGTCTTTATTGGTCTACCCCTCCCTCGTTTAACTTGCCCAGTGACTAAACTCTCACAAGGCCTAACAGGTGCCTCTAATGGTCTCATTTCTACATGTTCAAACCATATTAGTCGAGCTTCTCACATCTTCTCTGCAATTGGTGCTATTCCTGTCTTATCCCTGATACATTCATTCCTAATTTTATCCAGTCTCGTTTGTCCACACATCCACCTAAGCATTCTCGTCTCCGCAACTCCCATTTTTTGCTCATGTACACAATTCACTGCCCAACACTCAGAACCATAGAGCATTGCTGGTGTAATTGCAGTACGGTAAAACTTGCTCTTAAGTTTTAATGGTACCTTACGATCACATAAGAACCATGACGCATCTCTCCACTTCAACCAACCCACTTGGATTTTATGTGTCACATCTTTATGAATACCTCCGCCTTTTTGAACTATCGATCCAAGATATTTAAAACACTCACTACGGGAAATATCTTGATCACTCAACTTAATAACAAAATCATCTGTCCTTCCTGCACTGCTAAATTTAAGCTCCATATACTCCGTCTTTGCCCTGCTCAACCTAAAAATCCTTCTTTTCTAAAGTGTCTCGCCAAGATTCAAGTTTTGCGTTTACACCCTCACGCGGCTCATCGACCAAAATGATATCATCCGCAAAAAATAAACACCGAGGTATTGCTTGTTGGATATGTCTGGTGAGCTCATCTAAGATAAGAGTAAAGAGATTAGGGCTTAAAACTGAACCTTGATGTATGCCATCAGTGATAGAAAACTCCTGTGTTAATCCTCCAGATGTCCTCACCTTTATCACTAAATTTGTATACATATCTTTGATTATGTCAATATATGATACATTTACACCATTCTTTTCTAAGACTCTCCATAAGATCTCTTTTGGAACTCTATCACAAGCTTCTCAAGATCGATAAACAACATATGCAAATCTTGTTTTCTTTCTAGGTAGTTGTCAATGAGTCTCCTCAAGAGATGTATTGCTTTCATGATCGACCACCCTGACATGAATCCAAATTGATTGTCCGAGATGTTAGTATCTCATCTTACTCTTCTTTTTATTACTCATTCTCATAGTTTCATGGTATGATTCATTAATTTAATTTCTTTGTAATTAACACAATTTTGTATATGTCTTTTATTCTTATACAAATGTATCAAGATACTTTCTCTCCGTTTGTCTGACATTCTCTTTAACTTCAGTATCTTATTGAAAAAATATATAAGTCATAAAATTCCTTCATTCACTAGACATTTCCTCACTTCAATGGGTATATTGTCTGACATAATCATTTTTCCATTTTTCATCTTCTTTAGAGCATCATTTACCTATAATACTTGAATTTTACGATAAAACGTTATGTTTCTACACTTCTCCGATTTACTTAACTTTTTCAAGCTCAATTCATTTTCTTTTGCTTCATTATAAAGTTGATAAAAATATCTTTTCCAACGCTCTTTAATATCCATATCATCTGTCAAAATTGTATTTTTTTCATCCTTTATGCATTTTATTTGGCTTAAATTTCTTGTATTCTTTTTTTTAGCTTGAGCTATTTTATATTTGTCACGTTTTCCATCTTTGGTGTCTATTCACTTAGAAAATTCTTCATAAGTTTGATTTTTTGCTTTATTTACTGTATGTTTAGCTTCTTTTTTGACGACTTTATACATGTCTAAGTTTTCATCATTCCTACAAGTGTAGAGTGATTTATAGCTGACTATTTTTTCCCTCACTTTATCTTGCACTTCCTCTTTCCATCACCAAGATTATTTATTTGGGGGCGCATGATCTTTTGATACTCCAAGTACATTCTTTTCACTTATCCTTAAATGTGAAGACATAACTTCCCATAAGACACTAAGATCAACACAAGGGTCATTAACTAGTTGTTTCATAACTGTTGTCTTGAAAGCTATCTACTTTTTCATTTTCAAGTTCCACCATCAAATTTTTGACAACAATTTTGTCCTTGTCTTAAATTTATTTTTTTAATTTGTATGTCTAACACCACCAACCTATGTTGTGTTGTCAAACATTCTCTTGTTTTGACTTTGCAATCCTTACAATCATTTTATCCATTTTCTGTGTCATAAAATAATCAATTTGTGACTTATTTGGTTTGTTTTTAAACGTAATTAAATGTTCTTTGCTCCTTATGAAAAGTATATTTGTCACAATTAGCTCATGTGGTACGATAAATTATAAAATGATTTGTTTTTCTTCATTTCTTTCTCCATATCTAAATCCTTCATGAACGGCTGTATAATCTACATTTTACTTCCGTATATGTCTATTTAAGCCTCCTCATATGAAAATCTTCTCTTTTTTGTGGGATTTTCTTTATTAAATAATATAAGTATTCCCAAAATTGCACTTTAATAGTTTCACTTAATCATACTTGTGCTGCGTAAACATTGATTACATTAATAATTTTCTTTCCTATGACTAATTTAAGAGTTAAGATTCTATCACCTTTTTTACTTACCCCAACAACTGCATCCCTCCAAATATTATCCACAATAATACCTCCTCCACTGATTGTTTTATTTTTCTTGTGTACCATAATTTAAAACATGAATTATCTAAAAATTTAGCTTCACTCACACATCTAGTCTTTTGCAGGCATAAAGTATTTATCATTTTTCTAATCATCGTATCCACTGCTTCCATCGTTTTCCCCGTTAGTGCACCTATATTCCAAATTCCAAACCTAAATCGGTCTCAGTTCCTACGACATACTTCCTTAGGACGTCTAATATGTGAGGATTTTTGCTTATTTAACAGTACACTCAAGTCCTCTTGTAGGTGCAAGTCCTTTCCAAGACGCCACATTCGTACCATACGACGAGGACTCTTGCAAATTTAACACTACACCTAAGTTCTGGAGATGCAGCGGTCCTTGCCAAAACGCCACATTCGGATCATGCGACGCGTTTTTTTGGGGGAACAACCTTGCTTTTGCACAATCTCTCAAATGATCCATATTCATAAGGGTGACTAAATTTTACGCCGACCGTCTACCTAACACAACCCTCACCATTTTTCATCCGGGCTTGGGACCGACATAGACTGGTTTCAACAACAGATAGATAATTTAACCAAAATTCAGTGAAAGATTCAACTAAAATTTTGTGCGTTGGTCTTATATTACTCTTATTTGGCATCTTTTTCTAAGTGATTTGATTAGTTGCATTAATTGGCAAAATTTTATCCCATCTTAACAAGTGGTTTCGGTCAAGTAAAATGTAGACTCTATATTTTTTATCACTGTTAGAGTTAATATATGCAATATTTTAATATTAGTGAGTTTAGTCCCACACCGCCTATCGGTGTTGGGTGTCATGTTGTAGTTCCTATTTATAGCCTCTTTGAGGAAGAATATATTGCACCTTATTTTCTATTTCTCCTTTCTACATGGTATCAGAGCTAAAGATCTGAGACTTAAAATTTTTTTCCCGATCAGCTACTGTTCCCCCCCCCCCCCCCCCCCCCCCCCCCCGCTCCCGTCCCGACCTAAATTCCCCCCGACCCGTGATTCTATTCCCTTCTCCCGCGCGCTGCTAGGGCTTACGCCCGCCGCTCCTGTTCCTGACGATGGAGGAGATCTCTGATCCCGTCGACAAGAGCGGTTCAGATCTCCCTGTACAGCTTCTCCCGACGGATGCTTCTCCCGACATCGTCAACATCGACATCTACTTCGTCTTCTCCCGACGCCTCTGCAACAACGATAGGCGTCCCTGCTCCTCGACGACGATCCCAATGGCTTTGTTGGCTCCCCTCTGCATCGACGGCTCCTCCTGCTTCATCTGCGACATCGACGGCTCCGTCGGCTTCCTCGTCTTCTCCGACATGGATGCTGCTCCGCCACTGCTTCTTCTCCGACCTGCTGCAGCTGCAGCTGCTTCTTCTCCAGCTGCCAGGTGTTGCTTCCTCTCAGTGCCGCTGCGGCTCTGCCGCTGCTCTCCTTCACCGGCGGCTACTTCTCTCTCCGACTACTTCTTCTCCGGCCTGCTGCTGCAGCTGCTACTTCTCCGGCTTCTGTTTGCACCCGCTGCAGCTCTCTTCTTATCTGGCATGGATGCTGCTCTGCCGCTGCTTCTCCGGCCAGCTGCTGCTGCAGCTGCTTCTTCTCATATGACCGTTGTTGCTCTGCGTGCGCTGCTTCCTCTCCGACCCTGCTTAAGCTTTAATATTTTTGTTTAGTAGTTATTGTTGTAGTGTGTTGTGTTTGTTTGCTTCGCATGCGATTTCGGCCCCTTCTTTCACGTGATCTGGGTTCATGTACCCGACGAGGGTCCCACATGTGCACGTGGTCTACGTGAGGGGGAGTGTATGTCACGGCCTCCAGGCATAGTCTATGTCTTCATGCACGTATTCCACGTGAGGGGGAGTGTTTGTGATAACGGCGACTCGGATGCCTCTTTCCCGACTCCTGCCTCAATCACACATGGCCCCCAGGTCGATCTCGTATGTTGTTTGTGTCTCCTCGTTGTTTTCTTTGGATTTGGTAGGGTTGGTTTGGTCTTTCGTGGTTGACCTAGTTTCCGCTCCGAGTGTATCCAGCGTGGTCATGGTCGGTTTTGTGGACCAACGTCGTGTGGCTCTTGCCCGGTTGAAGTATCCCCGGTGACACGCGGTTGGGCCTCGGTGGCTGTTGTTTTGTCACACGTTGTCAACCTTCTTATACCTTCCGTTTTATGTTGTGTTCAGGCTGTAGGGTCCCCCTTCAGCTTGAGGGGGAGTGTTAGAGTTAATATATGCAATATTTAATATTAGTGAGTTTAGTCCCACACCGCCTATCGGTGTTGGGTGTCATGTTGTAGTTCCTATTTATAGCCCCTTTGAGGAAGAATATATTGCACCTTCTATTCCATTTCTCCTTTCTACAATCACACTGCTATTCCTAATTAGTTATTCCTCTTATTCCTTGTGGTTAAGGTGGTAGGGACTGTTGTATTAAGTAATTCTAGGTGTTATTTCTTGTCACTCATATAAGAGTTCTTGTTCCCTGTTAAAGAATTCTTACGAGGACCCAGCTGGCAAACTTATTGTGTAATTGCTCCTCTTATAATACATTATGTGACCTACTAAAAGTTAGCCACAGATGTATCAAAATAGAGACAGGCGGCTAGCTGGCTAGGTGCTGTTCAAGGGTAGAGAAGTTACTGGAGAAAGGTGTGTATTCTCTTAGAGCAAGATCACTTTGGGGTGGACATCATCTATTGAAAATTTTTAGCAGCTGTTAGGAGTCTTGTAGAAGCTGTATGAAAAGAAGTCACTGATTGAGATATCATACGATTCGATAAGATTGTATATTCTCATGCTTACGCAGGGCAAATTTATAGGTGATACGCACACGATGCCCAAACCCAAAATGGATGCAAACAAGCATAAACAAATGCCAATGGATCTACAATGAACCCTAAAATGAAATTGCAAGGGCAAGCACACGAACAACACACAATCCAATGAACAAGAGGCTTACGACATAAACCTAACCCTGATGCAAATGCAAATGCAACTCGTAATCCACTCATGCAATTAATTCCCACTACCAATTACTTAAAATAACAAGTCTTTAAAGCTCACACAAATATTGACAATTTATTGCAAATATTTAAAATGAGATAAACAGAAACCAATACATGCTATAGAGTGTGTGTAACTAATATCAAGGTTAGTAAGTGTCACACTCAATGATAGATAGAAGGCAAAATTAGTTAGATTCAAATATAACTAAAAAAATGGTGTATCCATACAAGCGTAGATAAATTTGAAAATATATACGGAGCTTACTTAGTAGAGGGATGTGGATGTTTGAATGTAGATTTGGCGGTCATAAATGCAAAGGGCACTGTCTGGAAGGTAGAAAACTATTGTGTGGGCTGTTGGTGGGAGAAGGCAACTGTAGGTTACTGTCCGGGACTTGTGGTGAATGTTTGTGGGTGGATTTAGTAGGAGGGGTTGTGAGGCTCGGGTAGGGATGAATGGAGGGATGGAGAATTGGGTGAAAGGTTGTGAAGGTGGCTGGAAGCACAAGGAGGGGTGGCTGGATGCTTGGCTGGCTGTGACAGGGTGTTGAGGAGGTGGAGGCAGGGATGTTGGAGGTTGGAGAGGGTTGTGAAGGTGGAAGAGGGGCATACGAGGGTGAGAGGGGGGCGGGGGATGGTGGCTGGAGGTTTGGCCGGCGGTGACGGGGTACTGGGGAAGTCGGAAAGGGATGTGGAGGTGGAGCTGCAGCCTGCAGGTGGTTGAAGGGGAGGAGGACGACGGCTTGAGCTTTTCTCGTGGAGGGCTAGGCAGCTGGAGGTTGACTTGATGAGGGGATCATGGGTTGGAGGTCGGGGAAGGCACGTCAGAGGCGGTTGTGGGAGGCGGGGCTACCTTCTACACCAGCACGACGGCGAGGAAGACCCATGGAATCGGTACCATAGGAGTTGTCGGGCATCAGCACCTGGCGAGGGATTGTGCAGCTCTCGAACAGAAAACCACCGATCCCGCTCAAACCTTAGTGTTCTATTGTCGTATATGTAGAGGTGGGCTTGTGGTAAATATATTCGATTGCTATGTAGAGAGAACTTAGGGTAAATATATCTGATGTCTATGATGGAGCAATCAAGTTATTTACCACAACTATCAAAATATGTATCCAAAAATACATAAAATACAGAAAATCGAACCGATTCCAATTAGTCTCCCATTGTCCATCTGACGATCTAACAAGTGTCAACCCAGTAAATCCTCAAATGATGCGTGATCGATCTCCATCATATGTTATATTAGTAAATTGTTGAGTTTATACTACATTATGTCTCAGCTTTTGCAACCATCCTCTAAATTTTACTGCATGGACTGTTTGGTTGATCAGCAAATCAAATGATACTTCCCTCATGAATTGAACTTCATCAAATATTTGATGCTTTTTCATATTGTTCTAACACGTGCAAGTATTCCATTCTCTTCCTCGGTGAAGTTAATCGTGAATCAATTTTTTTTCTTCCTCGTTTCCAGATTGAAACAAAGATGGATTGAAGTTACTACTGATACACAGGTAGATGCTCTTATAGATGCTGTAAAATATTCTTGTAAAGAAGAACTCGGAAGCTCCATTGGTGATGTCTTCCGGACTATGGTGTTCACTAATACGGTTTCTGCCGCCGAATCTGTAGCTAAGATATGTCGTATGGCTGAAATAGAATGCACTTGTTACCATAGTGAGAGCTCCCTGGAGGAACGAATGCATAATTTATTACTTTTTCGTGAAAAAGGCGGGGTACTTGTTTGCACGGATGCTGCAGCTCGTGGCCTGGACATACCAAATGTTTCACACATTATTCAGGTATCAGACTCTATTAAAATGCTTACTAATTTAGCATCTTATACCACTTTTGTCTTTGGCTCCAATTAAATTGGCCAATTTCACTTTGCAAACATTGAAACTACAAACTTGATCTAATTTAAGTTGACGCAGGACAAATCTCTATAGTTTTTCAAATGAGAATGCAAATGTAGGCACACGCACAATCAGTGACGGGATGCTCACTACATAAACCCTAAAGCTAATGCAATGCAAGTGAATCAATGTACAATGGTTTTAACGTGCTGTTAATCAAGTAAAGCAGACTAAAACTCACGCAAACATCCGCAATTGCTTTCCAATAATTCTAAATTAGCTAGCATATAGTAATTATAAATTAACTAACAGTGGTACAAATTAAATGTTAGGGTGAAGAACTTATTTAAATTAAATAAGCAAAAATATTGGGGGCAAAATATAACTATAAATAAGCAAATGCATCTGTACAATTGCGAAGGAAATGAATCCAAAATAAAAATTCATCAAACAACTGCATCAAATGCAGGAAAAAAGAGGATGAAGACGTGATTTAGGTGGTTGTAGGTGCGATGCAATGATTGAATGCATGGTTGGCGGGGAACTACGAAGTGGGAGATTTCTACGGTTTGAGGGATTTATGGGATTTGCAAGATTTTGATATTTTGCGAAAGCAAGGATTTAATGGTTTGGGGGTTTTTGGAGGTTATGAGGTGTGGGGGGGGGGGGACACTTGGGAATGATTTGGCTGTGGGAGGAGGGGCTGTAAACAAGGGGTAGGATGCGCTGGTCGGGGTTGGGAGGGGCGGCAGAGAGCCGGACGATGCCGTCAGGGCGGCTGAAAGCATGGAAAGGTCGGGGGAAGCAAGGGCGACAAAGAACAAAGGAGTTTGCATTTCCAATCTATGTTGTTAAAGTCGCGCCTAAGGCTCCATGCTCAACAGGCTCAGAGGCTTGTGCCTTTGTGCGCCTTTGGAGCATAAGAGACATGTCTGGATGTGATTTCTGTTGCAAATCTTTTTTTCCAATTGAAAGAAATAATGTAAGAAATCAATAGTTTTACCATGATTTAATGTTTGTGAAACATAATTGAGTGTTAAGACTTAGATATGTTGAGAGAGCGCAAAGCTTGTATGTATTACTCAAGTATCTAATTACATGGAGAGAATACAAATATATAGGAGAGAGGAGAGAATAATAAATCCTATACAAGATGTGGGACTAAAGAAGGAGGAGAAAAAAATCAAAGAAAGAGGGCCACTAAATGAGCCTTTTACATGGGATTTTCCAATACTCCCCCGCAAGCTGGAGCGTACAAGTCGTATGCGCCAAGCTTGGATAGGCACTCATAGAAGAAGATACTAGGTAGAGCTTTGGTGAGGATGTCAGCGACCTGTTCAGTACCCGAAACATGCTTGAGCTCGATCTTCTTCATGTGGACTTTCTCTCGGATGAAATGACAATCTACCTCAATATGCTTCGTTCTTTCGTGAAAGACCGGGTTCTTAGCAATATGTATGGCAGCTTGACTGTCACATAGGAGGAGAGCTGGTGAAGATAGTTTAGCTCCAAGGTCGGTAAGGAGACTCTCAATCCATGTAAGTTCAGAGACCACAGCAGCCATTGCCCGATATTCTGCCTCTGCTGAGGATCGAGCAACCACTGCTTGTTTCTTGCTTTGCCAAGTAATCAGATGTCCTCCAAAATAGGTGCAAAACCCGCTAGTAGATCGTCGATCGTCTAGGGAGCCAACGTAGTCGGCATCAGAGTATGCCACTAGTGTAGGAATGGAAGATGAGGTTTTGTATACAAGTCCTTGGCCAGAAGCAGTCTTAAGATATCTGAGAATGCGTTCCACAGCTTGGAGATGAGAGCTTCGAGGAGAGTGCATATAGCGACTAACGAGTCCCACAACGAAGGATATATCAGGTCTTGTAACTGTTAGGTAGATAAGTTTCCCAACTAGACGACGGTAATATTCTGGATTTTGTAGAAGAAAATCAGAATCCGAGCCCTGAGCACAAAGTGTGTGATTTGCATCCATAAGAGTGTTAATAGGTTTGCAGCCAGAGTAGCCCGCATCATGAAGAAGATCCAGGCAATATATTCGCTGAGAGAGAACCAGACCATCTGACCGTCTAGCCACTTCCAGACCGAGGAAGTACCGAAGATGTCCCAGATCTTTAGTTTGGAAGACAGAGCTCAGATGTAGCTTAACGACTTGTATGCTGTCCAAGTCACTTCCAGTAATAATGATGTCGTCGACATATACCAATAGGAGAACCGTACCCGTTGCCCGGTGGCGAGTGAACAATGAGAAGTCGACCGAGCTTCGAGTGAAGCCAATTGCCCGGAGAGCTTTGCTGAACTTGTCGAACCATGCCCGAGGGGATTGTTTGAGACCATATAGTCATTTGAGAAGGTGACAAACCCGTGACTCCCCCATGGTCTCAAACCCGGGAGGTTGTTGCATGTAAACCGTTTCCAGAAGGTCGTCATTCAGGAAAGCGTTCTTGACGTCGAGTTGAAATAAGGGCCATTGACGATGGACAACAACAAAAATGAGAATTCGGACCGTGTTGAGCTTAGCGACCGAAGAGAAAGTCTCGTCATAGTCGAGCCCCTGTTGCTGGGTGAAGCCACGAGCAACCAAACGAGCTTTGAGTCTATCAATGGTCCCATCAGGAGCATGTTTGATGACGAAGACCCATTTGCACCCAACAGGTTTCTGGCCGGGAGGAAGGGGCACCAAAGTCCAAGTCTGGTTCGCCCACATAGCAGCTATCTCTTCTTCCATGGCATCACGCCACCCAGGATGTTGTAGAGCGTCCTGTATAGAATTAGGAATAGAGACCGAGGATAGGGAAGTAGCCAAGGTCTGGAGAGGTGGAGAGAGACGATGGAGAGAAACATAGTTCGCCATCGGATGAGCTGTAGAGGCCGACACCGGAGCAGCAGAACACGGAGAAGCCGAGGTCGAAGCCGACTGCATAGGAGCAACGAGAGGAAGAGGGCGACGAGTATAGACCCGAATAACGGGCGGTCGAGGAGGGTCAATGTTGCGAGGAGGCGGAGGGATGGTGGGAGGGGAGTGGACGGGGATCACCGGCCGTGGGAGGGAGGGTGGTGGAGGAGGTGGTGGTAGAAGTGGTGGCAAAGGAGGAGGGAAGAAGGGGTGATCCTCCCGGAAAGTAACATCAGTAGATACGGAGACCTTCCGGGTGACCGGGGAGTAGCAGACATAACCCTTTTGGGTGCGGGAGTAGCCGACGAAAATGTGTTTGGCCGCACGGGGATCCAGTTTGTCAAGAGTGGGGCCCAGGTTATGGACAAAGCAAGTACAGCCAAAAACTCGGGGTGTGAGAGGGAAGGCGGGTGTGGAGGGAAAAATAAGGCTGAAGGGGGTAGCGTTCTGGAGAACCGGAGATGAGAGACGGTTGATAAGAAAACACGCGGTGGAAACCGCAAAGTTCCAGAATACTTTGGGAACGTGCATGTGAAGCATGAGTGAGCGAGCAACATCAAGCAAGTGGCGGTTCTTGCGTTCAGCGACCCTGTTTTGTTGCGGGGTGTAGGGACAAGAGGTCCGATGAACAATACCGAAGTTTGCGCATAGAGTGGCAAACTCGTGGCTAGTGTATTCCCGGGCATTATCAGAGCGGAAAGTTTTAATGGCGGTAGAAAATTGCGTACGATTTTCTAACACAAAAGCCAGAAAAACACGAGGAAGCTCGGAGCGATCATGTAGTAGATACAATCAGGTGGTGCGAGAGTAATCGTCAATAAAGGTTATAAAATAACGATAACCAGAGATGTTAGAAACTTTGTACGGTCCCCAAATATCAGAATGTATGAGATCAAAAGGAGCAGAGCTCCGAGTACAATGTGCGGGATAAGAAGCACGAGGCTGTTTGCCAAGAATACATGAATCACATTTAAAAAAAGGAAGAGAGATGTCAGGAAGCGCCTTCTGGAGGATAGATAGAGGGGCATGCCCAAGCCGACAATGCCAATCAGTAGAGGAAACAAAGGAAAGTGATGTGGGAGAGACATTGAGGAGGTAGAGCCCGTTCTGCAGTCGACCCCTACCAATGGTAATCCGCGTCTGCCGATCCTGTATCAAAAAACCAGAAGAGGTGAAGGTGATATAGCAATTCATATCAGTAGTAATACGACCAACAGAGAGTAAATTAAATGGGGAGACCGGCACATAAAGAACGGAACAAAGAGAGAGAGAGAGGGATGGAGGAAGAGATCAGCACATCCGGAGACCGGAACAATCGCACCATTGGCCACAGTAATAGACTGGGGATGAGGAGCATCAGAGAACCGGGGCGGCTGCATGGAAGCGATGTGGTGGGGGGCTCCCGAGTCCAGGATCTAGCGAGATCCGGAGGAAAGACAGGCAGTACCTGTAGTAGAGGTGGAGACAATACCTGCAGGGGAGGTGGAGGCAATGGAAGCAGATGGAGGGTGGAGGAGCCCCTGAAGTTGTTGCAGCTGAAGGTGAAGAGCCTCAAGATCCGTACCAGTCGGAGGAGAGCTATCGGTAACAGCAGCAGTAGGCGGGCGAGGAGGGTAGCCATGTTTCTTGTGACAGACCGCTTCAGTATGGCCATCCCGGCCGCAGTAGGTGCACTTGGGCCGTCCGCGGCCACCACGGCCCCGCCCACGGGAGCCCGTACGTCCACCCCGAGTAAAAGATGGCGGGGGAAGTAAAGGAGGAAGGG
Organism: Platanthera guangdongensis; assembly: GCA_039583875.1. Taxonomy (NCBI): domain Eukaryota; kingdom Viridiplantae; phylum Streptophyta; class Magnoliopsida; order Asparagales; family Orchidaceae; genus Platanthera; species Platanthera guangdongensis. Next base: position 166,798,237 of record CM077159.1, on the reverse strand, counting down.
CCTGCTGAAGAAGGACCGGCGAGGGTGGTGCAGGTGCCTCCGGTGGAGGTGGTACGCGAAGTAACATAGAGCAGACATTGGAGAAGGAAGGGGTAGTGGGGGAAGCCAGAACCTGGGCCCGGATACTGTGAAGGTGTGGCGGGACGCGAGCCATAATCATAGCAATACAAACAGCCTCCTTTTGGGCGCGTTGAGCAGCGAGATCAGTAGTCGCGGGCTGGTGCTGAATCCAGGCCTCCGTTAGAGTTTTAGCACTGGCCACGAAGGAGGTCATGTCCAGAGCTTTGCCAACATCCAAAGCTTGAAGATCAGTGATGATGTCAAAAAGGTGCTGAAGGCTGTCCTTGCCCGAGTACAAAGAATGAAGTTCATCCCACATGGCTTTGGCGGTCTCATGATACATGATCATCTGGTACGGCTCACCCTCCACCGAGTTCAGGATCCAGGTCTGGACGCGACCGTCATTTCGGAGCCAATCATCAGTAGGAGGAGTCGGTGAGCCCTGGGTAAGGTGACGCGCAAGACCCTTGGCTTGTAGGACCCTTCAGACGGAGTGAACCCAAGGGATGAAGTTGGACTTGCCAGAGAGGGAAAGAGTAGTAATCCGAAGCTCATCGCGGAGTTCGAGAGGAGGAGCCGCGTGGTCTGCCGGGAGGTGAGCGGTAGTGCAGTCGCTGGAGGACATGACGACTGGGAGGAGAAGAGGCGGGCAGAACCAGCGGACTGAGGCACAACAGACAGCAGGGCGCGGGTAGTACAAACCGCGCGGCAAGCAGCGGGCTAGAGGAGGCCGCGACGAACTGGATGAGGTCGCGGCGGTCAGGAGCAGACCGCGGCAGAGGCGGGCGGGGAGAAGACGCAGCGGGAAGAGGCAAGCCGCGAGCAGAGAGAGGCCGCAGCGGGTGGAAGTAGAAGGCAGAGATCGCAGCGGTCTGGAGTAGATTGCAGCGGTCTGAAGCAGATCGCAGCGGACTGGGGCAGATCGCAGCGGACTGGGGCAGATCGCAGCGGACTGGGGCAGATCGCAGCGGACTGGGGCAGGTTGCTGCAAACCCGTGGCGGACTGAAGAAGAGACCGCGAGGATGAAGAATCCACGCAGCAAGAGAGAAGAGGAGCGCGCAACGGACAAGAGGAGAGCCCGCAGCGGACAGGAGCAGTGCGCAAGAGACTACGGATAGGGAGTAGAGAGGAGCAGTCCGCGAGCAAAGAGGCTCGAGCGGACAGAAGAAGAGCGTGCAGCAGACAGGAAGGAAAGCCCGCAGCGGATAGAAGAGGTGGGCCCCACGAGTCAGAGCAGAGGATGGCTATAAGAAGCCTGAGGAGGGTGAAACCACGATGAGAGAGAGAAGAGAGGCGGATGCAGAGGGGCAGTCCGCAAGAGATCGGAGCGGACAGAAAGGCAGTCCGCAAGAGATCGGAGCGGACAAAAAAGGCAGGCCGCAGGGAAGGCGGGCTGGGCGAGCTGGGCGGTTTGAAGACAAGGGAAGACCGCAGCTAGAGGCAACCTGGCTCTGATACCATGTTGAGAGAGCCCAAAGCTTGTATGTATTACTCAAGTATCTAATTACATGGAGAGAATACAAATATATAGGAGAGAGGAGAGAATAATAAATCCTATACAAGATGTGGGACTAAAGAAGGAGGAGAAAAAAAATCAAAGAAAGATGGCCACTAATTGGGCCTTTTACATGGGCTTTTCCAATAAGATATAATGCAATTAATTCTATTTTTAAAGAGATATAATTGGTAGTAATTGTAGAGAAATGGTTCCAAACCTTATGAGCACTTTTTCATATATTAAAAACAAGTATGAGAACATATATGTAGGAGAGGAGAGAGGAGAAGAGTCTTATACAAGAGATGTGAGACTAAAACAAGAGAGAATAAAATGGGCCAAATTAATGGGCCTTTACAATATATCATATTTCTCTTACACTCCCCCGCAAGCTGGAGCATACAAATCGTAGACACCAAGCTTGGATAAGAACTGATGGTACAAATGTCGGGATAATGCCTTGGTGAGAATGTCAGCAACTTGCTTAGAAGCGAGAACATGCTCTAGCTCTAACTTCTGTAACTGAACCTTTTCACGGATGAAGTGACAATCAACTTCAATGTGTTTGGTCCTTTCATGAAAAACTGGGTTCTTCGCAATATGGATTGCGGCCTAACTATCACAAAGTAGAACCGTTGGCGAGGATAAAGTGACTCCTAGATCACCAAGAAGAGCCTCCAGCCAGGTGAGTTCAGAAACAACGGCGGCCATCGCACGATACTCAGCTTCAACAGAAGAGCGAGCAACAACAGATTGTTTCTTGCTGCGCCAAGTAATAAGATTCCCTGCAAAGTAGGTACAAAAATCCGTAGTAGAACGTCGATTATCTAGGGAGCCCGCATAGTCCGCATCAGAATATGAAACAAGAGATAGCGAAGAAGATGGTTTATATACCAACCCTTGTCCTGGTGCAGTCTTCAAGTATCTGAGGATTCATTCCATAGCTTGTAAATGAGAGCCTCGAGGAGCATGCATATACCGACTGACTACTCCGACAATAAATGAGATGTCAGGTCTTGTAACTGTCAGATATATCAGTTTTCCTACAAGACGTCGATAATACTCAGGGTTTGAAAGCAGACCATCAGAGTCAGACCCATGGGCACGTAGCTTGTGATTGGCATCCATTGGTGTGTCCACAGGTTTACACCCAGAGTAGTCAACATCACGGAGAAGGTCAAGGCAGTACTTCCGTTGGAATAGGACAAGTCCATCAGGACGTCTTGCGATTTCAAGGCCAAGGAAGTATCAAAGGTTTTCCAGATCTTTTGTTTAGACAACAGAGCTAAGATGTTGTTTGACCTCTAGTATCCTTTTTGAGTCATCGTCTGTGATTAGGATGTCATCAACATAAACCAAAAGGAGAATCGTGCTTGTTGTTCTATGTCGAGTGAACAGAGAGAAGTCTGCGGAACTCCGATTAAAACCAACTGCCTGAACAGCTTTACTGAACTTATCGAACCATGTCCGAGGGGATTGTTTGAGACCATAGATAGATTTCTTAAGATGACAAACTCTGGACTCCCCCGTGGTCTCAAACCCGGGAGGTTATTGCATATTGACGGTTTCTTGTAGGTCGCCATTGAGAAACACATTCTTGATATCGAGTTGGTGCATGGGCCACCGACGATGCACAACGACAGAGAGGACACAAACCGTGTTGAGCTTCGCGACCAGAGAGAAGGTCTCCTCATAGTCGAGACTGTGTTGTTGAGTAAAGCCACGAGCTACCAGTCGTGCCTTAAGACGGTCAACTGTCCCATCAGAAGCATGCTTGATGACAAAAACCTATTTGCAACTAACTGTAGTCTGACCAGGGGGTAGAGGGACCAGAACCCATGTCTGATTAGCCCAAAGGGCGCGCATTTATTCATCCATGGCAGCACGCCAACCCGGATGTTGCAAAGCCTCCTGCACAGAAGTAGGAACAAAAATAGAGGACAAGGAAGTAGCAAAGGTGTGAAGGGTCGGGGACAGACGATGTAGCGGGACATAATTCGCCATAGGATGAGCTGTGGAGATAGACACCAGATCAGCAGGCCGCGAAAGCACATCGGTAGAGGGAGGCCGTGGCAGGGCATTTGAACTCGGAGGGCGACGAGAGTACACCTGAATGATAGGCGGCAGAGGGCGGATTGGCGGGGGGGGGGGGGGGAGGTTTTGGAAGGAGAGGGTGGATGAGCGGAGGGTGAGGTGGGGGAAGTCGGGGGGGGGGGGGGGAAGGAGACGTAACAGGGACCACGGGCCGAATTATAGGAGGAAGAAACGAATCTGTAGTGATGGTATGAAAGGGCTGATTTTCCCAAAAGGTGACATCGGCAGAGATGATTAGTTTACCGTCGGTAGGAGAATAGCAAACATATCGCTTTTGGGTGCGAGAGTAGCCAACAAACATCACCTTGGTTGCTCGTGGAGCGAACTTGTCAGTGGGCGGAGCCAGGTTATGAACATAGCACGTGCATCCAAAGACTCTGGGCGTGAGGGAGAACATAGCCTTGGAAGGAAAGAGGAGAGTGACAGGAGCCACGAAGTTCAAGGTTGATGAGAGCATGCGGTTGATGAGATGACAAGCAGTAGAGACGACAAAGTTCCAATAGAGAGGTTGGAACCTGCATCTGAAACACGAGAGATCGGGCGACCTCGAGAAGGTGCCGATTCTTCCGCTCGGCGACGCCGTTCTGTTGAGGAGTATATGCACACGAGGTCTGATGAACAATACCAAACTCTGTGCAGATATTAGAGAAGGTGCGGCCCGTATACTCACACGCATTATCGGTACGAAGAATTTTTACCCGGGTAGAAAACTGAGTACGGATCTCCACCAGAAAGGCACGGAAAGTCGAGGGAAGTTCAATACGATCCCGAAGTAAATATAACCAGGTAACACGTGCGTAGTCATCGATAATTGTGACAAAATATCGATATTCAAAAACACTCGGGAGCTTATATGACCCCCAAATATCAGAATGGACTAAGGAGAAGTGGGCATCGCACCGAGTATTAGGAGAGGTAAAGGAGACACGATGTTGTTTGCCATAAATGCAAGATTCACACCGAAACTCAGAAAGAGAAACATCAGGAAGAGCTTTCTGGAGAATTGGAAGGGGAGCATGCCCAAGACGACGATGCCAGTCAACAAAAGAGATGATGGAGAGAGCGGTGGGAGAAGATGAAACAAAAATGTAGAGCCCATTGGACAGCCGCCCAGTACTGAGAATTTTTCGCGTCTTGCGATCCTGCACAACACAAGAGGTTCAAGAGAAGGTTATTTCGCAGTTAAGGTCGTGAATGAGACGACTAATAGAGAAGATTAAAAGGAGAGCCAAGAACATGAAGAACATATCGAAAAGTAATAGAGAGAGTAAGAAGGATGTCAGCAGATCCAGAGACGGGAGTGGTATCCCCATTGGCAACGTGTTATGCCCCCACACCCGCTTGGGTTCTCGGGACATAAATACTCGCGGCGGACCAAGGAGCGCGCGCAAGACAACGGGGCTGAACCATCCGGTTCAGCCCCCACTCATTAAATCAGCCAGAAGGGGGGGGGGGGGCTGAACCACTCCGGTTCAGCCCCACTTGGGGGGGCCGGCCGGCCCCCTCCTTTCCCCGGGTATTTATAGCCCGGGGCTGCTTTGGGAAGGATTCATTGAAGACATCAGGTTTCTTTCCTCCCTTTCCTCAACCCTAACCCTAGTCTCTCCTTCCTCTCTAGTCTCTCACTCTCTCTCTCTCTCTCTTTCTTGCACGTTCATATCATTTGGTATCAGAGCCTCTTTCCTGCGACCATGGTGACACGCTCGGAGGCGGAGACCGCACGATTGGCTACCCTAGAGGAGAACTACGTAGGGTTGGCGGATTCGGTGGCGGCCATGGAAGGCCGCTTGAACACGTCCACAAAAAAACATGGAGGAACACATGGATGGACGTATGGAGGAGATCAAGGCGTTGTTGATGCAATCGTTGAAGGGCAAGGCAGTTCAAGGCAGCGATTCTGAAACCGAGGCGCCACCAAATGTCAACGGAGGATCGGCGGGGTCTGGACACTTCGGTCCCGGCGGAATCGGGACCGATCCGGTCCGCACGGAGCCATCGGGCGCCGGATCGCCCCCCGCGTGGATCGGGGCGTCGCACAGCCACCCTGGCTGGTCGACAGCACCCGACGGGGCCGGCGGTGGCCGCCCAGGGGGCGCCTACTCCCTCCGCCAGCCAGCGCCCTGGACCGGCTCGCAACTGCCGCATCCGTGCGTGCAGGCCGGGAGCGGGGCAGGCGGACCTTCCGCCGCCCAGGAGGGGACCGCAGCGGACCCATGGAGGACCCGGGAGGCCACAGTAGCTCCCTTGAGACCACCAGGGGCTGTTGACGCCCATTTCGGAGGAAAAACAGGCCTTCTACCGACGCCGCAACACGTGGGGGGGGGGGGGCGATGAGGTTTGGGAACGACAAGACATGGCCCGAGCAGCTACGCCGACAGGGATTTCAAGGCGGGGGACAGCAATGGGGCGACGGCCAAGGGGGAGCGAATTTCCATGACCCTTTCGGCCGACCACAGCACAGACCGGAGTTCAACGGGAGACATGGGGATATGCATCAACGGCCCTACATGCCCCCGAAGCGAACTCGCATGAATTTCCCTAAGTTCCGCGGCGGGGATGCCTTGGAATGGGTGCAAAAGGCGGAGTTATTTTTCACTTATCAAGAGATACCGAATGATCAGTGGGTGCATCTGGCTTCTTTCCATCTGGAAGAGGACGCATATCAGTGGGCTCAGTGGTTCATACGGGCCTACGAATACGCAACATGGGCGAATTTTGTGGAAGGGTTCGTGGCACGTTTCGGGTCGTTGGAGTACAAGGATGTGGAGGCCACGCTACAGAAACTCCGTCAGAAGGGCACAGTGATGGAATATCGAGCGGACTTCGAGAAGCTAGCAAATCAGGTTAATTGGGAAGAGAAGACGCTCCTCAGTTGTTTTATACCCGGCCTGCGGGACCATTTGAGGGATGAGATCCACGCGTATATGCCGCGCAGTCTAAGCCAGACCATCAGTCTGGCCCGCATACAGGAGGAGCGCTTCAGCCGTCAGAGAAGTCGGGCCCCACCAAGGGTCCCGCCCGCCCCAGCAACAGGAAAAAGGGAGCAGGCACCGGCAACCCGACCGACAGTGACGCGGCTTACTTGGCCTGAACTGCAGGCCAGGAAGGAGAAAGGATTATGTTTTAACTGCGACGAGAAATACGCACCGGGGCATCGATGTCAGAAGGTGCAGGTCTTCATGCTGCGGGAGGAGGACGAGGAGGCGGACTACCCGAGCCTCGAAGCCGAGGAGGAGTTGGATCTAGCTGAGTTTGGCGTTTCGATTCAGGCCATGGAGGGATGTGTGACATCCACCACTATGCGGATCAAGGGAAGGATTGGCAAGGAAAGGGTCACCATTCTCATTGATAGTGGGAGCACCCACAATTTCATCAACCCTGAGGTGGCGCTGAAGACAGGACACCCCGTTGACAGGAACACGACGTTTCAGGTGATGGTCGCGGATGACAGCAAACTGCGGTGCGAAGGGGCACTGAAGGGCGTGGAGATACATCTTACAGGATATGTGTGCCGCACCGACGTCTACCTCCTTCCGATTAAAGGGTCTGATATGGTACTTGGGGTACAGTGGCTCCGCCAACTGAGGCGGGTGACCACGGACTGGGACCGCATGACACTGGAGTTCACGCAGCAGGGGACGGATTACTGTTTGCACGGTATCCGATCCGCCCCTCTCAAGGAGATCTCCCTACGAAGCCTGCAGAGACTGGAGGAGCAGGGTCGTATGATGGCCATGATACTCGGGGTGGCGGCAGGAGGGGCCGACACGCAGGTAGCGTCGGACCCGATACAACTGCTTTTAGCTCAGTTCGAGGACGTCTTTCAGGAGCCGCACACTCTGCCTCCCTCGCGTTTCCGGGATCACCAGATACAGCTGAAGACAGGGACGGACCCTACCAATATCCGTCCTTACCGCTACCCGTATGTTCAAAAGGCGGAGATCGAGCGCAGCGTACGAGAGATGCTAGCGACAGGCATTATTCGGCCCAGCACCAGCGCGTTCTCTTCTCTGATCATCTTGGTCAAGAAGAAGGATGGCTCCTGGCGATTCTGCGTCGATTACCGGGGGCTGAATAGCTCCACCATCAAGGACAAGTTTCCCATTCTTATGATTGAGGAGTTGTTGGATGAGCTGCATGGAGCGAGTCTGTTCAGCAAACCGGACCTCCGGTCCGGTTATCATCAAATTCGGATGAAGGAATAGGATGTCCACAAAACAGCGTTCCGCACCCACGACGGTCACTACGAGTTCTTGGTGATGCCGTTCGGGTTGACCAACGCTCCCTCCACCTTTCAGGCTGTGATGAACGAGATTTTTCGACCACTACTTCGCCGGTATGTCCTGGTATTTTTTGATGATATACTAATCTATAGCAGGGCTTGGGACGACCATTTGGAGCACGTGCGACATGTCCTCAACATACTGCGGGAGCACCAGCTATTCGCCAAAAAGTCCAAGTGTTCTTTCGGACAGAGTCAGGTCGAGTATCTGGGGCACCTTGTGTCCGCCCGGGGGGTCCAGGCAGACCCACAGAAGATTGCGAGTATGGTGTCCTGGCCCCAGCCCACGACGGTGCGAGCCTTGCGTGGCTTCCTCGGGCTGACGGGGTATTACCGCCGTTTTGTGAAGGACTACGGCAAGATTGCTCGACCTCTGACACAGCTGTTGCAGAAGGATGCGTTCCAGTGGAGCCTCGAGGCGGACGAGGCCTTCCGGGCTTTAAAGCAGGCCATGACCACTACACCGGTGTTGGCGCTGCCGGATTTTACCAAGGGATTTGTGGTGGAGACTGATGCTTCGGGCGTCGGCCTCGGGGCAGTCCTGATGCAGGAGGGCCGCCCGCTCGCTTACTTCAGCAAGGCCTTGGCCCCACGGACGCTGGGGCTTTCAACGTATGAGAAGGAGATGTTGGCAATTATACATGCGGTCGAGATGTGGCGACCCTATCTTCTGGGACAGCACTTCCAGGTTCGTACGGATCACCAAAGCTTGAAGCACTTCCTGGAGCAGCGCTTGGCGTCTCCACTGCAGCAGAAGTGGTTGACCAAGTTGATGGGGTATGATTACGAGATTGTGTACAAGCAGGGCAGAGAGAATGTGGTCGCCGACGCACTCTCCCGCCTACCTGAGAGCTCCCTCTCTCATGTGTCGGGGCCAGTGATCACCACCTTGGACGAGATACAGGCAGCGGTACTCCAGGACCCCGAGCTACGCACCATTGTAGAGGCACTACAGCAGGGTCAAGCTATGGAGCCGGACTACCATCTTCAGGGCCAGCGGCTGTACTTCCAGGGCAGAGTAGTCATTCCCTCCGCGTCGCCATGACGGACGGCGATGATGCAGGAGTTTCACGCTTCACCCACAGGCGGTCACGCAGGGATTCTCCGGACACTTCAGCGGCTCCGAGCAAATGTTTTCTGGAAGGGGATGCGTCGCGATGTCCAACAATTTGTACGGGAGTGTGAGATTTGCCAGAGGCAGAAGTACGAGACCACATCACCGGCTCGGCTTCTTACACCGCTCGAGATCCCGCACCAGGTGGGGGACACCATTTCCATGGATTTCATTGACGGGTTGCCCAAGTCCCAAGGCAAGTCCGTCATCCTGGTGGTGGTAGACAAGCTTTCCAAGTATGGTCATTTCCTACCATTGAGTCATCCATACACGGGGGAGACAGTTGCAGAGTTATTTGCGCGGGAGATTGTGCGCCTCCATGGCCTTCCACGTTCCATCATTTCCGACAGGGATCCGGTCTCTATCAGCAGTTTCTAGAGGGAGCTCTTTCGGCTCCAGGGCACTACGCTACGTATGAGCACAGCCCACCATCCCCAGACGGATGGACAGACAGAGGTCCTCAACAGGGGAGTGGAGACCTACTTACGGTGTTTTGTGATGGACGAGCCACGCACGTGGACCCGTTGGTTGCATTGGGCGGTGTACTGTTAAAACACGTCCTTCCACACAACCAGCAAGGTCACCCCCTTCGAGGTGGTATACGACCGCCCTCCCCCTACCTTGAGTTCTTATGAGTCCTCCAGCGCCGCTCTCCCAGCCGTGGAGCGGACACTTCAAGATCGGGATCGCACTTTAGCCTTACTTCGGGACAATCTGCGGGTCGCTCAGGACCGCATGAAGGCACAGGCAGACAAGCACCGTACCGAGCGGGAGTTCGCAGTGGGTGATGAGGTTTTCCTCAAGCTCCAACCTTACCGCCAGCTGTCAGTTTCTCGGAGAATGAATCAGAAACTCGCCCCACGTTACTACGGGCCATTCCGCATTCTACGTCGGGCGGGCCCAGTGGCCTACACCTTGGATCTTCCAGCGGGGTCCCGCATCCACCCGACATTCCATGTCTCTGTTTTGAAGAAGAAGCTCGGGGCTTCCGTTCGGGCCAGCCCTTTCCTCCCCGAGGCGGCCAGCACGGGTGAGTTACGACCGTCATCAGAGGCCATTTTGCTTACCAAATGGAAGAAGTCGGGCATGGAATATCGACCAGCGGTACTCGTCAAATGGCGGCAGTTGGACGCTGGGCACAACTCATGGGTCGACTTGTTGGAGTTCCGCGAGCGGTTCCCGGACTTCCACCTTGAGGACAAGCTGGTGCTTGATGGAGAGGGGAATGTTATGCCCCCACACCCGCTTGGGTTCTCGGGACATAAATACTCGCGGCGGACCAAGGAGCGCGCGCAAGACAACGGGGCTGAACCATCCGGTTCAGCCCCCACACATTAAATCAGCCAGTAGGGGGGGCTGAACCACTCCGGTTCAGCCCCACTTGGGGGGGCCGGCCGGCCCCCTCCTTTCCCCGGGTATTTATAGCCCGGGGCTGCTTTGGGAAGGATTCATTGAAGACATATCAGGTTTCTTTCCTCCCTTTCCTCAACCCTAACCCTAGTCTCTCCTTGCTCTCTAGTCTCTCACTCTCTCTCTCTCTCTCTTTTTTGCACGTTCATATCACAACGATGATGAACTTAGGATGCACAGATGCCAGGTAGTACGGAGGCTGTAGTGGGGTAATGTGGTGTATCGCACCAGAGTCCAAAATCCATGAGGAACTGTGTACAAGTCATGAGCTTCCGCTATAAGAGATAGACACCACAGAGCCCAGTGGTGGGGCGATCAGCGCGGAAGAGGTACACATCCTTAGAGAGGGGTCGCCAAAGACCAGGCCGCAGCAGGAGCACCAAGCAGATGGCCGCAACAAGGAACAGGCCGCAACCGGGACCAGCGACAAGAACCAGACAAGAAGCCGAGGTCGCAGCGAGAAGCAGAAGCTGCAGCGAGAAGCAGGCCGCAGCGAGAATCAGGCCGCAGCGAGAACCAGGTCGCAGCGAGAACCAGGCCGCAGAGAGAACCAGGCCGCAGCGAGAAGCAGAGGCTGCAGCGAGAAGCAGAGGCTGCAGCGAGAATCAGGCCGCAGCGAGAACCAGGCCGCAGCGAGAACCAGGCCGCAGCGAGAACCAGGCCGCAGAGAGAACCAAGCCGCAACGAGAACTCGCCCGCAGCGAGAAGCAGAGGCTGCAACAAGAACCAGGCCGCAACGAACCAGTGTAGTCGGCAGCGAGTAGAGAGGGCAGTCCGCAAGTGCAGGAAGGGAGCTCGCCGATTGAAGAGAGGCAACATACTGGAGAAGTCAGCGAGCAAGGAGACCGCAGCGGATATGAGCAGTCCGCGGCGAGAGAGACTAAGAGACCACGAGCGAGAAGAGAGAGCACGGCTGCGCAGGGGTAGAAGCCCGAAAGGAGAGAAGGGAAAGCCCGCAGGGACTGGAGGACAGCCCGCACAGCTTGCTGAGCAGGTCGCAGCGGACTGGAGCAGAGAGCAGGCCGCAACGAACTGAAGCAGAAAGCAGGCCGCAGCAGAGCAGAGGAGAGCTCGCAGCGGACTGAAACAACGGTGAGTAGAGGCGAGCAGGAGCAGGCCGCGAGAAGAGATCGCGGTCTGGACTAGTAGAAGCGTTTAGGGGAGCAGGCCGCGAGAAGAGCAGGCCGCGAGAGGAGCATGCCGCGAGCAGAGACTGCGAGAAGAGAGGGCGGTCTGGAGATTGAAGCGGTCTGACCCAAGAGCAACAGGGAGAGGTGAACCCCACAGGATAGAGAGGGAAGACTATAAGAAGCCTGAGGGGAGAGGTGGAACCACGAAGAAGAAGAGGAAGCGGAAGAAGAGACACAGAGCGGACAGGTGAGATAAGCCGCAGGAGACCGAGCGGCAAGAACCGGCAGCGGACAGAAGAGCAGTCCGCAGCAGGCCGCAGGCAGGGAAGAGGACCATGCGGGATAGGCGGTTAAGAAGAGGGAATCCGCCCAGGGAGACCCGCTCCCTCTGATACCATGTAGAGAAATGGTTCCAAACCTTATGAGCACTTTTTCATATATTAAAAACAAGTATGAGAACATATATATAGGAGAGGAGAGAGGAGAGAGGAGAAGAGTCCTATACAAGAGATGTGAGACTAAAGCAAGAGAGAATAAAATGAGCCAAATTAATGGGCCTTTACAATATATCCTATTTCTCTAACAGTAATGAATGATTAATGAGTAGAATAGATGAAAAATCTGATCAATAAGATGAACTGATGTTTGATACTTATTTTTTAAAATGAATGTGATTGCGCCTTGCCTTCGACAAGTGCGCGCCTGTGCCTTGAGCCTTGCGCCTAGGATCCAAGATCCCTTTGCGCCTTAGTGCAACTTGCGACTTTAATAACTAAGTTTCCAATGCAATATGTCTACAACACTAGAAAATTGGACCATGTCCCTACTCTATAATCTGTAAACAAAACCTATTGCTAAATTCCATAAATTAGTATTCTCTTGATGCTACATAACTAAGCAATGCATGCGGTCGTCTAGAACTTCATTAGATTCACTAAGAAATATGATACGATCCTAGAGAGGACCCAACGAGGAGGGCTGACAGAGGCGAGGGAGAAGAGGAAGATTAGGGTTGAGAGGAAAACCTTAGGGAGCAGTCCTAATTTTCATTCATCCAAGAATTACAAACAGGAGTACAACTCCACCCTTTATAGGCGCGGGGTGAGAATAACAAGTGCGAGTAATATAAATGTGTACATAACATAGTATGAAATAACAAAGTGCAAAAGAAATAAAATAATCACGCCGACGTCGCATCTTCAGTCTCTCCTCCTCCAGACGGACCCGTCGTCGTCTTCCTCCGCATGTAGTCCCGTCACGGCGTCTCGTACGGAATAATTGTGATTGGATACCTGTCCGGAATGATAACCTTGTTGAGCTCCCGGTAGTCCGCACAGAAACGTCAGCCACCATTCTTTCGGATCAGGAGGACCAGGCTGGAGAAAGGGCTCGCACTGGGGAGGATGAGGTCCCCCCATCAACATCTCACGAACCAGTCGCTCGATCTCGTCCTTCTGCACATGGCCGTAGCGGTAAGGGCGGACCGACACCGCCTCAACACCGGGTTGGAGGGGAACGACGTGATCCGTCGGTCGAGCCTGTGGGAGGCCGGTCAGTGCCTCAAAAATATCGTCAAACTCGGAGAGTAATTCCTGAAGGTCGGCCGAGTGTGAAGGAGGCGGCAATGCCGGAGTACAGAGCGGCCAAAGCCATGCAGAAAAATCGACGTTGGCGGTCCGCTGAATCGCACGGCCTGAGACCGGGGAGCGAAGCAGAGCTGAGTCGCCCACCAGGAGGCACGTCCGACCCTCTTGTAGGAACTGCATAGTCATACTCTCATAGTTGATCCGCACTTTGCCCAACATGCAGTGCCAAGCCACTCCCAGAATGACGTCAATACCGCTGAGCTCGAAGGCATAAAAATCCGCGGTCATCGGACAAGACTCCACCATCAGAGAGAGGGCGGCGCAACACCCGTGAGTCGGCCGGCGGTGCCCATCACCCAAAGACAGACTGTAAAGTCAGGGGAGGGAACCAAGGGAAGGTGAAGCTAGTGTGCCAATTGGGTTGAGAGAAAGTTGTGGCTCGCACCACTGTCCACCATGACCACAATGAAACGATCACGTAACGTGTCTGCCAGCTTCATGGTCTGCGGCCCCGAAATGTTGTCCACTGAGAAACAGGGTAGCTCCAAGCGGTGAAAAGTAGGTGAGGAGGTGTCCACTGTACCATCACCCTCAGATAGCTCGAGGGCCTCGAAGTCTCCCAATGTGACCTCCGGGTCGATGTTGCCGATGATGGCGTGGAACTCCTTGGAGCACACATGCGTAGGAGAGTAGAGCTGACGACACCAAAAACATAGGCCCTTGTTGCAACATTCATTGTAGGTACTGTTGGAGATGCGCCGGGGAACCATCGGTCGGCCGGGTCAGTCTTCCCCTGGGGCGGCCGCTGCGGGGCTGTCGAAGGAGGTGGCCGCCAGTGTGGTTGAGGCGGGTGGTGACTGGATGCAGGCGCTGGCGGCTGGCGCCCTAGGGGCGAGGTCGGCCTCCACCCGACGCGTCATGTCAAGGGTCTGAGACTGTGCAAGGATGGTGTGTGCGGAGCCGAGAGTCGATGTGGGGTAGTATCCCCTGCATGAAGAAGCCCAGGTAGTGGTCGGGTGGCACGCCGGGGACGTGAGTAACCAATGCTACAAACTCGTCAATGTAGTCGTCCAGGCCGGCTGTCTGGCAGACGCCACATAGCCGCTCGATAGCGGAAGAGCCAGAGTAGCGGGTGTCGTACCGCCAAATTATCTCCTGTTTAAGTTCGAGCCGGGAGAGTCTCAGGTTGGATTGGCGGAGCCACCGAGCCCAGTGGAAGGTCGAGCCGTCCAGGCCAACCATAACCGTAGACAACTTATTGTGCTCCGGGGTATAATTGAGGTCGAAAAATTGCCCTGCCTTGGCGATCCACCACATCAGGTCTACGCCGACAAAAAAAAGAAATATTGAGGGAGAGGGCAGACCGGCTATGTATGACTATAGGACGGTGTCCGAGGGAAGCGGCCGACGACCCGACGCTGAGGAGGGAGCCGTCGTCCGCTGGCAAGCTGGAGCCAGGCGCGACGGACATGGCGGTGACGGATGCCTGGAGAGAGACATGCGGGGTGGCGACGAGTTGCTCTTGAGCCTCGACGCGACGAGCAAGAGCTTCAGAGGTGGAATCTGGAGTGGGGTCGCCATGGGCTGGAGACATCAGATGTCGGTCGGAAGGGCCATATCTGGCTAAAATCAGCGTAAATAGGCATGTTGTTGTCTTCCTGCTGCGGAACGGGCAGAAACTGCCGATCGACAGTCGCACGGGCCCCTGGGATCCGCGGATCGTCGGGCATCGGTGTGGAAGGAAGCGCAGCGAAGGCCCAACGCTACGGCTGATCGGATCAGGAAACATGCAGCCAACAACCGTAGGCCGAAGCGGGATGCGACCCAAGCGGACAACACATGAACGATCATACGCGGAATCCGACGATGGGCTCTGTTGCGGAAATCGCACGAAGATCACGAGCACCGGCGGCGAGATGGCGGGCGGTGAGGCAGGTCAGACCAAATTGATACGATCCCGGAGAGAAACCCGGCGATGAAGAGGGCCGACGGAGGTGAGGGGGGAGACAGAGGATTATGGTTGAGTGGAAATCCTTAGGGAGCAACCAGGCTCCGTTCGTTTGGTAGGTTTTAGAGGGAAGGAATTGGAATTGAGCACCGCAATTCCAATTTTTGTGTTCGTTTGACACTTTTTAGGAAGGAATTGACATTCACCGAAAACCTATGAGTGTTGGAGGAAGGTGTTTGACCAAAACTAAATCTAGTGTTCGTTTGCTTAATTTAAAGGAGGGAATTGGTTTTGGCTCAAAACCTATGGGTTTTGCTCTTTGAAAAATCCTTGTATACCCAAAGCCTGCCTATTTAGATGGGTTTTGGGACAGTTTTGGCACTGTTCATCATCACTTTGGCCGGAGTTTTGGCACTGTTCATCAGCTCCAGCAGTTGAAGGCAGCAGCTCCAGCGAAACCTCAAAACCTCCTGTTTTCGGCCAAAACCAGCGACGATGAACAAGGATCAGCTTGAAGAAGACGTTGGACAGGGATCAGCGGAGAAGAAACTTAGACTGCAGCTCATTCTTTTTTCTCAAACGGAACCCGAGGGCATCTCCAAACGATGAACAAGGATTAATAAATGATACAGGGATCAGGAGATGAACATGTATCAGCGGAACCTCCAGTGGAAAGCAGATCAGCGGAACAGGGATTAATAAATGAACATTGAATTTTTTGGAGAAGACGATGAACAGGGATCAACAGGTGCTTCAACTTTGAATTCTTCTCTCAAACTCTTCTCCAAACTAACACAAGAATTTATTTTTTGCCCATTTCTAAAACCTCTGCGTCATAGGTTTTCGGCCAAAATCAATTCCTGCCTCTCAAAGCCTGTCAAACGAACATATCCTAATTTTCATTCATTCAAGAATAACAAACATGAGTACAACTCCATCCCTTATATGCGCGGGGTGCGAATGACAAGTGTGAGTAAAATAAATGCGTACACAACATAATATGAAATAACAGAGTGCGAAAGAAATAAAATAGTCACGCCGGTGTCACGTCTTTTGTCTCTCCTCCAGACGGACTCATGGTCGTCTTCCTCTGCATGTAGACCCGCCACGACGTCTCGTTGTCGTGCAAGTCCGTAACAATGTAACATTTTTTAAACATTTATGCTTGAAACTCATACCTTTCACTCGTCTTGAATTATTCCGGGTTATGCTTGTTGTTCTATTTTCTTGTAAAGAATAACATGTGATTTGATCCAAAGTCTCTTTTTTTGGGAAGTTTAGGCTGAGTTTGCAGGCTCTGCCGTAGACTTCTTACATAGAATTGGTCGGACTGCCAGAGCCGGTCAATCTGGGTTTGTAACCAGCTTGTATACACATTCAAATAGAGATCTCGTAGCTGCTGTGCGTCAAGCGGTGAAAATTGGCCAGCCCGTGGTAATCTTTTGTTCCTATGCCTTTCAAATGATCTGGGAGTTGATTCCAACATCACTAAATTATTTAAAATATGAGTTTTTTTCTCAACAGTTACCACCAATCTTTTATTTACATACATAAAGTTTTTTTATCTTTTACAGGAGAAAGCATTTAGCCGGAAAAGGAGCTTCAGAAATAAGATAAAGAAAATAGGTACCTTCTCAAACTCCGGGTGTATATGCCACTCCTTGTGAATCAAAAGTACTTATAATTTTGACCTAAAACCTTTTTAGAGACTAATAATTCAAGTGCTATTAACTATCTAGTGTTGAGAATAGCCACTCATTGGGAAACTAACATAGTCATGTGCACTATCCAGAGCCTCTCCGCCTCAAAACAATTGATCTTAAGTTGGATGCTTATTTCTAGCACAGTATTAGACTATCAGTGCAGGGTAGACCTAACGGCTTTTTTGACGTCACCCATTTAAAAAAAATTTAATGTGTGTTAGAGACCAAAGACCTCACAAAGAAGTGGGCGTGTTGTGAATAACCCACACCGGGAAACTAACATAGCCTTTCGCACTTAGTAAAAGAACCGGAAACCCTCATGCATAGATAATTGTCATCATTAACCTTAATCCAACTATTTTGGTACAATTATATAAATTTTAACTCTCCATTCTGCAAGATGTTCTATCTATTTTGTTCATATATTTTATCATGATTACTTTTGATGCGGAGCATAGACGAGTATTTGCAGTTGGATGGCGAGTTTTGGGTTCATTCGGGGTTGATTTGACGATTTTCCATATATTGCATTCCCGAATCGACGATCAGACTCCGCAAATGTGTTCGGATTGGCGTTATTTGATGTATTATTTCACTATTTTGTATTTTATTTTGATGTATTTAAGCGGCCCCACCTCCGGCCAATCATAGTCGTCGATGGTGGAATGCTCTAATCCTCCTTTTATTATAGATAGATGGTTTGTGGGCTGATTTAAGTTATTGCAGAATTTGGAGAAAGCTATTCCCGGATTCCCACGATCATCCCACGGTACCGACCCCGTGGAACCCTAGATGACGACTTCTAGGTTGGTATCTTCCTCCCCAAGCCTTCCCCTAACCCTAGTCCTCTTTTTCCCACTCCAAAACCCCCTTACCGCCGCCCCAGCCTCCTCAAAACCCGCCACCAGTGACTGCCCTGCTACCATAATTTCAACCTTCTTTATGCACTATTTGATGAAATTCACTATTCATCTCTATAGTTTTTATTCCCTACAGCCGGCCACCCCTGTGCTAGTGCTAGCCTCAGCCGCCCGCCTCCACAACCCTAAGCAGCGGCTAAACCTCCTGCAGTTGCTCCCCTCCAGCCTACTCCAACCAACCCACTCCCGCCAGCCCATCCCCAGCCTTTCGTGCAAGCCACCGCCTGCCGCACACCTCCCTTCCCTCCTTGCCGCAGCGCCTCTTCCCGGGGAACCGCCACCCAAATCCCTCCTCCCGGATCAACCCGATATGGAATTTCAGCCCTGATCCGGGATTTTCAGCCCGGATCCGACCATTTATTGTCGAATCTACCCTTCTTCACCCAAATCCACTCATCCCTTGCCCGAATCTACTCATGCGTGGCCGTATCTATCCATTTTTGGTCCGATTTTACCATCCACCGTCGAGGACGGCCACCGTCATCGTTTCCACGCCGCCAGTTTTACATTTGATCGTCGTTCTGCGCATCTGAATCCAAAATCTTCAATGTCTTGGTCATCCCCCTATTTGGTGAGATTTAGTTGTACTGGTTTATTGTTTTCAGCACTTTTATATTGTGTTGAATTACTATATTAGTTTGAATACCTTGTATTGTGGTGGATTGTTAGATAATTATCGTGATTTGTAGGATTTATTCGCCGCGCTCGCTCTTGCTTTGACCCTCCACGTGGAGGAAAGCCTAAGATTGTTTTTGCCCTAATAAAATATTTTGTCTTGTTTTGAACTATCTGCGTGAGATGTTAATGTTTATTATGCAATTGTGTTTAATCCGTCAGGCTTTGCATATCATGTAGGATTAGGTCGCCGATTTTCCGCCGCCTATAGATTCCTCCTGCGTCAATTGGTATCATAGGAAGGTTGCACGCACTTTTCGATATGCAGTTGTAGAGTCTATAGGTTTGTCCGTCATGTCTAGGTGTCACAATTATTACTCTCCTCACTTTAGAGGTCTTGAGTCCACTTGCACCCGCTCTCACAGAGCCCTGTCAGGTAGATCCTCACGTTATTACAACGATTATTCTCGATCACAACACACCACTTTTAGAGATTATGTTGACCCACCGACACGACCCCATTACACTAGAGACGATCCATATGATGATTGTTTTCGTTCATATCCATGCACGTTAGCGGAACGTGTTGATCATCCTCTCTCATTGTTGCCCATTTATAGGGATTACGTCCACCCACGAGAACAAGCTGATTATGTTAGGAACGACCGTCAAGACAACCCTCATGAGCCCTATAGAGATCACTGTCGCCAAGATCACATCACATGTCAAGAGTCTCATAGTGTTCCACAATTTGAGATACCTGAGGCGAAATTTCTGAGGCTAGTTTTTGACCAACTTGATCGCTTGGATGCTTCACATGTGTCTAGTAGTGCTCCCACTGACATGAGAGACCAAACACCTGATTTTGATTCATCTCGTATGAGACTCAGTTTCCACTTGACCTTGAAGTCGAGTTTAATCATGACTGTTTCATACAGGTGGAGAGTGATATTGGTATGACTAGTGAGTGGTCACGAGAGTGGGGAAGAGCGACCCTGTGACATTGTAGTGGTATATCCACCCTCTATACCTCACTCAGACTTAGTTTCCTCTTTGGCTAGAAAGCAAGGACTCGACATTATACCTAGTGGTCCACTATTGAGTATGGAATTTTCCCACTCCACCCTTATTAGTGTCCCGAGCCACATCACGATCGAGAGCCTAAAGTCTGGTGTCGATCTCGCAGTAGTTATGTCACCCATTCGTGAGGACACTACCCCTTACAATGATACTCATCTGGAGGACTTGACTTTTGTGACGAGGCCTATGATGAGCCCCTTGTTGAGCCTCCTGATAATCCGCCACATCCTGGTGAGAATGAGACTTGGGTGAGCCACTCAGGTATGACACCTCTTTCATTATCATATTTGGTCTTGTCCCAGAGAATGGATCTTGAGTGGAGCATGACGAATGTAGGGTCTACCTTGAGTCCACTCGAGCATACTCATACTCTGAGGACCTACCTTGTGACACATCACACTTTGGATGAGTTTTGGGACACGTCACCCGCTGACCCACCCAATGAGTTCTTTCTTGTCGGGGACACTCACCGTATTCTAGATTCATGTATTCGAGTCAGTGTACATAATCTTCATTTAGGTGGTCGCCTCATTCGCGATAACTTCTTGTACACACCTCCTGGTGAGACCACTGATGTGTCACGTTCTCTAAGAGATATTTGGCTGCCTACGAGTTCGTATTTGAGTATGAGTGTCTCACATGGTCACCTGAACACTCGACACACTCGGGATGAGTTTTTGTACATTCCGCCGAGAGAGCCCCCTGATAAGCCACAATATTTTAGAGACGCCCCGATCATTATTAGACTTTCCCGTAGCAGGCATGTAGTGTTCGTCGTGTTTCATTTGCATCATTTGCATTTGTCTATTGAGTCGTTTCGTCATCATTTGCATGAGTCTGTTGAGTTGTCTGTTCATCGTTTGCACGTGTTTCATTTGCATCACATGTGGATGTTCAATGGCAAGTGCAGATACTTCATGAAAACGAGCAGGTGATGGTAAGAATCTGCGTTGTGAGGCTCCGTGCGAGGCTTGCTAAAAGCTTGAGAGTTAGGCGAATGGATCCCTATATAATCATGAGACGGATCGAAGTAAACATCTACGATCTTGATATCCCTGCAAGTATGGGTGTCCACCCGGTATTTATTGTTAAAAATCTGACGCCATACTACGAGTCTCGCGAGTATGTGGACCCAAGTAGTGGAGACTTCCAGCCGCCCACAACTCCCCTCTCACTGTCGTACCACCCTATAGTCCATCCATGTCTGATAGCCACCACTACTTACCTACTTCTGACACCCACCCACTCGGGGACTCGTTTTCTTTGGTTCTGTCTATGGCGTCGCCGATCGCATCGGGATCCACCACTCGTGAGTTGAGCGTGGAGAGCTTCATAGAGACCAAACTCGACCAGTGCATTCCTACTACAGACGTTGTTGACACCTGGGTACTTGCGGCAGAGCGTGATTGATTCACCCCTGGACTTCGACTTCAGTACGACAGTCTCCATTTACCAGAGATGATAGCTTTCATTCGGGGGAAATCGATTGGCGAGGACAGTTCGACGATCTGTGGTGGATCTCTTCGAGTTTTACTTGACATACAACGAGAGAATTCCGATCCTGATTCATTGGGAGATGAATTCTTTCAAGTCGGGGAGATTGATGCGGAGCATAGACGAGAACTTGCAGTTGATGACAAGTTTTGGGCTCATTCGGGGCTGATTTGACGACTTTCCATATATGGCGTGCCCGGATCGACGATCGGACTCTTCAGATGTGTTCGGATTCACGTTTCGAATCGATTTGATATATTATTTCACTATTTTGCATTTTATTCTGATGTATTTAGGTGGTCTCACCTCCGGCCAATCATAGTCGTCGATGGTGGGATGTCTTAATCCTCCTTTTATTATAAATAGATGGTTTGTGGGCTGGTTTAAGTCATTGCAGAATTTGGAGAAAGCTATTCTCAGATTCCCGCGATCATCCCACGGTGCCGACTCCGTGGAACCCTAGATGATGACTCCTAGATTGGTATCTTCCTCCCCAAGCCTCCTCCTAACCCTAGCCCTCCTTTTCCCACTCCAAAACCTCCTTACCGCCGCCCCAACCCCCTCAAAACCAGTCACCAGTGGCTGCCCTGCTACCAAAATTTTTGTCTTCTTTATGGCACTAATTGATGGTTTTTACTCTCTCCTTCAGCCGAACCTCCCCCCTTCAAGCCTACAGCCGGCCGCCCCTGTGCTACCCTCAGCCGCCCGCCTCCACAACTCTAAACAGCGGCTAAACCTCTTGCAGCTGATCCCCTCAGCCTAATCCTCCAACCAACCCACTCCCGACAGCCCATCCCCAGCCTTCCGTGCAGGCCGCTGCCTGCCGCACACCTCCCTTCCCTCCTTGCCGCAGCCCCCTCTTCACATGGAGCCACCACCCAAAGCCTTCCTTCTCCCGGATCAACCCTGATCCAAGATTTTCAGCCCGGATCCGTCCATTTATTGTCGAATCTACCCTTCTTCACATGGATCCACTCATCCCTCGCCCGGATCTACTCGTGCGTGGTCAGATCTATCCATTTCTTGTCCAATTTCACCATCCACCGTCGAGGACAGCCACTGTCATCGTTTTCATGCCTCTGGTTCCACTTTTGATGGTCGTTCCTCGCATCTGGATCCAAAATCTTTAGTGCCTTGATCAACCCCCTATTTGATGAGAGTTAGTTGTACTGGTTTATTATTTTCAGCACTTTTATATTGAGTTGAATCATTATATTAATTTGAATATCTTGTATTGAAGTGAATTATTAGATAATTATCATGATTTGCAGGATTTATTCGCCGCGCGCGTTCTTGCTTCGACCCTACACGCGGAGGAAAGGCTAAGCTTGTTTTTGCTCTAATAAAATATTGTCTTATTTTGAACTATCTGTGTGGAATGTTAATGTTTATTATTCAATTGTGATTTAATCCATCGGGCTTTGCATATCATGTAGGGTTAGGTCGCCGATTTTCTGCCGCCTATAGATTCCTCCTGCGTCAACTTCTCTCCCCCCTTTCCCCCTTCAAATTCTTTATATTGAATCATCTTTCATTACTTCTTCGTGCCAAGATCACGGAAATTTATTTTGCATTATTCTATTGTCAATAGATTTAGGCTCCATTTGGGGGGATTTATTTTCACCGGTAAAGCGGTTACGACCGCATGAACCAGACCCTAATTAAGGTCGGGTTCGTGCGGTAGTTACCACTTGACCGGTGAAAATAAGTCCTCCCAAACGGAGCCTTACTCTCCATCACCCCTATAACTCTACGAGGGTCCGTTTTGCGGTTGTGGTTGCGTCGGTTTCGAAACGTCATTCGTTTGCCGCGGCATTTTCTCCGGCGAGTTTCTTAGGTGAGGTTGGCATTCAAAAATGACGGTTCGTAACCACATCTTTCACAAACTATGACTCCGTTTGGTACGGCGGTGATGGTCATGAACGCGGTGGTTATGGTTATGAACCATCGTTCGTGAACGCCCACCTAACCATCCCCTTTTATGTTCAAGATTATCTTTTTTTGGTGGCGGTCATAACCGTTGTCATGCTAAACATGCTTTCTATGGTGGTAGAGTTTTTCCCCAAATTCATCAGAGCAAAAACGCATTGCCTAACGGAGCCTCCGGTTTGTAACCACGATGTTCACGACCGTCACTACCGTGCCAAACGGACCCTTGTCATGCCAAACATGCATTCTATGATGGTGGAGTTTTTTTTCCCATACTCACCAGAGCAAAAACACCATGCAAAACGGAGCCTACGGTTCATAATGGTGACGCTCGTGTCTGCCACTGCCGTGCCAGACGGACCCTAATTCGTTGCACACTAAACTGCAATAGCTGGCCTAGTTGCCATTGAGAGGAAGTGTTTGATATTTTCCAAATGAAAAATCACATACAAATTTATACACTTAGTGTAGTTCTTTATATATCCCCTTGTTTTCTTATATATACTTCAAATAAACTTCAACTATATGTTTGGTGTTTGGAATTTTATGTGATTTTTTTGGAGGGCAAAAATGTTATCTTACATGAGGGAAATATATGATATTTTGTCGATCATTTCTCTCGTTGTTTTTAATGCTGATCTTTGCTTGTTATAATAATCCATAGGACGAAGAACCGCCGGCGAAGGATTGAGTGCCGCAAAAAAGGATCAAGATCTGGGAGTTGTGCTCATGTAAAGTTCATGTACCTTATGAGTCCCCATGCCCGGATTACTGAATGACCGTTCGTGTTTTTATAATTTTGTGCGTGCGCGTGCGTGTGGGGGTGTTGTATCTCTTTGATGCTTTTATTGCCCTGTTGTATATTATCCCAATTTTTCAAAAATTATGCAGGGGTGAACTCCTATAATCTTAGACAGAGTAGGGTAGATATACATAATAAAATTATTTCGTTGTTTGGATTGTTCTTTCTTCTAGTTCCCGACTATCTTCTTGCTTCATCTGACTTTCTTCTTTGCACTCGTCTATTGTTGACTTTGATTTCGCCTGACCTTTGAATCTTGTAATGAATGTTTATTATCTTCAATCATTATTGACGACTTCTTAATTTCCTGCTTCCCTTAATTTTCTTTCGTGCGTTATATTATTATTACTTGTGTAACATAAAAAGCTTATTATTATTCCATCTTTCCCTCTTAGGTTGAGCTCCACTAGTTGCTCTATCAAGCCACATTGTCTACCCAAGACCAACTTAGCTAGGTGGGACAGCTCATTAGAATCATAACAAGTCATAATTTAGTCATATTCCATTCATGTCTTGCCAAGTTTAATTATAATTAATATTTTAGATGAGAAGTGTATTATTAATATATATAATGAATCTATTTCAAATATTTGGCAGGTCTCTCCTGGGTCCGGGGTGGTGCAGTGCAGAAAATGCACTGTACCGTGCAGTGCGCGAGATCTGACGGATGCGAGTGCATCTCAGCTCGCGTCGAGATCCGTGCACGTTTTGATCTCGCGCGCACTGCTTTGAGATATGTGCGCTGAGATGTGCACGCATCTCAACGCACTCGCATCCATTAGATTGCACTTTATGGTAAAGTGCAGCGGATCTCGTCCGTCCGATTTCCTGCAATTTACCTCCCCCGGACCCAGTCTCTCCTAGCTAAATTTTTTTTTTTGGAGAGATTCCTTATTTCCCTTTTACCCTTCCATGGATCTTGTCCATGATAGTAACATTGAAGTAAAAGTATTCAAAATTTTGAACATATAAATTTCAAAGTTATTTAATTTAGGGTATCTTGTGATATGTAGAATCAAAAAATACATATATTGATTTAGGAAAATCAAAATTAATTTAAATTGAAATATCACGTCAATTCTTGTCCAAAATTCTTAGGATTCATTTGGCACTGTTGTGTGGTTGTGAACGTGATATTTATGAACCATCGTTGTGCTTCCGATAGTAATCCATTCATTTTAATGTTAAATAAAATTAAATTTTTTTACATGGTTGTGGGCATACCACAAACTTTATGATGATGCTGTTTTTTGTCCAAATTCACCCTCATCAAGGGAATTTCTAAATAAAAGATCTTTCGTTGGAGATGCTCTAAGAAACTCAAATGTAAATTTCTGTAAGTAGTTTCTTATGACTGATAAATTATTTGAAGTGCATTGATGAGGCTCGGTGTTTGAAGAGTTGTGCGCTGTTTATGCTCCAGAATCCAGCTACTATCGCGAGCGTAATTAATTAATGCTGCAGATTAACCGATGTGTGAGAAAAATATGCTTTAAAAAAATTAATTTACAGCATACTTTGGAAATTAGCCCATGCCAGCTCACATCTAACAACTGTAACTAGTCCCAAAAATGTTTCAGAACTGAACAGTGCTGGACAATGAGATGGTGAATTGGCCAGCTAATAATACGTCGAATCAAGCTTAATAAGCTCGTGCGCTGGCGGGCGAATCCCGCCTGATGCTGCTGAAGGCCGCGCAGAGCATTGGCACGGGTGGACGAAGCCCGCCTGATGCGGCTGAAGGCCGCCCTAGAGCGCGTGGAAGATGCTCGTATTAATAATATTATATAAATATAAATAATATATATATATAAATATAATATAAATAAATAAATAAATAAATAATATAAATAAATCTAACATAGGACTTAGGTTCTAATTAAAGCGGGGAGGAGGAGGGGCAGGGCCAGGGGAGGGGTGCACGGGAAGAGGAGGAGGAGGAGGAGGAGCGGGTCAGGCCAACCGCCAGACACCGACGATCCCGATGGGGGTAGGCCGGAGGCGAACCGGCAGGCCACCGCCGGCGGTGGCACTGCCCGTGAGCCCCAAACCTGGGGCTCATGGGCAGTGCCACTGCCGCGGTGGCCCTGCCGATTCGCCTCCGCCTACCCCTGCCGGTGTCACCGGCGCCCGGCGACCCCGACGGTGTGGTCCAGTCAGGCAGTGGCAGCCTCCGCGGCCGCGCCCGACTGAAATCAAAATTTTTTTATGACGGACGGCGGCCGGCTGGCGGGTAAAACCGGAAAAAACGTTTGTAACGGACGAACAAACGTTTCTATTTATGTAGGAGATAAGGAACATAGGGCGCCAAAAGAATCTTTTGATGGAATCCTGAGAAATATGATTAAAAAAATAAGAAAAGGAATAGGGGTGGACTGAGGACAGCTGTACATCTGCTGGCAACTGCCAGTAATAATAAAAGTCCAGCTGGCAAAATCTTCAATTTTCTACGGAGGTCCCCCGGCAGTCCTAATGGAGTAGTTGAATCTCGAGAAAACTCAATGCAGCTTCCTTTTAATATCTGATTCCAGTTTAACGTCGGAGTATAGAGGCATTAATATCACCTCTTCTTCTCAGGCTTTAGGCAAGAGTGAGCGGTTTCAGTGTGCTGGCAATTGTACGTACAATTATTAATGCTATTTTTTATTTTAAAAAATTACATTTTAAGTTAAATTATGTTGATTGTTATTTGCACTGTAGTTTTCACTAGTCATTCGTTTTTCTTCTAATTTCTAACGTCTTTTCAAAGTATGTCTTATACATACATTTTTAGAAAAAATGTTCAACAAAAAGATCTCCACTTGCATCCTCCGGTTCCAAAGTTGTTTCGACCTACCCGCTGCACCCGCTACAGCCAAACCCAATATAGCCTAAACCATAGGAGGAGAGATATCACAGAGGGAGGTGACATAAAGCTTCACCAGTCACCACCCCCAATTCACATGCTCTGTAGTTCTCATCTTCCTTTGACAGCCAGGATTGTACTCTCCTACCTTCAAGGAATCCCCACTTTTTCCTACTCTAGTACGCGCCTTTATTTTTTTTCTCTCTCCTAAAATTATAAAATAATAATAATAATAATAAATCATAAAATTCAAATCAGAAGAGATCACATCCATTGATTACTTGCTCGCTTTCTTCTTCCTTCACCCATTATTTATATATATATATCACAGCCATAGTTCTCGTAGCAGTGTTCAAACTACACTCCACTTCCCCTCACTTTCTCCATCACATGGCTCTCAAAGCAGCCCTCTTCGTCCTCGCCTTCTTCTTCTTCGTTACCTCCACTACAGTAAGTGTGATCCCTGCAATCTTCACGCGCGGCAATGTATAATTTTTAATGCTCCAAAAATGTGATTTTTTTCTTCTAGAAAATATGTTTAAATTCGTTTGTTTTTATATATATATAGATTTCTTCGTCAAACGCCGAGGAGTATGCTGTGGAGGTGGTTAATTATCTATCTACTGTAATTATTTCTCTTTCTCTTTAACGCATCAAGGTTTCATTTGTTTTAGCTGAATGTTGGTTAAATACAGGGGATTGCAGAGCCGCCGGCTGTCGGCCGGCATGCCGCCCCGTCACCTGCTCCGGCGCCGCATCCGCACATATTTGTGAACTACCAAGGTAATATTTTTTGGCGCGCGTTTTGTTTAATTGAAGTAATAAGTGAGAATTAATTAAGAGGGGGAGTACTTAATTTGATTTGATTTGATTGCAGAGTGTCCAGCGGCTTGCAAAGCGCGTTGCAGACTGCAATCGAGGCAGGGGCTCTGCAACAGGGTGTGTATGACTTGCTGCAAGGGGTGCAAGTGCGTGCCGCCGGGGACCGCCGGAAACCGGGAGCTGTGCGGGCCCTGCTACACCGACTGGACTACCCACGGCAACCGCACCAAGTGCCCTTGATATTTATGGAAAAAAAGCAATCTTTGCTCGTCACTTAATAAAAATTAAGCATGTCTTCTTTTTGTTTAAAGAAGTGTTTTTTCTTCCTTGCTGTATATGCTCATAATTCAAGTGAAGTTGCTTGTTATCCTAAAAAGTGCGTTTGATTGGATTTGGATGGAAAGTGCGTTTGCAATCCTAAAAATTTACAGCAAAAATTCAACTTTGGTAAGCTGTTTAGTTTGGGTTGGTTTGGACCTCAATTGTAACCAGTTGTTCGATTTTATCCCTACTCTGTTTTAATAAACAGGTGTTGGGAAATGAAGAGGGGTATATATGTATGCCTCTTTTTCAGGATCTTTTTGAATCTAATTGCTTTAATTAACATTAAAATTTCCCCTTTTCAGGATCTTTTTGAATCTAGCTGCAGGGGAACTACTATAACTGAAAGTAGTGCATGAAACAGCAAAATTTGTCATATAAATCAAAATTACATTAAAATGGAGATTTTTTATAACCAAGAACACCCTGTCCACAATATGCATTAATTATTTCAATACAATAAAATCTTTGTTTTACAGATGGGCATGTATGATAAATCAAATGTGATTATTATTTTTACATATATTCCATCAATCTTCTCATTATAAATGCGTCGTCGACATTGCAATGGTAGAAAGCTGTGGGATCAAAGACTTGAACTTTTTTTTTACTGAGGGCACTCTAGTGGCAGTGTTTGAAACCTGCTCACATCATTGCAGTAGTCGTAGGTCATGTAATTCTTCCTTACATTCTCATAAGCCAGCCTTTCCGAAGAACTTAGTTGCTGATATCTTTCGGAATTCCACCACAGTGTGGGAGATGTGCATCGATTGTCATCCGGGCTCGTTGAAACGCAGCCGTCTACGCCGAAACCTTGAAAATGCGCATTAAATGGAGCATTCGACCAATTTATTTTAGTCTTTCCTCCGTCGGTTGCCCAATCCTCCCCATTCCACAAACTTGCTATTACTTGCATTGGTTTGTTGGGGTAGCTTACTCCCTTATTCGCTTTGTTTGCAAAGACTCTAATTGGTGTATCATCCACATAAAATCTATTTAGTTGCAAAAAATAAAATAGAATTAGTATACAAGATTGTTAGACCCCTTTGGTTGCTTCTTGTAATTTGCTATTATACTTTGAAAATTATAATGATATATAGTATTGTCCAAAGAAATTTTATTCTCTGTAAGTTTTGAAAGGACTGTTGTAATCTCAAATTTTTTATAACCGAGACTTCTGACCCATTACAAATTCTTTCTGACCACGAATCAAATGACTCGGTTATGAACACTTACGGGTTACAACAACAATCCTTTTAAAACTTACAAGAGTTCAAATATCTTTTCTTTACAATATTGGTGTGCCAACAGTACTTTACCCTAAAATTGAACTCTGTGAGGGGAATGGAGCATTGACTTACACAACTTGATAAGTGTTCCACAGAATCTTGTAGTCATGAAAGTCAGCGGTTGGGTCAAACCATAAGTTGACTCTTTGTTCCCTATTTCCTTCTCCATTTGTGAACACATTTGTCTGAAGAGTGATGGGCTTTCCATGAACGTTGCCTAGGAACTCCATGTCCAACTCGTCGTGTCTACTCTTGCTTTGGTCAGAGGAGGTCTGAGTAAAATTAGCATACAAATTTAGAATAGTTTTATAGGCAAACATATTGTTTTAACTTTTAACACCATTTAAATCAATTTGTGATTATTAATATGATTTTTAATATAACATTTTAGAAAAAATATGTATGATTAATGCAACAAATTTGTCATATATAATGATGAGAAGTTTGAAGAAGTTCACATAGTAAGCAGTAACAATTCCAGCCGAGTTGTTTCCTGGTAGCTTTATTTTCAAATGAAAGGATCCTGAACCGTATGCAAGCTTTGATCCAAATCCAGCACCTGATCATGACAACTCCAAAGTTAAATAGCATTCCTATGTATACCTTAACTGTTACTTGAAATTTTGGATAAAGTTTGGTTTTATCTCGATGGTTAATTTGGGGTTGTTCCCACATTGATTGTTCTTCTTTGTTCTTTTATTTCAATAAAATTGGTTCTATGGGCACTGCCTTAGCATACTCATACACTCCTCAAATTTTTTTCTTATGAAAATATGTACTAAAGTATAATTTACCCTAATTTGTACAATGCATGGAGTACCATAATCATATTTTGAGATATTTTCATCATCTTATTTTTAGCATGAAAATTATCAAATATTATGCACCACCCTTTGCCCCAAGGGTAGAGTCTCTCTCTCTCTCTATATATATGCATAACCACATGGATAAGCTCACACTAACACACCCATTTTGGATCCAATTTGCGATTTTAAAGGTATAAAGATGGAATTGTAATGTAATAAAATCGATTCATACCAAAGAAAAACCAATTTCTATTGATTCAAACACTATAACTATGCGATTTAGGGACAAAGGATGAAGAAAACTCGAAGATTTCACAAAGAAGAATCTTCTCATTTGATCATAAATGAAACTTTTCAATTGGAAGATTATTTAACATATTTAAAATTTTAAAAGGATTTTTTTTCAAGATTGTGGAACAAAGTTTTGATTTTGTGGTCATTAGATATCTTCTTTTGCTTCTAATTAATTGATACAACAAAGTTATTTGAATGTAAAAGTGGTTAGATCATGAGTAGTATAATTAAGCTAAAAGGATAAGTATGTCAATAACATAAAGTTTTTTGTTATAGTCTAGACTTCAAAGTGTAAGATTTATAATCGAGAATTGTGGGGAACTAATATAATTGAAAGTAGAGATGAACTTTTACATTCAACATTCAAAGTTATTATATACATTAACATTACATTACAAATGTAGATTTATAACCAAGAGCACCCTCGAGAATAAACATTATTCCAACACAATAAAAACCTTTTTTGCAGATGTATGGCAAACCAAATATGATTTTTTTACATATATTCCATCAATCTTCTAGTAAATCTGTAAATGTGTTGTAATTGTAGAAAAATCAGACCAAAGATTTGAAATTTTTTACTGATAGCACTCTAGTGGAAATGTTTGAATTTTTTTCACATCAATCTTCAAATAAACGTGTTACAATTCCAACCGAGTTGTTTCCTGGTAGCATTTTTTTAAATGGATGTATACGTCAGCTTTGATCCAAATCCATGATGTGAAAAGGTTTCAAACTCTCCCATTAGAGTGTTCTCAATAAAAAGTTTCAAGTCTTTGATCAGAGTTTTCTACATTACAACACATTTATTAGAAGATTGACAGAATGTTTGTAAAAAAGTCATATTTTGTTCATCATACTTCTGTAATAGAAAGTTTTTCTTGTGTTCAAATAATGTTTATTGTTGAGGGTGTTCTTGATAATAAATCTCCATTTGTAATGTAATGTTAATTTATATAACAACTTTGATTTTGAATGTAAAAGTTCATCTCTACTTTCAAAAATATTAGTTCCCCACAATTCTAGATTATAAATCTTACACTTTGAAGTCTACACTATAATAAAAAAACTTTATGTTATTGACATATTTATCATGGTTTTAGCTTAGGGCCATTTACGTAATTTAACTTTTCCCCTGCCTACCTTCTATCTATAATTTAGCATTGTTTTCTTTGTCATTTAATTCTAATCTCCTTTTCGTCTCACACGATAAGCGAGAAAAAGCAGAACAAGCCCGCCACCACCGATCCTTCCTCTATAAGTTTAGTGTTTCGGGGATTTCTCCAAATTAGTCGTAGTCAGCCGCCATGAGTGCCGGGATGCCAAGCTTTTATGGTAAGTGTAGAGGCTTGGTGTGAAACATTCGCCTTTTTTATTTTCCCCTTCATTATTTAATTTTTTTCATAAGTGAATTTAATATTGTATGTTTTTTTATTTAGGATAATAATGAAATAATATGTATACATTGGCAAGATGTTTCTATAGCTAGTAACAAAGCAAAAATAATTTAAGTGACAAAATCACGATATAATTTAATATCGAAAATATATTTAAGTTTAATATTTAGACTACACTTACATGACTACCTTGCTGTGAAATTATGCTGGGATTGCACTCTGAACCTCATGCATATTTTATCATAATACATTATGCATATAAGGAGAAGAATTATTTAGAATCATTTCCACTTTGTGCTATTCTTATGAACAAAATCTCCAATTTATAGAAAAATAATTTTTAATGCATTGAATCTACAAAAAATTTGGTGCATGAATATTGATAATATATATTTTTCTCATTTATTTTTTAGTGGATCTATACTGTAAATGACTATATAAAAACATATAGCATGTACCTAACAATTATATTTAACACTGTGTGATTTGAATTAATTGAATTGTGATGTTGTATGTACTATTTATAAAAAAAATATTTTATTTATAATGCGTTGTAATGACTACAAAATCATCCACACCGTTCATTATTTACAAAAAAAAAGAAAGAAAAAGATGAAATAAAATGAGATGTGAGAAAGTGGGGCCCACACAACATTATTATGATGGAGAGTCTATTTCGGGCTGTCATTTTATGGTAATTTATTAGTGTTAATCACGATTTTGGTTTTAGTTTGCTCAAAGCAACCAATGGATGTTGGGAGCCATTTTTCAGCAAAAAGCTATAGGGCAGAAGTGTAGTCCCGTGCTCTACTGCTAGTATATGTGTACAATTCAAGGTAAACCTACTTAGAGTCAGGTTAGGAAGAAGACAAAGTCAACATGTTAAAATAGAGGTCAGAGTCCGCATTCGAGGTAGTTGAAGGCCTGAGCGTGTATGACGAGCTCCCCTTACATACTCGCCTCGTAGGCAACTAGAGCAGCTACTCACCCAAAAGTGGGCGAGTTCCCCAAAGTCGCCAAGTCGCCGGTGGGCGTTGCGCTATAAATAAAACGCTCCACCCCTTGTATTTGCTTATAAACATGACCCCATAGATGTTGAGGTATATTTATTTAAGTGTTAATGAGCTCCTTAACGGGCCGGTTAAGATCCGATAGACATCCAAACCCGTAGTCGAGGATTTAGGGTTTCGCCTATAAATACCCCTGCTGGGGGCAACGGGGAGGCTATTCCAAACTTGATGGTCACGCGGATGCTTCAAGCGCTCTAACATACTCGAAGATTTTCCTTCGTTTGCCCTAGCCCTGCTCCCGTGACCTAGTCGCCGTCTCCCCGCTGCGATCTTCGGTGGCGTTTTTTCGTCGCCTGGTTGTTGCCATCGCCGCCCGGAGTTAAATCGCAAGGAGAAGTCCGCAGCCGTTCGTGATCATCCTCTGCCCTAGTCGATCGCGAATAAGAAATAATCCCGCTCGAGATTTCTTGCATCGCACTCTGCCATCGCAGCCGGAGGTTACGCGCCTACGCTGCCGCCTGGAAGGAAGCACAGTGACAGCGCCGATCCTTGCGCAATCGACGCTATCTCCGATTTCGCCCTAGCCGATCGTTGGAGGATCCAGCGCCGTTGCTGTTCGCCGACGCCGCCGCTCATCCCTGTCGTCGATCGGGATCCATTCATGTGCGAAATCCTATACCTCTGACTGTATCTCGCCGCCCGGAGGTTTTGATCGCATGAAAAAAAATCGTAGATCTAGTTGATTGGGATCGGATCGAATAAGAGGAGGAAACAAATATCTCTGAGATCGTCTTCCTCCTACCGCGATTTTTCTGCATTGTCGTCGCACCATCGATCTTGAAAACGCATCGTCGGTGATCCCGTAGAGGAGATCCGCGCCTTCTGTGGCGCTTGTTTCCTTCTGCAGTTTTTTGGTGCCCATATCTGTGAAGATCCGGTCTCTCCACCTCTTATTGTAGCTGATCCAGGAGAAGCGTGTGCCTGGCTCATCTTCATTTTGTTTGGGTCCTCGCCGCCTGCAAACGTAGCTGGTGGAGTCAAGCCTTATTGTGGATATTTTGCTTGCGCCAAGCATTGCTTTGGAATCTCTTGTATTTACGGAGCTCTGTCGTTTGGAGGAGCAGTCAATTCTCTTGGATTGGATTCGAAGACTGTCGTCGCCTTGCTCAGGTGATTTCTTTCCAGTATTTTCTGCACTTGTTTTAAGTTGCTAGTGGCGCTCCAAGTCATTTAGTAGGAACCCACAATGCCGAAAGCAAACAATCTGTTGTCTCCTGTGTCGATGATCAAGCTGGAAAAATTCTCCAACGCTGAGTACAGTGCCTGGAAGAGGAACACGTAGTTCGACATGAAATACCTGAACATCTTCTACACAGTGCAGACTGTTTTTGAACAATTCAAAGGAAGCGAAGATGAAGATCAATGGGTCAACGACGAAAACTTCTGCAGAGACTACATCCTGAATTGCCTCTCCAACAGGCTTACAGAGACGTACGACAAGATGCAAAGGGCCAAGTAGATCTGGGAAGGCTTAGAGGAGCAATTCAAGGAGGAGGAGAACATGTTCAAGACGCACCTGATGGACAAGTTTATGACATTCACCTTCACTGAGGAAAGAGAAATCCTGCCACAGGTTGCTGAGTTCGAAAATTTGGTGGACAAGCTCAACAGTGAGAACATCCCTCTGCCAGATGGATTTGTTGCAGGGGCAATCATTTTCAAATTGCCCACAGCCTGATATTCCTTCAAGGCTGAGATGTACCGGAAGAAGACGCAGGTGAGTCTTAAGGACCGCAAGCGCTTCATCTGTATTGAGGATGAGAACCAGACTAGATACGCTATAGAGACGATAAGCAAGCAGTCCTCTACTGCTAACATGATCACGCATCCTAAGCGGAAGCCTAAGCCTGGAAAGACTCGCCCACCAACCAGTGCACCCGCAGTTGCTGCCACCAACAAACAGATAAAGAAGAAATTCAAAGGCAAGTGCTACAACTGCAATAAGTGGGGTCACTGCGCTTCCGAGTGCCGACAGCCCAAACATGGCGAATCCAGCACACCAAGGACTGATAATCAAGCCAACATGGTTTATCAGACTACGCCTACTGACTTTGTTGCCATGGTCGGTAACAGGATGACCAGTTCAGAGTGGTGGCTCAACTCAGGTGCTATCTGCCACGTCTGCCACAATCGAAAGCTTCTGGAGGATGCAAAAGAGGTGGAAGAGACTGTCACTATTGCGAATGGAGCTGTAGCTGACGTGCTGAAGGTAGACAACACTACCCTGATTCTCTCCTCAGGTAAGACTCTAACTTTAAAAATGTTAAATTTATACCGACATTAGCTGCTAATTTAATCTCGATTAGTCTGTTGTGTGATGCATGTATGTATTTTAACATTAGTTGTGGTCGGGTAACCCTAATGGTTCACTCACATTACTTTGGCTGTGCATATGTCGTTAATGAGATGTATAGACTGAGACTAGCACACGAAGTAGTAAATCAGGTTAGCTCTAATCTGATAGATCCTAAGACTTTACATGTAAGACTAGGACACGTCAATTATAGAAAACTTCTCCTGCTAGCTAGAACTCACAGCATACCCCTCGACACAAAAACCAAATTTGAAAAATGTGAAATTTGTGCTCAAACTAAGATAACTAGAACACCTTTTAGTCATGTTTCTAGGAGCACACAATTGCTAGAGTTAATACATTCCGATATTTATGACTACAAAAGTTTTGTCACTCGAGGCGGTCAGAAGTATCTGATAACATTTATCGACGACTACTCTAGATTCAGTCACATTTACCTTCTTAAAACCAAAGATGAAGCTTTTGAAAAATTCCGTATTTTCAAAAAATGAGGTTGAAAATCAACTTGACATGAAAATTAAAAGGCTAAGAAGTGATAGAGGAGGAAAATACGTCTCAGGGGAGTTCAGAGACTTCCTTGCCAGCATTGACATAATACCTGAAACCACCGCTCCATATTCCCCACAATCCAATGACATCGCTGAAAGGAAAAACAGAACTTTAACAGAAATGTTGAATTCTATGTTGCTGACTGCTGGCATGCCTGCGACCTATTGGGGTGAAGCCGTACTCACGTCAAATCACATTCTTAATAAAGTTCCCCATGCAAAGTTGACAAAGACACCATACGAGCTTTGGTTTAAAAGGCCTCCTAGATTTGACAATCTTAAGATCTGTGGCTGTATCGCTTATGTTAGGATACCAAACTCTAGAAGAGCTAAGATTGGACCCAGGACTAATACCTGCGTCTATCTAGGATGTGTAGACGATAGTGCTGCAGACAGGTTTCTGGATCTCTCCACTTATACTGTAATAGAATCAAGAGATGCAGTCTTTTTTGAGGATAAGTTCTTTAAGGACAAGAACCTGACACTGCCAGGTCTGCTAGCAAATAGTACTGAGCCTTTATTTTAGCCAGGACAACATAACTCTGACACTGAGCCTGTAGACACGAGTGGTTTAGATACCAGAAGGCTATCTAGTAGAGAGAAAATGCCTAAAAGCTTCGGTATAGATTTCATGACTTACCAAGTTGAAGCTGATCCATCCACTTATAAGGAAGCATTGCGATCTAGAGACTCTCTATTATGGAAAGAAGCCATAGACGAAGAGATGAACTCTCTCATGCAGAACAACACAAGGACTTTGGTCGATTTGCCCAAAGGGGCTAAAACCATTGACAATAAGTGGGTTCTGAGGAAGAAGCTAAATCCTGATGAGAGTATCGCAAAATACAAAGCACGTCTAGTTGCCAAAGGCTTCACTCAAGTGAGTGGTGTAGACTACTTTGATATATACTCAACTGTATGTTACTATGCGATAATTAGGATTCTTCTCGCACTAGCATCTATTGAACACTACACTGTTCATCAGATGGATGTCAAGACTGCATTTCTGAATGGAGATCTGACTGAGGAGATCTACATGCACCAGCCTGAAGGGTTCGTCATAGAAGGTCTAGAAAATAAGGTCTGTAAGTTGATTAAGTCACTATACGGATTGAAACAAGCACCTAAAATGTGGCATGAAAAATTTGACACCTGTGTAAAAGGCTTGGGTTTCGACAAGCTAATTCTGGGCACTGATCAGTCTGAGGTGAAAGACGCGAAAGTTACTTTGACGGCACAATTTAGCATGAAAGACTTAGGTGAGGTGAAAACCATCCTAGAAATGGAAGTGAACTTCACAAAAAAGGGTATTACCCTGAGTCAAAGTCACTATATTAGGAATCTACTAGAAAAGTGAGGTTACGATAAGAGCAAAAAGGCTGAGACTCCATACAATTATAACAGTAGACTGAAACCGAATGAAGGTTCAGCTATTAGACAATTGGATTATTCCAAACTCATAGGAAGTCTCATGTACGCTACTACGTGCACTAGACCTGACATAGCCTTTACGGTCGGCATGTTGAGTAGATTCACCAGTAACCTTGGGAAGGACCACTGGGACGCCTTAGACAGGCTAATGAGATACTTAAAGTATACTGAAAAGTATGCTTTATGTTACAGTGGGCATCCTCCAGTGCTTGAAGGGTATTCCGACGCATCTTGGTGCCGGAAATAGCTGATTGTCGATCCACTAGTGATTTTGTGTTTATACTAGGAGGAGATGCAGTAGCTTAGAAGTCTAAGAGGCAAACGTACATTGCACTATCCTTTTTGGAATCGGAACTCTATGCTCTCGCTTCAGCTGGAGAAGAAGTAGAGTGGATAAGAGTTCTGATATTGGACATTCCAATGATGAGTCTGAAAATGCACTCTATTTCGAATTATTGTGACAATCAAGGCACAAAGACCATTGCTATAAATACGCTGTTCAATGGAAAGCGAAGGCAACTAAGGATGAAACAAGCCTGGTTGACCTATCTCACCAGTCAGGGGATAATCTCCCTATTGGACGTGAGATCAAAAGATAATATTGCAGATGTCCTTACTAAGGGCTTATGTAAGGTTCTCACATCTAAAACATCGGAGGAGATGAGATTAACATCCATTTAGGAGGACTTAATATCTAGTTTATGTTTTAAATTTAAGAACCATTGTCTGCTTATATTCAAGCATCTACGTTGAGCACACTAAAGTATTTCAGATGTTATCTGATGAAAGCTAGAGGTGAGATAGTTGCCAGTCATTCCAAACTTGATGACTTACGTAATTATTCTTTTCCAAAGACTGAATTGGGTATCATTCCAAAAAGGAATACTGAGGTTGCTGATATATGCCCTGATATTATGATTATTAGTTATATCATTCCAAACTTGATGATATAATAGTCACAGCTTGTTGTATCATTCCAAACTTGATGATATAACACAATTGTGGAACGTTAATAATAATCTTAATAATCGAAGGAACATGGTTTGATTCTATGAAATCAATTAATCTAATTTTGTGTAAATTAGATAGAGATGCTGTTTTGAGATTCTTTCCTCCCAGTTAGAGTATTAAGTTCACCCGCTGCTAGAACTAATCACTTTATTTTTGCAAATGTTTGAATTCATAGAGATTTGTCTCATGACATTCTTGTTGTAATTGTTTGCAGACAAAATGGAGATTGGAGGAGAGACAGTTGATTTTGACCCAGATGATGATGATCTACTATTCGCCTAGATCAATTATCAGTTTGAGCTTTCCAGTTTCTTGCTTTATTTCATGTTTGGAACATTTGGTTTGAGTTTAGCATTTTGTTATCTAAAATTCATATTTATATTTCTGGAAAAACTCTTTTGTTTGGTCATTATTAACTATTGGATAAGTAGCCTTTTTTCTTATGCTAACACTTATATACAATATAGAATGAGATTATTGAGGTATATTTATTTAAGTGTTAATGGGATCCTTAACGGGTCGGTTAGGATCCGATAGACATCCAAACCCGTAGTCGGGGATTTAGGGTTTCGCCTATAAATACCCCTGCTGGGGGCAACGAGGAGGTCATTCCAAACTTGATGGTTACGCGGATGCTTCGAGCGCTCTAACAATAGATACAAGGATATGGACTTAGAAATCTCGCAAAAGATATCGACCACTATTTTTCTGGACTTTCAGCTGAGCTTTTGGATCTTGTTATCAAGGACTTTAGCCGTGAGATAGTGATCATCCCCGTGGTCGCCATGTAGAGATAGTCGCCAGCTAGCGTCCACCTTGTACCCTGCTCGACCATTTTAGTTGTGGAAGGGAAGCTTCTTCTAAGCATCCAAGTACGTGGTGGGACATCGTTGCCGCAACACCTGTGGTCATTTTAATTGTCCCGCTGTTTCTGGATCCAAATTTTGAAATAGGAATTTTTCTGGCTTTAACAATAGGAGTACTATACTAGCTTAATAGATGCATGCTTGCTTCCCTCAGCTCATCACTTTCAGGATAGTAATTGTAACATAGCATAAATTTTACATGATATATATATATATATATATATATATATATATATATATATATATATATATATATATATATATATAATATTTCTAAATTTAGTTAGTACCGTCCAATTGTTTCATAAAAGAATATATATAAAGGAAATAAATAAAACTAATATAACATAAAATAACATTTATTATTATACTAACTTAGGATAATACTACACTAACCTAATCAACAATCAGGATCATCACCCAATTAAGCATAAAATAAAGTAGACATAATAAACTAAAAAGTACATATTGCATAATGTTAAATATAAGATATAATTAGAGGTTAAAATATAATAATTATAATACTTAGTGTAAAACATTGTGAAGTCACTCCCCGACCAGAACCGCGCGCTTAGGGGAGGAGTGACCATCCCGCTTATACACCCAGGACCAAGGAACATGCTCGACGGTGTGGGACTAAACCATCCCTTTTAACGAGTCGCGCCACTCGCTCGGACATCACCGTCCATTCCACGTGGTGCCAGGGGCGGACCCACATGCGGACACACCCGGGCACGTGCCCGGGTCTAAACTTTCGCGAAATTAGGTTTTGTCTCTTCATTTCCGCTCCTTTTGTGAAGAGCGAGTGCCCGACAAGACTGTGATTTCTGATTCCCGCTTTCATCTTCTCCTTCCATCTGAGAAGCTGCAAATTCACGTCCTCTTCTTCTCCTTCATCCATATCTATCCATCCAGGTAACCTCATTTCCTCTCCATCCTCCCCTCTCATTTTTTTCTGCATCTTGCTTACTTCCCTTAATTAGTTAATCTCCTAATCATCGATTGCAACTGAGATGGTGGCTACCCATTTCCTTCTTCTCAGTTCTCCTTCACCATCGACATCGAAGTCGGAAGGCGATCCAGGGGACTCCTTCAGCACCATCGAGATTGGACACCTTGGAACCTCTCTGCTCTCCCAGGTAACTTCGCTCACTCCAAAGTTTTTCATTACCAGCAACTCTTCCTACTGATTATTTATCATGTTAGAAATAAATAAACCACAAGGTCATATAACTTGCATGAAGCCTAAACTTTTGTCAGATATCTATGCGGTAATCTTGAGACATTTGGTTATTTGCCCCAATAATGCAATTTTTTTCCTTTGGGCATTGTTTTTCCCCTCATTTCTTCTGGACGTTTATCCAACAACTCAACCAATATTATGCATACATGATGTTTGGTCAATTGCCCCAGTACACAACAAAATGTTTCATGAAGTAATACATGCAAAATGCTTTGACATGAGCTGAGTTTTCTTTGATTGCTATTAAATGACTGAAGATCTTATTTCCTGTATTTTCTTCGATTTTCTTCATCTTTTTTGGTTGCTTACTTGCTTAGGACGGTAGGACCTTCAGGTATTCAATAGGAGATGGAGAAAAATTGCTCTAAATGAACCCATATTTCAAGAAAAAAATAATATATTAACCACTAACCAGACACAAATTTTCCAAACCCAAATAATAACAATTGTAGTAGTTAAAAACAAAACTGCATCCATTCTAAATTTGTCTACCTCAAACCATATGGAATCCCTCTCCCCAACTAGATAAAATGTAAACATAGCCTTCACCGAGAATGAAGAATCTAAAACAAACAGGAGTTCTAAATCCAATTTCTCATTAGCTGAAATTGTTGGAATAAAGCAGTTAATTCAATAATTTATACGAAGCAGAAATGTTGTAGGGAGCTTCTTCATGACCTGAAAGAGTTGGAAGAAATTCCTGGGTCCGCCACTTTTTAACCTAATATTTGGTGCCCGGGTGGAAAGAAATTCCTGGGTCCGCGATTGCGTGGCGCACTCGACACCGCCCTTGCCACGTGAACACGGTTAAGGGAGGAGTGACCACCCCGCTTATACACCCAGGACCAAAGAGCACGCTAGACGGTGTGAGACTAAACCATCCCTTTTAACGAGTTGCGACACACTCTCAGACATCACCATCCATTCCACACGCCACACTCAACACTTAGGACAAAAATATAATAAAAAGAAATTTAGCACAGAAGTATACATTTCTATTGCCTCAGCGGGAAGACGAATACACTAAACATATACACCAATTAAAATACTCTCGCGACACTCTAAATATGGATCATGATTCTTTTTATTTGGGACCTCAAATGGAGGTCCATTTTACGGCATAGATGCATTCTCATTAGATCTAATGATGTAATTTTTTTTGATTAAAAAAATATAAAAGGATGAGATTAGTGAATCTGTCAGATCGATCAGTCAAAAATAGATCTGAACCGTTAAATGAATTCTATCTATTTCACTCCAAATTGATAGGATCCTTTTCCTAAGTACTGTGACCTCAAGGGAGCGAATATGTAATATAAAATTAAAAGAAAATTATCAGGGCATAGAGAGCTTCAATTCCTTTAATATATGCAACACTTATTTTTGGAAATTACTAAATTTCTGAAATACAACAAATGTGAGGACCACACCTCTATTTCCATTAAAAAAAACTCCGACTTGCAGAGTTTTGAATAGTAATCGGGTGTTTTTGTTATGGAAATAGTGATGTGGGGCCCACTTTTTATGGTATTTAGGTGATTTTTAGGTGTGTGTAGAATTATCCATAATTTAAACAGTAAAAATGAATGTGACTTTTCATTTTTTTATATTATAATTTGATTTTAGTATAGTTTCTCACAAATTTACAAAGAGAAAGAGTAATTGTATTTGTATAAATGAATGCCTTCTTTTTTTTTTTGCATTGAGCTGCAGATAAAAAAAAGACGCGAATTATTAATTTTATTTTTCTAAAGTTACGGATAATAAAATTTGAGGATAAACGAATAACAATTACCTTATTTTCCCCTTGCCTTAAAGAGAGAGAATAGCTGGTTCAACAGTTCAACTGCAGGGGCGCCACATGGCGGCATACCAGAGTTTCATTATATATATAGTATATTTTTATAGGGCGCTGTTGTGCTTATTTTCGCTATTAGCACTCGTCGATATTAGCAAGTACTGTTTTAACTGATTGTCTATCTGCAAGCATTTTTTTATTAGCACTGCACTTTTCACTATTTGCAAGCAATATTTTTAACATTTTATTGTTCAAAATATAATTAAAATATAATAAAAAAATACATAAAATTAATGTTTTTTGTATGTTGAATAATTATTCCGTTCTTAATTTAGAATTTTTTGAATAAATGATGACACTAGAAGATAAATATAAAATAACTTTCTTAAATGAAGCTCTCTTTCAATAGTTGAACCAAGCACAAAACTATATTCTAACAATTAATAGTTTCAAATAAATGTAATTTAAGTAATACAAAAATTATTTTTGAGCTTTTGAAAAACTCATCAGTCAAATAAACATAATCTTTATATTTCATTTAAGATTAGGTATGATGAGGTTCTCCGAGTCAGATTCGGTTGGACCATGAATTTATTTAAGTACAACCATGATGCGCCTGTAAGCGAGCCTCCCAAGACCATGAATGCCTCTGCCGTCGT
The DNA here is from genome assembly GCA_039583875.1 of Platanthera guangdongensis. Taxonomy (NCBI): domain Eukaryota; kingdom Viridiplantae; phylum Streptophyta; class Magnoliopsida; order Asparagales; family Orchidaceae; genus Platanthera; species Platanthera guangdongensis. Next base: position 166,755,860 of record CM077159.1, on the reverse strand, counting down.
CTCCCAACATCACTGCCGCCTCCCAACACCACGAACACCTCCACCGTCGTCTCCCAATACCACGGCCGCCGCCGCCGTAGCCACTCAACACCACGGACGTCTCCGCCGTCGCCTCCCCACACCACGGCCGCCGCCGCCTCCTAACACCACAGCCGCGGTCGCCTCCCAACACCACGGACGCCTTCGCCGTCGTCTCCCAACACCACGGACGCCTCCGCCGCTGCCGCTCAACGCCACGACCGCCGCCGCCGTCGCCTCTCAACGTCACGGCCACCGACGCCGTAGTCGCCTCTCAACACCACGGCCGCCTCCTCCGTCGTCTCCCAACAACACGGGCGCCGCCGCCGCCGCCTCCCAACACCACGGACACCTCCGCCGTCGTCTCCCAACATCACGGCCACCGCCGCCGTCGCCTCCCAACCCTTTGGACACCTCCGCCGTCATCACCCAACACCACCGCCGTCGTCGTCGTCGCCTCTCAACACCACGGTCATCTCTGTTATCGTCTCCCAACACCACGGCCATCTCTGCTATCGTCTCCCAACACCACGGCCATCTCTGCTATCGTCTCCCAACACCACGGTCGCTGCCGCCGTCACCTCTCAACACCATGGACGCTGCCGCCGCTGCCGCCTCAACACCGGAAAAAACGAAGCAAGAGAGGAGGAAATCGCCGGAAAAACAAAGCTGGGGAGGAGGAAATCGCTGAAAAAACAAAGCTGGGGAGGAGGAAACTCCAACTCTAAAGTGCTAATAGGACGCCGCTTGCTAATAGTAAATAAAAAATCCTCAAAAAATTCAAATTTTGAGTGCCTATAGCAAAAACTGCGGTGCATTCAACAAACATAATTAAATTGTTTTCTTACAATCTAATGAATATTGATCGATAATTAAATCGTTTAATTTCCCACGTTTCTCATTATCACAAACGTAGCTATATATAATCATTCCTCCAGCTTTGAAACTTTGCAAATTCAGAAAGTTCAAACCACTATAAAGCTCGGTTTGGCACTGCGTTTTTGCTTCAATGAGTTTGGACAAAAGGCTACTATGCTTCACGTGACTGGACTGGGATTCTCTCTGTTTGGGTGTTCAAACGGAGACCAAAAATACATCTGAATCGTGACCGGACAACCGTTACTGCCATCTGAAAATATAAGTAGTTTTGAACATAAAAGTGGCTGGATTGAGGCTCCGTTCCGTGTGCAGGAACCTCAAATCGTAAACACGGCCTTCATAACTGCCGCTATTATAACCATCACCACTGTCCTAAACGAAGCCTCAATATTGAAGCATATATATATACGAGCATTTTCACACGGGCTACGCCCGTGCTCGATGCTCTCGGACGGCCTTTGGCCTCATCAGACGGGCTTCGCCCGCCTGCGCACGGGCTTCGCCCGCCTGCGCACGGGCTTCGCCCGTGCTTGTTGTTTTGGGTGGTCTTCAGCCGCATAGAAGCGGGCTTCGCCTGCTGCACGATGCCCGTCTCTGCCACCGGCAGCCTACCCGCGCCCACCGGCGGGTTCGCCGGCCTCCGGCGAACACGCTGGGGGTTGTCCGGCGGTGAGCCCCCTCCTCTGCTTCTTCCTGCTGTACGGAGCCCTTCTCAGCCGCTGGCGGTGGAGCCGCCGGCGGCCTGCCCGGCGCCAACCGCGTGTTCGCCGGGCTCCGGAGAACATGTCGGGGTTGTCCGGCGGTGGCCCTGCCCCTGAGACGCCGGACAACCCCCGGCGTGTTCGCCAGAGGCCGGTGAACCCGCCGGTGGGCGTCGGGCAAGCCTGCGGCGGCGACAAAGAAGAGCGCGGTCGAAACTTTGGCGGACGGGGGAGATATCGGGATTTCCTGAGATGGAAGAAGTGAAATTTGGGAGACACAGCAAATAACAGGCCTTGTTTTATAAATCCAATGACCCAAAATAAAGTTTTGTTTCAACTGTTTGATCGGACGGTTCAGATTAAAGTTTTGATGTGCTTCAAATATGCGTTTTGTTTTGTATAATCAAGATATATATGTGTATATATACCTGAAATTTTATCCATAGAGAGCACTACTTCTCTCTGATTATCCAGAATCTTAACGCGATCTCCTCCCCATGTTGCCGCAAAATTTTCACTGAAAGCAGCAGTCTGCTGACACGTGGAAGAAGCGAAGAGAGAGGAAAAAATGAGAAGAAGAAGAAGAAGAGTCCCGCAGCAGCTGCGAGTGGCCAAAACTTGTGTGGGCGCCATCTCGATGACACTGGCCGGGGGTTATGAATGTGAATGTCTGCATACATGCGGCTGATGATGAAGTATTTATATATGTTTGAAGGCGTGTAATTAAAGATTATTATTCATGTTTTTAAGGTTAATATTGTAATTATATCATATTTCATGTCTAATTAGCAAATACGCGTATATAATATACCAAAAAAGCCGGCGAGGACTTCTCCTCTACGCAACATAACTTGCCTACTTAGCTCAACTTCTTTGCACGAGATTCTTTCAACTTTCCAATTTCTTTTTTTTTTAAATTTTCATCGTCAATTTTATTTTCTTATGCTCTGTTTGGGAAGAGTGTGGCGTGGTTGCAAAAAATGAAAAAAAATTTAGGTGGGTTATGCGCATATCAAAGATATACACATAGCTTGAGTGCGCAGCACGGAATGGACGGTGGTGTCCGAGCGTGCGTCGCGACTCGTTAAAAGGGGTGGTTTAGTCTCACACCGCCCAGCGTGCTCCTTGGTCCTGGGTGTATAAGCGGAGTGACCACTCCTCCCCTAACCGCGTGGTTTTGAGAAGAGACGCCACAATGCTTTACATGATATCTGAGCAAAGGGGGCACATGGCGAGGGATGGTACTGTTGAGTGAGCCACGTGGAATGGACGGTGGTGTCCGAGCGTGCATCACGACTCGTTAAAAGGGGTGGTTTAGTCTCACACAGCCCAACATGCTCCTTGGTCCTTGTAGTCCTTTAAAAAAAATACGCAACCGATTATCAGCGTGGTTTTGGGGAGTGACGTCACAATGCTTTACATAGATTATCAGTCATTACATGTCTGACGACCCACCTTGTAGTCCTTTAAAAAAAAAAGATCCGCCCGGATGTTAATTTCTAAGTCACTTTTTAAGACCTAAAATTGATCTTAAAACATCTATAAAAATATTTTAATTAAGATTTTGTAAACTTTTTTATCAAAAAAATATTAATATGGAAGCTAAAAATACATTTTTAGATAATCTTTTGATATGCGCACAGCCTATCTAAAAATCATTGATGGATTAATTAGAGTGATAGGAAAAGTACGTAGTAGAAGGAGAAAGAGGATGATAGATTTACTGGAAGAGAAGCGTGAAAACACCAAAAGCTTATTTTAGCTTAATTTTTTGGACTTGGAAGGGTTCAAATGCTACGTACCTTCCATAGAAGTCCGATAAAATTAAATGTTTATTTGTAGGTCGGCTTTTTTTCATTTTATTTAAGTTCACAAATTGTTATTTGTTATTCAATTTTAAATATGAGCAGTCGAAGTCTTCGTTATCCTGAGCAGGTGCCGACAACGAGGGAACATCGATCTCCGACGATCTTTGGAGCACTAGCTTCAATGCGTGAATGAATCGCGATTCATAAAATGAATGTGCGAATAGAGACCGAGTTGAAGAAGAAATACGATTTCTTCGTTGTTCTTGCAATTTCGATTTGTTTGAAAAGATTTAGATAGCTAGAGTTCATTTGGGAAGATTTATATAGCCAGAGTTATTCTTTTCCTGTCGAGAGGAAGACGAAGAAGATGACCAATTTTTATTTTAAAAAATTTTCTTTACTAATCTACAAGTAACAAAATTATATACGAATAACAAATTCGCCTTTTTTTAGGGTTGCAAATAGATAAAATCAGTGAATACACAAAAATAATTTACAAATAACAACCACCTAATTAATTTTTTGACATACTAACCTTCCTTTAGAAGCTTGTAATTTTGTGGGGATGTGACCCCACCAATTTACGTGTTTTCATTGGCCTAGTAGACTTTTCTTTAGAGCAGACCAAATTGTTTTTCGTCCTAAACAAGTATCCGGAATAATTTCATTTCTGGGGTGCTAAAATTGCATGGAGTCAACACTGTTTACTGGCCGCCTTTTTTTTACCTTTGAAAAGCTTATCTCTTGGCTATTAACATTCTATTTTTATCACGCTTGTATTAAATATTAACGCGGTATGCATGCAATAAGCCAATAACTAGTTATAAAGATAGCAGAAATTCTATAGTGAACATTGGCAAGTATACATTATATATTAATTGTTGTCAGCATGCAGAAGAAGTTTATATAATTTGATACGAAGAGCAGTTTTTTTGCATGAGCTAATGTTCTTAATTGATTGAGAACAGGCTTCACTCATCCGTGGGTTGCGAATGAGCTAAGCCCGTTCATAGGCGACAATGAAAAAAAATACGCAACCGATTTTGAGGGGTGGTCTAGTATAGAAACATGCAGTAGTACTTGTGTATATAAATGCATGAAAAGTGGGGTTACAATAAGAGCAAAAAGTCTGAGACTCCATACGATTATAACAGTAGACTGAAACCGAATGAAGGTTCAACTATTAGACAGTTGGATTATTCCAAACTCATAGAAAGTCTCATGTACGCTACTACGTGCACTAGACTTGACATAACCTTTATGGTCGGCATATTGAGTAGATTCACCAGTAACCCTGGGAAGGACCACTGGGACGCCTTAGACAGGCTAATGAGATACTTAAAGTATACTGAGAAGTATGCTTTATGTTACAGTGGGCATCCTCCAGTGCTTGAAGGGTATTCCGACGTATCTTGGTGCTCGAAAATAGCTGATTGTCGATCCACTAGTGATTTTGTGTTTACACTAGGAGAAGCTGCAGTAGCTTGGAAGTCTAAGAGGCAAACGTGCATTACACTATCCTTTTTGGAATCGAAACTCTATGCTCTCGCTTCAGCTGGAGAAGAAGCAGAGTGAATAAGAGATCTGATATTGGACATTCCAGTGACGAGTCTGAGAATGCACTCTATTTCGATTTATTGTGACAATCAAGCCACAAACACCATTGCTATAAATACGTTGTTCAATGGAAAGCGAAGTCAACTAAGGATGAAACATGCCTAGTTGACCTATCTCACCAGTCAGGGGATAATCTCCCTATTGGACGTGAGATCAAAAGATAATGTAGCAGATGTCCTTACTAAGGGCTTATGTAAGGTTCTCACATTTAAAATATCGGGGGAGTTGAGATTAACATCCATTTAGGAGAACTTAATATCTAGTTTATGTTTTAAATTTAAGAACCGTTGTCTGCATACATTCAAGCATCTACGTTGAGCACACTAAAGTATTTCAGATGTTATCTGATGAAAGCTAAAGGTGAGATAGTTGTCAGTCATTCCAAACTTGATGACTTACGTAATTATTCTTTGCCAAAGACTGAATTGAGTATCATTCCAAAAAGGAATACTGAGGTTGCTGATATGTGCCCTGATATTATGATTATTAGTTATATAATTTGATACAGAGAGCAGTTTTTTTGCATGAGCTAATGTTCTTAATTGATTGAGAACGGACTTCACTCATCCGTGGGTTGCGAATGAGCTAAGCCCGTTCATAGGCGACAATGAAAAAAAAATACGCAACCGATTTTGAGGGGTGGTCTACTATAGAAACATGCAGTAGTACTTGTGTATATAAATGCACGAAATTTATGTATCATGTTCACCGCCTCTCTCCCCCTCTCATTTCTCCGGGTCCGGGGGTGGTGCAGTGCAGGAAATGCACTGTACCGTGCAGTGCGCGAGATCTGACGGGTGCGAGTGCATCTCAGCTCGCGCCGAGATCCGTGCATGCTTTGATCTCTCGCGCACTGCTTTGAGATATGTGCGCTGAGATGTGCACGCATCTCAACGCACTCACATCCATTAGATTGCACTTTGCGGTAAAGTGCAGCGGATCTCGTCCGTCAGATTTCCTGCACTTTACCTCCCCCGGACCCCATTTCTCCCCTCTCTCTCTCATTCTCTCCATTGCTTTCCGTGCCCACATCCAATAGTTTGAAACTTAAAAGCACTTTTAGAAATTTGAAAACATAAAACTAAAAATATTGAAAATATATTTGAAATCACAAAAAATCGGTCTCATTGTCTTCATCATCCAGCACCATATTCAAAATAGAGAAAATCATTAGAAATAAAATCTAAATATACATCAGGCCAACTACAGTTTGGGGCAGAAGTTATTGGGCAAGATGAACACGTGATTTGCTCATGATGCGGGCTAACTCGATGCTCCGGTCGGATCGGATTCAATTGCACTGTCTTAGCTTGCGGAGCGGTCGAGTGCGCACACAGTCAGAGAAAATGAAAGGTTGACTCAAGATGTGATGATGTTGAAAATCCTCTCAACTGGGTAAAAAACCACGTGACCGGGTCTGTGCCGGTCAGAGTCAACTAGTTGCGCGTGATTACAATGTGTTCGGAGAATCGGGGGCGACATGCCGCTCCACGTTACAGCTTGGGGGGAGAGAGAGAGACTTCAGCTCCCAACGGGCAACAGGCTGCTAAAGGGAGCGACTTGTACAATGGAATCCGATGCGTGGCTCTGGTGATTTGAAGTTTGGAGCGCGGCCTCGGCGTGCGTCTGCTTGCAGGGGTCGTCTTTCTCCTTCCGCTCGCCCCGGGACTTGGGCATTTTCCTGCTGGTGGTGCGCTGGTGGCTCGAGGTGGCTGAAGGATGATCCAAGGGAGGAGACCGGCAGAGCTCTCGCGTGAGGAAGAAGATGACCGGGAGCCAAAAAGTGAATTATGAGGAGCCCCTAAGGCTCCTTTTATAGTATTCTGGAGAGGATTATGGCAGACCCCACCACTAACTTAGTGGGTGGTTACCCATCGGATTGGACAGCGAGGAGAGCCCACCACGATCGGACGGGCAAGCCGTCGATTGTGGTGGGGCGGCCGGGAGGCAGCGGCGGCCGGCCAGTGGCCAGGCTTGGCCGGTAGCCGCGGCCTTGCGACACGGCCGGTGGACACTGCCCGACCGACGGTGGACTGGCTGGTGGCGAGCTGGCCAGCGGCCGCAGCCCGGTTGGTGGCCGCGGACTGGCCGACGGCGGCCCGACCGGCCACGCCCTGGCCAGGGGCGGCCTGGCCGGTGGCGGCCGAGCCGGCCGATGCCCTGGTCGGCAGCCTCGGCCTGGCCGGCGGCGGCCCGGCCGGCGGCGGGCTGTTGCCTGGCTTGCAGTTTCCACCCAAAGGGGGTGGTTTTCCCAAGTGAGGGGAGGGAGCGGGCCCCACCCCCATGTTTCCCTCATTATGGGGTGTTCATGGGAGGTGGGGTTGACTAGTCAACCCTATGATCTACATTTTGGGGGGAGATTATGGGGAAATTCTTCCTATAAATCGTGGTGTAACCCATCAATTGCCCCCTAAATACTTGTTGTTTGAGAGCGAAGCGAGCGAGAGAAGAAAGATTTTCCTGCTATTATCCTCTTTCCTACTGCCATGACAACCTCCGATAAGAAGGTGGAGGCGGCGAAGGGCGGTGTTTCAAAGGTACCCGGAGCAAGTTTGCTGAAGGAGAGCCGATCGACGAAGATGCCGAAGGCGGCCATGCACGCCCACGCCGTGCGTGCCCCGGCCGCGCCCGCGGAAGGCTGCACGTATAATATCCCGACTTTTATTCGTCCACCAGAGCCCTAGTGGGTCCAATAAAAGTGGCCCGAACCCTACCCATGACCCGGTGGGAGATAACACTAGGCGGGTAATAGAGCTAGAGAACTCCGAATTGAGTTCTGTCCATTCCTGTGACCTCGTATAGTCGATATGAGTGCATCAGAACTCGTTCAGTCGGACCCCGATGCCATATAGTGAATGTGACCATTCCTCGTAAAACACAACGAGAACAGATTTTGGATATCGAGCTAGAGAACTCTGAATTGAGTTCTGTCGATTCCTGTAACCTCATATAACCTAGACAGGTGCATCAGAACCCACCGCGTCACAATCCGAGATCTAACGACAGTTTTACACACTTCGACCATTTTAGCGCGCTGCGACGCACAAATTTTGATCTTTCGCCAAACGGACTCCGATTCAACCCAGTCAGTGACGTTGGACTTGGGTGGTCAATACGGAGTTAACGGAAGTCATCCCAGTCAATTTCGACGACAATTGGTCAACTCGTGGTCAAATCAAGCGTAGTCGTGCACCAAAAAGCGTGCGTACACTAATTATGACACAACACCCGAACTTTGACCCGACCCCGATGACTTGGACCCAATTTGACTTTGACCAGCAAGGGGGACCCACCCTAAGGTTGACTTGGTCAACCCCTCCTAAAAACTCATTTTTGGACCCACCTCCTCTCCGTGGGTGGATAGCCCTTGCCCCCTCACTCTTCTTTGGGCCCCAACCAGTAAGCCCCACTATAGGTTAGATGGATGCCCACCATACCCCTCCTCTCCTCTCTTTTCCCCTCTCTTACTCAAAAGGCCCAAGCCCATAAGGGCTTCACATTCTTTTCCCCACATGGGGGAAAAGATAGGGCCTCCAGCTGTCCTTGGATAGCTCGAGGGTGGGGATTAATCCCTCCCTAAGGAGGGATTAATCCCACCTTGGCTAGGGGAGGAGAGCCCCTCCTCCCCAAGCCTATAAAAGGCCCCTTCCCCCTCTTCATCCCCTCAACTCTCTGAGCAGCTTACTCCTCCCCGTGCCCGACCCTTGCTGGAGCCCCGGTGGCCGGAAAAAACCAAGTCGAGGCCTCCCTCCCCCTCCACCACCGCCAAATTGGCATGACCGACCAGGCCGGCCCATCCCGAGCCCACCAGGCCCAGGTGGAACCTTTCTCCCTCCCCCTTCCATAGTCTGGACGTACTGCATGTATCTCCCGGCGGCCGGAGCGCCGCTGGTACCACCCGAGCCTTGTTCCAGGCCGGGTGGTGCCTGAGGAAGAGAACTCCTCCACCAGCGCCGGTGGTGGCGCTGGGGGAGTGTTATACCACTGGGGGAGGCGACCCCCAGTGGCGGAGAGCGGCGGTGCCGCCGGAAAATACGGCTCCGGCGACACCCACAAAAACAGAGAGAAGCTCTGTTTTTGAGCTGGCGGCGGCGGCCGGCGGCGCATGGCCGCTGGACCACCGCAGACGAGAAGCCTGACCCCCGGCGCGCTAGCCGGGGGTGGACTGGTAGGCGACCATCCACCCAAGGAGCGGGGGTGGCGGGGTGGTGCCGGGATCAGGGCCACCGCCACCCCAGGCTCTCGAGATGAGATTTCCGGCGGCGGCCGGCGGCGCCAGGCCGCCGGACCACAGTCCAGAGAGTCGCCGACCCCCGACGAGTTGATCGGGGCCGGCGACTGTGGCTGGCAGAGGCTGGCCGGCGGTGGTGGAGGCTGCCATCCTCCACACTGCCGGGAGAAGCAGTGGCCGTCCGATCTCATGATGAGATCGGACGACCATGATCTTCTTAATTCCCGCACCCCGCCTCAGCATCAGCGCCCCCACAGCGGATCCGATGCCGATCCGCTGTGGGGACAGAAGGATAAAATGCATCCTGCGGCTCAATTTCAGCCGCAGGATCAAGATAATTTATTATAGGCAGACCAAATCTAGGGGCAGAGACTTGGGAATTGTTTGAGCCAAATTTAGGCCTCTAAGAGAAAAATGACCAACACGAAAAATGTTTCCCATGATTAGGGCTACCTCCACAAAAACTTTGAGAATTTTTGGAGTTGATTTAATATTTTTAAAAGTCAAAACAAAATTTAATTGGCAAAATTAAATACCCAAAATACTTTGAAAAATTATAAAAAAAATTACTAGGCTCATTTTAGGCCCTCCTAAGGGTTGTATCAAAATTTGGAATCTTGAGGATAAGTTTTGATATTTTTCCTAAAATATTGGTAGCCTAGGGTCACGCATGGATCTTTATTCTGCTCGTTTTCCCTAAAAAGTGGAAATTAGAGTGCGCGACCACCCCTTTATAATCAAATAATTACTTTAAACTATTTTATCGATGGGAGCGGCCGAGGCAAGTGACTAATCTCCGGGATTTCCGAGATTTCGTAAAACCGTCGAGCGCCTCGACTCTCGTGTGAATAGGGCACGCTCGGAAGGTAAGAGTACGAGTGATGACTTGGAGTTGTCCCTGATGACTAATAAGAATATAACTCCTAGCTAACCCTTAATCTAATTAAGCCGTAATAATTATGGTGCAACCAAATTAATTGGATCCTAATAATTGATGTGACCCAATAAAATGTCCTTTAAATCTCGATGGAATTGAAGCCTCCTGAATATGAGTGATTGGATTACTAACCATTTTCTTTGTGTTTTCTCCAGTCTCATACTGGTCATGCTTATTTCAGTACCTTCTATTTAGTACTACTCCAATCTCGTACTGGTATAGCTTATTTCAGTACCTTCTATTTTATACTACTCCAGTCTCGTACTGGTCAAGCTTATTTCAGTACCTTCTATTTAGTACTACTCAGTCTCGTATTGATCAAGCTTATTTTAGTACTTTCTATTCAGGTTTACTACAGTCTCGTCCTGGTCAAGCTTTTCTCAGAACTTTCTATTCAATACTACTCCAGTCTCATACTGGTCACATTTCATTTAAGCAATTAAATAAGCAGCATAATCACCACACTTATCCTCATTGCAATTTATTATTATAATCATGGGTCCTGCTATGACGAGCAGTCGTTGTTTAAAATTGAGCCTTAGTTGGGGATAACTAGAGTTGAGGTAGTCCTGCAGGTCTAGCCCCAAATAATGCGCTCCCTCGCTCCTTGTTGAAATTAGAACTAAGTGCCGACACCCGAAGTCTAAAGCCTGGTAGGGCAGGCCAACGTAGACCCGGTATATGTATTGGTTGCCCTTTTGTTTGATTGTTTATAAATTACTTGCGGTGAAATAGTGGCGGGTCAGTCCCTCTCGCAGACCATTCGTACCGGTGCGGTAAGGTTGACGACTCAAGGCGACAGGGAGATGAGTACCACGGGTGTCCGACCGTTATATTCCCCGTCGGGTTTTCCTCCGTTGGTCGGCCCAAAACGATTCGCCGGATGACGCTGACATCCAAGAGTACACAAGGTTGTACGTTAGGGCCTGGGGTTGTGCGATACGATCACCCCCAGAAGTGACAGGACTGACCACTGTCATCGACGACCACATCGGTGAGGCCCGCGGGGCTCGCTACCCTGCTGGAACAGAAGCGGTCCAAACTATGTCGACATAGGGTTTGTGTGCGCGGCTATGAGTGCCTGCAGTGTGTGCGCGGCTATGAATGCCTGCGGTGTGTGCGCGGTTGTGAATGCCTGCGATATAATTCAGGATATGAAAACCTCATGTGCTGATGAGTTAGTGGAGCCTTGTTATAACTGGTTTATATTACTACTATTTTTCTTTCCAGTTATATTATCCTGCACTCTTTTATAATTGCTCCTAACTGTACATATATGAAATGTTGTGCTAACCCTCTCTTGCTTCAGCTATTTACTTTTGTTGCGTGTGTGTGTGCTCGTCCCCAGGATATGGATCCGGGGAGGAGAATTGTTTCCACTTAGTTCTGTGACTAACAGTTATTTAAATAACCATTCACAGGAGGTGGAGCACCGTAGTGACCTGCTGCCGCAGGAGATTATGCCAGCAGCTAGTACTACTCGAGCATATGCACCCCCGCCGTCCCCAAAGTTTAAAGACGTGAGTACTGCAGAGCAGCATAGAGAGAGAGAGAGAGAGTATGAGTGATATATGCAGTACATGTATAACTCACATGCTTATATAAACGTTTAGGCTTCGACCCCAGAACCTCTGTGTTATTGATATGTTATATATATCTGCAATGGTTTCCTGTTAATTCTTCCGCTATACTTTGATGAGTTGTGAATATTATGATTCGAGCCGAGCAAAGCAGCCATCTAGTGCTTAGATAGGGAGGATCGTTTCCCTTAAGGAGCACTGGGTGGATGTCCTGCGCCAGTAGTACCCCTCCGGCCCGACCCGGACAAAAGGTTGGGGAGGGGGTACTACAAATGGATCAGAGCCATCACAATTCGTCCTTGTGGATCAGTCTCAGGATCCCTCCGTCCCTCGCTTCGTTCTGGGTTCGGGACGAACCATGCAGTGGAAGCCTGGTGGACCCTAATATAGAGGCTTAGGGATTCTAGACTGTACGATAGTACACCCATACACCGTTGTTTTTCCGCTTGGGTTGTCGTTTTTGCAAATTTCCCATACTTTGCAAAATACTGACACTCTTTCCTGTTACTTCTCCAGTTGCCGGAGTACAGTAACAGGGGATTCTCGTCCAGAGGATATGTTCTAGCTACCCCACCACCAGACCCGGTCGCTCCCGCGAGCGTACCGTTTGCCGAGACAGATATGAGGCAGACACTGACGACTATTCTAGCGACTTTCCGGGCTGCCTTGGCACAGCCACCGCGAGAGATGACCGCACCCACCGATCTGCTGATGACTTTCCGAGGACTGAGGCCCCCCCTTTCAGAGGTACGGAGACGGCCATCCAGATAGAGGAGTGGGTGAAGTGGGTGGAGGAGCTGTTAGTGGGAATGAGCTGTGGCTGCAGTCTCATTGGTGGTGACCCTTTTGGAGGGATACTCGAGGGATTGGTGGAGAGCGGCTAGTCGCTCTACCTTTCGAGGTCGGCCGTTGAGCGCGATCCTTTGGGGGGAGTTCTTCGTGGTTCTACTAGAGTTCTTTATCACAGATGCAGACCGAGCCGCGCTGCAAGAGAGGTTCCTGCTCATTCGACAGGGCAACCGCAAAGTGAGATAGCAGTTTTTTTGCATGAGATAATGTTCTTAATTGATTGAGAATGGGCTTCACTCATCCGTGGGTTGCGAATGAGCTAAGCCCGATCACAGGCGACAATGAAAAAAAAATACGCAACCGATTTTGAGGGGTGGTCTTGTATAGAAACATGCAGTAGTACTTGTGTATAGAAATGCATGAAATTTATGTATCATGTTCACTGCCTCTCTCCCCTCTCATTTCTCCTCTCTCTCTCTCTCATTCTCTCCATTGCTTTCCATGCCTGCCAAAATAGTTTTAGGTCTTAATATTAAGATCGTATTTTTGATTATCCGCACTAACGACTAATCACAAGCATTATTTTGAGGATTGACTATGCACAAACAATAATCAATAAAAAATTGATTTTTTTTAATCTTTAAAGAATAATATTGTTTGAAACTTAAAAAAATTGCAGTGCACTTATGAATTTGAAAGCACTTTTAGAAATTTGATAGCATAAAACTAAAAATAATGAAAATATATTTGAAATCACAAAAAATCGGTCTCATTGTCTTCATCATCCATCACCATATTCAAAATAGAGAAAATCATTAAAAACAAAATCTAAATATACATCAGGCCAACTACAGTTTGGGGCAGAAGTTATTGGGCAAGATGAACACGAGATTTGCTCATGATGCGGGCTAACTCAATGCTCCGGTCGGACCAGATTCAATTGGACCGTCTTAGCTTGCGGAGCGGTCGAGTGCGCACACAGTCAGAAAAAATGAAAGGTTGACTCAAGATGTGATGACGTGGAAAAACCCCTCAACTGGGCAAAAAACCACCTGACCGGGTCTGTGCTGGTCAAAGTCCACTAGTTGCGCGTGATTACAATGTGTTTGGAGAATCGGGGGCAACATGCCGCTCACCGTTACAGCTTGGGGGGGGGGGGGGGAGGGGGAGAGAGACTTCAGCTCCCAGCGGGCAATAGGTTGCTCCGCGGGAGCGTCTTGGACACTGAAAACCGAGGCGTGACTCCAGTGTTTTGGAGTTTGGAGCGCGACGTCGGCGCCCGTCTGCTTGTAGGGGTCGTCTTCCTCCTTCCGCTTGCTCCGGGACTTAGGCATTTTCCTGCTGGTGGTGCGCTGGTGGCTCGAGGTGGCTGGAGGATGATCCGAGTGAGGAGTCCAGCAGTGCTCTCGCCTGAGGAAGAAGATGACCGGAAGCCAAAAAATGAATTATGAGGAGCCCCTGAGGCTCCTTTTATAGCCTTTTGGAGAGGATTATGGCGGCCCCCACTACTAACGTAGTGGGTGGTTACCCACCGGTTCGGACGTCGAGGAGATCCCACCACAATCAGATGGCAGGCAAGTCGTCGATTGTGGTGGGGGAGGCCGGGCGGCGGTCGACCCGTGGCCAGGCAGTGGCCTGGCCGGCGGCCAGGCCGGCCGCGGCCTGGCGGGCTACTGCCTAGGCGCCGACGGCCTGGCCGATAGCCGCGGCTTGGCATGTCGCGACCTGGGCGTCGACGGCCTTGGCCTGGGCGCCGGGGGCTTGGGTGCCGACGGCCTTGCCCGGTAGCCGCGGCATGGAGGCCCGACCGGTGGCCGCTGCCCGGCCGGCGGCGACCTGGCCAGCGGCCACGTCCCGGCCGGGGGCAGCGGCCTGGCCGGCGGCCGCGGCCAGGCCGGCGGCCTGGTTGGAGGCACGGTCTGGCCGGCCCCGGCCTGCCGGCCTGCCCAACGGCGGACCGGCCGACCCCGACCTGACCGGCGGCGGGCTGCGGCCTGGCTGGCGGTTTCCCCCCAATGGGCACGGTTTTCCCAAGTGAGGGGAGGGAGTGGGCACCACCCCCATGTTTCCCTCATTACGAGGAGTTCATGGGAGGTGAGGTTGACTAGTCAACCCCATGATCTCCATTTTGGGGGGAAATTATGGGGGAATTCTTCCTATAAATGGTGGTGCAACCCATCAGCTCATATAACATCCGGGAGCAAATTAAAAGAAACATCGTGTAGGGAAACGATCCCTTTCGTGCAAACCCGGATCCAAAGTCAATGCGAGTTAAACAAACAAAATCAGCAATAAACGAAACAGAACAAAAGACACAGAATTTACGTGGAAACCCCCTCACATCAATAGGGGGAAAACCACGGAGCAGGGCACACAAACAATCCACTATAAAAAATAACAGATTACAAAAACACTAGTTTTGCCCAACCTAGTTCCCTCTCCGGATTCACAAAAGAATCCCCGCTCAAGCTAAGACGCTCCTTGTGAAACCAAGGAAGAACAACCCTAAACATGTTGAGGTAAAAACAACCTCTCTTCAATAAAGAACTCTCTGATTGAGACACGATCTTCACATGAAGAACAAGCAGAGAGAAACCCCTCCTAGCACCACCACCGGCGCCCAAAAAAAAAACAAAACGGGTCAGCGACACTCTTCCTCCGCGCCTGTCACAAGTTTCCTCCGCCACCGACGAAACCGTCGAACACCTCCGCTGCAACCAACGCATGCCTCTGCAGCCCCCGACGAAAACGTCGATGTCTTTGCTGCAACCGTCGCAAACCTCATGGAAAAATGTTGCACGCTTCCTCCGCCGCTGTTGCTCTGTAAGGGAGAAGATATCCGCATGTGTATATATCATTAACCCTTACTCCACGATATATATATGTAACATCCCGACTTTTATTGAGCCACCAAAACCCTAGTGGGCCCAATAAAAGTGATCCGAACCCCTACCCGTGACCTGGTAGAGGTAACACTAGGCTGGAAATAAAGCTAGAAAACACCGATTTGAGTTATGTCAGTTCTTGTGGCCTCGTATAGTCAATACGAGTATGTCGGAACGTGTTCCGTTAAACCTGAGGTCATATGGTGGATGTGACCGCTCCTCGTAAAACATCACAAGAGCAAGATTTTGAATATCGGCCTAGAGAACTCTGATTTGAGTTCTGTCAGTTCCTGTGACCTCGTATGATCCATACGAGCGCATCAGAACTCATCACGTCACAATCCGGTGCCTAATGACGAATATAGACATTTTGACCGTTTTAACGCAATACGACGCGCGATTTTGGACTTTTACCAAACGAACTCCGATTTAACCCCAGTCAGTGGAATTGGACACATGTGGTCAATATAAAGTCAACGGAAGTGGTCTCTGGAAATTTTGACGACAAATGGTCAACCCAAGGTCAAATCAAGCACATCCATGCATCAAAAAGCGTGTGCAAACCCATTGTGACACGACACTCTAACTTTGACCCGATCCCGATGACATGGACTCATTTTGACCTTGACCCACATGGGGCACCCACCCCATGGTTGACTTAGTCAAACCCCCTAAAAAATCCAATTTTTGGGTTGTTTTCTCAAAGAGGTGCTCACCTTCCCTCCACTAATAGCCAAGGCCCTACCCCCTCTCATTCCTCAAGCCACCTAGACCATCAAAACATGGTTAAATGGGCCCATGGAAAAAGCCCAAGATCTCTTCCTCTCTCTTTCCCTTCTCCTTTCTCTAAACCAAAGCCCATTTAAGGCAAGCCCAAGAAATTTCCACCTGACCACCCTTGACCTCTTAGGAGGTGCTACCTGACCAACCAAGTGAAGGGGAGGAGAAGAGCTCCTCCCCTCATGGGAATTAATCCCACATCGGCTAGGGGGAGGGATGGACACCCTCCCCGGCCTATAAAAGGCCCTGAACAGCGCTCTCCCCTCCACACCAACTCAAACCGAGCCAAGGCCCCATCTTCCGGAGCTGCCCTCGCTGGAAACCACCACCCCGAGCTCCACCACCGCCACCTTTAATGGCGGATCAAGCTGGACCCTCCCAGGCTCCTCCCCCTCAGGTAGAATCTTCTCCCCTCCTCCTTCCCTTCCTCTTGAACGAGTCGCATTGACCCTCCGACGGCCGTAGCGCCGCCGGCACCACCCGACCCTTGCTCCAGGTCGGGTGGCAGTTGTAGGGAGGCTGGCATTTCCCCGCACCAGCGGTGGCGCTGGGGAAGGCTAGACCCTCAATAATGTTTTTCGGGTGGGGAGAAAGCCGGGGTGCCGCCGGAAAACGCCGCTCCGGCGGCACCCGAAGAACAGAGCATTTGCTCTGTTTTTATCTCCGGCGGCGGCCGACGGCGGATGGTCGCCGGACCACCATCGGAGAAGAGCCCCACCCCCGGCGTGCCAACCGGGGGTGGTCCCGGGGCTGGGTTCAACCCCGGGAAGGCGGGGTGGCAAGGTGGCACTAGGAGCAAATATCCCGCGACCCCGCTCTCGGGTTGGCCGAACCAGGCGGTGGCCGGCGGCGGCAGGACACCGGGCCACCACCCAGGAAGTCGCCGGCCACCAGAGAACCATCCGGGGGCAGCGCCAGTGCCCGATGATGACTCGCCTGCGGTGGCAGGAAGCATAGCCGCTTGCTGCCGGCGAATAGCAGCTGACGTCCGATCCCTGATAGGGATCGGACGACCAGGATCATCTTAAATCTCGCCCGTGCCTCACCATCAGCGCCCCCCACACCAGATCCATGGACGATCCGCTGTGGGGACAGAAGGCTCAATTCTCTGGTCTGGCTCGATCTCAGTCACGAGATCAAGGTAATTTGGCTATATGCAAACCATATATTTTGACAGAACCTAGAATTAAATCTAGAAAATAATTGGAGGCTCTGGAGGCAAAGTGGTTAACATGAAAAATATTTCCCATAATGAGTAATATCACCACAAAAATTTGGAAAATTTTTGGAGTCGATTTGATATTTTTAAAATCTCAAATAAAATTTATTTGGTCAAATTTAAGATCCAAATCTCTTCAAAAAATTATGGAATTTTTTCTAGGCTCAATTTAGACCTCCTTAAAGGCTGTATCAAAATTTGAAAAATTTGGAGATCAAAATTGATTCTCCCTCATTTTCTTAAAACCTAGAGCCGCGCACGAAAATTATTACGTTCATTTTCTTCCAAGATGAAAATCTCAATCTAACGATGCTGAGGGGGACAGATTGATCAGATGCACAACAGTCCTAGCTGCCTTTGCCCAAAACTGCTTCCCAATTGCGGCATGAGAAATCATACACTTGACCTTCTCCATTATAGTTTTGTTCATCCTCTCTGCCAACCCATTCTGTTGCGGTGTCCTCAGAATAGTCTTCTCATGATTAATACCGTGCTGCCTGCAGTAGGCATCAAACGATCCAATAAATTCTCCCCCGTTGTCAGATCTAACTCGCTTTATAACCTTCCCGGTCATCTTCTTAGTCATTGCCCTGAACACGACAAACTTTGTCAAAACCTCACTCTTGTGCTTCAGAAAGTAAGCCCATACTTTTCTAGAGTGGTCATCAATAAAGGTGAAAAAGTAGGCTGCTCCCCCTTGAGATATGGGTTCAATTGGACCACACATATCTGTGTGTATCAGATTAAGCAGCTCTGCCTTCCTCTGTGGTTCAGCGTCAGCAAATGACACCCGTCTCTGCTTCCCAGCTAAGCAGTGATCACACGTGTCTGACATACTACCTGATAGCTCTGGTAGAACCTTGTTCTTCACCAGCAGCTTGAGATTCTTCTCACTCATATAGCCAAGTCTGCGATGTTATAACTCTATGGAGTTGTCATCAGCGGCATTCACACTAGGAGTGTAGATCTTGGCCATTGCTCGGTACAAACCACATCATTTCTTGCCTCAGGACACCACCATGGACCCCTTCATCAGCCTCTAGGCACCCCCGCCTTCAATACTAGTATAGCCGCCATCATCAAGTCTCCCGACGGAGATAATGTTCATTCTCAAATCAGGAATGTGCCTGTCACCCTTGAGAATAACCAACCCCAGATCAGTCTCCCGGTGGACATCTCCACTGCCCACTGTCTAGGACACACCAGCATTTGACATCCGGATAGTACCTAAGTCTCCAGCAGTATAGGAATAGAAGTAATCCCTGTGAGGTGTGCAATGATAAGAAGCACCACCATCCACAACCCAGTCAGTGTCAACACACTTCTGGCATGCAGTCTCGCTGCAGTGCAAACACTGAGTCTCCACCTCCACAATTGAGGCCTCTCCCGTGTTGCCACTGGACTCTCCTTCTTTCCCCCTCTCCTTCTGATCTCGCTTCCACTTGAAACAATCATTCTTGATGTGGCCCCTCATATTGCAGTAGTAGCATTCAAACTCCTTCTTGGACTTGGGCCTGGACTTGCTTCTGTAGTTGCCCCTTGGTTTCCCCTCCTTCACCTGATGCCGACCTCTAACCTCCATGAGTAGGGCATCTAATGTAGGAGATCCAGAATCCTCCCTTCTCAGCTCCTCATTCAACAGACAGCTCGTCACCATCTCCATTGACACAACACCATCCGGTGCTGAATTGCTCAATGACACCACAAGGGTCTCCCAACCCTCTGGTAAAGAACTGAGGACCATCAAGGCCTGAAGCTCGTCACCCGGGGTGATCTTCATGCTTTCCAATTGATTGATGATACTCTGGGCAATGTTCAGATGCTCTGTCATCTGAGAACCTTCTCGATACCTGAGATTCACAAGCTTCCTGATCAAGAAAGTCTTGTTACCTGCTGTCTTCCTTTCATACAACGCTTCTAGCTTTTTCAGCAAAGACTGGGCCGCTGTTGCTCCGTAAGGGAGAAGATATCCGCTTGTGTATATATCATTAACCCTAACAAATAATTAGATAGAGAAACTAAAGTAAATTCATCAATAAATAGACATAGAACAAACAAATAAATTAAAGCAAAAAAGTAACTAAAGCATGAAAATAGCTATTTGCATCAATATAATTAGTTAATTGCTTTTATTAATGAATAATTTATAAGTTACACTTTTATTTAGATGTATGTGATATGTCATGTGTTTATGAAAATTTAAAATATATAATTAGTCGGTGCGGAACGTTTTTTGCGGTTTTTAAGATTTGACAATCGCAACAAATCAAGCCGTGCTTGGTTTGTAAAAGTTCAAAACTGCACCGCACCAAAACTACGCTGTGCAGTTTAAAAATCGGACCAATTTATGCGGTGCGAGCGGTTTTTGCGGTTTGCAGTTTTGTAAGCTCACCCCTTGAAGAGGGTGGCGTGCCTAAAATTATAATCATCTTTTTATTATTATCAATAGCATAAGCTTATTTGTTTTATTGCATATGATAGATATATTTGCATGCCAAAATAAATAAATATAGATATTAGGGCTCATAACTCCGAAGCACTAAAAAATAATTTTGAGAGTAAATTCGATTATATATATATATATCTTCCGAGTTATGGGCCATAATATCTATATTATTTATTTTAGCATGCAAATATATATGTATATATATCATATGCAACAAAACAAATAAGCTTATGCTATTGATAATACGAGTGACAGGTACGTGCCTCCGGCCAGATGACCACGCGCCACAGTACCAGGCCGGCGATGATGAGTTTCGCCCGCCCCATTTAGATGGTTCGCCCGCCCCAACCGCATGTTTTTTTAAATTGAAAACATTAATACAATAAATTAAAAAAATTAATTAATTTAAAATTTAAATTAAAAACATGAAAAAATTAAATTGAATTAATTAAAAAAAATTACATTCCTTTTCGAATAGACCGTTGATATGCCTAATGACAGCATTTCTCGAATAGACCGCTGACAGAAAAGCTGTCATGTTTAATGATAGTCTACCAAAATAAGTGTAAGTGCTATACTAAAAAATTTTTTGAATTTTAATGGATTTTCATCATTACTCTAAATTTGACGATAGTGTAATTACTTGAATAAACATAATATTTTTTTTTGAAATACATTGTAATATATATCAAGTAATTAAAATTTAAAAATGAAGATATACTTGACATTTTTGAATGTTGCACCAAACACAAGTTTTTCTATATAATAGTGAAAGATATATATATATATATATATATATATATATATATATATATATATATATATATATATATATATATTATTATATAAAACAATATAGGTATTTGGAGACACACCATAAATCAAATAAGAGCAATTGGATTATGAGAGAGAGCATGAGATAAGGGGAGAGAGTTGGGAGAGAGAGAAAGATAGAGAGAGGGGAGGAGAGAGAGGGGAGGAGAGAGAGGGAGAGAGAAAGGGAGAGAGATGAAGAAAGATTGTGTGAAATTAATATTTTTACGACAAAACGTAATTTTTTTTTATAAAATAAAAATTGTAATATTGATTTATATTTTTTTACGGTCATTTTGAGTACTCATATGTATATATTGCGGGCACTGCCCGTCTTGAAATGCGTGTATCCCGCTTTGATGCTGACACAACCCGCAAGGACGCATCGAGCACGGGAGAAGCCCGTTCGGAGGCGAGCGAAGCCTAGACACACCATAGATCAAATAAGAGCCATTGGAACACGGACATAGCCTGTGATCCAATGGCTCTTATGATTGTGGCCGAAGACCGACCAAGAGCATTGAGCACGGACATAGCCCGTGTGAAGATGTCGTGTGTGTGTGTATATATATATACAAGCAGTCGTGCACGGGGGACCCCGTGCGGGCAACATTCGTCGTGGGTGCGACATTTGTCGAGGGTGCGACATTTGTCGAGGGGGGACATTTGGTTGAGGCGGCAACATTGGTCGTGGGTGCGACATTTGTCGAGGGGGCGACATTTGTCGTGGGGGCGATATTTGTCGTAGGAGCGACATTCGTTCTCAAAATCTACCGTCTGTCGAACATGGTGGCTAAATCAGATTAAAACATTTTTTTCGTCTGCGATTTGGGTGATCTTCGACAGCATCTGTAAAAAGAGTTCTCAAAGTATAAGAAGAAATGACTAAAAAGACCACGCAAGATCCGACCCAAACAAATAAAAGGAGGGGAGAGCTCTTGGGTGGGCTTCGCCCGCCTCGGCACGGGCTTCTCCCGCATCGGCACGGGCTTCGCCCGCCTCCCCACGGGCTTCGCCCGCCTCCGCACGGGCTTCGATATGTGTCGCTGCGGGCTACGCCCGCAACATATACATATGAGTACTCAAAATGACTGTAAAAAAAATCTAAATCACGATTATATTTTTTATTTTGTAAAAAACATACGTTTTCACATACAAAACGTAATTTTTATCTCTCCTCTCTAAATATAAGAAAAATGACTAAAAAGACCCAAACAAATGAAAAGAAGAATTGATTATATGAGGGTTGTTTAGGGAATAAATGTTACACCATTGTGAAGGGTATTTTGGGCATTCAAATGTTACACCATGGATATTTTGCTCCTTGCTTATAGTATAAAGATATATATATATATATATATATATATATATATATATATATATATATATATAACTATTTTGCTTTTAAAAAATATTTTTAGATAGTAATGCAGTTTACCAATAATATATAAATTAATTTAATGTAACAAATAATTAGGTTTTCAAATGATTGTGCACTAAACGTCCGAGCTTGCTGAATAACTGACCACCTTTTTTTAGTAAATTGAATTAATATAGATATTTTGCCTTAAAAAACTTTCATTGATACAGAAACAATGTTTGTTAGTGATAATATATATATAAATAAATAATCAGTTAAGGAGTTTGGTTTCAAAACTCAATTAATATAACAAATAATTAGGTTTAATGAATAACTCATCCTTAATTATTTCTTGTAATTTTTTTCTTCAACCAACCTCCGTTTTCAAATTATTGTCCGGGATCAATCAGGAGGGGACACATGTAATTCATAAATTATGCGTGGGGCCGTAGAGACGGTAAGTCAGAACTCTTAAGAGATAAAATGATCGGAAAAAAAATTTTGTCCGAGTATCGATTCCAAGAAATTTCGTATTTGAGTATATAGGCATTACTAGGTTGCAATTATTGTTCATAAGATTTTAAACTTTATCATAGTTTGAATTTAGTTCTTTAACTTGCAATTTCAATCTTTAAACTACCCTTTGTGTGTGTGTGTAATTACATTACAATTTAGGCTCCGTTTGGGGGGACTTATTTTCACCGGTCAAGAGGTTGCGATCGCATGAACCGGATCATAATTAAGGCCTGGTTCATGCGGTCGTAACCGCTTGACGTGTGAAAATAAGTCCTCCCAAACGGAGCCTTAATCTCTATGGAACCTCCCAGGAAAAGCTCGAACGACCTTCAACAAAAGATTACCTGTACCCGAAACCGACACAAGTGGGTAGGTAGAGAATACCTAGGGGCGCGAGACAACTCCCTCTAAGGAACTCGGCAAAATAGCCCCGTAACTTCGAGAGAAGGGGTGCCTCCTCAAAAAAGGGGGTCGCAGTGACCGGGCCCGGACGACTGTTTACCAAAAACACAGGTCTCCGCAAAGTCGTAAGACCATGTATGGGGGCTGACGCCTGCCCAGTGCCGGAAGGTCAAGGAAGTTGGTGACCTGATGACAGGGGAGCGAGCGACCGAAGCCCCGATGAACGGCGGCCGTAACTATAACGGTCCTAAGGTAGCGAAATTCCTTGTCGGGTAAGTTCCGACCCGAACAAGTTAATCATGCATGTTATAAATCATACATATTCCCACAAATTGATATCAAATGCAAAATAATAATATTCAAGTTTTTCCAAATGTATGCACATATTTCTAACACATAGGCACCCCTCCATGTCTATTATCCTTCATCTCTAACATGTATATTTTTTGCTATGCAACATGATAGTAGGTCATTAGCTAGCTAGGCTGAATTTATACATAGCTATAAGCCGAAAATATACACTTTGATCATAAATTTATAGGTGAAGTGAGTCAAAATTATTAAATGAAGAAAATTACATATGTGGGCCATATTCTCAGAGGAAATGCATGTATATAGTTGTAAGCATGCAACTATATGTATATATTTGGTTATGTGGCAAAGCAATGCTATATTTTTTTTAAGAAGTAGACTTTTATAGTATTTATGAAAGCGCAATGCACCCAACCGAGCTCAAATCCATTGATTTTAAGTAGAGGGGGGTTATCACTTTATATTGAGTGCATATGAGTATAAGTTTTAAACGCGGTATTATATTCCTAATAGGCTTCCTTAAATCATACTAGCTATGACAACACCGCATGTGGTATTTGGCATATCTCATTGGCTCGGCCTAATATAGGGTTAATTATCGGGATCTCCCCTGAGAGTTTGCATAATTACAAGTTGTACCCCTCTATCTTTCTAAATTCCATTTAACTCATCTGCAAGTTTCTTCGGTTTATAAACATGCTCAGTTCGATCACATGCTCAGTTCATTAGAAATATTGATAAAAATGATAAAGTTAGCCAAATTATTTCATGATTTTAATTTTATCCTTTATATGACTACATTGAAAGGTGTGACTCTTTTTAGAAATATAGACGGAGAGTAATCAAATATGTCAAATTATTTTATTATATTCCAATTCTACCTTTTATAATAACTCTATATTGAAAATGGTGCATTACATTTTAACCCTTGTAATGAATATAGAATCATTATAAAAGGACAAAATTGAAATATCATAAAATAATTTAGTAGATTTTATCATTTTCGATCCATATTTCTAGAACATGAGCATTTGTGAAAAGGTAGAGATGGTGCAACTTGTAATTATGCAAACTCCGGGAGGATGTCCCAGTAATTAACTATATATATATATATATTGCGGACTAACTCGACGTCCCGGTCGGGCCGGTAGAACCTGGACCGCCTTAGCTTTCGGAACGGTGTAGCGCGCATACAGCCAAATGAGTAAGTTGATTGTACACGAGCAGTTTTAACGTGAGAAAACCCATCAACTGAGTAAAAAATCACGTGACCGGATCTGTGCCGGTCAAAGTCCACTATTACTGGGTTGTTATAGCTTGTTGGTGAAGTCAAGGGTGACAGACCAGCTATCGTTACAACTTTGAGGGTGAGAGAGTACTTTGCGCGCGACGGATGACAAGCCGTCGCGCCGGGAATAGTTACGATTTGCGCTTTGCACTGGTGGTCTGTCGTTAGCAGTTTGTGATATCTGGATGCGGAAGAGAGCACTTGGGCTTGCGGAGGCTGCTTGAGACTTGAACGGTTTGCTGAGTCCGGGTGCTTTGGTTCGGTCCAGTGATAGCTTGGGTGCGACTCGGGTGCGGCTCGGGTGCTGCTCGTAGGAGAAATTCGGCAGAGCTTCCACCTGAGGAAGAAGAAGACTCATAGGAAAAAGTTAGGAAATGAGGAGCACCGAGGCTCCATTTATAGGCTCCAGGAGGTGGTTACGCGGTTATCCACACACCGTAACCAGCCGCATAAATGATTTTAGTATAGATTTAAATGCGCGCATCCAGCTATCGGGAGATCATTTAATTAATAATAACATATTAATTAACTTCCTCCCCACTAACCTGATGGTTAGTGTGTGGTTACGCGCGGATTGAACAGCCGAGAATGCTCCCCCCTGATCGGACGGCGGGAGCGGGCCTCCACGGGCGGCCGACGAACCTGCTGCCAAGTTCGCCGGCGAGAGAGGGCCGCTGACAGCGACCGGGAAGGAGCTGCGCTCTTCGCGGCCGCGCGCCGGCAGTCGAGGGAGGGGGCGGCCGGGGAGGCCTCCCCTTCGGATGCCGACGACGAAGGAGTGTGGGGGGGGGGGGGGGGGGGGTTGGTCACCCCCTTATCCGCACGGGCGGCCGGGCAAAGGGGAGACCACCCCTTTGGTCGCCGACGGCCAAGGAGAGGGGGGCGGCCCGGTTGGCCGCCCCCCTTAGCCGCACAGGCGGCTGTGCAAAGGGGCGGCCGCCCCTTTGGTCGCCGGCGGCCGAGGAGTGGGGCGGCCCGGCCGGCCGCCCCCTTGGCCGCTTGGGTCGGCCGAGGAGGGGGCGGCCCGGTCAGCTGCCCTTTCAGGCCGTGCAAACGGGGGAGGGCGGCAGACATCCGAGGAGGAGGCCGGCCGCCCGTCGTCGGCGAGGTGCGGCGGTTACCCCACCATGCAGAGTGGGAACGGCGCGCAGGGATCGGGTGTGATGATCGCGCGCACGGTCAAACATATGATCCCCACTCCTTTTGGGTGAAGATCATGAGGGCGTGACTATGTGCACCCCTTATTTTCTATAAAACGAGGTTAATTCCTATCAATATATATCAATTAAACTAATTTCATGTACTCATTATGGTTTTCTTGCTTCTATAAAACTCAAGATGAGCCTAGATGAAAATGACAAGTATATAGTTGCAAGCATGCTGCTAGATTTATACACTTGGTTATGTGACAAAACTACTATATTTTGAAAGAACTAGACTTTTATAGTATTTAGAAAAGCGCTTTTAACCATCCAATCCATAGCTAGAATAAATTTGTTGTAACTAGACGCATTCTTAATTTACATTAAGTGCATGCGAATTTAAATTCTTAAACTAAATTAGGAACTATATTTCAGACACTGCATGCTTTTTATAGTAATGGGACACATGTCACATTGACATGAGGATTATATATCTTGCACAATTGAGTGTTTTCAAGTATATATGAGCGTATTATTCAATTGCAACCAAACACAATTGTGCACTGTTAGAGTGCTCGAAGCATCCGCGTGACCATGTAGTTTGGAATGGCCTACCCGTTGCCCCCAGCGGGGTATTTATAGGCGAAACCCTAAATCCCCGACTACGGGTTTGGATTCCTATCGGATCCTAACCAACCCGTTAAGTAGCTCATTAAGCACTAATATAAATATACCTCAACAATCTCCTCCTATATTATATATAAGTGTTAGCATAAGAAAGGTGCTACTTATCCAAAAGTTAATAATGACCAAACAAACAAGAGTTTTTCCAGAAAACAAATATGAGTTTTAGATGACAAAATACTAAACTCAAACCAAATGTTGCAAACATGAAAAAGCAATAAACTGGAAATCTCAAACCGATAATTGATCTAAGCGAAAAGCAGATCATCATCATCTGGGTCAAAATCAACTGTCTCTCCTCCAATCTCCACTTTTCCTGCAAACAATTACAACAGGAATGTCATGAGACAAATCTCTATGAATTCAAACATTTGCAGAAATAAAGTGATTAGTTCTAACAGCGGGTGAACTTAATACTCTAACTGGGAGGAAAGAATCCCAAAACAGCATCTCTATCTAACTTACACAAAATTAGATTAGTTGATTTCATAGAATCAAGTCATGTTCCTTCGATTATTAAGATTATTATTAACGTTCCACAAGTGTGTTATATCATCAAGTTTGGAATGATACAACAAGCTGTGACTATTATATCATCAAGTTTGGAATGATATAACTAATAATCATAATATCAGGACACATATCAGCAACCTCAGTACTCCTTTTTGGAATGATACCTAATTCAGCCTTTGACAAAGAATAGTTACGTAAGTCATCAAGTTTGGAATGACTGGCAACTGTCTCACCTCTAGCTTTCATCAGATAGCATCTGAAATACTTTAGTGTGCTCAACGTAGATGCTTGAATGTGAGCAGACAACGGTTCTTAAATTTAAAACATAAGCTAGGTATTAAATCCTCCTAAATGGACGTTAATCCATATCCCCCGATGTTTTAGATGTGAGAACCTTACATAAGCCCTTAGTAAGGACATCTGCTACATTATCTTTTGATCTCACGTCCAATAGGGAGATTATCCCCTGACTAGTGAGATAGGTCAACCAGGCCTGTTTCATCCTAAGTTGCCTTCGCTTGCCATTGAACAACGTATTTGTAGCAATGGTCTTTGTGGCCTGATTGTCACAATAAATCGAAATAGAGTGCATTTTCAGACTCGTCATTGGAATGTCCAATATCAGATCTCTTATCCACTCTGCTTCTTCTCCAGCTGAAGCGAGAGCATAGAGTTCCGATTCCATAGAGGATAGTGCAATGCACGATTGCCTCTTAGACTTCCAAGCTACAGCTGCTCCTCCTAGTGTAAACACAAAGCCACTAGTGGATCGACAATCAGCTATTTCCGAGCACCAAGATGCGTCGGAGTACCCTTCAAGCACTGGAGGATGCCCACTGTAACATAAAGCATACTTCTCAGTAAACTTTAAGTATCTCATTAGCCTGTCTAAGGCGTCCCAGTGGTCCTTCCCAGGGTTACTAGTGAATCTACTCAACATGCCGACCGTAAAGGCTATGTCAGGTCTAGTGCAGGTAGTAGCGTACATGAGACTTCCTATGAGTTTGGAATAATCCAACTGTCTGATAGCTGAACCTTCATTCGGTTTCAGTCTACTGTTATAGTCGTACGGAGTCTCAGCCTTTTGCTCTTATCATAACCCCACTTTTCCAGTAGATTCCTAATGTAGTGACTCTGACTCAGGGTAATACCCTTTTTTGTGAAGTTCACTTCCATTCCTAGGATGGTTTTCACCTCACCTAGGTCTTTCATGCTAAATTGTGCCGTCAAGGCAACTTTCACGTCTTTCACCTCAGACTGATCAGTGCCCAGAATTAGCATGTCATCAACGTACAAGCATATGATGGCTACTTTATTTGCACTTGTTCTAACGTACAGACATTTATCTGATAGGCTGGATTTGAAACCCAAGCCTTTTACACAGGTGTCAAATTTTTCATGCCACATTTTGGGTGCTTGTTTCAATCCGTAGAGTGACTTAATCAACTTACAGACCTTATTTTCTAGACCTTCTATGACGAACCCTTCAGGCTGGTGCATGTAGATCTCCTCAGTCAGATCTCCATTCAGAAATGCAGTCTTGACATCCATCTGATGAACAGTGAAATGTTCAATAGATGCTAGTGCGAGAAGAATCCTAATAGTCGCATAGTGACAGACAGGTGAGTATATATCAAAGTAGTCTACACCACTCACTTGAGTGAAGCCTTTGGCAACTAGACGTGCTTTGTATTTTGCGATACTCCCATCAGGATTTAGCTTCTTCCTCAGAACCCACTTATTGCCAATGGTTTTAGCCCCTTTGGGCAGATCAACCAAAGTCCATGTGTTGTTCTGCATGAGAGAGTTCATCTCTTCGTCGATGGCTTCTTTCCATAATAGAGAGTCTCTAGATCGCATCGCTTCCTTATAAGTGGATGGATCAGCTTCAACGTGGTAAGTCACGAAGTCTGTACCGAAGCTTTTAGGCATTTTCTCTCTACTAGATAGCCTTCTGGTATCTAAACCACTCGTGTCTACAGGCTCAGTGTCAGAGTTACGTTGTCCTGGCTCAACTAAAGGCTCAGTACTAGTGGCTGGCAGACCTGGCAGTGTCAGGTTCTTGTCCTTAAGGAACTTATCCTCAAAGAAGACAGCGTCTCTGGATTCTATTACAGTATTAGTGGAGAGATCCAGAAATCTGTCCGCAGCACTATCATCTGCACATCCTAGGTAGACGCATGTATTAGTCCTGGGTCCAATCTTTGCTCTTCTAGAGTCTGGTATCCTGACATAAGCGATACAGCCCCAGGTCTTAAGATTGTCAAATCGAGGAGGCCTCTTAAACCAAAGCTCGTAGGGTGTCTTAGTCAACTTTGCATGAGGAACTTTATTAAGAATATGATTTGACGTAAGGACGGCTTCACCCCAATAGGCCGCAGGCATGCCAGCAGTCAACAGCATGGAGTTCAACATTTCTGTTAAAGTCCTATTTTTCCTTTCAGCGATGCCGTTGGATTGTGGGGAATATGGAGCGGTGGTTTCAGGGATTATGCCATTGCTGGCAAGGAAATCTCTGAACTCCCCCGAGACGTATTCTCCTCCTCTATCACTTCTTAGTCTTTTTATTTTCATGTCAAGTTGATTTTCGACCCTATTTTTGAAAATACGAAATTTTTCAAATGCTTCATCTTTGGTTTTAAGTAGGTAAATGTGACTGAATCTAGAGTAGTCGTCGATAAAGGTTATCAGATACTTCCGACCGCCTCGAGTGACAAAACTTTTGTAGTCACAGATATCGGAATGTATTAACTCTAGCAATTGTGTGCTCCTAGAAACCTGACTAAAAGGTGTTTCTAGTTATCTTTGTTTGAGCACAAATTTCACATTTTTCAAATTTGGTTTTTGTGTCGAGGGGTATGTTGTGAGTTCTAGCTAGCAGGAGAAGTTTTCTGTAATTGACGTGTCCTAGTCTTGCATGTAAAGTCTTAGGATCTATCAGATTAGAATTAACCTGATTAACTACCTCGTGTGCTAGACTCAGCCTATACATCCCATTAACGACATATGCGCAACCAAAGTAATGTGAGTGAACCATAAGGGTTACCCGACCACCACTAATGTTAAAAGACATACCCGCATCGCACAACAGACTAATCGAGATTAAATTAGCAGCTAATGTCGGTATAAATTTAACATTTTTCAAAATGAGAGTTTTACCTGAGGAGAGAGTCAAGGTAGCGTTGCCGACCTTCAGCACGTCAGCTACAGCTCCATTTGCAACAGTGACAGTCTCTTGCACCTCTTGTGCATCCTCCAGAAGCTTTGGATTGTGGCAGACGTGACAGGTAGCGCCTGAATCGAGCCACCACTCTGAACTGGCCGTCCCGTTACCGACCATGGCAACAAAGTCGGTAGGCGCAGTGTGATGAACCATGTTGGCTTGATTATTGGTTCTTGGTGTGCTGGATTCGCCCCGTTTGGGCTGACGGCACTCGGAAGCGCAGTGACCCCACTTATTGCAGTTGTAGCACTTGCCTTTGAATTTCTTCTTAATTTGTTTGCTGGTGGCAGCAACTGCGGGTGCACTGGTCGGTGGGCGAGTCTTGCCAGGCTTAGGCTTCCGCTTAGGGTGCGTGATCATGTTAGCAGTGGAAGACTGCTTGCTGATCGTCTCTATAGCGTGCCTAGTCCGGTTCTCATCCTCAATGCAGATGAAGCGCTTGAGGTCTTTAAGACTCACCTGCGTCTTCTTCCGGTACATCTCTGTCTTGAAGGAATACCAGGCCGAGGGCAATTTGAAAATGATCGCCCCTGCAACAAATCCATCTGGCAGAGGGATGTTCTCACTGTTGAGCTTATCCACCAAATTTTCAAACTCAGCAACCTGTGGCAGAATTTCCCTTTCCTCAGTGAAGGTGAATGCCATAAACTTGTCCACCAGGTGCGTCTTGGACATGTTCTCCTCCTCCTTGAACTGCTCCTCTAGGGCTTCCCAGATCTCCTTGGCCCTTTGCATCTTGCCGTACGTCTCTGCAAGCCTGTTGGAGAGACAATTCAGGATGTAGTCTCTGCAGAAGTCCTCGTCGTTGACCCATTGATCTTCATCTTCGCTTCCTTTGAAATCTTCAAAGGCAGTCTGCACTGTGTAGAAGATGTTCAGGTACTTCATGCCGAACTGTGTGTTGCGCTTCCAGGCACTGAATTCGGCGTTGGAGAATTTTTCCAGCTTGATCATCGGCACAGGAGACGCGAGATTGCTTGGTTTCGACATTGTGGGTTCCTAACAATATACTTGGAGCGCCACTAGCAGTCTAAACAAGAGCAGTAAAACCAAGAAAGAAATCACCTGAGCCGCGGAGACGATGAATTCTTCAGATCCAATCCAGTAAAGGTGTTCTGCTCCTCCTTTCCGGCTAACTCACAGTCGCCGAAAGCTAGATCTCGATCAACAGGCTTCCACAACAAAGCTCAGTGCAGGCACAATGTTGGTGGAGTGGAGATTCGTCCAAGCTTAGTATTTCTCTGTTGATGCACTGATCAGTTTGCCGCAAATCAAGAAACAGCCAGAGCACGATCTCCTTTTTTTCGTTGATTGAGATTAATAAATCTCTTAGAATCTCCTAGATCTTCTTGTCCATCAACAGAGACAATAGGATCCACGTTTTCCCTTTACCGGAGGTAGCAGCGTGCGAGTGAGGAAGCAAAACAGCGGAAACTCCTTTGGCGGCGACGAGATCGATGCAGAAAAAGTCCACCAGTGGAAACTTCCTATTCCCGATCTGGATCCGGCAACACACCGTGAAGAAACGGCGATACGTCGCGAAGAACAAGAGCGACGAGTAACACAGAGAATCTGGAGCGCCTTCTTCGCGATCTATTAGGGCGACAGCGATCTACAGCAGAGGACTAGAGCCGGCGACCCGATCTACAGCAGAGAAGCGGCGGCGACCTTTCCGATCTACACGGAACACGGAAGCAATAGGATCGATCCCGATCTACAGCAGCAATGAAGCCGACGACCTTTCCGATCGATTCCAACAGAGAAGCGGCGGCTGCGATCCTGAAAAAATTCGGGAACAGCGGCTACAGCGATGCAGAGAAATCGCGATCTATCTCCGGCGGAATCGCAATCCTCTTTGCGATCGGATCCCGATCTACAACAGTGAAGCGCGATCGAGGCGGTCAGGTCTTCCTCCCGATGGCAAGCAGCGGCGTTTTCGATCTACTTCTTCGATCTCTTTCCGATCGGAAGAAAACGCACGGGAGCGGGGTCGGTCACGGGACGGGAGCGGGGCTAGGGCAACCTTCGAGAATGTTAGAGTGCTCGAAGCATCCGCGTGACCATCAAGTTTGGAATGGCCTACCCGTTGCCCCCAGCGGGGTATTTATAGGCGAAACCCTAAATCCCCGACTACGGGTTTGGATTCCTATCGGATCCTAACCAACCCGTTAAGTAGCCCATTAAGCACTAATATAAATATACCTCAACATGCACTTCATTACATTCAATTATGAGGGTGAGAATTTGGGCTGTGTGAACTCTAAATTCGCATTAGAACTTATGCATCCATTTCAAACCTAATTGATTGCATTGAAACCATTTATTCAACTTTTATAGGGGCGGATCCAAAAATTTCAACTATAGGGCCAAACATCGTCTTTCTTCAGTAAAAAAAAAAATCTAATTGCATCTACATTGTTGGAACCGTTTCTTCCTTAAGCTTTTTCACGTGTAAGCCGTTGAAATATATTGTCTTGAGGTAAAGAATCCAAATATGCCTTGCATATTGTAAACAATCTTGGGTACGAATTTGAGGAAGTAATGTAAATATTCCTTATAATAATTAATTTGTTGGAATAAAATTACAAAAACAATAAAAGTAAATTTCATATTATATTTTCCTAAGAAAAAATTTGGAAAAAATTCAACATTATGGGCCTATATAATTGTTAGAAAAAAACTATAAATTGAAATAAAGCTAGTATTTTGCTTATTGATTAACATTTTACAAAATTTGTAATGGCTATGTTGACTAAAAGAGTTTAGAGTATATGCAATATTTTCTGTATAGTATTGTCTAAAAAAAATAAAAAAATTATCACCTTAGAGATTAACACAAATAGAGACAACACCATATGCCAATAATTATTATATTTTGACAACAATTTTTAATTTTAGATAATATTTTCTCAAATGTTGTGAAACAAAAATATTGTAATGATATGAAGTGTAAAATATATATATATATATACACAAGTGAGAGGCACGGGCCTTCGGCCCTCGGCACATTCGGCAGGGGTGCGACAATCGGCGGGGGTGCAACATTCGGCGGGGTGCGACATTCGCCGGGGGTGCGATATTTGCCGGTGGTGTGACATTTGTCGTGGGGACGACATTTGTCGTGGGCGGCGACATTTGTCGTGCGCGATTACATTTGTCGTGGGGGCGTCATTTGTCGTGGGAGGCGACATTTGTCGTGGGAGTGACAGGCACGGGCCTCCGGCCCTCGTGCCCCGCGCGACAGTACCCAGTCGCGGCGCCGGGCTTCGCCCGCGCCCGGCGGGCTTCGCCCGCCCCGGCAGGCTTCACATCTATGCAATATGATATAGTATATATTTATATAATATATTATAAATATATATAATATATAAATATATATTAGTAATGAGAGCAACTGACAGCTGATAGGGTGTAATTAGAGCATTTGACATGATATTTTTTTGGACATTGTGCCTATAATATATTATAAATATATATAATATATAAATATATATTAGTAATGAGAGCAACTGACAACTGATTGAGTGTAATGAGAGCACTTGACATGATGTTTTTTTGGACATTGTGCCTCATAATTGTTTGCTATCAGCTTTATTTTAGAGGTGACTTTAGGGTGCAATTACATAAGTAACCTTTATTTTCAAATGTATTTGAATATTTCTTGAATTTATGTTAGTCTTAAAGTAAAAAGATTGAGGGTATATTAGGCTTTATGAATGTTGCACCAAAGAGAAGTTTTCTTTTATAGAATAGTATAGATATATATATATATCTTATTATATAAAATAATATAGTTATTTGGAGGCACACTATAGATCAAACACAAACCACTGGATCATGAGAGAGAGAGCATGAAATGAGGGAAGAGAGTTGTGAGAGACAGATGAGGAAGAGAGAGAAATAAAGAGAGAGAGAGTAGAGAGAGGGAGAGAGGTGGTGGGATTTCTATATATATATATACAAGTGACAGGCATGGGCCTTCGGCCCTAGGGGCATTCAGAGGGGGTGCAACAATCGGCGGAGTGCGACATTCGGCGGGGTGCGACATTCGGCGGGGTGCGACATTCGGCGAGATGCGACATTCGGGGGGGGGGGGGGGGTGCAACATTCGCCAGGATGCGACATTCACCGGTGGTGCGACATTTGTCGTGGGCGGCGACAATTGTCGTGGGCGACACATTGGTCATGAGTGGAACACTGGTCGTGGGTGAGACATTGGTCGTGAACGACGATATTTTTCAATGGGCTGCTACAATGGTCCTGGGTGGGGCCATTTATTGTGGGCGGCGACGTTGGTCGAAGGTGGCAGAAGATCTATTATTTTGGCAGGATTGTGTAAATTACATATGTGGGTATTCAATTTTGAATTTTTTTGAAATAAACAAAAGAAATAATAATCATTAAATTAAAAAATGAGGGGTAAAATGAGTATTAAGAATGTTGCACCAAAGCATGTTTTTCCTTTATAGAATAGTATAGATTATTATTATTATTCAAGAGAGAGTAGAGGAGAGTGTGAGGGAGAGAGAGAGCTACAGAGAGAGGGATTGATAAGAAGAGAAAGAGAGAGCGAAAATAATATTTTTACGTCAAATAATAATTTTTTACGATATAAATATTGTAATATTAATGTATATTTTTTACGATTATTTTGAGTACTCATATGTATATATTGCGGACATAACCTGCCTTGATACGGACGCAACTTGTAAACGCATCGAACCCGGGCGAACCCCGTGTCGAGGCGTCTGCAAGTTGCCCGCCTGGATGCGGCCAAAGGCCGCCCGAGAGCATTGAGCACGGGCGTAGCCCGTGCGAAGATGCTCGTGTGTGTGTCTATATATATATATATATATATATATATATATATATATATATATATATATATATATATATATATATATATATATATATATACACACACATATATACATACACACACGAGTGCCCGACACTGGGCTCCGCCCTTACTGCAAATCGCGACAGTACCCGGCCCGCCCCTACGGCCCCGCGCGACTGTACCCGGCCCTCCACTATGATCTCGCGCAACTGTACCCGGCGCGCCACTACGACCTCTCGCAACTGTACCCGGATATAATATATTTATATATAATAATGAATTATATTATACCTATATTTATATAAATTTTTTTTTAGAAAAATATGTTAGAATATTTAATTATATGTCCGCACGTGTCAGGACCGACTCGGAGCGACCCAACAGATTACGTGTTACTAGAGTGTAACGGCTCTACGCTGGAGATACTATATAAGGTCATTCCACACTGATGAGCCTAAGTGGACTATCTTGAGCGGAGCCTTTTACATTCTCAAGATATTCTTAGGGTTTTCCGCTCCTGCATCTGGCCGCTGCTCTGATTCTCCCGATCAAAAAAAATTTCGCCGCGGCTCTCGTCCCGTCCGCTACAGCCGGCGCTTCCGTGCTCGTGATCTGCAAAGGAGATCGCATCCTTTGTTTTTCTCTGGAGTGGCCGCCGGATCGCAAGAAAGGAGGAACCGAGATCGGCTTTTTTCCGCCGTTCGTTCTTGCGCCTCTTGCGAAAATCTCTCTGCACCCGATCGCTATTTCTCAGATCTACCGCCATTCACGAATTTTTAGCACCGAAGAAGACGATTCTCGCCCGGTTTCTCTGTGCGCCGAAGCCGACTGAGAGTTTCTTCGCCTGCAGATCGTCTGTCGTCGCATCTTGAGGAAG
Organism: Platanthera guangdongensis; assembly: GCA_039583875.1. Classification (NCBI taxonomy): domain Eukaryota; kingdom Viridiplantae; phylum Streptophyta; class Magnoliopsida; order Asparagales; family Orchidaceae; genus Platanthera; species Platanthera guangdongensis. The sequence goes on along the minus strand of CM077159.1, from coordinate 166,720,000 downwards.
GAGGAATCGCAGGTTCTCTCCGCCGTCAGGGATCGCTGCTTCTTCACACCTGATCGCGAGTCGAGGACTTCTGGAATTAGGTCGGATCCGGCCACCTCCGTGCAGATCCGGCCACCTCCGGCCAGATCCGGCCAGATCCGGCCACCTCCGTGCAGATCCGGCCACCTCCGTGCAGATCTATTCTCTTATTGTGCCGATCTACCTTATGTGCTGCAAATCCTACAGTAACTGTCTTATTCGGCCTCTTGTGCGAAGATCCGTCCATCTCCTTTTCTGATCTGGCCGCCTCATATGCTCTTGCTGAAATTTTTTTTTTTTTTTGGAGATCGTCCAGATCTATCCCTTTTTGCATGCTTTGATTTCCAGATCGACATCGAATTTACAGTTCCGTTTCTCCAGATCTACTGCGGAATACAGATTCTATTTGGAGATTCAGATCTAGATTAGTGAGATTCTTTTGCTTTTAACCGTCGAGAGGATCCCATCCTTCCTTCCATGGTGTTCTAAGACCACTTTGGATTTTCTGGATGTTCTTCTCTTGATCGAGAGGCACAACATCTAAGGGTCTAGTGACAAATCTAGAATTAATCCGAGTTTATTCCTGCAAGAAAGAGCCAAAGAGGAGCAAAACTAAGTTGATCTGAAAGAACTTTTCTTGGTGATTGTGTTCAGCCGGAGAGGAGGTGCATATAACTCTTGGATTGGATCCGAAGATTTTTTTTTGGCATCTTCACACGGCTCAGGTGACCTCGTTCTAGCATTTTTAATTTCTGTTTAAATCTAGAGATATGTCGAAGAAAAGTGCGCTCGACACAATAAAATTGCAATCGTTCGACGCCTCTGACTTTCTCAGTTGGAAAATTTAAGTCCAACTAGAAATGAAGGAACGCGAGATATCCTATACTGTTCAGAGCGACTTTGCTTCTACCGTCGAGGACGTGGACGAGTACCAGTGGAACAAGGATGAAGATTTCTGCAGGGATTACTTGTTAAATTCTCTGAATCCCCGACTTGCGTTGACCTACCACGCATACAAATCTGCAAAGGAAATATGGGATCGACTGAACGCGCATTTCCAGAAGGAGGAAGGATTGTCAAAGTCGCTCATTGGAGAGAAGTTCTTCAACTTCAGATTCAAAGCGAACGTGTCTATCACTTCTCAACTTTTGGTGCTGGTCAACCTGCGTCAGAAGCTGGATGATGATCATTCGAAGATGGACGACAGCCTCTTTGTGTACATGATCCTGAGTAAACTGCCTCCTGAATGGCTCTTTTTCAAGACCGAGATGCACCGACTGAAACAGAAGATCAGTTGGGACGAACTCAAAAGGTTAATCCATATTGAGGACCAAAACATTGCTGGGAAAAGCTTGGAGCAGGTTGCGCAGCCCTCACAGGCTGTCAACTTCGTTTCACGTCCAAGTAAGCCTTCTTAGAAGCCCCCGGCACCTAAGGGTGATACTCCAGCACCGTTGGCGGTCAAAAAGCCTTCTCTTAAAAGGAAGAAGGGCAAGTGCCACAACTGCGGCAAATGGGGTCACTGGGCCGCTGAATGCAGGGGTCCAAAGAAGCTAAAAGAGGATGCCCCACAAAATGTGCCGCACATGGTGGTCGACAACTCCGATCCTAAGTCCTTCGTGGCTATGATTGGGAGTAGTCACCGCAGTGCGTCTTCTGAGTGGTGGCTGGACAGTGGTGCTACCTGTCACGTCACAAATGATAGGAGTCTTCTCTCAAAGGTCACAGCAGTCAAGGACAGAGTCGAAAATTGCAATGGAGGAGCGACTGATATTACTCACGCTGGGACTGCAAAGCTAGTGCTCTCTTCAGGTAAAACTTTAATTTTGTAAAATGTTAAAGTAGTTCCTAATTTAACTACGAATTTGATTTCTATGAGTTTGCTTGATAAAGCTGGAATGTCTTTCACAACCGTGAACGGTAGAATGACATTAACTGTTATCTCACTATTTTGGTTGTTTGCGCTTACCTGATGATCAATGGTATGTATAGATTTAGCCTAGATAACGAGTGCATAAATCAAGTGAGTTCAACTCTGATTGATCCAAAGTTATTACACAATAGACTTGGACATATCCACTATAAGAAAATGCGAGATCTAGCTAAAAGTCAAAACATTCCATTAGATCTTTCTATTCAGTTTGATAGGTGTGAGGTTTATGCCCAGACTAAGATCACTAGAAACCCTTACAAAACAGTTTCTAGGAGCACACAACTTCTGGAGTTGATACATTCCGACCTCAGTGACTTTCGTAGTCACGCCACTAGAGGGGAAAGGAAGTATCTAATTACATTCATCGACGATTTTTCCAGATATTGTCATGTTTACCTATTGAAATCGAAAGATGAGACATTCGAGACCTTTAAGATCTTCAAATCTCGGGTAGAAAATCAATTGAATGTAAAGATTAAGAGACTTAGAAGTGATCGAGGAGGAGAGTACACTGCAATTGGGTTTAAGGACTTTTGTGCCTCTGAGGGTATAATCCTAGAAACCACACCTCCTTACTCACCCCAGTCGAATGGTGTTGCTGAGCGTAAGAATAGAACTTTAATAGAAATGTTGAACTCCATGCTCCTCACAGCTGGCATGCCTAATTCTTTTTGGGGGGAAGCAGTCCTAACTGCAAATCACATTCTAAATTGAGTGCCTCAATCAAAGCTCAACTCTACTTCATATGAGTTGTGGCATGGTCATCCTTGTAGATATGACACTCTAAAGACTTGGGGTTGTATCGCTTATGTAAGGATACAAGACCTTAAGAGACCAAAGGTGGGACCTAGAACAACGACCTGCGTTTATCTAGGTAGTGCAGAAGATAGTGCAGCTGACAGGTTTCTGGATCTATCCACTAATACAGTGATAGAATCTAGAGATGCTATTTTCTTTGAACACAAATTTATCAAAGATCATGGCTTGACCGTCTCCGGGTCTACTGACATGATTTCAGAATCTACTGAAGAACCTGAAGCTGGCCCCTCTGACACTGCTCCCCAACCTCTACAGGTGGAAGCTATTCCTCTTAGAGTATCTACAAGAGACAGAATCCCTAAGGATTTTGGTGAGAATTTCGTCACCTACCACTTAGAGGATGATCCATTCTCCTATCAGGAAGCAATGCGATCTAGAGATGCGTTAATGTGGGCAGAAGCCATCGATGATGAGATGAACTCGCTGCTACAAAACAACACTTGACATCTAGTTGACCTGCCGAAAGGAGCTAAAGTCTTAGGATGCAAGTGGGTACTGAAGAAGAAATTGCACATTGATGGGTCTATAGCCAGATATAAAGCACATCTAGTAGCTAAGGGTTATAAACAACAGGGGGGAATTGACTATTTTGACGTCTATTCACCTGTGTGTCACCTGTCCACTATTAGGATTCTTCTTGCCTTTGCTTCTATCGAGAACCTTTTAGTTCATCAGATGGATGTAAAAACAACCTTCTTAAATGGAGAGCTTGATGAAGAGATCTATATGACACAACCTGAAGGCTATGTGCACAAGGATCTAAGAGACAAAGTGTGCAAGCTCGATAAATCGATCTATGGGCTTAAACAAGCACCTAAGATGTGGCACATTAAATTTGATCAAGTGGTAAAGAGCGTTGGATTTCAGTCCAGTCTCTCAGACAAGTGCCTCTACTACCGCTCGATGACAAATCAAACAGTCATCATATGCCTATATGTGGATGACATGTTGATTCTGGGATCAGATCTTGCCGCAGTGAGGGATACTAAATCCGCTCTCGCGAAAGCATTTGACATGAAGGACCTTGGTCCCGTAGATACCCTACTAGGTATGAAAGTTAGAGTAGATAAGGGATGTGTCACTCTAAGTCAGGCTCATTACATTGAGCAAATCCTCACTACTTGGGGTTATAAAGACTATCGGCCTGTTGAAACACCAATCGATCTTAATGTCAAGTTGAGTCCGAATGAAGGGACCAGTGTTGATCAAGTAAAGTACTCAAAGATCATTGGAAGTCTCATGTATGCCACAAGCTGCACTAGACCAGACATTGCTTTCTTGGTAAGCATGTTGAGTCGTTTTACCAGTAGTCCAGGCAAAGAGCACTGAGATGTCTTAGATCGGCTGATGAGGTACCTGAAAGGTACTAAAGACCACGCTCTGTGCTACACTGGTTACCCTCCTACGTTGGAAGGATACTCTAATGCCTCCTGGTGTTCAGAAGTTGGGAACAGCAAGTCCACTAGTGGATTTATTTTCACTTTGGGTGGCGCTGCAGTCACTTGAAAATCCAAAAGACAGACTTGTATAACTTTATCGTCTATGGAAGCCGAGCTGTTTGTCTTAGCCTCAGCTGTCGAAGAGGCAGATTGGATCAGGAATTTGATTCTAGACATTCCCTTGTATAGACTTCAAGTCAATTCTTTGAGCCTGTATTGTGATAATCAAGCAGCAGTTCAAGTCGTGAAAAATGTCTTTTTTTTAATACTAAAAGACGACATGTACGACTGAGACACGCTCTACTGAATTATCTGAAAGAACAAGACATTATCACTTTGATCGATGTGCGATCGAAAGATAATCTGGCTGATCCACTGACGAAAGGAATGTCTAAAGACTGATCAATCAAAACAGTGGGGGAAATGGGACTCAAGGCGATTTGAGTTCAGCCTTAGTTGAAGGATAGACGATTTAGTTCACCCTTAGTCCTAATGTTTTGATTTTTCCACTTTCCTTTGTCAAAGCAAGCGTGTTGTGCTCCGCTGATGTTCGGGGTTGCTGAGTACGAATCTGGTGAGTTGTTTCATTCCACATTTGATGTTAATAACTTCCACTGGGTTCGTCTTCCTTATCTAGGAGGAGAGTGTTATTCCACTTTTGATAACACAATCCGACTAGGTTTGGCTCTTCTTCTTCTGTTTATTGGTTCCATTCCACATTTGATGAGTTCCAATTGACTTTAGAAGAACAGTAACCGTGACATTCCACATAGGAACACAGATACAACTGCGGTGTCCAGAAGTCCATAACATCATTTTTTTGAAAATAGATAATGGATTCTGAGATAGAACCTAAATACTCTACTCATGCTTACTCATATTGTACTACGTTCATATAAGTAGAACTCGATACTTGTACATTTTTCGAGGTTGAATTCATTCTGAATGAACTTCTCTGTTGGAAATTACAGGAGCTGCTGCTGATGGAGGAGCACTTGCCGGTTGGGATCCAGATGAGGATGACCTACTGGACTCTGATTTCTAGAGTATAAATTGGTTTTTCTTCTGCTTAGAGCACTATTTAGCTCTCTTTGCTTTCACTTGTTTTGTTTGGACTTTTTTGCTCTTTAGTTGGTCATGAGACACTTGGTGTTCTGGTACCTGTGCTGTGATTGTACTTTAGACTTTGCTATGATGCTGCTGAGATTTCCTGTTTATTCTTATGCACGCATACAACTGTTTTACTTAACGTCCAATATGTTTTGACAAGTGTGATGGGCACGGTTGTGAGTGCTTCATATTCGGTTGAACACTTCACACACCACCCTTTTTCCGACGTCGGGTTTACCGCGGACATAGGAGGAGATTGTTAGAATATTTAATTATATGTCCGCATGTGTCAGGACCGACTCGGAGCGACCCAACAGATTACGTGTTACTAGAGTGTAACGGCTCTACGCTGGAGATACTATATAAGGTCATTCCACACTGATGAGCCTAAGTGGACTATCTTGAGCGGAGCCTTTTACAAAATACACAAAATATAATAATATAAATATAAATTATTAAAATTATTATCACAATTGTCTACTTGCCTCATTGGATTGAGTTGTTCCTCCTGTCCTTGAGGTACTGAGATCGAAACTGGATATCCGTGTTTAAATTAAAATTTAATTTTAAAAACCAGCCGTCCGATTTTTTAAGAGTTATAGGAGCAAAATCGTAATTTCACATAGCTTTAGGACACCCTAGTAGTAGGTTTAGGAGACCTACTAAAATGTAGAAAGATGAAATGATGTTATTGTGCTCGATCAAAGCTTTTGAAATTTTGAACTCATGATATTCACAATCACAATATTTATTTATATATGGTAAAGATATATATATATACATATATATTTCTAATTATGTTTTAAAAAACCATATAATAATATAAATAGATGCAAAAGTCATCTGTATATGTTTCATAAACTGATATTAGTCATTATTATTTATGGTGATTGTTAAACGCACATCAAGTTTGGCTATCCGCAAACATTTGATATCCGCAAACACGTGTTTTTCAAATTGGATATCCGCAACCATAATTGATAGCCGCAAACAACTTTTTTTTCAAATTTGATATTCGCAAACATATATGTTACAATTGCTCATGAAAAAAGACCAGATGGAGACACTTTGTGGTGCATTTTTAGAGCATCAATTACCTCATAAAAAAAACAAGTATCACAAAACAAACGTTAATGTTGACTAGTTAATGTTGATTAGTTATAAACAAAAGAGAAAAGAGATGTGTTCTTCATGCGTCAGATTCTAGAACAATTGGAGTTGATTTCATAATTATCATTCAAAATAATAACCTCCCAAAACACTTCTTCAACTGATTGCAAAGGAATGCAATATGCAAGAGCTTCTTCCCTAATCCCGCTTCCTCTCTCTGTTTTCCCGGCCACCCTTGGCCATTCTTCTTTTGTTTTATCCCTGCCTCCCTCTCTTAGAGTGTTACACATTCACACACAATACACGCACATATGCAAACCCACATAACAATCACATACAAGCACAACCATACACACACACACACACACAAACCACGTGCACATATATACATATATAAATTCAAAAAAAGTACTCTAAACCATCTATTGCAACCAAGTAAAACAACAAATCTTTTTAAAACTTCAAGAGCTTCATAATACTACACGAATACACACACATAACAAAGCTACCAATATTTCTTAACACTTCAAGAGCTTCACAAAATATCAAAAAATGCTACCATCTCTTTGGAGGAACGAAAAGAAGAGAAAATCATTATACCTAACTGGAAGGAGGTGATACGGAGGCAGTGGAGCAGTTAACCAATATGAAAACCTAAAGATGCGGCTCTGCATCTGGAGGAAAAAAACCGGAATTAGGGATTTGGTGGAAGCCGCCTTTCACGAATAGGAGGAAGAATACCTTGTAGACACTGGAGGAATAAGCTCTTTGCTGACATCGCGGAAAGAGGAGGAAGAAAGAGCGACACTTGGCTTGATTAGGTCGTCCTTGGCCGAAATAGAACAAGAGCGGCTTGAATGTGGGAGAATAGGAGGACCGCCTTGCAGATGTGGAGAGGAGCGGCACTTGGCTTGATTAGGTTCACCGTCGGAGGAATGGCGAGGAAGTCGGGCATGTGTGGGAAGAGGGTTTGCGTACAATCTATTTTCCCTGAAAAGAGGGTTTGCGGCGGAGGAATCGCTTCCGTGGGGTGCGGCGCATGAGCGAGGAGTGCGGTTATTAAAACCGTATGCCCTAAAAAAAAAGGCTTCGAGTGTTTGCGTTTAACAAAAGAGGGTTTGCGTTTAACAATCGCCTTATTTATTTATTTGAAAAAGATAAAATTTAGACAGCAACTTTCTTATCTCTATAATAAATAAATAAAAATAAAAAGGAGTCCAACAGAATAAACCATTTCATTTATTGTTAGTATTGCTATATATATAAAGCCATACTCCAGCTGTGCTACATCCTGTCAATGCATGCCAGCTGGAGAGATAGAAGCAGGCCACTTTCAAACCGAGCTGTAGAGAATTGGACGGCTGTCGTCGTCCCATTAGGAGGAGAAGTGATCGGATGCGTGTGTTTATTTCCTAATATTATCATGTGCTATTTAGAGTCATTTATCGGGATCTCCCTTCTAATTTTGCCAAATTATTGACAATAAGTCTTTTATTTTCAAAATTACAAAAACTTCTCATAAAATTTTCATTACATTACAAAAACCTTTCCTGAAGTTTTAGGCTTCGTTTTGGGAGGACTTATTTTCACCGTCAAGCGGTCATGACCGCATGAACCGGGACTTAAATAAGTCCCGGTTCATGCGGTCATGACCGCTTGACCCGGTGAAAATAAAGTCCTCTCAAACGAAGCCTTAATTTCATAACATCCATGCACAAAAACGCCCCCCTCGATGTACAGTGTCCAAAAAAATATTTTTCTTCATGAATGCAATGAAACGAAAAGATCAGAGAAAGTTTTGATAATGAAATGAAAACTTAAAAGAAATTTTTTGTAATTTCGAAAATAAGAGATGCTGTCACTAATTATGCTAGTTTACAGGTGAGATTTGAGTAATTATTTTGTGCTATTTATTATATTAGATTATTATTATTATATAATAATTGTTTAACAAGTGGCTAACAAACATTGTGAGTGCAAATCTAACGGTCAGGGAGATATATATAAAGGCTCTATTTATTTGAGAGTTTTAGCACCATTTCAATGCATGCGACCAGAGATAGATATGTATGCCAAAAACTTCATTTTAACTCTCATTTTCAGTGCAAGGTGGGAGCTTGTCCAAAAACCAAGTCTACTCACAATATAATAATTACAAAATAAATAAAAATAACAATAATATAACATCAAGACTCCTTTTGGCACTGTAATGGCGGTCGAGAACATGAGGGGTTAAATTGTCATTCGTTAATGTCCATCTAAGAAATTTCATCCACTTTTTTGTTCAAATGAATGATATTTGTTAGATGATTCTTAATGAATGACAATTTAACCCATGCGTTTATGACCGCTGCCACCGTGGAGTCAAAGTGGGCAACAAAAAAGTCCAAAAAGATCTACATCTAAAGGGAAATTTCTGGTCCGATCGGCAGACCTAGAGAAAGGTCCGCCCACCTCAATTATAGTGATTTTAAGTCAACCAAATTTTTTTTCTACAATAAATTATAAAATATGAATCAATATTTTTTTTGCATCATTTTAATAGGGCGCTGCGATCCGTACCGCAGTTTTAGCTATTCGCACCGCACTCTCCTAATTTTTCGTGCCTTTTGCAAATATGTCTTGTACATGTATTTTTAGAAAAAGTATTCAACACAAAAGTTGTAAATCTCGACGAGATTTACAACTTTCATGGTGAACATTTTTCTTAAAAATGCATGTACAACACGTATTTTGAAAATACGTCCAGATTTCACGCATTTTAGAAATACGTCTTGTACATGCATTTTTAAGAAGTGTTTAACACAAAAGTTGTAGATTTCGTCGAGATCTACAAGACGTATTTTGAAAATACGCCCAGATTTCGCGCCTTTTAGAAATACGTCTTGTACATGCATTTTTAGGAAGTGTTTAACACAAAAGTTGTAAATTTCGTCGCGATCTACAACTTTCGTATTGAACACTTTTCCTAAAAATGCATGTACAAGATGTATTTTATAAAGACGTGAAAAATTAGGAGAAAGTGCGGCGCGAATAGCAAAAACTGCAGTGCGGATAGCAGCGCCCTTTTAATATCCTATTTTTCTATAAAAAATAATATTTTAAAAAATCCGACTGACGGGAATACGGGATATCATTTTCTTATTATTATTATTTTTAAATTCTGAATTTTTCTGGCTGTCTATCTGTAATCTCAAGACTTGATAATATTAAAATAAAATTTATTGATAATAAAATTAATTTATTGATAATATTAAAAGCAAGAATAATGACGCAAATATGTCCTACGTGGCCATCCGCAAGAGTTTGTTTGAGGGGAGTTATTTTAACCGGTCAAAGGATTTCAAGTAAGATGTTTGGCAGAAACAGTAACGACAAGCAATAAACATTCTCGGGCTTCAGATATTCCAGAGTCCGAGTGAATAATCCGCGAGCCTCTGAAGCTGTTAGTCACTTAGAAATTTTTTAATATATATTATTATTTTTTATTTTATTTAGGATGATGTTATTAGCAGTCCTCATAACATCTAAAATAACTATTTACAGTTATAAAAACACTTAAATGCATTAAAATACAAATATGAATAGACTGCCTTTAACTGTTATAGGACTTCCTATAACATTGCCTAGGCTGCAGTTCAACTTATTCAAAATTTTAAATTAAATAATAACATTCAGCTAACAAATTAATACTTAAGAAGCTCAGATGAACACCACGGCTTAAGGCTACATTTGGTTCGGTGGTAGTGGATGCATCCGGTGAGTCGAAACGCCATATTGGAACCGTAGGGGAAGAGGTGAGGGTCGAAACGGAGCGGATCAGAGCCGTTTTCTCCTTGCTGCGGGTGCAGACGGAGCAAACGCCGCCGACGGCCATTTGTTTACCCGCCGTCCGGCGGCGTTTGCTCCAAACGGAGGTGGCGAAACGCCGAACTAAACGAAGCCATAAACGGAAACAGTGGCGGGTTCTCCACTCTTGTACCATAATATGGGTGGTCAGTTTTTGGTTCGGAAGCCCGGACCAACGGGGAAATAGGAAGAGTTAAAATAAGATAATTGTTATGAGGTGCAAACTAATTTTATGAATAAATCAAAAATTTATATGTACAAATCAACTTATTACTTACAATTCAAAATAAAATCTTTTTAAATTGTTTATCAAAAAAATAAACTAATAATTTAACATCAATATCACAAACATATCACAAACTTTTGGGCACAGGGGTGGTTCGTTTAGCGATTTTGCTCAGAAACCAAGTTGAAGCGAACAGTTAAACCCTAACCTATGCCATAGTTCGGTCTTGACGTACATGTTAAAACAATGAGAAAATGATCAATGCATACGTAATGCTTGAACATTAGCACAACTAGAGATATGAACTAATTCATTACAAATGCATTTGGCGGGGGCAGATACCACGTGGTGGTGCCGACCGCACTGCCCGGTCGCGGCCGCGTGGGATCCGCCCCACCTAAAATTTCCGCGGACTTTAAGTAGAAATTGACCGAGCGGTGGCCTCCGTGCGGATTGACTCTCTGGAAAACCAGCGGAGCCAAACCAGATCTAAACCTATAGTAATGACCTTGAGATTGTTGTTAGATCAATTCATTTGCTTCAGCTAGTTCAATTTGGCCACTAATGCATCTATATCAATCCTGTTGGGAAATTATTGAAGATGAGTTTCTTTCTGTTAATGATTTTGTGATGGTGGGAATCTTAGGCTTCCTTTGTTTGGACATTTTTTTTTCTCTTTTGTGTTATCTAAATAAATGCAAGTGTTATATTTTTAACTGTTTGAATAACCTCCATTTAGGGTCACAAATCCCCCAAAAGGCCGTTTTATGCCTGATTCTAACCGTGGGGAAGAAACTTTATTTAAGAACATTGTTTTACCCTTAGCTTCAACTACTCTATCTTTAACTACAACCACTCACTCAAGCAGACCCTTAATCAATATCACACATCTACCTTTTCTCCACTATTCCCAAAGAAGGCGATGCTTCCAAAATCAGACAATTTAGACCCATCAATTTTTGCAGAATTCACACATCCCTTTTATAGGGCATCAACGAAAAGAGGAGAAAAAACAAATAAAATGACCTAATCCCAGATCCGCCGGCCCAGAGGAGTGGACAGATCATGGCTGGAAGCTTGGACGGTTGCTGAAACCACCGGGAAGGGGCTCGCGACAGCGGACGTGACTGAAACTGTTGCCGAAACCGTCGGGGGGGGGGGGGGGGGGGGGGGTCGTGTCCTGCAATTATGCACGGACGTTGCTGATTCGGCTTTTCCGGTGAGGAGGCTCGTGGCGTGCGGTTGAAGCCCTGGTGGTTGCTGGTGGTGTTGTGTGGCTGAAATAGGCGAGAGTTGAGCGTGAAATCCGCGTGTAGCCGAAGATGCAGATTGCAGGGAGGGCGCTCGTGCCGGCCGAGGAAGAAGACGTCAACCATCTTGCTTTTTTTTAATCTCTTTTTTTTGTTTCTTTTCCTCTTTTTTTTAAAAGGCTTAAAAATAACAATAATGATACTAAAACTACACACGCAGGCGTGAAACAAAATAAAATTGACCAATCATAAAAATTGCAAAATAAAATAAAATGCAATAAAATATGTTAATTGATTCAGAGCCGGTAGGGTTCCGGTCGGGGGCTGCTCCAGATACTTCTTTGTCGACCAGATCCGAGCTGGTCTCAACCAACTCTCCCCCTCTTGAATTCACTCATCACTGGTGACTGGTGAGTGCTCTGAGCGGTGTTGTAGAAGATCAACATCCATGCATTATAACTCCTCGGCAGAGACCTAAGTAGTCTCGATTTCTGGTCTGCCATGCCAACGAACTAAGTACTTTTGAAAACCTCCATCAGTGGTGGTCACTGTCTCGTCGTCTAAGATCTGCTCGGGAACCAAGATATGTCGTGGAAGCCTGTCAGCAACTCTAGGAACTGGTATAGTAGTATCACTCGGTGTCACATGCTCTACCTAAAACTGTCAGTGGGAAAATGAAGAACTGCAGATGACGTGTCAGTACTGAATGATTGTCGGTATGTCCTGAATATGGTTCCTCACTATCACTCACCAACCCAGAAGAATCAAATGAAGGAAAATTCACAGGAAAATCTAAAGTCTCAAGTGAATATTCGTGGAATAAAGTCAGAGCAGCAACATTAAAAACTGGATTTGCTCCCCAAAAGGAAGACAACTCAAGTTCATATGCATTTTGCCAAATCCGCTTTACCCCTTTAAAGGGGTCTATTGTACGGTCAACTAATTTCTTTACGGTACCAGAAAGTAACTGTTCTGGATTTAGCCGAACCATCACCAAGTCATCCACTTTGAAACTTATATCCTTTTTATGCTTATTTTCTTTAGCTATATATAAATTATAAGTACTATGCAATTTTCGCACAATTTTCTTATGCAAATCATGCAAATGCAATGCATAGTCATGCACAAACTGACTAATTCTAAAAATGGGTGGCAGTGATGCTAGATCTTGCGGCACTCGTGCAGTGTGACCATGAATAACCTCACCTGGAGATAAATCCGTAGATCTATTCTTCGAAGTATTACAGGCCAACTGAGCATGCATAAGAACTAGATCCCAATTCGCTTGATGATCTCCTACCAAACAACGCAGTAAATTCCCTAAACCCCTATTTACAACATCAGTCTGACCATCAGTCTGCGGATGATAAACGGTTGAAAAAATATGCTCAAATCCTATCACCTATGTGCTCAATTGAGATAACACGAGGGTGACTCGAATAAGGGCATCAACAACCATATTCTCCATTCCCTTGCAGTGCTTAAGAACGAAGGAATACTCTTGTAGATATGATACCCACTTATCCTGTTGAGGCTTCAAATTTTGTTGCAAATTGATATAACGTAATGCCTGAAGATCGGAATGGAGGACAAACTCATTGGACAACAAATAATGCCTCCAGTGATGCAACGTTTGCACAATTGCATAGAATTCATGCTCGTAGTTGGAATAATTTTACTTCGGGCCTGAAAGCTTTTCACTGAAAAATCCAATGGGGTGATCTTCTTGACTAAGCACTCCTCCTATCCCAACCCCTATAGACATCACAGGAAACCTCAAACACTATACCAAAATCAGGGAGTCTTAGGACATGTGTGGTGGACATCTTATCCTTGATGATCTCGAATGCTCTGGCGGCTGAAGATGTCCACTAGAACTTCCCTTCTTGGCACACACAGTGACTGGAGCAAGAATAACACTAAAGTATTTAATGAATCAACGATAAAAAGTGTCTAATCAATGGAAACTACGAACCTCGTGAATGTTCTGGGGTGTAGGCCACCTACGAATCACTCGTAATTTCTCGGGATCTATAGTGATATCAGCGGAGCTCATTATATATCTAAGAAAGATCACAGACTCGACCATAAAAACACATTTCTTCAAATTGATGTATAGTCACTCGGCTCGCAAGAGCTTGAAGATTGTATGTAGGTGAGTCAAGTGCTCACTATCAGTCCGACTATATATCAAGATGTTGTCAAAGTATACAACTACAAACTTCTCTATATAAGGCCTGAAGATCCGGGTAATCATCCGAGCGAAAGTACTAGAGGCATTGGATAACCCAAAATGCATCACAAATCACTCATAAAGTCCGTCCTTGGATTTGAAGACAGTCTTCCAATAGTCTCCTTTGCGGATCCAGATTTGGTGGTATCCATCACGAAGATCGATCTTCAAAAAGATCGATGCCCCAATCAACATATCTAACATGTCATCTATTCGGGGTATCAGGAAATGATATTTCATCGTGATCTTGTTGAGTTTGCCATAGCACATGAGCTAATTGTGACATACGATTTTCATAAATAAAGAAGAACATTTAATTACATTTAAAAACGCACCAAATAAGTCACACATTATTTATTTTATGACTCAAAAAATAAAAAAAAATGATTTGAAAGGATTGCAAAATCATACCAAAAGAAAGTTTGACAACACAATATAGATTAACGGTGTTAAACGTACAAATTAAATATAATAAATTTAAGAAAAAAACAAAAATGTTGTCAAAAATTCAGTGGTGAAATTTATAGATGAAAAAATAGGTTGCTTTCAAGACATCAGTTATGTTTTCAAATTTAAGAATAAGTAAAAAGAACGTACTTGAAGTATCAAAAGATCGTGCGCCTCCAAATAAAGAATCTTGGCGGTGGAAAGAGAAAATACAAGACAAAATGAGGTCAAAGAAGACCAGTTATAAATCACTCTACGCTTGTAAAAATGATGAAAACTTAGCTAAGTATAAAGTCGTAAAAACAGAATCTAAAGATGTAGTAGGTAAAGTAAGAAGTCAAGCTTATGCAGAATTGTATAAGCGACTATATACCAAAGATAGAGAACGTGACATATATAACATTGCTCAAGTTAGAGAAATGAAGATGTTAGGAAGGAGAAGGAGAAGAGAGAAGATCTAAGGTGAACTAGAGAAATTAGGGTTGAGGAAGGAGGAAATGGGAAATACCTGAATAATACTTTTCATATCCCTCCAAAGAGGGGATCCGGTATATTTATACCCGGACCCAGGGCCGTCCGGCCCCAATGGGGGCTGAACCAACTTGGTTCAGTCCCCCCTTGGGCCGAAACTTATGAAGAGGGGGTTGAACCAATTGGTTCAGCCCCGTTGTCGCCTCCGTCACACCTCAGCCGCCGCCTGTATTGCCGGCCAAATAGCCGGGCCTCGTCCGGGGGCGTAACATTCCCCTCCCCATCAAAAACCAGCTTGTACCCAAGGTGGTAATCGGGGTAGAGCTCCCGAAACTCTAGCAAATCCACCCAGGTGTTGTGCTCTGTGCCGAGATCCTTCCACTTGACCAGTAGCTCAGGACAGTACGCCGTGCTGCGACGCTTCCACTTGATCAAAAGTACGTTGTCAGGAATTGGGCGCAGCTCGCCCCCGCTAGTAGCTTCTGGCAAACAAGGGCTGACCTGGACAGTGTCACCAATCTTCCGCTTCAACATGGATACGTGAAAAGTGGGATGTATCTTGGACCCTTCAGGTAGCGCCAACGTACAAGCAACTGGTCCCACCCGCCGGGTGATCCGAAATGGACCACAATAACGGGGTGCCAACTTCTGATTCGTCCGCCGTGCAACGGACAACTGCCGATAGGGGCGGAGCTTGAGAAAAACCTCGTCCCCCACCTGAAATTCCCGCTCGGTGCGATATCTGTCCTCCTGTGCCATCATACGATCCTGTGCCGTCCGGAGATTCTCCCGCAAGGTAGCAAGTGTGCGGTCAGGTCACGGAGTGCTCGGTCAACTGCTGCCACTGCCGTACCACCCGGCTCATAACTGCTCAGAGAAGGAGGCGGCCACTAGTAGACCACCTCAAAGGGAGTCAGCTTGCTGGCTGAATGATAGGAAGTGTTGAAGCAGTATTCAGCCCAATGCAACCAACTCGTCCACGTGCGCGGCTCGTCCATGACGAAGCATCAGAGGTAGGTCTCCATGCCCCGATTCAATACCTCAGTCTGACCGTCCGTTTGCGGATGGTGAGCCGTGCTGAAGCGCAGGGTGGTCCCTTGTAAACGAAAGAGTTCCCGCCAAAAATTGCCAACAAAAGTGGGATCGCGATCCGAGATGATTGCCCGAGGGATGCCATGAAGCCGAACAATCTCGCGAGTGAAAAGAGCAGCAACAGACTCGCCGGTATTGTTGACGCGCGGAAACGTCGCGGGGCACCAGCCAGCTAACACGGAGGGGGGTGTTCGGTCTCACAAGCTAGGAGAGGAGGAGAGGAGGGAAGGAAGGAAGCCTCTGAGTGCTCGAGAGTGGAGCAAACGGCTTGTCAAAGAGGGTTGCGGGGATAGAGGAGAGAAGCTTGATCAACAGAGCGGGTTGATCAAGAGAGGAGAAGGAGGTTGATCAGGAGCTGCCGAGCAGACGGCTAATGTGACGGTTGTGCTTGCAGGTTGGTTGCCGAGAAGAGCTGAGCTGAGCAGAGAAGAAACTTGCTGAGCGGAGGAGCAAGGCTTGCTGAGCAGAGGAGCAAGGCTTGCTGAGCAGAGGAAAGAAGAAGGGGGCCGCTAGCAGCGGCAACAACACACTTCGCCCGCCGCGGCCTAAATGCCACTCCTGCGACGGGCTTTCCTTTTATTAATAGCGAGAGGTTACAAGCTTACAAGTACACCTTTACAACAAATCAATAAAAGGAGTACAAGGAGAAGCTGGCGGCTAAGAGAGAAGAAAGTGCCAGAAAGCAGAGAAGAGAGGCTGCCAGAGACTAAGTAAAAGAGTCTGCCAGCTGTTGGAGGACTGGGAAACTGAGTCTGCAGAGTCTGCTGGCAAGCTGCTGAAGAGCTGTGGAGGACTGCGCGGACAGGAAAACGGAGTCCGCAGGGTCTGCTGGAAAGCTGATGACGGACTGCGCGGACTGGGAAACTGAGTCCGCAGGATCTGTTGGAAAGACTTGTATCCACCTTCTGGCCTCTGGAGCGATGCAGAATGAGAGGCACCATGGGCTATATATAGGCCCAGGGGAGTTCTTCTAGAAGCGGGGCCCAGTGACGTCAGCATGACGACCTGCGCGGACTCCGCGGACTGAGATTTTGCGTCCGCCACTGTTGAGTGAAGCAGCTGGTTGCAGGAGGCCCTGGAGAGAACTGGAGGCCACCCCTGGCGGGCGACCTGGGCGGACTCCGGGAGGAGTCCGCCCGGCAGGCCGGAGGCCGCCCCCTAGCGGGCGGCCTGGGCGGACTCCAGGGTGGAGTCCGCCCGGCAGGATGCCGGGGCCGCCCCCTAGCGGGCGGCCTGGGCGGACTCCAGGGGGAGTCCGCCCGACAGGATGCCGGGGCCGCCCCCTAGCGGGCGGCCTGGGCGGACTCCAGGGGGAGTCCGCCCGGCAGGCCTGGCCGCCCCCTTGCGGGCGGCCTGGGCGGACTCCGGGGGGAGTCCGCCCGGCTGGGTGCCGGGGCCGCCCCCTAGCGGGCGGCCTGGGCGGACTCCAGGGGGAGTCCGCCCAGCGGGCCTGGCCGCCCCCTTGCGGGCGGCCTGGGCGGACTCCAGGGGGAGTCCGCCCGGCTGGATGCCGGGGCCGCCCC
Organism: Platanthera guangdongensis; assembly: GCA_039583875.1. NCBI lineage: Eukaryota > Viridiplantae > Streptophyta > Magnoliopsida > Asparagales > Orchidaceae > Platanthera > Platanthera guangdongensis. The sequence goes on along the minus strand of CM077159.1, from coordinate 166,702,480 downwards.
CTAGCGGGCGGCCTGGGCGGACTCCAGGGGGAGTCCGCCCGGCTGGGTGCCGGGGCCGCCCCCTAGCGGGCGGCCTGGGCGGACTCCAGGGGGAGTCCGCCCGGCAGGCCTGGCCGCCCCCTTGCGGGCGGCCTGGGCGGACTCCGGGGGGAGTCCGCCCGGCTGGCGGGCAGAGGCCGCCCCGGGTGGGCGGCCTCGGCGGACGGCGGCAGGAGGCCGCCGCCCCTCGGGCAGCAGGGAGGCCGCCCCTGGTGGGCGACCTCGGCGGACGGCGGCTGGAGACCACCGCCCTTTGGGCGAAATAGGAGGCCGCTCCTGGCAATGCTGTTGGCGGACTCCTGCAAGGAAAAGTACTGCATGATTAGCGGACCTAACCGCATGTCCCGCGAGGGTGAGCTATGGGAATAGCCTGCCGTCCCGCAGGGCACGCGGTTGCTAGGAGACCTAGGCGGATACAGAAAACTGTCCGCCTACGCTGGGGCTTATCGCGATCAAAAGGGAGAATCTAAGGGTCACGATGAGCCAGCTGGCCACCTTGGGAAGGATCGCCGATTTCTGGGTTAACATAATCCCCGCACTTTTTCAAGTTCCGAAAAGAACTTCGAAAAAGTTGGAGACCCATGAAAATCGTGATCCACCCCAACGGAAGAAGAGGAGCAAGGAGAGACAAAACCTGAAGACTCTCCTTACAAGCTTGGTGCTCCCTGTCTATTTTCCTGCAAAAGGAAAGTTAGGGTAAGCATGTAGGGGTGGCACATCGAGTGTGTACCTGAATTTGCTTTTGCAAAACGAAGAAGACGTGTCTTCTGTAAATGTTCTGCAAAACAAAAGTGAGGAAAACAGAAAGGCATAACAACTCGCAAGTACCTGGAAGGGACCTGCAAGTGTTTGCTGATCTCTGCAAGAAAAGAGTTAGGAACAGGCATTGTGTATAAAAATAAGCTGCAAGTACCTGGATGAGGCTTGCAGGTGTCTGCTATTCACTGTAGAAAGAAAAGAGTGAGCGGCAGATAAAAAATAATGATTTAGACTGCAAGTACCTGGATGAGGCTTGCAGGTGTTTGCCAATCTCTACAAGAAGCGGAGTCAGAAGCAAATAAGATATGAAGATAACTTGCAAGTACCTGTGAAGAGAATGCTTGCAAGTGTTAACTGTTGACTGTTAACTGTCGACAAGATAAGGCCGATATGACCAATTAGCAAGAAGAATGCCTGATGAATACTATTATGAAGCCCAGATCAATAAACTGTGTTAACTGCTGACAGATATGACTGGATTGCGATAGCATGGCTGATAGCGCTTGAGCAAACAATGTATAGAAGACGAGAGCAATAGAGCTTATATAGGTAGAGTGCGAGTCATCATCCGATAGAGCTTTGAATAAGCAATTCATATAGGATGAGCATGAGCAAAATGATTGCTGGAAATCCTTTTGGTAGGTCGGATTAACCTGTTCACCTGTGAAAGAAGGCAATAGACGAAAAGGGGAGGTCTATACTCGGAATGACTGAAGAAGGTTGAATGCTGCCGCAGGTGTTCCCCGTGGGCCTTATGCATCACTTGCCCGAAAAATCATCCCGAGTATAGTCCTACTCAAAGCGGGCTGGCCGCGCATCCTGAAGGAGGGAAAATGAAAAGGTCCATATTCGGAATGACTAAAGAAGGTTGAATGCTGCCACAGGTGTTCCTCGTGGGCCTTATGCATCACTGGCCTGAGAAAATCATCCCGAGTATGGTCATGCTCAAAGCGGGCTGGCCGCGCATCCTCAAGGAGGGCACAGAAGAGAAAAGCAAGGGAAGGTCCTGAGAAGGACCGCTGGAAGCACGGAAGATCCTGAGAAGGATCGCTAGAAACAAGGAAGATCCTGAGAAGGATCGCTAGAAACTCTGCTCTCTTGCCCTGGGCACAAGCATCACTGATCAACGAGACAGGTTGCGCCAAGAGGCCTATATTGTCTGTGTATTGATCAGTGGAGTTGTGAGAACCCGAGAGGCACGGATCGAGGGTACCGGAGAGTGCTTCGGCCACCACAGTTGAAGGATGATCAAAGAGACAAGGCTACGCTTGATCGCCATTGCTTGTCCAGCGAAGATCATCCTAACCGTAGTGTTTCCTATAAGACGCACAGCAGAGCTAACACATGGGGCTCCCCTAGCACACACTCTGTGTCAGATGCCGGCTAGGATCCTAAGTCTGAAGCCCATAGTCGTAGATGAACTGCTCCCACTACACACATGGGTATACTCCCGCCATATGTGGTCGAAGCGGTAGTGCGAGAACAAACTACGGAGGGAACGTTTCAGACTCGGCGAAATCTCATTGGCGTACTGATCCCAGAGAGAGAGAGAAAGAGGAAGGGGCAACAAAAAGGGAACTGTGTCAGTACGGGATCCCTGAATAAAAGCTTTGCCGGAAAACAAGTAAAGAACACTGAGAAGTGTTGTAATGAAAATGTTTGAAAGAGGGAGAGAGCAAGGGTTGAGATAACCCCTGAAGGTTGCAAGAAGCTCCGGAGGACTGTGAAGTCCATCGCTAGCATTGAATCATCCCCAGCACACCCTCGTCGTTGGCATCGAAGCATTCGACTTCTCTGTTAACAACGAGGAGAGGAAATTCTTCGACTTGGCTCACCCCTCTTGAGGAGTGAGGAGCGTCTGAAATTTCTTTGCCCTTTGAAGTTGATGGATCAGGGCGATCTTCTTTAGGAAGCAGGTCATGCATCTTGCCCTGCCGGAGCATCCTTTGCACAAGCTGGCGGAATGCTCGGCAGTCTTCTGTTCGATGGCCTGACTCTTTGTGGAATTCACAATAAGGCTCTGAGTTTCTAGACCTCTGATCGGTCGGTCGATAGGGCTTCTTGTAGTTGGCCCTGTCTTTCAAGATTTGGCTTACTTCTTGCACGACGTCGTCGAGATCAGACTCATGCAAGTCATCGTCTTGCTCTTGTTGAACAGTTGCTGTTTGAGAAGGAGCTAGTGGTAGCAATGGATCTTGAGCATCGCGGCTCGGGAAGGAGTATCGCTGGCGATGAAGCCTTCTCTCCTTCCTTGAGTAGGTTGGGAAACGATTGCAAGGAGACCTTGGAGGCTGCTTGCGAAACGGATCTTTCTCTGATACGAGCTTGGAGACGAAGCCTGTATTGCTCTTCTCGCCTCGGATGTACGAGTTGGCTAGAGCAATCAGCTCTTGGTATGTCCTTGGAGCACGGACATTGGCTTCAAATTTGAGAGGCCCTTCACGAAGACCGTGGATAAGAGCCACTCGGTACATTTCTTGATCAACGATTTCGATGTCCAGAATCTCTCTCTGGAATCGATCAACAAATTGAGACCAAGTTTCATCACTGCGCTGCTTGATCTCAAAGAGGGCTTCAGGACCGCCCTTTCTCTTGGAGGAGGTAGAGAATCTGAGAAGGAACTCTCTACGAAGATCAAGGAAGGAAGTGATGGAGTGAGGACGGAGGCCATAGAACCAATCCCTCACTTGCCCATCAAAGGTTGTCACAAGGAGCTTGCACTTGGTTGCATCTGAAAGAGTCTTGAGAGCAACGGCTGATTCAAAGGCTTGAAGATGCTTGACCGGATCAGTCTCTCCAGTATAGATTGGCAGTCGAGGCTCTCTGAAGTTTGCTGGAGTAGGTTCAAGGCGAACGCTCTCAATAAAGGGCGATGGCTCTTCCTGCTCTCCCACAGCGTAGGGATTAAAGGGAGCATAGGCTGCAGCTGCAAAAGAAGCAGGGGGATAAAAAGGAAAGGTTGCTGGGGGAGGAGCAGAGGCAGGAGCTGGGGGGCAAGGATGACTTCCTTGAAAGTTAAGAAATCTAGCAGGACTTCCCCGGGCTGCTTGCCGGAAGAAGTTTTGGCGAGCGACAAACTCTTCATCTTGAGTTCGCAAAGGAGCAGCAGGACCTTGCGGGAAGGTTGGAGTATAAGGAGGATAGAACGGCGGAGAAGCTTGAGAATAAGCTTGCTTATGCTCCGATGCTGGTGTTAGATTGATTGGAGCAGCTGGAGCAGCTGGAGCAGTTGGAGCAGTTGTTGGATGAGAGTCTAACCGCTGCGAGATTGCAGCAAGGACTTGGTTGATTGCTTGGAACTGTTGAGCATTCTCACGGCGCGACTGCTCAAAAGCTTCCCAGAGAGGATCTTCACTGGGACTTGGAGCAAACTTCTCGGCTGATTGATCTGACATGGCTAACTGTCGCTGTTCACCGTCTGACCGGATCTGAAGGCCGCGTGTTAACTGTTGATGCGCGGAAACGTCGCGGGGCACCAGCCAGCTAACACGGAGGGGGGTGTTCGGTCTCACAAGCTAGGAGAGGAGGAGAGAAGGGAAGGAAGGAAGCCTCTGAGTGCTCGAGAGTGGAGCAAACGGCTTGTCAAAGAGGGTTGCGGGGATAGAGGAGAGAAGCTTGATCAACAGAGCGGGTTGATCAAGAGAGGAGAAGGAGGTTGATCAGGAGCTGCCGAGCAGACGGCTAATGTGACGGTTGTGCTTGCAGGTTGGTTGCCGAGAAGAGCTGGGCTGAGCAGAGAAGAAACTTGCTGAGCGGAGGAGCAAGGCTTGCTGAGCAGAGGAGCAAGGCTTGCTGAGCAGAGGAAAGAAGAAGGGGGCCGCTAGCAGCGGCAACAACACACTTCGCCCGCCGCGGCCTAAATGCCACTCCTGCGACGAGCTTTCCTTTTATTAATAGCGAGAGGTTACAAGCTTACAAGTACACCTTTACAACAAATCAATAAAAGGGGTACAAGGAGAAGCTGGCGGCTAAGAGAGAAGAAAGTGCCAGAAAGCAGAGAAGAGAGGCTGCCAGAGACTAAGTAAAAGAGTCTGCCAGCTGCTGGAGGACTGAGAAACTGAGTCTGCAGAGTCTGCTGGCAAGCTGCTGAAGAGCTGTGGAGGACTGCGCGGACAGGAAAACGGAGTCCGCAGGGTCTGCTGGAAAGCTGATGACGGACTGCGCGGACTGGGAAACTGAGTCCGCAGGATCTGCTGGAAAGACTTGTATCCACCTTCTGGCCTCTGGAGCGATGCAGAATGAGAGGCACCATGGGCTATATATAGGCCCAGGGGAGTTCTTCTAGAAGCGGGGCCCAGTGACGTCAGCATGACGACCTGCGCGGACTCCGCGGACTGAGATTTTGCGTCCGCCACTGTTGAGTGAAGCAGCTGGTTGCAGGAGGCCCTGGAGAGAACTGGAGGCCACCCCTGGCGGGCGACCTGGGCGGACTCCGGGAGGAGTCCGCCCGGCAGGTCGGAGGCCGCCCCCTAGCGGGCGGCCTGGGCGGACTCCAGGGTGGAGTCCGCCCGGCAGGATGCCGGGGCCGCCCCGTAGCGGGCGGCCTGGGCGGACTCCAGGGGGAGTCCGCCCGGCAGGATGCCGGGGCCGCCCCCTAGCGGGCGGCCTGGGCGGACTCCACTGGGAGTCCGCCCGGCAGGCCTGGCCGCCCCCTTGCGGGCGGCCTGGGCGGACTCCGGGGGGAGTCCGCCCGGCTGGGTGCCGGGGCCGCCCCCTAGCGGGCGGCCTGGGCGGACTCCGGGTGGAGTCCGCCCGGCGGGCCTGGCTGCCCCCTTGCGGGCGGCCTGGGCGAACTCCAGGGGGAGTCCGCCCGGCTGGATGCCGGGGCCGCGCCCTAGCGGGCGGCCTGGGCGGACTCCAAGGGGAGTCCGCCCGGCTGGGTGCCGGGGCCGCCCCCTAGCGGGCGGCCTGGGCGGACTCCAGGGGGAGTCCGCCCGGCAGGCCTGGCCGCCCCCTGGCGGGCGGCCTGGGCGGACTCCGGGGGGAGTCCGCCCGGCTGGCGGGCAGAGGCCGCCCCGGGTGGGCGGCCTCGGCGGACGGCGGCAGGAGGCCGCCGCCCCTCGGGCAGCAGGGAGGCCGCCCCTGGTGGGCGACCTCGGCGGACGGCGGCTGGAGACCACCGCCCTTTGGGCGAAATAGGAGGCCGCTCCTGGCAATGCTGTTGGCGGACTCCTGCAAGGAAAAATACTGCATGATTAGCGGACCTAATCGCATGTCCCGCGAGGGTGAGCTATGGGAATAGCCTGCCGTCCCGCAGGGCACGCGGTTGCTAGGAGACCTAGGCGGATACGGAAAACTGTCCGCCTACGCTGGGGCTTATCACGATCAAAAGGGAGAATCTAAGGGTCACGATGAGCCAGCTGGCCACCTTGGGAAGGATCGCCGATTTCTGGGTTAACAGGTATAGGGATGGCTCAGGGCGAGGAAATGCCCGTATTTGGACAACTTATCAACCACCACCAAAATGATCGTCTTGCCCTTAGACCGAGGCAAGCCATCAATGAAATCCTTGGACACGGTATCCCAAATCTGGTGCGGAATCTCAAAGGGCGTAAGTAGCCCAGCCGGGGAGGTGGTCTCGTACTTCTGCCGCGGCACACGTCACACTGCTGAACAAATAATTGAATATCACGTCGCATTCCCTTCCAAAACACATTGGCCCGTGCCCGCTGAAGAGTGCAGGGAACACCGGCGTGGCCGCCCGTCGGGGACGAGTGGAACTCGTGCATCATGACCGTCCTCCAAGCCGACTGGGAGGGTATGACCACCCGACCCCGATAGTATAGCCGATCATTTTGTAGATGATAGCCTGGAGCTGCCTCACGCGCCTGCCGTAGATCCTGCACAATAGCCTGCAGCTCGGGGTCCCGCCGGACCTCCTCCTGAAACTCATCGATAGCATCCAGCTGGGGCGCAGAAATGTGGGCTAGAGTGCCCTCCGGCAAGCGAGATAAGGCAACGACAACCCGATGGTCCTTCCCTTGCTGGTAAACAATCTCGTTGTCGTACCCCAAAAGCTTGGTGACCCACTTCTGTTGTAGGGGGGAGGAAACCCGCTGGTCCAAGAAGTGCTTCAAACTCTGATGATCTGTCCGAATTTTGAAATGACGGCCCAACAGGTACGGTCGCCAGAGGCCCACGACATGGATGACTGCCAACATCTCTTTCTCATAAGCCGATAATCCCAACGTCCTTGGAGCCAATACCTTGCTGTAAAAGGCAATCGACCGCCCTTCCTGCATCAACACAACACCCAATCCCACCCCGGAGGCGTCCGTCTCCACGACGAACTCCTTGGTGAAATACGGGAGTGCTAAGACTTGAGTCGTCGTCATATCCCGCTTGAGTGCCTGAAAAGCAGCCTCAGCCTCATCCTGCCAAGAAAAAGCGTCCTTCTGTAACAGTTGTGTCAGTGGCCTGACAATCTTCCCGTAATCACGCACGAACCGCCGGTAGTAGCCGGTAAGGCCCAAGAATCCCCGCAGAGCCCGAAGGGCCTGGGGCCGCGGCCAAGAGACCATGCTCTCAATCTTCCGAGGATCGGCTTTCACCCCTGCGGCTGAGACCAAGTGCCCCAGATACTCCACTTCCTCTTTGACCAAACGAACACTTCGATCTCTTAGCATACAACTGGTGCCGGCGTAAAATGAAGAATACCTGGTCAACATGGCGCAAGTGGTCCTCCCAAGTAGCACTGTAAATAAGGATATCATCGAAGAAGATGAGCACGAAGTGACAAAGAAGGTCCCTGAAGATCTCGTTCATATTCACATCACATTTGAAACAGAGTCCTTTTTCCTTTCTTGCACGTAACTCGCTCCAGGACAGCCTTGTCACTGTCGGCCGTCCCGCTACCGGCGGGTCCTTCCTGGAAGTAGCCGGTGTAGTAGTAGTGGGCCTCACCGTAGTGCGGGACCGCTGCCTGTTGAACCTCTCTTCCTGAATGCGGGCCAGACTGATGGTGTGATTCAAGCTGCGGGGCATGTACACCTGAACCTCATCTTTTAAGTGGTCCTTCAATCCAGGGACAAAACAATTGAGGAGTGTCTTCTCCTCCTAGTGCACCCTATTTGCCAACTTTTTGAACTCCGTCCCGTGTTCCGTCACGGTGCCCTTCTGACGTAATTTTTGCAAGAGAGCCTCAAAGTCTTCAAACTCCAGGGGCCCGAACCGAGCGATGAACCCATCAACAAACTCTGCCCACGACACATAATCCCGCCCCCGCAGGAACCACTGCGTCCACTGAAAAGCATCGTCCTCCAAGTGGAAGGACGCCAGTTGCACCCACTGTACCCCGGGTACCTCTTGATAGCTGAAAAACAACTTCGTCTTCTGTACCCATTCCAAGGCATCCCCTCCGACATATCGAGGGAAATTCATGCGTGTCAGTTTCGGCGGCATGTACCACCGCTGACCGGCCTGTCCTCGCCACCCCGCCTCCTGTCCAAATCCCGACGGTCTCCTCGGTACTTCGTGTTCAAAAGGCACGCCCGGGACGCCACGACGAAACTGCCCCGCCGACGGAGCACCACCCCACTGCATGCCTCCTCTTGTTGGATGAGGTAGCAGGCCCTCCCCTCCTCCATATGGGGGAACCGGCCACCCACCTCATATAGCGCCCAAATCGTCGAAACCGGCTGTGCCGAACCCACCGGGGTCACCGCTGCCTGCGCCGTACCCGCCGAAGCCAAATCCGGCCGATCCGATCCCGCCGGAGCCACCTCCAGACCCGCCGACACCCCCGATGCCTCCTGCGCCAGATCCAAGCCCGCCGAGCCCCCCACGCCCGATCCGAACCCGCCGGCGCCTCCAACGCCCAATCCGAACCCGGGACCGCCTGACGTGCCCGATCCGACCCCGCCGGGGCCACCCCCGCCTGCTCCGACCCGATTGACGCCCCCCGTGCCCGATACGGCCCCCTGCGTGGTGTCGGCACCCCTTACCGAGCCCGCCTGGCCGATCCGGTGCGGATCGAGTCCTGCAGCGGGAGATCCGCACGGAGCTTAAATTTAGCGGTGCAAGAAGGACAGATGGCTTCGTTATTAAGTTGGGTGATCAAGATATTTCCCGTAGTGAGTGTTTTAAATATCTTGTATCGATAGTTCAAAAAGACGGAGGTATTGATAAATAGCTGACACATAGAATCCAAGCGAGTTGGTTGAAATGAAGAGGCACGTCAGGGATCTTATGTGATCGTAAAGTACTATTAAAACTTAAGGGCAAGTTCTATCGCACTGCAATTAATCCAGCGATGCTCTATGGTTCTGGGTGTTAGAAAGTGAATTGCATACATGAGCAAAAAATGGGAGTTGCCGAGATGAGAATGCTTAGGTGGGATATGTGGACACACGAGACTGGATAAAATTAGGAATGAATGTATCAGGGATAAGACACGGGTAACACCAATTGCAGAGAAGATGCAAGAAGCTCGACTAAGATGGTTTGGACATGTACAAAGGAGACCATTAGATGCACCTGTTAGGCGTTGTGAGAGTCAAGTCACTAGGCATGCTAAACGAGGGAAGGGCAGACCAAAAAAGAATTGGAATGAAACTATAAGGAAAGACATGATGTAATTAAGCATTAGCGAGATTATGACAAAGATAGGGCACAATTGCGACAAAGGATCCATATAGCCGACCCTACTATAGTGGGATAAATGCTCGAGTGTTGTTGTTATAATGATAATAAAGCTACGCACGCAGGCGTGCAGCGAAATAAAATTTTCCAATCATAAAAATTGCAAAATAAAGACGGAGTATATGGAGCTTTAGAAAAGAGGGTGTAAACGCAAAAATTGAATCTTGGCAAGACACTATAAAAAAGAAGTGTTTTAGGTTGAGCATGACAAAGACAGAACATATGAAGCTTAAATGTAGCAGTGCGAGAAGGACAGATGACTTCATTATTAAGTTGGGTGATCAAGATATTTTCCGTAGTGAATGTTTTAAATATCTTGGATCGATAGTTCAAAAAGACGGAGGTATTGATAAAGATGTGACACATAGAATTCAAGCGGGTTGGTTGAAGTGGAGAGGCGCGTCAGAGATCTCGTGTGATCGTAAAGTACCATTAAAACTTAAAGGCAAGTTTTACCGTACTGCGATTAGACCAGCGATGCTCTATGGTTCTGAGTATTGGGCAGTGAATTGTGTACATGAGCAAAAAATGAGAGTTGCGGAGATGAGAATGCTTAGGTGGATGTGTGCACACACGAGACTTAATAGAATTAGGAATGAATGTATCAGGGATAAGACAGAAGTAGCACCAATTGCAGAGAAGATGCGAGAAACTCGACTAAGATGGTTTGGACACGTACAAAGGAGACCATTAGAGGCACCTGTTACACGTTGTGAGAGTCTAGTCACTAGGCATGTTAAACGAGAGAGGGGTAGCACAATAAAGACTTGGAATGAAACTATAAGAAAAAACATGATGTACTCATTCGTGAGATTATGACACAAGATAGGGCACAATGCCGACAAAGGATCCATAAAACTGACCCCACTATAGTGGGATAAAGGCTTGAGTGTTGTTTTTGTTGATAAAAATTGCAAAGTAAAATAAAATGCAATAAAATATGTTAATTGATTCAGGCCTGTAGGGTGGTCGGGTGCGGTGCCAGGTACTTCTTCGTCGACATGATCTGGGCTGGTCCCCACCAGATAGTGCATCAAGCTATTCACAAGGGCTAACTTGATCCTCTTTCCTGGGGTTCCCTCATCCGAGAATCCTAGGAGAGCCGCTGAGTCCAACTATCGTCCATGTACGATCCATACTAGATCGTACCAACTGCCCATCCTACCTCCTCTACGTTCTTGATAGCCCATCCTTTTTGTATCAGCAGAGTCTTTCAGTGACATGTTTCCGTTCTCTTCCCCATTCCGTAGAAAAAGTGAGCTCAACAGGAATCACACAAGGTACATTGATAAAAACCTTTGGTAAAATACCCACCTGTCTCTATCTAAAACCTAAGCTCAACTCCCCTTCCATAAACAATCAACTCAAATCCTTTTCCTGATCTAAAAGATTCTGTCAACTAGTTTTAACTTAAGCAAATTTGTATTAAGCTTACGTGCATTTGTTAATGAACATAAAAGGTGTCACCATATTTTAATTTTACTTCAGCATTAAAAATTTCTCCATTTACTATATTGATTTACAAAAATATAAATAATACACAAAACTGGGAAAGAATTGCACCTCCGCACCAAGAGAAGCCATCATGCATTGATGCTACAGTTTCTTCCTTGATGAAGACTGGAGAGAGCTGACATGAATATCCTTGGTATAAACATTTGTGAGAGCAAAGAGTAGCAGTATAAAAACGACTTGTGCGCTCATGATTCCAAAATGGCTAATGCTGTTGCCGATTTCCATCCAGCTTCCTGTATTTTGAACCTACAGAGTCGCCTATCAGAGCTCAGTCCAAGAAGGTTGGAAAAAATATAAATTTATATATCCATCATGTATAGAGAATATATCAGAAAGAAATATAAAATATGCATGAAGAGGAAAAATGTTGAATTGAACAGTGGTCGCTTTACTATAATCGCTCAAGGTTGAAACGAGAAGACAGGTGCGGTCGAGATTTTGGAGTCGTGAAAATGATTTCACGACTCCTGACTGCCGATATTTCCTTTGAAAATGCAGTGCGAACGGGGATTAAAATTCATCGTTTGGCGGGGCGGTGGAAAAAACTGCGGCACACCGCTCCCAAAACGCCCAACCAAACAGAGCCTGTTTAGGATAGATTTTAAGGATCCTTAATTACATTTATTCGTACCAACAAAACAAAACGGGCATGGGATTCCTTCTGCATAGTATCTAACCAACAATCACGAGTACTTTTTGTGCAGTGTCCAATGATGAGTCCCTTCAATCGACATGCACGGTTTTCTTCCATGAGAAAACATTATAATATAATTTATTTTAGGCAAAAATATTAATTCAGTCCTTAAACTTTAGAGCAAGGTTTTGAGAACCGGACCGGAGATCGAATCGGTGAGTTCAAAGGTTCAAGGTCCGACCGGTTGGACCGGTCGGACCGGGGTTGAACCGTTTGTCCATTATATATATATATATATATATATATATATATATATATATATATATATATATATATATATATATATTAGAAAATAAAAAAAATAATATTATAATAAATATTTGCATATATATTTGTTATTTATCATTATATTTTGATACAAATAAAAATAATATATTTGTTAGCACCACATATATATTTTTAAATCAAATTTTAATGGTATATAATATATATTACTAGTATATATATATATATTAGAAAAAAAATTAATTAACACAACATTAAAAATTTGCCTATAAATTATTAATTTATTATGACTATATTGTAATACAAATGAAAATGATGTAAAAATTATCACTATATTAGTATACTTTTAAAGCTCTGTTTGACGCAATATTTTTTCGCTATTGAGTTTAGACAAAAACACCACCGTAATAAAATGGATGTTTGACAAGACAATAGTTAAAATCACAATCAAAATCAAAAAAATAAAACTAATATTGACTTTTAAACATATAAGTTGATGAAGTTTCTTAGATAAGATGAGTGATAAAAAATGACATTTCATAACCTGCGTGTTTATGATTTATGACTGCCATCGTCGTGCCAAAGAGAGCCTAAATATATTGTTCACTTTAATTTTTAAAAGATAATTTAATAATTTATTATAATAATATATGTAAGAAATATTTATTTTATATTTATGTAGTTTTATTTTATGAATACATTAATATTTATATTAATATAATAATATACAATTTCAAACAGCAAGAACCAATTGGTCCAGCGGTTCACTTCTTCCTTCATTCGGAAGTGGCCTGGGTTCGAACCCCCGGAGTTTCGAAAATTCAATGTTTAAATTTTTGGGCTTTGGCCCGCCCGGTTACCCTAAGACCCGCCCGGTTCCCGGCCCGCCGGTCCGCCCGCCCGGTTCCGCGGTTCCCAGGCGGTCCGCAGATGGAGGCGGTTTCTTACCTGGACCGGACCGGCTGTGTGTCCGGTCCGCGGTTCGACCGGTCGGACCGGCCGGTCCGGTCCGGTTTTCAAAAGCCTGCTTTATAGTATTTTTGAAAAAGGTCCAAAAACTTATTTTTGAATGAATTTGGTCCCTAAACTTATTATGCAATCAGACCGAGTACCGCGGTAGCGCAACGGAATTAAGTCGATCAAAAACAATCGTGCAAAATAAAATGACGGAGCGAGATTCCAAGCACACAGACGACAAAGAGAAATTTACGTGATTCGGAGAGAAGCTTCTACATCCACGGGGAGAGCGCCCCGAAAAGATCCACTATAATAATAGGAGTTACAGATTACAACAGAGACCGATACACGGTCAAGAGAAAAAAAACACCAGAGATCAAAACAAAACTATCGCCGGACGATAGTGATATCGCCGGGCGGTATCTTACGAACACTGTTCGTCTTCTTCACCGCTGTGCGCCGGTGCCGCCTCCTTCCGCTGAAACTTCGCCGCCTGGGCTGCACGCCTGATGCCGGGGATACCCGACTGTATGTATGCGCCGCCGCCGCCTGAGGTCTGCCGCCGGGATGAAATTCGGCCTGTAGTCGCTTCGCCTGAAGCCGACTGGAACCACCGCCGCTGTCACAGCCTGCTGCCGTCGCCTCCGCTGGGTTGAACGGCGCGATCTCTCTTTCTCTCCCTCTAAATGGATCTCTCGGATTGCTTTCTAATTGCATGATAGGCATGGGGGAAGACAACCCCTTATATAGGAGAAAATCTTCCTCTAAATTAGGAGACAAACAAAATATGAATTAGCCCCAAAATAAGCTCAGCCGGCCATAGGAGATTGCCCTAATATCCTCCTAATGATATTCTTAAAATTGGATTAGCCCGGATTAGGAATTAATTTGGCACACGGATCGCTGAGGTGTCACAATCTCAATAATCTCCACCTTGACACCTCACGCGATGAACTCCACCTTGACGCGTAACTCTACCTCCAGCCTGGATCTTCCCTACCAGCGACTACGATCCCCCTCTCCCTGGGGTCGCCCCAATCAGCATGCACCAATATGAGCCAAGTCAAGACAGTGCTTGAACTTGACTCCTGTCACTGGTTTGGTCAGCATGTCTGCAACATTCTCCTCTGTGGGCACCTTTAGCAACTGAATGTCTCCGCCAACAATGAACTCTCTCAATTTGTGGTAGCGCACATCAATGTGTTTTGTCCTGTCATGATAGGCCGGGTCTTTGGCCAAACAAATCGCACTCTGACTATCACAGTGCAGCTTCACCGCCTCCTGAAAAATCCTGAGTTCTTTGGCGAGATCTTTGAGCCAGATGGCTTCCTTTGCAGCTTCTACTGCAGCAATATACTCTACCTCTGTCGTAGATAGAGCCACGATGTTCTGGAGATTGGCTTTCCAACTGATGAGACCTCCACCTAGAAGAAAAATATACCCAGAAGTAGATCTCATCCTATAGAGGTCTCCGGCGTAGTCGGAGTCAACGTAGACCTCTAGCACACCGACATCCTGGCTCCTCTGAAATACTAATCCAATGTTTGAAGTTCCTCTCAAGTACCTTAGAATCCACTTGATGGCTTCCCAATACTGTCGCCCTGGATTCCCCATGTACCTGCTGACAACGCTCACAACTTGAGCGATATCTGGTCTCGTACAGATCATAGCGTACATCAAGCATCCTATAACACTAGCGTACGACACCTTGAGCATCTTTTGGGGTTCCTCCTCGGTGTCTGGGCACTGCTGTGACGACAGTCTAAACTGTTGCCCGAGAGGGGTGGTAACAAGTTTAGACTCCATCATACTGAACTTCTCCAGCACCTTCTGAATATAGCCAGCCTGAGAAAGCCAAAGCATGCCTCGCTTTCTGTCCCGCTTGATTTCCATTCCAAGAATTTTCTGTGCGTGACCCAGATCCTTCATTTCAAACTCAGCATGCAGCTTATGCTTCAGTAATTGAATCTCTCGAGCTGACTTGCAAGCGATCAGCATGTCTTCGACATATAGTATCAGAATCAAAAAGTCCCCATTTGTCAGGAACTTGTAGTAGACACAATTGTCGTACTGGCTTCTGCTGAAACCCTGTGAGGCCATGAACGTGTCGAACCTCTTGTTCCACATTCTCGGAGCCTGCTTTAAACCTTAGAGGGATCTCCTTAACTTGCACACCTTTTTCTCGTTGCCTGGTTCAATGAACCCCTCAGGCTGTAGAATGTAGATCTCCTCTTCTAAGTTCCCATGAAGAAATGCTGTCTTCACGCCCATTTGCTCCAGCTCCAAGACCCACAACGCTACTATAGCAAGTAGCACCCGTATGGAACAGTGCTTTACAACGGGTGAGAAAATTTCGTCGAAATCAACTCCTTTCTTCTGTGCGAATCCCTTAGCCACGTATCTCGCCTTGTATCTCCACTGGTCCTTCCCGGAAGTGGACTCCTTCTTCCTAAATACCCACTTGGAGCTGATTGCCTTAGCTCCTTTCGGTAGGCTAACCAGATCCCAAGTCTGGTTCTTTTGAAGCGAGTCAATTTCCTCCTTCATTGCAGCTTTCCACTGAGAGTTGTCACTACTCTTCATGACTTCTTGATAGGACCCAGGGTCTGAGGAGATCACTTGAAAGACATATGCTACAGTGTCCTGTAGCCTGAGAGGCAGTCTGACCTCTCTCCTCGCCCTTTCTCTAGCAACGGAGTACGGCTCCACTTTAGTAGGTTGCACAGCATCAGCATCCTCCGGGTTGGAGGAATCACCATGGTCGTCAACCTGGTCACTCTTTTCCAGCTCCACCTCCAGGGGTGTGACTGGAGTCTTCACCATTTCTTGGGACTGAGACTGAGACTTCTTTAGCATAGAAGCCTCATCGAAAATTACGTCGCGCCTGACCTCCACCTTCTTCGTGTCAGGGTTCCACAACTTGAATCCCTTCGTACCGGCCTTTCTGCCCAGATAGATGCACTTCTTGGACTTAGCATACAGCTTTGTCCTTTCAGAGTCTTGCACTAGGGTGTACACAAGACAACCAAATATGTGGATATCAGAATAATCAACCGGCTGACCTAACCAAACCTCCTGTGGCGATTTCAAATTCAGTGACATCGATGAGGATCGATTCACTAGATAACATGCCATGTTAATAGCTTCGGCCCAGCAGGACTTTGGTAGGCCGACAAACAGACGCATGCACCGAGCTCTCTCTAACAACGTCCTATTCATCCTTTCTGCGACGCCGTTCTGCTGTGGTGTACCGGGAATAGTAAGGTGGTGAGTGATGCCCTCCTGATCACAGTAAGTCTGAAACTCGGCTGAGGTGTACTCGCCGCCATTGTCGGATCTGAGGTACTTTACCTTCTTCCCGGTCTGCTTCTCCAACTTAGTCTTCCAGATTTTGAATTTTTCTAAGACTTCAGATTTGTTCTTCAGGATGTAAATCCAGACTTTTCTCGAGAAGTCATCGATGAAGGTCACGAAGTACTTAGCCCCTCCAAGCGAAGGTTCTGGGGCAGGCCCCCAAACATCTGAGTGAATATACTCCAGCGCCTGCTTACTCCGCTTGCTCGACGTCACAAACTTTACTTTGTGCTGCTATCCAAGAACGCAGGTTTCACAGAAGTCTAGCTTGCATGTCTTGACCCCTTTCAGTAGGCCCTTCTTGTGAAGCTCCATCAGTCCTCTCTCGCTCATGTGGCCAAGCCTGGCATGCCACAACAGAGACGAGTCCTCATCAGACGTTGCAACAACTACTGCATCACCGACAATTGTGGTGCCGATCAGTCTGTAAAGAGTACCAGAGCGCTCTCATTTCATAACCACCAGAGCGCCTCTCTTGACTTTCAGATACCCGCCTTCGCCGGTGTAAGAGTATCCGGCCGCCTTCAGAGTACCAAGGGAAATGAGACTCTTGCTCAGATCGGGCACGTACCTTACATCTGTAAGGGTTCTGATTGTTCCGTCGAACATTTTTATTCGGATGCTGCCGATCCCATGTGTCTTGCATTCTGAGTCGTTTCCCATCAAAACACGACCGCCGTCAGCATGTGATACGAGCATCCTGTATCCATGATCCAAGTGTCGGTGGAGTCGATGCTAGATTGAACATGGAGTACGTCAGCATCTCTCTCTGTGTCTGAAGCCACAGCCGCCTGTTGTGGTGTCTGATTCTTCTCTTTCGCCTTTTTCTTCGGACAGTTATTTTTCCAGTGCCCTTCTTCTTTGCAGTAGTGACACTGGTTCTTTTTGTCCCTAGACTTGGACTTAGGTCGATTGACCTTCTTTCCTCTATCTCTCGATCTCCCTCTGACCGGTTCCTTATTCTTTACGAACAAACCCTCGCTGGTGCTAGGACCAGACTTGCTCCTCGTTTCATTGGAGAGCAACGTCGTCATCACCTCCTCCATATTAAGAGTGTCCTTTCCGTAGAGGATGGTGGCGACCAGATGGTCATATGACTTAGGTAGAGAGGACAGTAACAGAAGAGCCTGATCTTCTTCTTCTTCAACCCTCACGTCCATGCTCCGCAGCTGGGAGATAAGCTTGTTGAACGCGTTCAAGTGCTCCAACAGCTGATTGCACTCGGACATCCTCAGGCTATACAACTGTCTCTTCACGCAGAGCTTATTAATGAGAGACTTCGACATGTATAGCTTCTCTAGCTTCTTCCATAGTTCTTCTGTAGTCTCGGCGTCGACTACGTTGTACATCACTTCATCGACTAGACTCAACTGAATCGTGCTGATGACCTTCAGATCCAGTTCTTCTCATTCGTCATCCTTCTTTCCGGACTTCTCCTTGCCGAGGAGAGCCTTGTGGAGATCTTGCTGAACGAGAACCGCCTTGATTCGCTTTTGCCATAAGCCGAAATCGATCTTGCCGCCGTACTTGGAAATCTCGAATTTTGCCGCCATTGCTTTGCTCGCAGGGCTACTAAGTAATCCGATTAAGTTCACGGATCAGATCTGAGAAGATAGGGAGAGGACTAATGGTCGTCACCTGCCGTTGACCCAAACCTAAAACAGAACGTACAATCGATCACCTCCGCATAACCTGCCTCTGATACTAATTGTTATGCAATCGGACCGAGTATCGCGGCAGCGCAACGAAATTAAGTCGAGCAAAAACAATCGCGCAAAATAAAATGACGGAGCGAGATTCCAAGCACACAGGCGACAAACAAAAATTTACGTGGTTCAGAGAGAAACTCCTATATCCACGGGGAGAGCGCGCCGAAAAAATCCACTATAATGATAGGAGTTACAGATTACAATAGAGACCGATACATGGTCGAGAGAAAAAGAGATCAAAACAAAACTATCGCCGGACGATAGTGATATCGTCAGGCGGTATCTTACGAACACTGTTCGTCTTCTTCACCGCTGTGCGCCGGTGCCGCATCCTTCCGCTGGAACTCCGCCGCCTGGGCTGCACGCCTGATGTCGGGGATACCCGACTGTATGTATGCGCCGCCGCCGCCCGAGGTCTGCCGCCGGGATGAAATTCGGCCTAGAGTCGCTTCGCCTGAAGCCGACTGGAACCACCACCGCTGTCACAGCCTGCTGCCGTCGCCTCCGCTGGGTTGAACGACGCGATCTCTCTTTGTCTCCCTCTGAATGGATCTCTTGGATTGGTTTCTAATTGCATGATAGGCATGGGGGAAGGCAGCCCCTTATATAGGAGAAAATTCTCCTCTAAATTAGGAGACAAACTAAATAGGAATTATCCCCAAAATAAGCTCAGCCGGCCATAGGAGATTGCCCCAATATCCTCCTAATGATATTCCTAAAATTGGATTAGCCCAGATTAGAAATTAATTTGGCGCACAGATTGCTGAGGTGTCACAATCTCAATATAAACTTACTCAAAAATATGAAATCAGTCCATTATTGCCTTTGAGGCCTTTCCGGATACTGGTATCGCCTTTCCATTGGGGGCGATTCTCCGGATACTAGAATCGCCTTTCCCCCCTTCCTCCTTCCCGAGCTTCCGCCGGCCTTCTCTCTTCTTGCCTTCGAGGCCTCTCCTGCCTCCTTTCTTCAACCCTCCTAGGTTCATCTCTCTTCCTTCTCTCTTCTCTCCTTGGTTCCTCTTTCTTCCTTTCTTCTCGTCTCTCCGGCGTCCTCCTTGACTTCGACCCCGAAGGACCTGCTCTCCCCCTCTCCGTCGCAATCTCCCCATCCAGCCTTGCTAAGAAGTCCTTGTTCTTCTCCTCCCCTCGAACAAAAGTGTTCGCCTTCTCTATCATGTCTTCGAAAGACCTCGGGGGATTTGACCCCATCTCCAAACTGAACAAACCTTGCTGCAACCCGAACTTTAGGGTCACCATCAAGGTAAAACTGTCTACTTCTTCCACCTCTAAAATCTCCTCCTGAAAGCGGTCGATGTAGAGACCCAAACTCTCATGCTGCCCTTGGACGATTTTGAAGAGGGTCGTCGCTTCCTTCTTCCTCTTCTTCGATGTCGGAACCTCGCCATAAGGCCCCGACGCAGATCTGAGAAGTAGTACACGGACCCTGCCGGTAGCTGATGGAACCAATCCCTGACGTTCCCCTTGAGAGTGATGGAGAAGAACCTGCACTTGAAGGCGTCGGACATGTTGCGGATGGAGACGACGTCTTCAAACCACTGGAGGTGTCTGACAGGGTCGTCTCTGCCGGAGTAGTAAGTGAGAATGGGTTCCCTGAACCCTTCTGGAACTGGAGCGGTGAGGATCTCGTCACAGAAGGGGCTCCTCCCTCCCTGGCGGTGACGAGTTTCATCCTCGCTGGAGACGTCGTACTCGCCATAGTGCCGAGTATCTCTCCATCTCGTCGGAGACATTGGATCCCGAAAACGGACCCCCTGGCTACTTGTCGGGTAATGTCGCGACTGCATCGGTCGCTCATCCCTTGCCCAAGCGGGCTCCTTTCCAGCTCGCCTCGGCGGCGCTTCCTCTTCTAGCGGCGTCAGGCGACGGGGAGAAGTCGCCGTGACCTCAGGGCGCTGAGCGAACCCGACGAGAATGGTTTGCTCAATCTGCTTCGCGAACTCTTCAAACGCAGCCACCGTTACAAACTCGCCACCTCGCGCGGCGTCTCCTCCTACTGCCGAGTTGCCGACCAACTCTCCTTGCTCGCCACCAATCGCCATCTTACTCAACTTCCAAACTTTCCTCCTTGGCTGCGATCCACGCTCACCGCACCAAGTGTTGAAGCCGAGAAAAATCCCAACCTCAGAATTCAGACCAAAGACGCCTAAGGTTACTGGCTCAGAAGCTAGATCAGACGGCTATGGTTACTAGAACGAAGAATCAGGTCAAACAGGACCCCAGATGTTCCGGTAGGAAGGTCCCACCACGTACCCGGATGCTCGAAAGGAGCAGCCCCTTCTCCACTAATGATGGCCGAACTGGGTACGAGGGAAGCTAGCTGGCGAAGTCGCAAGGTCGCGACTTGCTCTCCAAGGAAAATGAATCCAAAGACTCAGCTAGTATCTCGAAAATGAAGCGCGCGAGTATCCTGCAGAGGATTTCAAGTGCCTCATCTCGTACCTCTGGGGTCCTATTTATAGGCAAATCCAAGGAGGGGCGGGGGGGGGGGGGGGTATCATATTTATACCCCACCCCCGGGCGACTAGGCGACTTCCAGAGGAACTCGCACGGGCTGGGCGAATATCTCGCCTAGTCGCCTACCTGGCGAGTATGCGAGGGGAGCTCGCCTATACTCGCCCAGGCCTTCCGCGATCTTGTATTTTGTCTTTGACTCCTGGCTTGACTTGTTGACCTTGACTTCTGTTGACCTGGCTGTGGTAGGACCCACTCTCGACGAATACGGGTTGTACAACTGTGTTGTTAAATTTCCTTTACTCTTTAATTTTGTTTTAACTTTGGATGATCTATCGTGCGAAAACGCATTTGACCCAAGCTTTAACTTTGGTAACCTATGGTCAAGACATCTCCCGAGACCATAGCTCAGTCTTTCGTCGCGGCCACCTGTACAATGTCGATTTCGCTAACTTGACGTTTAGAACTAGGTCTCGCGTCGCTCTCCCCCCCTTGGCTAACGCGAGCCTTCAATGTTGGACTAACGAGATCTAACCTAGAGCATTCACATTCGCTAGTACCCTTTATCCTGGCCTTGGCACTTGCTCTTAGTTTATCTTCGAATGCCTGTCATATTGACTGGCGAGATCCTTGGCGGCGAGATCTCCTTAGGACTCTTTAGTCACTTCAATATTCCACCGAGCGCCTTTCTGACTTGCTAGCTAGGTGCAAGTCTGGCAGCGGGAGCAACTCGGGACTTAGCTCCAAAATATTTCACAATGTCCACCGAGGGCCCAACAGACCTGTCAGTTAGGTGAGAGCCTGACAACGGGAACAGCTCGGGACTTAGTTCCTCAACATTTTACAACATCCACCGAGGGCCCAATAGACCTGTCAGCTAGGTGAGAGACTGACAACAGAAGCAGTTTGGGACTTAGTTTCTCAACAGTTCACAACGTCCACCGAGGGCCCAAAAGACCTGTCAGCTAGGTGAGAGCCTGACAGCGGGAGTAGCTCAGTACTTAGTATCTCAACAGTTCACAATGTCCACCGAGGGCCCAAGAGACCTGTCAGCTAGGTGAGAGCCTGACAGCGGGAGCAGCTCGGAACTTAGTTCAAAAATATTTCACAACGTCCACCGAGGGCCCAACAGACCTGTCAGTTATGTGAGAGCCTGACAGCGGGAGCACCTCGGGACTTAGTTCCTCAACATTTCACAATGTACACCGAGGGCCCAACAAACCTGTCAGCTAGGTGAGAGCCTGACAGCGGGAGCAGTTCGGGACTTAGCTCCAAAACATTTCACAATGTCCACCGAGGGCCCAACAGACCTGTCAGCTAGGTGAGAGCCTGACAGCGGGAGCAGCTTGAGACTTAGTTTCTCAACAGTTCTCAACGTCCACCGAGGGCCCAACAGACCTGTCAGTTAGGTGAGAGCCTGACAGCGGGAGCAGCTCGGGACTTAGCTCCTCAACATTTCACAATATCCACCGAGGGCCCAATAGACCTGTCAGCTAGGTGAAAGCTTGACAACGGGAGCAGCTCGGGACTTAGATTCTCAACAGTTCACAATGTCCACCAAGGGCCCAACAGACCTGTCAGCTAGATGAGAGCCTGACAGCGGGAGCAGCTCGGGGTCAACATGCCCTGTCACTCTGTGAGGTCAACCTGCCCCGCCGGCTAATGAGAGCCCGGTCAGCGGAACCATCTCGAGGGCTTTCCACAAAAGATCACAATCCTATATTTCATTTACTTAGATGATGATTTTTTAATAGAAAGTGCACTGCCTCAATTGGACAGGGATAAAGTTCATTAAAAAGAAGAGCTTACCGGGACAAGGCTCCCTCAGACTGCACGATTGTTCACCTCTTTCTCCTCTGCCTTGGGTGGAGCATCCTCAACCTGCACCTGCTCCTGCTAATGTACTGGGCCTCTTTCCCTCCTCACTTCCAGGAATTCTGGGCCGGTGGTTATTGCGTGACCTTCCTCCAGATGGAGGTCACTGTATGACGACTCTCCCCTATGGGGCAAGTCGGCTGGTCATGCGACATCGACTTGCCATCGCTGACAGCACTCGCCAAACCAGGACAGAGCTTTCGCTTGGCGAGATCCTCCTCGCTACCTTCCGCCGCCACCTTCCCTAGCCGCTTAACAGGGACGCTCTCGCCCAGACATGATGGCGCGACCACCGGGGCCGAAGGGGTCGGGCGCTCGCCGTACACGGCGAATGCGTGGCGAACAGCTTGCAGGACCTCCCTCTTGAACTCTTCCAGAAACCCGATCGTGACACCTCTCGCCAGGGGTGGCGAGCCACCTGAGCGAGATCCTAGCTCCTCGCCTCCAGTCATGGAACTAGCCGAGGATCTTCTGTGCTGGCCACTCTCCACGCTCATCGCACCAAAGTGTTGAAACTGAAAATCGGTCTTTGTGGAGTTCGGGGGTCGCAAAAGTGTATGGCCTCACACTTACTTTCCTCTGACTAGCACACTAGACCAAATGCTTAGAAACCTAGGAACAGAACCAAGATCTTAGCGAGGATATCCCACCACACACCCAAAAGACCAAAGAGCTTTTCCTCTCCCAAGCCAATGCCGAGCTTGGGCACCTTGGAGAGAGCCTGAAGGAGGCAATAAAAAACTGTTGACCTGCTCTTCCAAAGGTGCTCCCCCGGTTCTATTTATAGATTTCCAACCTTGGTCTGCCAACAACATAATTCCGCTGTCCAGAAATGCTAAATGCAGTCCAATTGGGTCTGCCAACAACGTAACTCCGCCGTTCTGAAGGGCTACCTGCAGACCCTCGAGGACATCCAGGTAATCTTACCTCTGGACCCCACTGAGCGAGTGGTCCATGAAGGCACTACTCGCCTAAAGAGGGCGAATGCTGGAATAACCAGACACTCGCCTCCATAGCTCTCCTAGAGGCGGATGTGAGAGCCTTCCTGCCTGCCACTCGCATATTCTGGCGAGAGCCCTTCCGCCTGTTATGGGCGGGAGCCCTTTTCTCCTCCTGGGCGAGTGTGCCACTGCATGCCCCACTCGCCTACTGGGACACTTGGACCTGAATGTCCTACAAAGCCTTGAACTTGCCGGAGGGGCCCACTCAACAAATACAAGATTGTACAGGAGCCTTTAAGAGTGATCAATAGCCCTCCTTAAGTTACCATCCCAACAAGTACTATGATTTAGAGGACGTCACCAAGCCTCATAAAATCATTCGCAGGAGTAATGCAAATTGGGTCGATGACGCAAGGAGAAGGGAGAGTTCACCTTCGTTTGATCCTTGAGGGCAAGGATCTTTGGAAGGAAGGAGAATTGATACATACTAAATGTATAACCTGTATTTAGCGAGCCTAACTCAAACCGTATTCTGAACAGGTTAGGCGAACCCAAGAGTGGCAAGTCGAGCTAGGGACCGACTCGGTCCTAATATAGCGAGTAGGATCTTGCGAGCTTGAGCATTGGCAAGCTCAGGCCTTGAGAGCTCAAACCTCGCGAGTTAATGAGTAGGACTACGCTAGTGCGAGCTCATACCTCGCGAACTTAGGGCGAGGGGGAGTTCTACCCTGGCGACTCTGCGTCAGGCGAGCCACGACGTCTGTAACAACCCGATTTTTATAATTATAATATTAATGTAATAATAATAATAATAATAATAATAATAAAATAAAAATAAAAACCTAATTCCTACTTACCCGAGAACAAACCCCCTTTTCTTTTATTCCCGCAAACCCGCAGCGTTTCTCCTGATCCCCCCGACTCCCGCATCCCGCTGCTCCCACTTGGTTTAGGGCTACCCCGATCCCGACTCCACCGCAAGCCACAGCTCCCGCAAGCCCCGTCTCTTGCTCAAGGCGTCGACTACTCCTCCGGCTCCTCCCTCCCGTGCGCTCCTTTCTCTAGCCGACATCTCTCATGGTCTTCCTCCTTGGCCGGCTTCTCACCTCATGGAGATCGACGACCCTCTCTTTCTGAGGGCTGACAGCGGTTTTTCTCGCCTCCTGGTGGCCGGCAGCCGCCTCCTCCCTCTACTCCAAGGCCGACAACCGCTTCTCCATCTTCCTTGGGCTCCGATTACGCCTCGGGCTTCGCTCAAATCCTCCGCTCAGATTTTGGACTCGATTTTAGCTCCTCTTGGTAAGAATCTTCCTCCTCCATCCTTATCTAGATTTTCCTTGATTTCCTAAATAATTTTTGTGCCTCAATTTGCGTACAACTTGTGTTTCATGATTTTGCCCCCTAATAATCGTTTATCTCTCGTTGAAGTTGTGTTCTCCGGCATCGTTCGTCGCATCCATGGTCGGTTCGTGACAGAAGTCCTCTCCGAATTAGGGTTTTCCCCTAGCCGAGCGTCTCCAAGTCTTCGCCTCCGCGTGACGTCTCTTCTCCCCTCACTCTTGAGGGAGGTACATTCTCTGACCCCTCTCATGTTTGAGTTATTTGATAATAAATTGCTTGTGTTGGCGTAGTGAATGCTGCCGTCTCTTTTGTTGTTCTTAAACAGGTCCAAATAGGGTTTCTAAATCTTGTTGCGCCACTTAGCCGCCGCCGCCAATTGCAGATTCCTTCAGACAAGTAGAGATCATTCTCTCTTGCAAACATTGAACTTATTTACCTTGTCTGATCTTGTATTTGTGTGAATCCGTTCTTGATTTCTTGTCTCGTCAAATAATTTAGACCTCGAATCCCTAAATAGACTTGTTATCCGTTTGAGGTTCCTGCGATAGGAATAACGCGAGTCATGAGTGTAAAAGATGATATTTGGATAATTGTGAGACGAGTTAGTGAACGATACTTAATTGAATATGTATATTGATGGATTCTGTCTCTTTTGAGGAATAATTTGAAGAATCGCAGAGCGGTAATCACGAGCAAAATTGTCACGATAAAAACTGTAATGAATTATGATTAGCAAGTATATGATTGATGTTTTGATGTATCATGCTCGTAATGCACTTTTTACGTGGAAAATACTTGAGTCTAAGAATGATTTAACCTAGATGATTACTTGACTTCCTCGATCCAATACATGTCAGCTTACCTCTGCATTTTACTCGAAAAATCTTCCGGTTATTATGACATTAACCCCCTCGAACCCGCAAGATTCAAAACTCACTATTATATTTCTTCTGTGTTGTCTGTCTGGTTTCCGATGTATGTCTGGTTTTCGATGTTTGTCTGGTTTCTGACGTCTGTTTGGTTTCTTAGGTCCGTCTGGTTCTAAGACTCGAGCGAATGTTGCTGCATAACTAAATTCCTCTCTTGACGCGTTCATGAACTCTAATATTGTACAACTGAATCGCTAAATTTGTATCAGGTCTTGATGTGATAAATAATCACCTATGTATGAAACTCGAAAACAAATCTGTAGTTGTAAGCAAATCCTTGAACTGTACCGTCTAACTGGGCATTTGTCTGCCGCCATGGTCACGACAAGCAGGATTACTTTTCCGACAAGACTTGCACGCAGATCTGATCGTGAATCATGGGCGCCCGCTATAACACCGACACCCTTCATCGATCACAACTTACAACATATTACATGAATAATGTTAGACTATGCTCCGGAGTAGTCTAACACACTAAATTGTTCTGTTTAGCTCTTTTATTTTGCTCGCTTGTCTTGCTAGTATTGCTTTATGAGAAACTGGTACACTCATGCTTTTCTGCTTCTGTTACTGTTCTATACTTTACTTTGCTCAGACTGTTTATTTCAATGTTCTGAGTCTTTTCCTTCGTGTCTTGGAATTGCCTTAGTTTTCGTGTTAGCGCCGCCAGGTTCCTGGGCCCGATCTGCATCAAGCTTCTGCTTTCCGATGATTGATCTTCTAGCCGTGTCAGGTTTGATGTTTTTGATTCATTTCTTTTACTCTCAGATGTTTTCTTTATGCGATAATTATGAACAATAATACATGGACAACAACTAGGCTATTTAAATATTTATGTACTAGAACTTGAAATTAATGCATGTGCACACTCTGTTGTATCATTATTGCATGAAAACTACAGTAGTGAATTGTAAAACATATTTTTTACAAAATACATGTGCATCTAAATTTATCACTGTTTTAAAACTCTAATAGCTTCCGCAATAAAAACAACCTGTTTTCCTCAAAAATAACTACTTTCAAACTATTTTCAGCATTCTCTGCATACGCCTTAGCAGACATGGTTTCCTTCCGCCCATGTCTGTGGCATCACGACTCATCCCAACGCGCACTCTGACTTATGTCGAGACGGGTCGTGACAACCTTAAGAGAACTTGGGCAAGGCTTGTCCCCGACCCTCCTGGGCGGGACAACTCGCCCAAGTAAAGGATACCTTGATCGGTAGACATTCAGCTGTTCGTAGGCCAACAGGGTCTGCTGTTAGCATTCCCAAACTACGAGACTCCGCTGTCCACATGCCAGTTTGGGCTTGTAATAGCATTAATGAAAGACGGAGGATGCTATCGATAGTCTAAAAAAACTATTTTACCCCCGGTCAAAAGTTTACCTATAAATAGACCCCCAAAGCACCTCGGAGAGGCAGACCAGGCCTCCTGGAGCTCCTCCCTTTGAGAGTTCTTGCTCCGTGCCATTCGAGGTGTCGAGCTCAATCTTGGCTTTAGAAGGGAAAGTTGCAAAGATAACTTCCGGGAGTGCATCAGGGTCTCCTTACTTCAGCTTGCGGGTCTGATTGTAGATAACTCTATTCCAAATTAATGAGGGTCAACTCCAAGCTCGGAATATCCCGGTCAGGAGAACTCGACGACGAGTCAAGTAACTCGAATTACCCCCTCTTAGGCTCTATTTGTTTGGGCGTTTCAGTGCTCCGTTTTGGGCAAACGCCGCCGGAAGGCGGGTAAACAAATGAACCTCCGGTGGCGTTTGCTCAGTTTCCACCCGCCCGTCTTGAGAAACGCCCCAAAAGGCTCCGTTTGGAGCAACCACCTCCCCCCTCCGTTTCGAACACTCCGTTTCCACCCGCCGGTTCGACCTGCCACCGCGGAAACAAATGAAGCCTTAGTCTGAACTCCATTGAACTGGTATCCGGGCTTCAACATAAATATGTGATAAATTATGTAATCGTTGTTGAAGCCGTTATATGAAGTTAATGTTTAAACTGGTAGTTGTTCAGTTAGTATTATACCTGTTCCCTCCTATACTGATAACTGTAAGCCAAGGAGAGTTTATAAATACTTCTCCTGAAAATGTATTGAGTGAATGAATGAAGCTGTTTTCTTCCCCTATTTCTGCCCTTTCTTCTGACACAGCAGAACAACACCCTCAATCCCTGTACAAGCATCGCCTTAGGGGAATCACCGTTCAACCTCCACCAAGAATTCAATTAGGTTCGTATCACCACCCATCAATAATTGCAGTCAATAACCTATTGAGAGAGGAAGGCCAACACATCAGCAGAGAGAAGTTTCGGGCAACTTCCACAAGATTTGCATGTTCCTATGCAATTAATAGGGTCAATACTCAAAATAACGCATCATTGATTGAGTGCAGGAGATCATCAATCAATTGCATGAGGACTTAGATCGACCACAGAGGTCGTCAACGGATAGCAGAGAAGTGACAACTGCCTACATAGATTGTGGCATTGTTGGGATAGCGATGAATGACACCTAGGTTAGAGAAGTTGTGACAACACATTAGAAGAGGGTAAAGATAAAGAAAGGATATGTTATTCATCCCAGGGGGACAGGAGAAAGCCAACTTAATAAGTTGAGCACAAGCCACCCAGTTTAAAACTGACCCACATTCCCTGGTCCACTGAGTTAAATATAGGAGTTATGAATGGGTAAAAGGAAATGGTTCAGAAACTCAATACTTTTCAGGATCGTTTAGGATTGGATGCAATGCAACTAACTTAGGCTCTATTTATTTGGGTGTTTTAGCTCGATCTACAGTTAGAGAAAAATGCCACCTGGGAAAAATATGTTTGGTAAACCACCATTCCCACACAACAGAGGTGGGGAAGACCAACTAGTCCATTTTCAGCCTCCAATGCCACCACAAGATGGAGCTCCCATTCCCATTGCTCCCTCCATTCCCACCAACCAAACCCATGATCATTCCTGATGCTAAATGCATATAAACTGGAAGAAAGCTAAACAATAACATATCAGTTGACCACCAGTACTAGCGACAGTACTCCAGCTTGTTAGATATAACGGCTGAGACAATTGCACACAGGCGAAATGGCATTAACTGGAAAATAAAAATATAAAATAGATGATTTCTACTTCGTTGTTCAATGGACAAATAGAAGCATCCTGGATGAGCGACTTGGCACTAAAACGTGTAATATACTGCTATATTATTCTCACCAAAAAATCTTAGGCTCCGTTCGTTTGCACGGAATTGAAGACTTGGAATTGGAATTGGAAGACGAATTCCAATTATACTGTTCGGTACTTAGATAACTTTAATAATTGATATTTGAGTTGAAAATCCTGAAATTAATTTAAGCTTAGGCCCAATATCTTGCTGGACATATCGGAATTGGCGGAGTGAGGTTCGGTCGATTTAAGCCCGATAAACATTTCGTTCCGACGCTAGATAAACTTTAAGCCCTTCCTCCATCCTCCTCGACGTTTCGTTCCGACTCGTCATCCCATCTCGCTAGGGCTTCTCCTCCACGGCAGCGACTCGCCATTTTCCAGATGGCACCGACGCTAGAGATTCTCCTTCACTGTTTATCGGTGGCGTCTAGCGATCTTCCGAAGATCTAGCAGGTACGCAGCGCTAGATCTTGACAAGGAAAGACAGATCTGAGCACGATCTCACCTGATCTCCATTGAAGAGTTGCATTTCTCTTCTTTCTCTTCTCCATCAAAGCGCAGCAGCCACAACTCCTTCCAGAACTGTGCTCGGAGGAAATCCAGATCTGCGCCCTCCTCTCCTCTGTGGATGTCCATAATTTCTTCCAGCACTGTGAGTTTTTTTTGTTCTCTTCTCATATATGTAGTCCTCTAGTTTTGCATACTTTTGTTTTAAGTTTTTGTGATTTCTCTATAAACTGCGACCATTTCCCCTTCCTAAATTCCCCTTCCCCCTCTCCCCCTCCTTCGCTGCTAAGGTTTCCGGCGAACCCTGCCCTCTTTCTCTCTCAAATATTCCGACAAACTTAGTTCCAAAAACCAGCGTTCCTTCCGCTGCTTCACAACCTCTTTCCCGAGATCTTAATAAATCCGGCGCCACCATTATATTTCTATCTTTAAGGTTTATTATCTTCCTCATCTCCACGCACAGATCTGTACAGGTAATGATCTGACATCCGAGAGATCTTCGTCTTCTATATTATTCACATGCAACATCAATTCGTCGTGATGTTCCTGATTGATGTCGCCTATCCTAAGTGAGATATTCCACTCTATAGCGCAAGACTCATCTTGTTCAATCATTATTTGTTGTCTTCCTCTACTAGTTCTATGTGTTTTCATGAAATTGTTCTGATCTCCAAGCACCTACGCCCCTCCCGCTACTATACATCCACTACATATATAATTTCCTAATTCCCCTACAAATCTATCAATCTATATCAGATCTGATTAACGATCGATATTATTTATTACCGAAATCTTAATCTGATTAACTGATATTTTAAGTTACTTCGATTGAAGGGATCTTAAATCCTTCATCTTCTTTCCATTTTTCTGCTTTTGACGTAGAAGTAATGATCTGATATTTTAAGTGCATCATCTGTCGTGAGATCTCCTTATTTCTGTTTCTTTTTTGTGGGGCATTCCATTGTTGTTTTCACACAGGATTTGTTGATCTTCACTACCAGCTAGCTGTCATCTAGGGTTTTCATTTTTCTCGTTTGGATGCATATTTATTCTGTGGTTGTTGTGATTTCATCTTGAATTGTATGAGCAAAAGTTTTTAACAGGTGGTTTTCTTAACATGGAAGTGTCTTCTTTCTATAAACGCATTTCACCGGTGGTTTTCTTTTCTAATTTCTACTATTGCTAACTGCTAATCATGGAAATGTTAATCCGAGGTCTTCTTAACATGAAAGTGTCTTCAATTGTGATCAATGATTCTTGATCAGCATCTTGACAATAGACTTCTTTTAAAAGATATTTTATTTGAGATTTTAGGGTTTAAAGTTCTTTTAATAAAAACACCTATTGCGATTGTAAGCTTTTCTTTCCATTGATTGCCCTTGGTTGCTCTTTACTGGTTAATTTGAGGTTTTTTAGCATGGAAATGTTTTCGATTATGATCAATGATTCTTGGCCGGTATCCTGCCAATTGACTTGTTTTAAACTATATCTTCTTTGATATTTTCATCAGAGTTAATTGAGATTTTCTTCTTAGTCATTGTTATGAATTCATCAAATCTATCTTTAGCCAGGTTCTGACTTTCTTCCCATTCTTTTTCATATATCATCATTGTAGATTTGGAGTAATATTAATGGACGAGATGTTAGTGGAAAGTTTGTCAAGAATTGATGTTTTAAGAAATAAACGGAAGAGAACTCTAGAAGAGACAGTTATCATAATAGTGGTTGTTGTAGCTACGATGCATATGCAAAAAAAAATTTCCCGACAACTTAAGGAGGTCAATGACAAAGATGTGATAAGAAGAACACTTTTAAGAAATTTATATAGTGGTACAGAAGTAAATTGTTTTAATCAATTGCGCATGAGTAAACAATCATTTCTCGATCTATCTAATATATTGATTGAGAAAAATTTGCTACATGATACTCCACATATTTCAGTTAGCGAGTCACTTGCGCTGTTTTTATATATATTGGCTCATAACAAGAGATTTCGTGATGTGGGAGGGACATATTTGAGGTCTACTGATACTATATGTAGACACTTCAGTTTAATGTTGAGGGCAATTCTAAAATTGACTAAAGAGTACATCAAACTACCAGAAGCTAGACAAGAGCAAAGGTGGAGATGGTTCGAGGTGAGAAAACTATTTTGAAAAGCTTAATACATTATGATATTCATTTAACTAAACATTTAAATTAGATGTTTTCTTTGCTAATAGAATTGTATTGGAGCATTAGATGACACACATATTGAAGTCACAGTTCCAGTAAAAGATCAAGGTCGATATAGGAATCGAAAACAAGCTATCACAACTAATGTATTGAGAGTTTGTGATCTTAATATGAAGTTTGTGTATGTTTTACCTGGATGGGAGGGTTCATCATTAGATTCTAGGGTGTTGCGTAGTGCATTAGAAAGATCAGATCGCTTTGAAGTACCAACATGTATAATCTTTTTAGTACGACACAACCATTACATATAGATGCATCTTTATAAATATTTAAATAATAGATATATTTTGTATAGGGAAGTATTATCTTGTCGATGCGGGGTACACTAATGGTCCGGGATATCTTGCTCCTTATCGTTCTACACGCTATCATCTTAAGGAATGGTCCGCACAAGGAAATAATCCCACAAATTACAAGGAATTATTTAATCTTCGTCATTCTAAGGAAAGAAATGTAATTGAAAGAACTTTTGGCCTGTTGAAGAAGCGATGGGCAATTTTGCGTCAACCTTCTTTTTTTAATATCAAAATTCAGGTACTAAATTGAAATGTATTCTTGCACTTCCATATTTATGTTGATAATCAGTTTGAAGTAACTAATATTTTAGTGTTGTTCAATTGCAGGTTCAAATCATAAATGTTTGTTGTATTTTACATAATTTTTTAGTTGAAAGGAGATTAGAGAATGATTTTGGATTGTTGGAAGCGGTTGATGCAGAACTATCAACTCAAGTTGTTGGTGGGGATAGTTTTGAATATGATAATATTCGTGGACCAGTGCAAGCAACAACTGAATGGTCAAATTTTAGGGATACTTTGGCAATTAATATGTTTAATGATTATCAAGCTCGACGAGATTAGGCGATTGCAATTATGAGACTTTATTTTAAATATGCAATTATGAGGCTTCATTTTAAATATGCAATTATGAGACTTCATTTTAAATATGCAATTATGAGACTTTATTGTTTATTTTGTATTGCACGTAATATGTTAAATGATTTATCTCAATTTATTGTGCATTTTCATTAGTATGTTCAATTTTACAAAATCTGCAATATATATGAAATATGTGTGTTATTTTATATTTCTATACATTAAAGATAATCCATAAGTCCGTTGAATGTTATTCTTGCTTTAAATACAAAGTGATAAGCATGGACATATATTATAAATTTTCTGCTAAAGGGAAAGAGAAAGAAAGAGAAATAGAAAGAGTTAAAGAGAAAGAAAGAGAAGTAGAAAGAGAGAAAGAAAAAGAGAAAACTTATGTTCATTGGACAATGGATATGGATCGCTGTCTGACAGGTGCTCTATTAGAGCAACAATGCTTGGGCAATAAAGCTGTGAATGGATGGAAAGCAATTGCATTCACAGCTGCTATCAATGCGCTAAAGGATGATTGCAATGTAACTGTTAATAAGGAAAAAGTGTTATCTCGGTTAAAAACATGGAATAAATATTATCGGGAGGTTTCTGCAATGCTAAATACTAGCGGGTTCGGATGGGATTGGGATCGTAACATTGTTAAAGTTGATAGCGAAGATGTTTGGGCAAATTACGTTAAGGTAATTAAATATTTTCATAGTTATAGATAATTATTTATTTATTTATCATTATGAACATCATAATTTGTGAATATGCAGGCTCATCCAGCTGTAAAGCATTATCGAGACAAAGTGATAGTAAACTGGGCCGACTTGGGTACCATATGTGGTTGTGATAAGGCAACTGGATCTGATGCAGCAACTGGGTACGAAGCAACTAATGCAATTGATTTAGATGATTCTGGTGGTGAGGAAAGCTATTCATGCGGGAAACGTATTAAATATTCCACGAGTAGTCAGCCATCAAGGAAAAAAAATCCAACTTCAGATGATACACTTGCAGATGCTGTTTCTTCAATCGCCAGAAGTCTTAGTAAAGCATATGAATCTAATTCAACTAACCCAACCGCAACACATGCATCGACTGCACCAACTCCAACTCCAAATTCAACTCTCATGGAGACCACTACAAAAATATGGGATGAACTGGTGATGATGTCAGAGCTTGCAATGACTGAGAAGCTTAAAGCTATGGATCTTTTAATCAACGATCCATTAAAATATGCTGTTTTTATGACAATTCCTAGCGACGTGCGAAAAATATGGTTACTTATGCAATTCAAGGATTGATAAGTGTTGGTCTACTCCTTTCTTTTTCTATGGACAAGCAATCGAGTCTTAAATTGTTATGTTTATCATGTTCAATCGAGTCTTTTATCTTTCTATTGTATCTGTTTGTCTTTTTTGGCAGTTTATCTTAATGCTTGGGATAACATAGCATATTAAACAATCACATTCTTGTTCTTAATTCGACTGAATTGTTATTTTTATAGCATCTGTTTGTCTTTTTTATAGTATCTGTTTGTCTTAGATATTTTTCACTGAAGTGTGAGAGCTGCTTATACTTGGATAAGCAAATGTCATGCTTAAGCATCATGGAGGTATAAATATGTGCATCAACCCTAAGTTTATTATGTGTGTTTTCTGTTTCGATTGTGGGGTTACTTTGAACTGAGATCTGGAGATAACTTATTACTTTTCAATTTTTAAAACAGTTTCACTGATTTCCCCCAAAACAAACATTTTCTCTCCCATTGCTGCAGTCGAGCCAAACAGAACCATATTTGGTATTTTTCACTGGAAAAAAAGGGATTTTGTCTAGGCTTCTCTGGCGAGTTTTCTTTACAGCATATGATGAAGTTTTTTTTTAACTGGAGAGCCCTTGAACAGTTATTTCTAATCATTATCATCGTCATCATCATCACTAAGCTTATGCCAACTGTTTTTTATTAGCTTTTTCAATCCCCAATTTACTTTCTTTCATGTAGTGTTGTCTGAGGTATTGCATATTGACTAAACTAATCTTCTTGAATGACTTTATTTTAATGTTATTTTGGTTCTACCCTTCTTCTACCTCTGTTTAATTATATAATTGTTCATTTTCTTTCCTTAATTGTACATGCTCAAACCACAAAAGCACATTTTCTATCATATTGGCTTCTTTCTGCGTGGAAAACTTGAAAAGATAAATATTATATCAGAGAATCATTGGGAATGAGATATATAAATAATTGTTAATAATAAATGTATTATTTGTTACTTCTAACATGGTATCAGAGGGAGATTCCTCATAATTTTTCTGCACTCGCACCTTTGCTTGCGCCTCTGTCCGCAGTCCGCAACCCTCTGCTCTTCAGCCCGCCAGCCCGCCAGCCCGCAAAGCATACAAGGAGAGACCCCATATAGAGGTTTTACAAACAGTATGGACAAAAGAATAGAAATAATAAAAGAAATACTACTAATACATGTCACAATTTTATATTATTTAAAAATAAAGTGCAATTAAATCTTTATTGTCTGCTGCTCAACTTTAGCACTTTTGTTTTTCATTGACTAATCTGAATACTAATTGATGATCTCCAAAATATAGGCCATTTGATGGAGAAATTGAGAAGGAAAATTTGCTTCACAGGACTTTTCGTGTTTTCCTGTTTAACTCCAAATACGAGTTACTGCTTCAGGTATTTATACATTAAGTGTGTATTATTTCCTTCTTTCTGTTGCAATTTTTTTCAGTAACTTAGTTTATTTTGAGAAAAAATCACGCAGAAATTAGAATTATCCTTGGAGACAATTTACAGTTAAAAGCATCTGTTTTATAATGATACAAGAATTTTTGAACATAGTTGTGGATATCAGATGCTGGCAAGGTTGCAGATGGCGAACCCCATTCAGTCCTAGTTCTTTTTGACGATCACTGGAAACATCCTCCGACCACTTTCGACAAGCCTCCACCACCACTCCTCAAAGCCCTTCAATTTTAGCTTTTAGGCGATCGCCAAAAATCACCTCAGGCCACCACCACCACCTCCGATCCCCTCCAGCCACCTCCGACCAGCCACCACCCTCCCACCACCATCATAACTCCCAAATCACCTCCCCACTACCCCATTAACTCCTTGCTAACATTCAAGCCACTACCCCTAAATTTCCTCCACATCTCCCATTCCCCCACTAACTCCTCTACAATCTCGCGTGGATCCACTTCTCTCCCAACTGAGCCCCACACTTCCTCCTTTCATCCGACTACTCCCCATGTCCAGCCCCACATCATATCCAATTGAGCCGCTTACTTTTCCTATTTAGCAGCTCCCACTTCCCACACGTGGAGCCACTCCAACTGATCCCCACTCAAATCCAGCAGCCGGCTGCCCCTCTACATCCTCCGCAAACCCCTTTCTGCCTCCCAGCTACATTGTTTCCCTGCCTATCCGCCTGGAAGCTCACCTGCCAGCTAACCACAGTAATCCGTGGCAACATTCTATAATTCCCCGCTGTCCAGAATCCCTTCCAAAGCAATCCCAACTGCTAGAAGTTCATTCCAGCTACCTTAAAACTACTGCTCCGCACTCTCAGTCTTCCAGAAATTCATTCAGCTATGGGATCAGTCATTGGAAGTGAAGACAGCACCCATACAGCTGTTGTACAGGCACCCACCTCCTGGAATAACCCATTTCAACCCAACCCGTTGTTGTCCACAGTCCTCTAGCCTAGCAGCAGTCAAGTTCCAGCAAACCAAGCCTCCCCGGGTGTCCTAATTCAGTCCTCTATTTTCATCACATGCTCCATCAAAAATGATTTTTGTGCAGTGGATTACACAACTATTTGCAAGATGTGTTTGATATTGAGCATACAATTGTTATTATATGAATGTAATGTGTTCATTTAATGAGTCATAATATGTAAAATCATTCGCATTAAGTTCTTCCCGTTGTGCTGCAGAAATACTTGGGACCAGCTCAAATCTTCTAGTTTTGAACAACTGAAAATGATGCTGATTAGCCTTTAACCTAATATTGATTATTATTTTGTATCATCCAGGTATGCAGAATCCCTTCCTTTCTATCCATGAATTGAATTTTGGTGTGAAGCATGCATCTTAAAGCCATTCATAACGACAACATCAATGTGTTCTTTAATTTAGTTTAATAACCAAAGATCATGATGATTCTTTACATGACTATTATACAAAGTTGTCAAACCTGAGCATAATGTGATTATACCAGCTTCAGGGCCGCTCTAGTTTTTTCTTATTCCTGCATTATTATGTTTGCAGAACCGCAGGTGCCTTCAACTACAGTTTCAAGTAGGTATCATCACTACAAGTCATCTCGGGGTGCAAGAAGTTAAGGCGTTTTTAACAAGCACGATGAAGTCAGTTCCATAACCATTCCGACCAACTTTGTGCCGCAACAAATTGGCCCGCGATTGAAGTGAGAAGTGATGACACACTTCTGCTGCGTTGGTTGTTACAGATGATAGACATTATTAATTTTCTGGAACCTGCATCCTTTTCATACTTTGAATGTCCAGGAGAGTGGAGGAACAATTTACTATTATGTTCTGGTGCTACATACATGTGTCTGTTTTTTTGATTTTTGATCAAATCTCTGAGTATCTGGTTTAAAATTTTGTTATAATGCAAGCATTTAAGGTAGCGACCTATTTTTTTAATCCAATGCATCATTTCTACACTCGTCTCACCGTCTTTCTTGGGACTGCATTGTCACTACAGTGGTAAAACGATGCAGGCAAAAATGATTCATAATATGTTTGATGCTTGTGTTTTAGGTAAAATATTTCCTAAACTAAAAACGTACATATTTCATAATATTTTTTAATTTTTGATTGAATTTTATTTAACAAACGAACAAAAGAATTGATCAATGTCACAATATTCATCAATATTGTTTAATAGGCAAACACTGGAATTGAAATTTGACATCAATATTCAATTCCACAATATTTACCAATATTAAATTCCAATATCGAATTCCAATTCCGTGCAAACGAACGGAGCCTTAGAGAAAAAGAATATGAGATGCAATGGTGAACACCCAAAAGATTGAATTAACAAGATAAGAGTCTCTTTACCAGGAAAAAGAAATGTATCGTCATCACATCAGAAAATAGTATCACAAGGAAATAACAGCCCATGCGTGGAACTTGAAGAAGCTTTGTCAGAGCACTGAAGACGCATCTGCATAGTTTTCAGTAAGATGTGTGTAAGAATTGATGAAATGAATAGCTATTCGGCCTTATTAAGTAAAAGTAGAAAAACAGAGATAAAAAGAGTTATTAAATAGCAAACTGAACGATGATAAATATTTTGCAGGCAGAGTACGACAATAAGATCAAAGTGAAAAATCTGGTGAAATGTCAAAACAGTTTAATCAAAAAGATAAAACAATTACTCAAGAAAAATGTGTCATCCAATGATCACAAGAACAATATTCCATCTAATTTAATGAAAATCGTTTAACTTAAACGGGAGACACATTTGATAACAAAATATAATACTGAACTGGTTCAAATTAACAGAAAATATATAGGATAACTATTCTGTTGAGGCCAAGAACTCAACATCAATGTTCGGGGTAGAGTATGGGGAGAGATTCCTAGGCCACCAAAGTAGCGATCAAAAAAAAGGAGCAAACAAGAGAAATGGAGATTTTATTGCCTGGTTGGGTAAGATTAAGAGGTAGCTACAATCTGGAGGTCCGACCGCACACCCATAAGTGTATAAGAACTCCCTATCCCAAACTGAACGTCATGCTAGGTTTGGGGGTAGAAGCAAGCTGTTATGGGTCTTTGAATGTTGACCGGATGAGTGGCCGGCGGTGGAGATGACGGCGGCGGAGATACTACGGAGCCTTGACCGCGGATGCATAAGCGGGGCGTGCTCGAGAGAGATAGATAGATAGATAGATAGAGAGAGAGAGAGAGAGAGCTTCCACAATCTCTTTTAGGGTTAGAAAAATAGAACTTTCGTTCATTCATACCGATACAAAATCCAATAGGTCCCCTTAAATAGGACCTTAAATCGACACAAAAAAATAAATAACATCAAAGGAAATAACGACAAGCTTGTACATATGACTAAAAATAACACAACACAATAATGACGTCATATAAGGACGCGACTCTTAAAACAAAATAAAACATATTAAGAAATAATAAATACTAAAAAATGGCATTAAAGGACCCGTAACATCTCCCCCGCCTTGGTAAAACGAGCTTGTCCACAAGCTCGAAAGCGATCCATGGTATCCCGCATTATCCGACCCCTCATAGTCAGCATCCTCTACTTGCAAACAGAGAAGTCGTTTGCACTTGTGTCCGCATGTGTATGGCTCGTCGCAGTTGAAACATAAGCCCTTAGCACGTTGGTCTATCATCTCTTCCCGAGATAGTTTACAGACTGGTGGGGCTGAATGTCCCTCTAGATGACCCAGCCGAATGCCCGTGCTGGTGGCGAAATAGGACTCCTATGCTAGTTGGAGGCGACGGTCACATAACCTGGTCAGACTCATGTTAGTCACTAAGTTTGGAGGAGCCTCGAATTCAACATCAAGGGTTCATTTGGCGCAGCTTTTTGGGGCGTTTCGTTTTAATGAAACGCAACACGCATGTTCATTTCCATTTGTTTTTCAACTTTCGTTCAAGACGCACAACGTTTTATCGTCGCTCAAAAAACTGTGGGCCGAAACCCTCAACGAGAGATCCAATGTGTCGCGTTTAGGAGAAATTGCACTTCCGCCGTCTCTCCCGTCATTGCCGACGAAATCCCGCATCTTCTCCGACGGGAATCGAGGTCGATCCTTGCAGGTTCTGCGGTTGCCAGAGGTGGAGGAGTTGAGACCGGCTCCGCCTACGCCTCCGCCAAGATCCAACACCTCCACCTACTCCTCCATCCAGAGGTCACCGCCGTCGGAGGTGGAGTCGAGACCGGCTTCGCCTCCTCCTCCGCCTCCACCAAGTTGTACTATCCATCTTCGGCGAGGGCTGCTCTTCTCCGACGGCATCCAAAGCCCTTCTCCGATGGGCTCCAGTTCTCACGGCTCTTCTCCGGCGAGGGCGGTCTTCTCCAACGACATCCACAGCCTCCAGATCTCGCAGGCAGTGGCGGAGGCACGGTGGAGGTGATCAGATTATAAACTATAGTAAACAAAGAGTAATATTTATAGATTAAAAAAATAATTAAAAAATTATTTTAATAATTAACAGTATATATAAATAATTATATTAATATTTATAGATTAAAAAAACAATTAAAAATATATATAATAGAAAACATTTATAAAACGCCATCGCTGTTTTGTCAAACAGTTCACTGTTCTGAACAGCTCTGCAAACACAGAGTACCCAAACAAATCTCCATTTCCAGCAACCAAACAAACATGCATTTACAACAGCTCATTTTACAACCGCAACCGCTCTCCAAATAAGGCCCAAGTCGCAAGCGTTCACGAAGTCCGGCGGTGAAGATGTTGACCTGCATCTCTGAGGGCAATATGACATGTGCCATAAGATGTTGAAACTGGTCCAGATATTCGTCCACAGAGCTCGTCTAGCGGTGTGCTGTGAAGGCACTGAGGGTGTTGCTGCGTATTGGAGGGCCGAAGCGCAGGTTGCAAAATTGTTTGAAGTCGTCCCACATTAGGCCCGACTGATCAGTGAGGAGACGATTGACCCAAACAAGGTCGAGTCGAGAAGGTGAAGGATGCCAAAGGAAGTCATTCGGCTGTCGAAGTTTGTTGATGACCAAAGAATTGTTCACACCTTGTGAGTCAGTCCAAGAGATCTATTTTCCCATCATAAGAGGGAAATTCCAACCGTGTATAACACATCGGCATAACAACTTCAGGGAGACAGAGGGTCTGTGGGGGCGGTTCATGGCAGACGAGCGGGG
The DNA here is from genome assembly GCA_039583875.1 of Platanthera guangdongensis. Lineage (NCBI taxonomy): Eukaryota > Viridiplantae > Streptophyta > Magnoliopsida > Asparagales > Orchidaceae > Platanthera > Platanthera guangdongensis. Next base: position 166,662,321 of record CM077159.1, on the reverse strand, counting down.
GTAGCGGAACTTGACTGCTGCTGGCGTGATTCATGGGTGGGGTGGTAACTACTGTAGGTGCTGTTGTTAATCCATTAAGCTTGGTGGCGAGGGTTTCCATGTCGTCCTGATGATGTGCGTTGGCGTCCCGAAAGCGTGCTTCTACGTCCTGAAGGCGTGCATCCATAGCAGAATGACTGCGTGTACTCGGTTTATAGCTTCCAAGAAATTGGTTGAGTCAACCATGGATGGAGGTGGCACGAGATAAGGATCGGGTGACTAGACGACTAGATTGCTCGGAGTCGGTTGGTTGCCCGTTGCCACGAGTGCCTCGTCATTTCCCAATGGTGCGAAAAAAATATTTCAAGCAAGTGGCTTGTTGCGGGTTGTGGGTGGGATCAAAGTTGAATTAATTCCCACGCCTGAAGGCCGATAAAAAGAGGAAGGCACACACGCGTCTAATAATCCAGATCAAAATAAGAAGAATCAGTTTCAGGCATCCGTTCTGGAATTGATGTGTGTATAGATGGAAGGGTTGAGGCGTGGGGCAGACATTTTGGTTCGTGACTGATTCGCGGCGTAGACGTTGCTATGTGACGCCGCTGAAGATGCACCCATCAGAAGATGAGTCGGGGCAGGACCGAACGCTTGCGACTGGGAGAGGTAGCGTATGTCGGAGTTGACTGTGGGGGAAGGAGCTTCCGAGGATGTGGGGGAAGGAGCTTCCGAGGCTGTGTTTGGGTTGTTGGAGCAGCGACCGAGTGAACTGAGCCGCGGGATCCCGCTGGAAGTTGCAGTGGCTGCGATGGGCTTGGCGGGATGTAGACTCCTTGCATGATTTCGGAAAAGCCCGGCGAGGGTTGGCTTCTTTAGTGAATTTGGGGGAGGGTTTAGCTCTGATGCCAAGTTGTTATGGGTCTTTGAATGTTGCCCGGAGGAGTGGCCGACGGTGGAGATGATGGTGGCGGAGATACTACGGAGCCTTGACCACTGCTGCCTAAGCGGGGCGTGCTCGAGAGAGAGAGCATCCACAATCTCTTTTAAGATTAGGGAAATATAACTTTCATTCATTCATACTGATACAAGACCCACTAGATCCCCTTAAATAGGACTTACAATCGACACTAAAAAGGAAATAACATTAAAAAAACGACAGACTTGGACATGTGACTAAAAAAGGACACAACACAATAATGATGTCATATAAGAACGTGACTCTTAAAACAAAAAAATATATTACGAAATAATAAATACTAAATAACGTCATTAAAGGACCCGTAACACAAGCTCAAAGCGAGATCTGACGAGATCGTCTAGTTCTAAACGAGAACCCTTAAAAGCTGTTAGCTTTGCCTCTCCCCCTTGACAATGAGTCGTATTTATAGGTGATGACAAGGGGGTGGGTGAGGGGTATACCCAATCCCTGAAAGTGGGCGCACCCTTATCGCTGATGAGCTGATCTCGTCATTCGATGAGGTGAAGTGTCTCCTACGAGATGACTGAGCTCCCCCTAAAAAGGTCCCTTTGATAAATCTTGCTTGTCTTGTTATTTTCTACTGATCTCGACGAGTACATATCGTACACAATCCCTGTTTTTTAAGACTTGTTATGAGGTCGAAAAAACTGTGGGAGACTCAGAACTCGGTGAGCTGGTTGATCATCTATAAATAGTGCCCAGGTTCTCCTTAATTTATGCTTCGTGAACTTGTTGAAATGACTTCCAAGATCCATGCCAAAGATCTTAGCGGCTTGTTAAACCGCTTATGAAACCCTCTGGGTGGTGAAGCGCGTTGAAAGGACAGGAAAAAGAAGAACCCCCCGGGGGGGGGGGGACCTCCGAGAGATGACCCTCCTCCGAACAGGAGCGACGTGGCGAGGAGCCAACGATCCTCCCTTCCTCTCTCCCCAATCAGCCTTCAGTCGATGATGACACGAGGAGCGTGGTAGAGAGAAATGTAATCAAGGATAGGGTAATTTCTTAAATATTGAGCGCTTTATATCTAGCTGTTGCTGATACAAAATCCCTTCAGGTGAGCGAAGGCGTGCCTATATGAGGTCCCTAACATAGAGGAGCTAAGCCTCTAGCACGATCTAGAATGGTTTGGAGTTGGCAACATGCAAGAGATCTTAACACCAGATAAACATTATGAAAGTTGTGGCCTATGAATTAACTGTTGAACTAATTTTTATTTTCTTTCTGTAGGCGGTGTGAAGACCCTTATTCCGGACTTTCCAAATAATTTAAGAATCGAACATAATTTCAATAAAAAGATCGCAACATTAAATCACAGTACAAAGACCATAAACACCAGAAATTTTATTCATTAATTTATTTACTTACAACAGTCGATAAAGAAACTATGAGTATTTATCCATACTCATTACAAAAATCACAATCATAATCGGTACACGAGGCTTTATGTCTTTCCCGAGCTTCTTCAATTCATATAAATATCTTGAGTCATACCTTCGTCAACTATTCAGGGGAAATCCTCTTCGGTGCACTGGGAGACGCTCTTGTTGCCAAAAAAATATATCCACAAAGGATTAATTATAAAAAAATGACTGTGAGAAAAGTACTTCTTGAACTGTTATACATACATGTAATGAAAAGTAACAATATGCATACATCATAAAAAGTGATAATTCTCATTAACTCTCAATACTGACATCTAACTTGTCCCTTAATTTTAGTTACATAAAATAAAAAATATTAAGGTATGCAAACTTGAATTGAGCTCCACCCCTATAGGGCAAAAGTGTAGGCACCCCCCTACTGGTGAATCCATCAGTAGATAATCTCTACATCATAGGATTCAAATCCTTAACATTTCTTTATGCAGAGTTTTATTATTCTTATCTTGGAACAATTTTCATAAAAACAGATGTTTTAGAAATAAACTTTCCCCGCAGAAATTTGTATCGCTTTCCTTTTCCTTCGCCCACATCTTATAACGATATATCATTGAGTTAAACTCATATGCATAGACAGTGTTATCTTTCAATATTTAAAACAAGAAATATGAAAAGTACTTGAAATAAACATAATACAAAAAATAAGAAACTCACAAAGGCCTTGCCTTTTCCTTTATCCTTCTCAGGTTCATCGCCACGTCGACCCTGTGAAGCCATCCTCTGGTTTCTTGGCCTTGAAAACTACTGAAATAGTACACACTTTATTTGGGTTGCGTCACTAGTTATGCGTAGCGTTTGAAGTTAAAATGTGTAGAAAAAAGCTGTAAACCATGTATATACTTCTTCAATCAATAATTACAAGTATGAATACATTTATATAGGAGGAGAAGAAAGAGAGAAATCCCAATCCAAGATGTGAGACTAATACAAATAGAGAGAGAAGAGAGAAGAATGGGCCCCTAGATGTGCCATAAAGTAGGCTTTTCTAACACTCCCCCGCAAGCTGGAGCGTACAAGTCGTAGGCACCAAGCTTGGATAAAAACTAGTAGTATAGTGGCCGGGAGAGAGCTTTAGTCAGGATGTCAGCAACTTGGCTTGCAGCAGGAACATGCTCTAAATCTATCTTCTTTGCCTGTACCTTTTCTCGGATAAAGTGACAGTCAACTTCAATATGCTTTGTGCGTTCGTGAAAGACTGGATTCTTGGCAATATGGATTGCCGCTTGACTGTCACAAAATAGGGTCGCTGGTGATGAGAGACGAACACCCAAGTCTCTCAGAAGGCTCTCAAGCCAAGTTAACTCGAAAACAACAGCAGCCATAGCGCGGTACTCAGCTTCAGCAGAAGAGCGAGCAACCACATTCTGTTTCTTGCTACGCCAGGTTATGAGATGTCCACCGAAGTAGGTACAAAAACCTGTTGTGGAACGCCTATCATCAATGAACCCGACATAGTCAGCGTCAGAGTATGCGACAAGGGATAAAGATGTGGATGGCTTGTACACAAGCCCTTGTCCTGGAGCGTTCTTGAGATACCGAAGAATGCGGTCGACATCTTGAAAGTGAGATGTCCTCGGGGCATGCATAAATCGACTCACGACTCATACGACAAAGGAGATGTCTGGTTGAGTAACTGTAAGGTAGATCAGTTTCCCAACCAGGCGTCTGTAGTATTCCGGATTCGTAAGCAGCGTATCAGAGTCAAAGCTATGGGCCGATAGCCTGTGATTAGCGTCCATTGGAGTATCCGAAGGCTTGCATCCCGAATAGCCAACATCATGAAGAAGGTCCATACATTACTTCCTTTGAGATAATACAAGACCATCATGCCGTCGTGTAACCTCAAGCCCGAGAAAATACCGTAGGTTACCAAGATCTTTGGTCTGAAAGGCGGAGTTCAACTGTTGCTTGGTATGTTGTATCCTTGTAGTGTCGTCGCCAGTAACGAGGATATCGTCAACATAGACAAGTAGAATCACTGTTCCGGTTGGCCGGTGTCGAGTGAAGAGAGAGAAGTCAGCCGAGCTCCTAGTTAAGCCAATATCGCGGACTACCGTGCTGAATTTGTCAAACCAAGTGCGTGGGGACTGTTTGAGACCATAAATAGATTTCCGAAGATGACAAACCCGAGACTCCCCCGTGGTCTCAAACCCGGGAGGTTGATGCATATAAACAGTCTCTTGTAGATCACCATTGAGAAAGACGTTCTTAACATCCAGTTGATAAAGAGGCCAATGACGGTGAACAACCAAAGAAAGAAGAACTCGGACCGTGTTCAATTTGACCACTGGAGAGAAAATTTCCTCATAATCAAGGCCATGTTGCTGAGTAAAACCCCGGGCCACGAGGCGGGCCTTTAGACGCTCAACGGTGCCATCCGCCGCATGTTTAATAACAAAGATCCACTTGCAGCTAACACAGGAGTGACCTGCAGGAAGAGGAACCAGATCACAAGTTCGGCTGGCCCAGAGAGCCCGCATTTCATCTTCCATGGCCGCCCGCCATCCGGGGTGGTGAAGAGCCTCCTGTACAGAATTAGGGGTGGAGATAGAGGATAAAGAGAGAGCACTCTGACGGAGTTCCGGAGAGAGGCGGTGGAGAGAGACAAAGTTGGCCATTGAGTGGGCAGGGGAAGGAGGTGTCGGATCAGCAGGTTGCAAAGCATCATTAGAGCAGGGCAGCTCTCGTAGGGTATTAGACGAGCGAGGACGTCGAGTGTACACACGAATGACTGGGGGTGTAGGTGGTTTAGGTGGGAGGGGTGGGGGAGGGAGAGGTAGTATGGTGGAAGTGACGGGGATAACAGGTCGTGGGAGAGGTGGCGGAAGAGGAGGGTCAACAGATGGAGAGTAATACGGCTGATGTTCGAGGAAGGTGACATCAGCAGAAGTAACCACCGTGCGATCCGTGGGAGAAAAACAAATGTAGCCCTTCTGAGTGCGAGAATATCCCACGAACATATATTTAGTGGCACGGGGAGCAAGTTTGTCAGTGTACGGACCAAGATGATGAACAAAACATACACAGCCAAACACGCGTGGGGTGATGGAGAATGGAGGTTGGGAGGGAAAAAAGAGACTGAAGGGAACCGCAAAATTGAGGATAGATGAAGGCAGGCGGTTAATAAGAGTGCAAACATTTGAAACCGCAAAATTCCAATAGTATTTTGGAACATTCATCTGAATCATAAGAGAGCGGGTGAACTCGAGCAGGTGTCGATTCTTGCGTTCAGCAACGCCATTTTGTTGGGGGGTATAGACACATGAGGTCTGATGGATGACCCCAAACTCCGCACAGGTGAGAGAAGGTATGACTAGTGTATTCACGGGCATTATCGATGCAGAGGGTTTTAATGGTTGTGGAGAACTGGTTGCGAGTTTCAATAAAAAAGGTACGGAATACACCGGGTAATTCAGAGCGGTCACGAATGAGATACAGCCAGGTCACTCGAGAGTAGTCATCGACAAATGTGACAAAGTAACGGTATCCAAAAACACTTGCGATTTGTAAGAGCCCCAAATATCAGAGTGAACAAGATCAAAGAGAGCAGGACGCCGAGAAGGATGTGGTGAGAACGTAGAGCGATGATGTTTCCCATAGATACAGGACTCACACGTGAACTCGTGGAAGGACACGTCTGGGAGAGATTTTTTGAGAATGTTTAGAGGAGCATGACCCAGACGTCGATGCCATTCAACGGAGCTAATAGACGATAACACCGTTGGGGGAGACGGGTTAAGGATATAGAGACCATTCGACAGATGCCCTTTTCCAATGATGGTTTGCGTCTTGCGATCCTGCACAACACACGAGTTAGAAGAAAAAAGAACAGCACAATCGAGGACAGCAGTGAGGCGGCCAATAGAGAGAAGGTTGAACGGAGAGCCCGGAACATGAAGAGCCGAGCGAAGAGTAATGCAGGGAGTGAGATGGATATCTGCAGCACCAGAGACGGGAAGAGTGTCCCCACTAGCAACAGTAATGAACTGCGGATGCACGGAGGTCAAATATTGGGGTGGTTTCCATGAGGTAATGTGGTGAGAGGCCCCGGAATCCAAAATCCAGGATGAGCTGAGAGCAAGGCAGGAGGTACCACCATCAGAAACAGACACCATAAAGCCCGGAGGACAGCCGATCATTATGCAAGGAGTAGTCCGCAGCGGTCACGGTGACAACGGACCAGCGGCAAGAAACGGCCACGACCAGCGCGGTAAGAACAGAGGCCGCAGCGAGACGGAGCAGTCCGCGCGGTCACACCAACGATTAGGCAGATCGCGACCAAAAAACGGAAATGGAAAGCCGCACGGTCACAGCGGGAAGCAGAAAGGTGGTCCGCGCGGGTAGAGCAGGCGACGAGTTGAGGCCGCGAGAAGAAGTCGCGAGAAGAGAAGGCAGGCCGCGGCCAGAGTCCAGAAACAATCACGCGAGCAGGCGAGAGGAGAGGAACTCGCGGCGGACAAGAGAAGAGCTCGCTGGGTTGAAGAAGAAAAAAACAGTAAGGAGACCGCAACGGACAAAAGAAGAGTCCGCGGCGGATAAGAGAGGTGGGTCCCAAGGTCAGAGCAAAAGATGGCTATAAGAAGCCTGAGGAGGGTGGATCCACGGAGAGGGAGAGGAGAAGCGGATGCAGAACGTGCAGGCCGCAAAAGCCGCGAGGATAAGGGAAGAGCGGGCAGACCCGTAGTCCGCAGAAGAGGAGCCCGCGGAGACAGGCAGGTAGGCGAGTAGGAGGGGGACCGTAGAGCAAGCTGCGAACAGGAAGGAGAACGGACTGGGAGAAGAAGGCCGCAGCGGGCAGAGACAAGCCGCGCGGACAGAGAAGAGAAGAGCTGGAGGAGACCGCGACCAAGATGCGGGTGAGAGAGGAACAACCCGCACGGTCTGGTGGATCACAGCAGCGAACTGATGGGTAGGAAACCGCGACCAAGATGCGGGTGAGAGAGGAACAGCCCGCACGGTCAGGCGGATAGAGAAGGTAGGATGCGACGAGCTGCAACAAGTCGCAGTGGACTGAAGGCAGGCCGCAACAAGTAGAGAGTCCGCAGCGGACAACGGAGAAGAAAGGAGAAGGTGGCCCCATGGATGAAGGAGGAGAAATGGCTATAAGAAGGGAGGGATGGGGGTGGAACCACGGGAGAAAAGAGAGCAACAGGAGGGAGCGGAGAAAGAAGCGGACTGAGATGAGCAAGCCGCAGAAGGAAGCGGAAAGAAACAGCCAGCCCGCGGGAGGCAGATCGCGAGAGGCAGGCCGCAGGAGGCCGCAGGAAGTCTAGGTGCGGACAAAACAGAGAAGATCGCGAGAGAGCGAACCTGACTCTGATACCATGTAGAAAAAAGCTGTAAACCTTGTATATACTTCTTCAATCAATAATTACAAGTATGAATACATTTATATAGGAGGAGAAGAAAGAGAGAAATCCCAATCCAAGATGTGGGACTAATACAAATAGAGAGAGAAGAGAGAAGAATGGGCCCCTAGATGGGCCCTAAAGTAGGCTTTTCTAACAAAATGATTTACTAATATGCGTTTAAAATCCGTCAAAATACAAAAGTCAACATAAACGATAAAAGAAATAATATTTATACTTACTGTCTAACTAAAACAGTCCTCAACCGAGACTGTAAATCTCAAACTCAGCCGCCAAACGACACAAAATAGCCAAAAACAGCTTCCAAACAGCTCAAAAACAGCCCTTAAAATAGGGTTGTTCAATATGAAAATCAGTCCCAAAACAACCATAAAATAACACACTAACACGAAGTGAAAATAACATCAAAATCCGCATAATTAATTTGCAAAAATAATACTAAGCAGTATAACTTAATACCCAAAAACAGTCCCAAAAATATGCATAACAACCCACCAAAACAACCACCAAAAAGATGTAAAACAACCTACTAAAACAATGATAAAACGATCAAAAATAATAATTTCAGAAACAGTGGTAAAACAACGGGAAAACAACAAACTAAAATAATTATAATTCATATTAAGACCGACCAATGCAAAGGAGGAAACCTAATTTCAGCACGACACATATGTAAGAAGTGCATAGAAAGTTGGAGAACATCCTTACAACGGAAGAGGAAGAAAGAAGATAGGAAGCAAGGGAAAGAGGCAGCAAGCCCTAAAACAGCGGCACAGAACAGTCGACAGCACAGAAGCAGCAGGACAAAGACAGTGGCACAACAACACAGAGAAACAACTTCCAGGAGAGTAGAGGAACAACAACCAGGAAGGAGAAGAGGGAGCCGGAACCAGTAGAGCAGAAGCAGCAAAGCAGCGACAACAAAGCAGCGACAGTAAAACAGCGGCAGTAAGAAGCAAAGCACCGATCCAGCCTCCAAGTGCCACCCAAACAAGCCCAAAGTAAACCACCGGCCAACACATGACTTAGCCAAGTGTCAAGACAAGACCAAATCAACCACTACTTAACTTCCACAAGTCAAACTCTCAAGCCAGCACAACACATGCCAAAATTACTAATGACAGCCCACATATACTAATAATACTTGTGACAATATAATCAAAATAAAAAATATACGGCTATTGACACCCCCGATAATAAAATAACGGGAATTGAAATAAAATGAAACGAAAAATGCAAAAAATTTATATGAAAATCCGTATTGTCTTTTGTTCTCATCATCAGGGATTAAAAAAATTATTTTGCGTATTTTTGGGTTTTCACAGGCGGCTCACAAAAAAAGGGCCAAACAATCGATGTCGCGCTACATGGATCAAACATAGTTGAAGAAGGTGAAGACTGTTTCGTTCTTTGAAGCTGGGCGTAGCCTATTATATTAATAAAGTTAAAAAAGGATTGCACAACTATAATGTCCTGAGACATAATAAAAGATGAAGGCCGGGTCAGAGACATTCCTCTTTCCCATACAAAACCATTCACATGGGCAATATTAGCCACATAGTCGGCAATAGAATTAGCTATCCGGTTAATGCGCGACACCACCAATCGCGGACATTCTTTTAAGATTCTTGCCATGCTTGCCTCAACAGTTGAATGTTCGCTTTTATTTCGTATTGAGATTATTTATTCCACGTGATATGTCACGTGCTATTTTACCTATATATATGTATGTGGTGCCCGGTTTAGGGTAAGTGAAAAAATTAAATCCCGATTTCTACTTGGTATCAGAGGGATTAGGGATCCCGCCGCTCCCGCTTTCGTCGATACCGCTCGCCTCCTTCTGCTTTCGTTGATCCCGCTCGCCTTGATCCCGCTTGCCTCCTTCTGCTCGAGCCGTCGCCAGTCCGCCGCCACTCAGCACGCCCGCTCGCCTTCTTCCGCTCATCCGTTCGCCAGTCCGCCGCTACCGTCTCTCTTTCGTGGCTCTTCGTCTCTCTATAGCGGCTCTCCGCCTTCGGAGGCCTTCTCTGCCCGGCCTTCCGGGCGGCCCCCCCGCGTCTCCGACCGTTTTGTCCTCCATGGGGCAGCCGGAGACCTCTTGCTCATCTCCTCCGGTGTTCCTTCCGACGTCATGATCTACGGGGGACCCGTTGGAGGCCGTCTTCTCTGATTTGGAGCTCTTCCATCTCTTTTCTCAATGGATGATCAATCCACTATCTCCACGGCTCCTCAATTCGGTGTTCCAACCGGTTCGTCTGCCGACCCTCCTCGGAGCCATGGCCCGTCTGGCTCGTTGAAGATCATTACTATTGCCTTGGTTGACACGAATTATCTGAAATGGTCCAGGGCGGCCCAGCATACTATTCGCAGCCACCAATTATATGGACTTGTTGATGGTACCACCGTTGAGCCACTACGTACCGATCCCACATGGAAAAAATGGGATGCGAAAAATTCGTTGGTTGTCCCGTGGTTACTTCACTCGATGTCCCCTCAGGTGTATCGCAGTTATATGATGTTGGACTCTGCATATGATATTTGGACTCGGGCCCGCGATACCTACTCTCAGGCAGGCAGTTCGATGCAAGTGTATGAGCTCACTCGCCGTGTTCTGGAGCTGAAGCAGGGCACTATGTCTGTTTCTGCCTACTATTCTGAGTTTGAGTGCCTCTATTAGGAATTGGACTTCTTCAATACTTTTACGGTTGCTTGTACTGCTGATGCGCTGACACTTCAGAACGACAAAGATTGTTTCCGTGTCCACGTCTTCCTTATGGGGCTCAACAAGGAGTTTGATGTTGTTCGCTTGCATGTTCTCCATCGTGAGCCACTTCCCTCTCTTCGGGAGGCCTTCAGCATGCTCCTCAATGATGAGAATCGTTGTCGTACTCTTGGTGCCGCTCCTGCTACTGATCATTCTGCGCTTGCCCCTGTTGGTCGGGGTTCTAGTGCTCGGGGTCGCGGTGGGCACCGTGGTGGTGGCCGTCAGTCTGACAATCGTACTCAGTTTTCTGCGCACTCTACTGAGGTTCAGGAGGACACCTCTGGCAGCCTGTCTGCTGTTGAGTTAGATGCTCTCCGTCGCATGCTGCGCTCCCACACTGACTCTCTTACTGTTGGTTCTCATGTTGTTGTTGCTATTTTGGGTCTCTCCAGTGCTCATGCTGTGTCCTCCTCACCTTCCAAGTGGATTATTGACTCAGGTGCGACCGATCACATGACTTGTTCTGCCTCAGGTTTTACCTCTTATACTCCTTTTTCTGGTCGTGATAAATTTATTGCTGCTAATGACTCTCTCTCCGCCATCGCTGGTAAAAGGACTGTCACCTGTTCTCCCGACCCATCACCGTCCTCTGTTTTGCATGTCCCGTTTTTTCCTCGCAATTTGCTTTCCATTAGTCACTTAATTACTTCTTTAAACTGTTCTGTGACCTTCTTTGCTGATGTTTGTGTATTTCAGGATATGGATACGAGGCGTACGCTTGGCAGTGGTAGGAACGTTGGTGGACTGTACTTGCTAGACCAGTCTTCTTCCAGTGCCTTTTCATCCACCAGATCTCCGACTCTACATGACATTCAACGCTGGCACCAGCGACTTGGCCATCCTTTGCCTCTTTATCTTACTAAATTGTTTCCTGTTTTTACCTCTTTAATTCAGTCTTTCTCTTGTGATGCATGTGAATGCTCTAAACATGTCCGTCAGAGTACTAGTCATTTGTCTGTCCCTAGTTGTTGTCCATTTGATGTTATTCACTCTGATGTTTGGGGCCCGTCTCCAGTGTTATCTTTATCTGGTTATAAATAGTTTGTTACTTTTATTGATTGTCACTCCCGCGTTATGTGGGTTTATCTGCTTAAAAAGAAAAGTGATGTCCTTTCCTGTTTTCAGACGTTTCATAAGATGGTGAACCAAAAATTTGGTGGCAAAATTCGTGTGTTGCGTACTGATAATGGTGGGGAATATGATGATCGGGGTGTTTTTGGGGCCTATCTATCTGATAATGACATCATACATCAAACCACGTGCGTCCACACTTCCACCCAAAATGGGCTGGCCGAACGGAAGAATAAACATTTGCTGGAGGTGGCTCGGTGTTTACTCCTTGCTATGCACCTTCCCAAATCCTACTGGGGTGATGCAGTTTTCACAGCTGCTCATCTCATTAACCGTCTTCCGTCTCGTGCCATCTCATTTGATACGCCCCTATCGCATCTTACCAATCAACACATCGTCCACACCTCTTATCTTGCTTCTCGTATCTTTGGCTCCGTCTGTTTTGTTCATGTTCATACCCCGCATCGTGATAAACTTGATGCACGTTCCCCGCGGTGTACTTTCGTTGGGTACTCCCCTACCACCAAAGGGTATCGTTGTTATCATCCTCCGACTCGACGCTACTATTGCACCGTGGATGTCACATTTCGTGAGGGGAAGTCGTACTTTCGTCCTCGTTAGGGGGAGACGAGATGTGACGGTGACGAGAACATCGAATCTCCTCTTCCAATTGTTAACATTGAATCTCCTCTTCCAATTGTTGCCGCTTCCCCTCCTTCCACCTCCGCTCCACCTAATTATACACGTACTCACGTCGTCCCAGGACTATTGAGCAAGTGCAGACTGTGAATGTTCCGCCAGTACCAGTGACAGTCGCAGCTCCAGATTCAGATGACGACCTCCATGTTCCTCTTGCACGTCTTATAGGTAAAAAGGGTGGCTCGAGGATATACCCAAGCTCAAGGCATTAACTACTAGGAGACCTTTTTTCCTGTTGCCAAGATGAACTTAATCTGTGTGCTTCTTTCTTGTGTTGTGATTCGCGGATGGGAGGTACTGCAGCTCGATGCCAAGAATGCATTCCTACATGGTGATCTAAAAAAGGAGGTTTATATGGATATTTCCCCTGGCCTTGATGTCAATGAGTCCAACCGGAGGGTCTGTCGCCTGCTAAAATCCTTGTATGGCCTGAAACAGTCTCCAAGAGCGTGGTTTGGGCGTTTTAACAAGAACATGCTACGACTTGGATATACTCAAAGTCAAGCTGATCATACCCTCTTCATCGAGAGGAAGAGTGCTCTAGTTTCTATCCTTATTGTGTATGTGGACGACATCATCATTACCGGAGATGACTTGGATGAGATCAAATACTTGAAAAAACAACTGGGCGAAGAATTTGAAGTGAAGGATCTGGGAAAGCTGAAATATTTCTTGGGAATTGAAGTTGCGAGGTCCCGACATGGGATCTTCATTTTCCAAAGGAAGTATACTCTTGACCTTCTGGAGGAGACTGTGATGCTTGGGTGTGCTCCTGTTGACACTCCAATTGAGGCTAATCATAAGATTGATGCAGATATTAGTGGGAAGAAAGCGGACGCCTCAAAATACCAACGATTGGTTGGGAAACTCATATATCTGTCCCATACTCGTCCGGATATCACGTATGCGGTGGGTGTCATAAGTCAGTATATGCACTCCCCTACGTTATGTCATCAGCAGGCTACCTTTAGGGTGTTGCGATATCTCAAAAAACACCAGGGCGTGGGATGTTGTTCAAGGCTAATCAGTCGTTAGAGGTTGAGGTATTTACTGATGCTGATTGGGCTGGTAGTCAAGATGATAGAAAGTCAACCACGAGGTACTGCACATTTGTGGGAGGCAACCTGATTTCATGGAAGAGCAAAAAGCAGAACGTGGTAGCTCGCTTAAGTGCTGAAGCAGAATACAGAGCTATGACTCAAGGCGTTTGTGCGGGACTGTGGTTGAGAACCATTCTCCAGGATTTGGACCTTCAGGTGAACAAACCTATTGCTATCTACTGTGACAACAAGACAGCCATCAGCATTGCACACAATCAAGTTCAACATGACAGAACCAAACATGTGGAAGTTGATAGGCACTTCATCAAAGACCACATCGACAAGTGGAATGTCTGCACTCCGTTTGTGAGCTCATTTGATCAGCTTGCCGATGTTTTCACCAAGGGGCTATGCAGCAACAATTTCAAGAACAATACTGACAAGTTGGGAATGATCAATATATATTCCCAACTTGAGGGGGAGAGTTGAATATTCACTTTTATTTCATATTGAGATTATGTATTACACGTGATATGTCACGTGCTATTGTACTTATATATATGTATGTGGTGCCCGGTTTAGGGTAAGTGAAAAAATTCAATCCCGATTTCTACTTCAACGTTCCCAGGTAGATTTCCGCTAGGATTCGGTTGTTCCTAGTACGCGCTTCCATAGAGTCTCCTTCAAGATAAATACCCGCCACACTTCCAAAGAAACGCCTGGCTAAAGAGTCCAACAAGAGCTGCTCTCAGCTCAACCATGATCACCGACCTGCTCCAAAACCGTGTGCTTGAAGCCGCCAATAGTTCACGCCGATGATCGCGGATAACACACCCAATGCCGACGCTATAGTTTTCATGCACAGATCCATCAAAATTAATTTTAAACCATCCAATCAGCGGGGATGACCAAGCGCAGCTTTCGTTACAAGGGGCTGTCCAGCTACCGTGAGATGATTCTTGCAAAGCATTTAAAACAATCGAAGTAGGCTGAAGGTACGGTTCACCATGAGAGTAGCAATTTCTCGCCTTCCAGATGTAGTAAATCACAGCAACGATAAACCTTGCCCGGTTGGAAACTTTGCTTGTGGCAGCTTTAGCACAAGGAAGATCAATCAAGCTCTGACCCCAAGATTTTTGAGATGAAACTACAGTCCCCCAACACAAGGCTGATGCTTTCGGGCTGGATGCAGCCCCACGGGCATAGAGCATAACCGTAAGAGGTGCGTACGAAACAAATCGTTGGTCAGCAATAAGTTATTTATCGCTCTCCAGGCCATTACCCGCATTCTCGGCTGCACACTGATCTTCCAAAGATCACTGCAATCGAGGATGGCTTCCGGGCATTCCAAACAATAGACCACTGCAGCATCCATGTCAACCTTCTCAGAGTGTGCCCATACCAGCCTGTCCACTCCCCCAACATCATCCCTAGGAAGCTTTAAAATGATTCCAAGAAGCTCAGCACTAAATCCTACGAGCGGGCACTCAGACCAACATAAATTTCTGTCAAGAAAACCTGCCACAACCTCCGGCAAAGCGCAAACATTCACAAAAGTGGGTCAATTATTTAAAGGCAGAATACCCAACCAATTGTCCCCAAGAGTTGAAATGGATGCACCACCCACCATCCAAAAACTGTGCCCATCCACAATTTCCCGGTCAAGGCAGATGCATCTCCAGATTTTAGCTTGGTGGCGTCCCCTTGAGAACATGTTCTGCCCAACATATTTGCATCTAAAAGTTCGCGCGAGCAAACTGTCATCCGCCTAGAGCACCCAAGCATCCACTTTACCCATCAGAATTCGTCGTCACCGCGCCCAGGTTTTTATACCCAACCCGCCTCGCTCCAATGGCTTACAAATGTCCTCCCACCTTGCGTAGTGGATTTTGTGTTTATCCAGCACTCCGCTCCATACAAAAGTTTTAAGAAGGCTGTTTATTTTGTTTAAAATGGACACCGACATCAGGGCATTAGCGAGGGCATGCAGCGGGAATGCCGAGAGCGTGCATTTAATTAAAACTACTCGGCCAACCATCGAGAGACAACGTAGACCCCATGATCGAATTTTGCATGAGATCTTGTCCAATAGGTCGTTGAAATCAGCAATTTTTTGCTTTCCTGGGCAGATTGTAATATCTAGGTCGTTGATGGCATTGGTGCACCCGTGCCCCATCAATTGGAGGATGTTATTTTTCGAGGTGTAAGCCACCTTGGGGCCAAAAAGAATGCTGGATTTCTGAGAGTTTATGGCCTTGTTGGACATGACACAATATTTTTGCAGGATATCATAGAATTCCCTCGTGGTGAAAGTAGTTGCCGCACCAAAAAGCAGGGTATCATCCGCAAAAAAAGATGCGAGATCTTTGGAGTTGAGGCGCTAACTTTTATACCAATACCCAAGTTTTGGTTGTTGTTGATGAGCAAAGATAGGAATTTTGCGCATAGTATGAATAAATAAGGTGACAACGGACATCCTTGGCGCAACCCACAAGTGGCATTAATCCACATGGATCTCATGCCATTAATGAGCAGCCCAAATCTGGGCGATGAAATGCACTCCATTATTAGATCAATCCACGGGACAGGGAAATTGAAGGCGAGGAGAGCATGCCTGACAAAACTCCATTGCATCCGATCAAAGGCCTTCCCCATGTCGATTTTGATGGCCATGTATCTGATAAGAACAAACAAGAAATGGGCACAATAACTTACCCTCACCAGGGTATTATCAGATATTACTTCAAGAACAAGCTTCAATCACACACAATACAAGCAGGAAAAACACTCAAAAATAACACACAAACCAACCCTATGGACGAATCCAGAACAGGTGGCCGGAATACACCCCAGCAGAGGTCCGCTCCTCTCCGCCGATAACAACATCAATCCAGAATATATCATACCCTAATACACTCCCACACCTTTGTCTTATATACCTGGCAAATACAAAGACAAAAATACCCTTCCCAAAATAAACAAACTACCCCCAACCTGCCAGCAACCCGCCAGAATTCCTGCACGCATCAACTACTCCCTCCTTCGCAACATCCTTGACCTCAAGGATGGAAGTGTGGGAACTGTTGCTGAATCTTCCACAAGTCCTCCCATGTTGCGTCCGCCGCCGTTCCCTGTGCCCACTGAATCAAGAGTTGTGTCACCACGCGCCCGTCGCAAGGAACAATGCGCCGATTCAGCATTGCTACCGATTCCACCAACGCATTCTCTTCCGTGTTAACTGCCGATGGTAAGGGTATGACTTGAGTCGGCGGATCCCCATGATGCTCCTTTAATTGGGATATATGGAAATTATGATGAATCTTGGCCTCCTCAGGTAAATCGAGTCGGTAGGCCACGACTCCACTTCGCTCCGCAATTTGGAATGGACCAAAAAACTTAGCGCCAGTTTGTGACAGCCCCTTGGTTGAATGGATGTCTGTCTATATGGTTGCAAGCGGACATACACTCACGACCCTACCTCCAACTCCCGTTCTCGTCGTTGCTTATCTGCCATCACCCGCATGCGATTCTGTGCCGCTGCTAGGTTCTCCTTGAGAAGTTGTATGACTTGTTCCGTGCCGCGAAGGATCGGTCCACCTCCACTGTCCATGGGCTGTAAGCCATGTGTAACGGTGGTGCTTGACCGTACACCACTTAGTAGGGGGTCATTTTGATGGCACTCTAGTACATAGTGTTGTACCACCACTCCGCCAACGGAATCCAATGGGTCCAATTCTTAGGCCTCTCAAAGCACAAACAACGTAAATAGTTTTCCAAACACCGGTTCACCACCTCGGTTTGACCGTCCAATTGGGGGTGGTATGCTGTGGACAATTTAAGCTTGACTTGTAGCACTCGGAAGAGCTCCTGCCAAAACTGGCTGAAAAAGTCGCATCCCGATCGCTGACGATCGACTCGGACATTCCGTGTAGTCGGAAAATTGAATCTAAAAACATTTGAGCTATTCTGTGGGCGGTATACGGATGGCTAATGGCGATGAAGTGTGCTTGCTTGCTCAGGCGGTCCACCACCACCAGAATGGTAGTTTTACCATTGCTCTTGGGCAGCCCCTCCACAAAGTCTAGTGAAATATCTTGCCAAATCCTTTCCGGTATTGGAAGTGGATGAAATAGTCCCATGGCCTTCCGGTTGTCCGGCTTACATTGTTGACACACTGCACAACGTTGTATGTATTCGTAGACGTCGACCTTCATCCTCTTCCAATAATACCTCTTCCATAGGCGGTGGTACATAGCCGTGATTCCCGAGTGACCCCCCCCCCCACCAATGGATGTTATGTAAGATTGCAACAACTTCAATTTGAGGGCAGCATCGGTGCCGACTACCAAGCGCCCCTTCCTCCTTAGGAGCCCCTTCTCCCACTGGTATTTTGGGTGACTATTGATGTCCATCGTTTTCTGAGTGATAATGTGTTGAATTTTTGGATTGTTGAGCCATGAATCTTTGAGCTCCCGTATAAAGTCGGACGTAATGGTAACTATAGCACATAACTCAAGCTCCTCTGATCCTTCCTTTCGAGAGAGAGCGTCGGCGCACAAATTCTCCTTGCCTTGCTTGTACTGGATAGAGTAATCATAACCCAACAGTTTGGCCACGTACTTTTGTTGTGCTGGTGTTGCTAGATTTTGGTTTGTCAAAAACCTCATGCTCTGTTGATCTGTCCGAATAATAAAGGGTCATGTAATCAAGTAGTGGCACCACTGCTGTACTGCTAGCACCACTGCGAGAAGCTCCTTCTCATAAACTGAGAGTAATGAGTTCCGCTTGCCGAGCGCCTTGCTGAAGTATGCGATCGACTGAAGTATGCGATCGGCCGACCCTGTTGTAGGAGAACCGCACCTATGCCTTTATCAGACGCATCTGATTCCACCACACACGATTTGGAGAAATCTGGTAAGCATAGTACAGGGGGTTGTGAGACGACGGTTTTGAGTTGGTGGAACGCCTGCTCTGCTTCAACTGTCCATTGGAACCGGGCTGATTTGAGCAGCTCTGTTAAGGGCTTCGCAATACCGCTGTACCCTTGAATGAACCTCCAGTAGTAGCCGGTGAGGCCTAAGAAGCCCCGCACACGTTTCACCGTCTTGGATGTCGGCCATTCCATCATGGCCCGTACCTTGCCCGGGTCAGTAGCGACGCCGTCGTGGGAGATGATATGTCCCAAATAATGTACCTTCTGTTGTCCGAAGCTGCACTTGCTCCGCTTTAGAAACAGAGAGTGCCGCCGCAACGTTTCAGGAGTGAAAGTGAGATGATCCATATGTTCTTGCCAAGAAGTGCTAAAAATCAATATGTCGTCAAAAAAGACAAGAATGAACCTCCTGAGCTGGTCTTGTAAGATCTTGTTCATCAAGCTTTGAAATGTGAAGGGCGAGTTTGTCATGCCAAATGGCATGACCAAAAATTCACAATGACAATTGTGTGTTCGGAATGCGGTTTTGTACACATCCTCGTCCGCCATCCGCACTTGGTGATAGCCGGCTCGCATGTCCAGCTTGGAAAAATAGACTGCCCCATGTAATTTGTCGATGAGTTCTTCGATGATGGGGATGGGGAACTAGTCTTTGACGGTTTGAAGGTTTAGTTGGAGGTAATCGATACATAAGCGCCATGTTCCATCCCCCTTCCGCACCAACACCACCGGTGATGCATACAGGCTGTTACTCGGTCGAATAATGCCGGCTTGTAGCATTTCCCGCACTATCTTCTCGATTTCGTCTTTTTGTAATGACAGATAGCAATAGGGTCGCAAGTTGATGTCTCCATGTCCGTCCGTCAACGGAATGCAATGTACATGTCCCCGGTGCGGTGGTAACCCGGATGGTTCACGAAATACCTCGCTGAAAGCCTCCAGGACTCCTTCCAACTCCTGCTTTTCCTCCTGCAATAGGATATTGTCGCTGTCCAGCTCCGGATGCTCCCGATGTCCTGTTCTGGGCGGGATTTCCGGCAATTCCTGTAGCCCATCTGGGCTGTCCTGCTCGCTCGGTTGATCCGGTACCTGGCGGAAGGCACATAATGACAACATATTCAAGTCACCCCCCTTGGATATCATTTTTTCAAGTTGGTGTTGCGTCATCCACGCTCCAGCCGTTGATTTGTTACCCCGCAAGGAAATTTTTCTGCCTTGACTCATGAAGTCCATGCGTAAATCGCCGAAGTCCCATTGGATCACCCCAAGAGTGCTCAACCATTGTACCCCCAACACTGCTTCACACGCCCCAAGTGGAAGAACCAACATGTCCGTTGTGAAAAAAAACTCCTTGCATTCGCCATGTGAAGTCGACGACCTTGTTGGAGCTGGCTATTCGATGTCCATCCGCTATAGCGACGTTGAAGGGTGCTATCAGTGTCAACCGACAGTGCAATCGGTGAGCAGCACCTTCATCCAAAAAATTATGTGTGCTTCTCGAGTCAATCAAAACATGAATGGCGTGTTCTTGGTGCGAGGCGGTGACCTTCATGGTATGATATTGAGTGACGCCCATAAGGGCATGGACCGAGAGATGTGGGACCTCCTCTAATTCCCCTCCTTCGGGGACGTCGTCCCTCGTGGCCTCTGCTGGTTGTTCGAAGTCTCCGTCCTCCTCATCCATAATAAGATCCAAAGCATAAGATTTGGCCCTTGCCGGACAACGGTGATCTGCTGTATACTTTGTATCGCACCAAAAGGAAAGGCCCTTAGCCGGCTTGTCCGCCATCTCTGACGGTGTCAACCGACGATGATTTCCTTGGGTAGTGACTGGTGGAGAAAATGAAGCGAGGGGATGACGTGTGGAGAGTGGTTTGCTAGTTGATAGCCTCCGTTCGGCCGCCCAACTCGTCTCCGACACATTATTCGCGGTCCGCCGTTTGAATGATTCCGTGCGTCGTTCCTCCATCCGCGCCAACGCGAAAACGTCTTGTAGAGACTTGGGTTGAAACATGCGGATAGCACACCCTATCTCCTCCTTGAGTCCGGCGATACAAAAGCTTATCGCATATTCCTCCGTGACGTTGACCCGGTGCAAGAGCATGTCGAATTCATCCAAGAAGGATTGGAACGTGCCTCTTTGTCTCAAATTTTTCAGTTCTGCCATGGGATCATCGAAGAGAACCGAGGCAAAGCGCTGCGCCAATACCTGAACATACTCATCCCACTTCGGCCAATGACGAGTAAGTATGGACTTCATGTAGGCTTGATGTCAGTACAATACTTTCCCTTCAACGTGAGCGGAGGCAATCTTCACCTTCAGGTTGTCGGGGGTGTCATCAAGCTCAAAAAAATTTTCCGCCTTGTAAATCCATTCCTGTAAATCATCACCATAAAACCGGGGAAACTCCAACCTCGCAAAGTGGGAGTTCAGATGGGTGTCTGGGAGAGGCTGGTGGCGCCCGTCGGCCGTTGAGCTTCGGCCCCCGGAGTCGGGCAGGTGACATTCCGTGAAGGGGCAAGGTTTGCCAACAGCGAGCATAGTTCCTCCAATGTCCGGCTCTGTTGGTCGGATTTCCCCGTGAGGGATTAAACGGACTGAGCTAACACGAGTTGTTCCTGCCGCCAGAGATCGAGATTCGGCGCTGCCTCCGTGGAACGGGTACCGTCGGAAACCGGCATGGTGCTTCCTACCCGTGATGGCTCTGATACCAATGATAAGAACAAACAAGCATTGGACACAATAAATTACCCTCACCAGGGTATTATCAGATATTAATTCAAGAACAAGCTTCAATCACACACAGTACAAGAAGGAAAAACACTCAAAAACAACACACAAACCAACCCTATGGACGAATCCAGAACAGTTGGCCGGAATACACCGCAGCAGAGGTCCGCTCCTCTCCGCCGGTAACAACAGCAATCCAGAATATATCATACCCTGATACACTCCCACACCTTTGCCTTATATACCTGGCAAATACAAAGACAAAAATACCCTTCCCAAAATAAACAAACTACCCCCAACTTGCCAGCAACCCGCCAGAATTCCTTCACGCATCCGTATCCATCTTTGCACTCCGTTGTATGCAGGCGGTGGATTAACTCTTGAGCAAGCAAGCAGTTATCTTATAAGAGTCTCCCTGGCAAAAAGGCGGCCTGCTCATCTGAGATTAAATTTCTAAGGCGACCGTTTCGTTCTATGATACTTAAAGAAGACGTCATTCCAATACTCCTGCCAAGCCCTGCCCGCAGGGCAAGACGACCTCCCTTGTAACTTCGCAAAAAAAAAGGATTTTCAGCAATCCTCCAAGAGAAAGGGCGCGGTTGGCAGGACGCCTCCCGACTCGGTATACTTGGTGAGCTTTCTAGACGAAGCCCACCAAATTTTGATGGCCCGACCTCAATAAAATTGTTTACCTGCAGATGTTCCTGCAGGAGAATTTCCTGCAACTGTGCGGTGTAGCCCGAGGATCCCTTGCCGCCGCCTCCACCGAGCCAATGGTCATTCGATCATGTCGCTACTTTTATCACCCTAATTCGTGACCAGATTGTTGTCGACGACCTGCTGAGTCGCTTGATTCATTTTGCATGTGATGTTGATGCGAGGTTGCGAGCTACTGAGCTCGTCTCAATTGGGAACCACGTCGCCGCCTTGGAAACCCAGATGGCGACAACAGAAGAAATCAAGCCTCAGATTGTGGCTTTGGAGGAGCACAACTATGAGATCGCATTCTGGGGATTCAAAGTTTTTGACTTGGTGCATCGTATAAAGTTTCTTACTGCTGACTTCCAAGGCATCGCGCGAAAAGCAGGGACGACTTCATAGTAGTCACACGAGATGGAGGTTGCGGCTTCCCCTCCAGCCAAGGTGAAGGAACTCATTCGCCATTTTAGACTGGTGCCTGCCCAAGTCAATCCGCATGAGATCGCACATAAGATATCATTCACGAACTTTCTTCGTGAATTGTGAGTTCCCTGGAACTTCATGAATTTATATAACCTCTTTTTGGTAAAGGGGAACCAAATAAGAGGTCACATATTTTTCAGGCTGCTGGCAGAAGCTGAATAATTCCCCGAACAAGGTGGTCTTCGTTCGAGGTGGCTTTGCCTAGGTCCCTACAATACTGATGCCCTGAGAGACTTCGACCTTAGGAATCCCCGAGGTGTCCGGGAATAATGCGACCATGTTCCGGTTCTTCCAGGACAAGGTTTTCGAAGCGTTGTATTATCAACATTGCGCAGATCAAATCGCCCGGGTGACTATGAGCAAGGAGGGTAAGCTCTCCTTTTTTGTATGCTTTTCTCATGAGTGAGCTAAATTTTACTGGTCTGTTCTTTTTGCAAGAACTCGTGTGCCCGAGCAACCTCTTTAGGTCGAGCATAAGGTGGACCGTGTGGACGAAAAAGGAGGCCGCCGTAGTGATCGGTTTGGAGGCACCCAAAAGGGGCAGAGAAGACATCGCAAAACTGCCTCCCGTAAAAGGTGACATCATGAGCCCCGAATCCTCCCGGCGAGGACATGACACACTCGCTCTTCGGACCGGGTGGTGATGTCGATGATATTGCTGAGACATCGTTGCTCTGAATGAAGGATGAGCATAGGGACTCCCTTAGCTGGCGGCTGCAGTCATAGATAGAGGACGACAAGCTGAACAAAGTCACCTATAACATGTACTTCGTGTTATATGGACGAAATGATGTAGATGCCCACTAGGAGGCCAAGCTGTCTGAGATCACCTTCAAGGCGTCTCGCATCGCTATACACAACGTTAAAACGGTGCATGCAACGAGCCGATCTCTCAATTTCTATGAGGAGAGGATCAAAGAGCTCGGTGCCAAGAAGAAATCCTCCCGTGAGTGCACCGCGATAAATATTTATCTTCTCCGAGATTTGTTTGCTTCTGGCTCAAGCAATCAGACCCGTTTATATTTTGCATGCTCTGGAGCGGGAAGTGGAGCGAAATTTGGAGGATTCAGAAGCAAAGTTCACGACATTTTGGAAGGAGTACGCGGAGTATTACTCTGTTGAACGGGCAGAGTAGGATTCCTCCCTCTCCATCGTGACGGGCAAGCTATATTGGCTCGCTTGGTGGAGCGTGGTTGGAAGGACATGGAGTACTGGGATAGTAGCTTCAAAGACCACTTCCCGGAGCTATTTTTGAGAGGCTTGCCAGCGACGTCATCCATCTTGGGCTACTCCCCCTCGGGAACTGGGAGCGACAATGGGAGCAGTAGCGACAACAACAGTGTTAGCTGAAATGGTGGCGAGAAGGTGAGGTCCTCATTAATGACTGACTAGAGCCAACTTAAATTTGTATTTTATTTTTTGTGCACGACGCGGAGGTAACTTACACGTATAATTTTGTCAAGAACAATGATTCTTACACTGCTTTTCATCAGGGAAATAGGCTCTTATGTACGTTGAGGTATGAGATCGCTGCCTAGGTTGGTAGGCTCCTTAGGCTCACTGAGACAAGAGCTCGTCACCGATATCCGCAAGCCCGCAACGCTTCTCCCGATCCCGCCTTCTCCCGCATCCCGCTGCTCCCGCTTAGTCTAGGGCTTCCCCGATCCCGACTCAAGCGCAAGTCGCTGCTCCCGCAAAGCCGCAATGCCGAGCTCGTCTTCCGCTCCCTCTCCCTGCGTCTCTTCCTCTCATGGTCGGCGATGACTACTCCAGTCCTCTCCTCTAGGGTCGGCGCTTCCTTCTCTTGTGTTGGTCGGCGGGTTCTGCTCTTCTCTAAGAAGACAGCAGCCCCTCCTCCGCATTCTTCTCCGTTTCTGGAGGCCAACAACAGCGGCAGCTCCCGTCTCCTCCTCCAACAGCCGCCTCCTGCCCCTCTCCAGGCCGGCAACCCCTTTTTCTTTGTTTCTGGAGGCCGACATAAGCAGCAACCGCTTTCTCTTCCCCCGGCAACTGCTTCTCCCTCTTCCTTGGGCTCCGATTACGCCTAGGGCTTCGCTCAAATACTCCACTCGGATTTTGGGCATGGTTTCGCTCCCCGTGAGTAAGATACCTCTTTTTTTTCCCTTCTATTCAGATTTCTATGAAATTTTCTTGGAAAGTTGCGCATTTTTGTGATTCAATGTATATACCTCCTTGTGATCGTCTAACTGTGTTATGTTCGTGATTTCCAACGCCGCTCCTCGATTCAGTTGGTAGGAATCATGTGCAGATCTCTCCAAATTAGAGTTTCCCCTAACCTAAGCATCGTCAAGTCTCCGTTTCCGCGTGGTATCTCTCGTCCCCTCACTCATGAGAGAGGTAAATTTCTTAGCCCTCTCTTGATCTAGTTATATATCGATTCATGCCTATGTTAGTGTGATGTTGATTTGCTTTGTCTCTGTCATCGTTCTTGTACAGGTTTTAAGTAGGGTTCCTGTTTTTGCTACCGTCGGTTAGCCGTCTCCGTCAGATTCAGCCTCTTTCAGGCAAGTAGAGATCACTTCTCTCTTGCAAATATTGAACTTAATTGTTTTGTCTGACCTTATATTTATATGAATTAATCTTTGATAGCTGGTTTTGTCAGTTAAATTTTGGCATTGAATTATTTATTAGACTTGTTCCTAGTTTGAGGTTCACGCGATAGAATTAGCACGAGTCGTGAATATAAATAATGATATTTGAGTAATTGAGAGACGAGTTAGTGAATGATAGTTAATTGGATATTCAATTTGAGGATTTGTATTTTTATTTGACGAATAAAATGAGGACAGTAAGCTTGAGTACGAGTATTAATAGATTTGAATGATCATTGTTAAGACTCCTGGTTAGAGATTTAAAGATGGTTGGGTTATGTCACGCTCGTACCGTACACACTTTTGAATTGGAAAATCACATTTGTAACGGATTACGGATAACAAATATATGTTTGGTGATTCGGTATCATGCTCGGTAGTGAACGCATGTTTTTCTTGGAAGATAACTGTGCCCTAGAAATTGTTAACCAAGGCGAATTTTTGACATCTCCGATCCAATACACTTCAACTTACCTTTGATTTTTACTCGAAAATTATCCGGTTTCTGATGTATGTTTGGTTTCTGATGTATGTCTAGTTTCTGATGTTTGTCTGCTTTCTGATGCCTGTCTGATTGTAAGACCCAAGTAAAACTTATTTCCAATCTTTCGTGTTGACGTGAATCAGTTTCACGATCTGAAGTTTCCCCCATAATGTTGTTCTAAAATAATATGATAAATAATCTCGTATGAAACATGAAAACAAATCCGTGGTTGTAAGCGAATCCTTGAACTGTAGCGTCTAACTGGGCATCTATCTGTTGGCATGGTCACGGCAAGCAGGATTACTTTTCCAATAAGACTTGCACTCAGATCTGATCGTGAGCCATGTGCGTCCGCTATAGCACTTACACACTTCATCGATCACAGCTTACAACCTATTACATGAATAATTTTAGGCTATTCTCCGAAGTAGTCTAATTAACTAACTTGATCTGTTTAGTCTGTTTGTTTTTTTTGTCTCGGATAGTTTTGCTTCATGAGAATCTGGTAGTCATACTTTTCTGCTTCTATTACCGTTTTGTACTTTAGTTTGCTCATTCTGTTTATTTCATGTTCTGAGGCTTTTCCTTTGTGTTTTGGAATTGACTTAGCTTTCGTGTCAGCGCCTCCAGGTCCTCGAGCCCGGTCTGCTTCAAGTTTCAGGTTCAATGTTTACCTTTCTTTTACTGTCAATTAATTACTTTATGTAATAATTGCAATCAGCCATTTTCTCTGGTATCATGGACAACTGCTAGGCTATATAAATATTTATGTACTAGAATCTGAAATTAACGCATGTGCACCATCTGTCGGATCATAACTGCATGAAAACTATAACAACAGCCTGAAAAAAACATGAATTTTACAAAAATATATATGCTTTTAAAACTTTGAAAGCTTCCGCATAATAAAAAAAACATGTTTTCCCCAAAAATAACTACTTTAAAACTATTTTCAGTGTTCTCTGATTCCGCCTTAGCAGACATGGCTTTCTTTTCGCTCATGCCTGTGGCATCACGGCTCGTCTCAAAGCGCACTCTGACTTCTGTCGAGACGGGTCGTGACAGAGCTAAACATTGTGTCCTAGTGCTCGACAAGACGTAGGATCAACATCGTCCTGGTTGCCACATGTCCGCGAGGTACTTGTGGAGGTGGATTTTAAGCAAGCTAAAAGTTGTGTCGCGGTGCTAGACTGTACTTAGAATGTACATCCTCTCGGATACTGGATGTCAGTGGGGACCTTGTGTAACGTCCCGAATCGCTCTAGGCCCCTAGTGTGTGTGTTTTTGAGTCGGGAGGATTGACTCGAGTCCCGAGAAGTGCAGGGAATTGGACTGCACTTGTGGAGAAGTGGAGGAATCAGTGTAAAAAGACACGGCAAGTGACACGGGTAGGGACACGGCCGTGTTCCTACCCGTGTGCGTCGAGTTGAGCTCGACGAGCCGTGTCGAGACTGACGGCCTGTGTCGACACCAAGTGACACGGGTAGGGACACGGCCGTGTTCTTACCCGTGTGCGTCGAGTTGAGCTCGACGAGCCGTGTCGAGATCGTCGAGCTGTGTCGACACTAAGTGACACGGGTAGTGACACGGCCGTGTCCCTACCCGTGTGCGTCGAGTTGAGCTCGACGAGCCGTGTCGAGATCGTCGAGCTGTGTCGACACTAAGTGACACGGGTAGTGACACGACCGTGTCCCTACCCGTGTGCGTCGAGTTGAGCTCGACGAGCCGTGTCGAGATCGTCGAACTGTGTCGACACTAAGTGACACGGGTAGAGACACGGCCGTGTCCCTACCCGTGTGCGTCGAGTTGAGCTCGACGAGAAGTGTCGAGATGCAACCCGAGAAGTACACGGCCAATGACATGGCCATGCACACGGCCGTGTCATGTGGACACGGGTCGGGACACGCCCGTGTCCCGACCCGTGTCAAGTATTGAACCGACATGGAAACTGTCGTTGCCGCTTCGCCAGGCAGGACACGGGTAAGGACACGGCCGTGTCCCTACCCGTGTCACATTTTATATATATAGGGGAGAGAAAACCCTAGTCGTTTTCATTCTCTTTTCTTCCCCTATTTCCAGTGAGAACTCCTGTAAGAGGGAAAACTGCAGGAGCAAGTCCTACCGAAGGAGATCCGCCATCGCCGTGAAAGAGAAGATGCCGCCAAGGAGAACTACGAGATCCATGGCTAGAAATGGTGGTACCGCTGGAGCCAATGTGAGTTTCCTACCCTCTCCCTTGGTGCTAGATCTATAGTCATTTTCCTAGGAGAGACATCGACTCAAGAGAGTCTTGATGGAGAGGAGAAGATTTCTAGGTTAGGCCATGTTAGAACTTGTGTTCTAGATTTTAGATCTCTTCAACCCTTCCCCTTTTCTTCAATATGACGATGGGTGGATGGTCTCGTGAGGAGTTTATGGCCTTTGAGGTTGAATAAGGGAGGAGAATATTTCTGGAAAATTTAGGAACGATCGCCTTGAGGAGGAAGACGAACCGATGCCGTTCATTTTCCTTTAAGATGCGCGCAGAATCTGTATTCTGCGCGCAGCGATCTTATAGGCCCTTTTTGTGTAGGATATGAGCAGATCTGGGCTTTTGGCTAAACACGAAAGTTGTAGCCCTTGGAAATACCTTTCCAACGAGTGGTTGCACGACTTCAGGTGAGGTCTGTGGCCCCGGGAAAACCTAATCGAATTTTCTGTCCGGCAGTTCCTGTACACAGAAACTGTGTTCTGTACGCAGCAGACTTCAAGTCCGATTTCAGATAGGATAACATCAAATCTGGGTTGAGGTCTGAATATGAAAGTTGTAGATCATGGAAATACCTTTCCAACGAGGGGTTACACGCCTCCACCGGATTCCTGTAACTTCAGGAATCTCCGGTTGAAGTTGCTGTCCAGACTATTCCTGCACTTAAAAATCTGGGTTTATAACATTTGGATTTGGATTCGGAGAAACTAATATTACAGGTAACCCTGAGGCTTGGATAAACTCTTATGAATAATTAATTCAGTTGCATAAATGATGAAGATTATTAATCGGATTCCACGTGATCGAATTGTAAGATAGTATACTTGAATGATTTGACTTGTTAGAAGTTAGTAGATTTTTTATACATGTGCATCTTGATATATTGTGTTGAAATCACCTGATATGACATATAGAAGGATAACTCATGGCCATGTGAATGTTGAATAGTGGATTGAATTTGGTAGTCCAATACTTAGAGTGTCGTCTTCCTATGGGTAGTATTGTGTAAGTTTGTAAGTGCGGTGTTGACCGCCACTTGTTTTGGTTGTGTTGAGATAAGGTGTGGATGGATGGTTGGGCTGTGCCCTCGTGTTTGCTTCCGAGGCCCCTTCCATGTTATGTTGATGTGGAATTTGCATGTGGTGTGAGTCGACACGCGGTGTCGTAATCCTGGGTTAAGGATAGTGTGGCAGGTCTACGGGCTCGCCAGTCGTCACACCGACGGGAGTTGGCAGTTAGACTTGGTCGGTTTGGGCTGTGTCCTCGGTGTTCACGTCCCGAGGCCCCTCCGACCATGTGAACGATTGGGCTGTGTCCTCGTGCTTTCTTCCGAGGCCCCTTCCGGGTCACGCAAGGCCAGTTCGGGCTGTGTTCTTGGTGCACATCTACCCAAGACCCCGCTGGGCCATAGTACGCATGGGCTCCGCTGTTGTGTTCTTAGCGTTGAGGCGTACGGAGGCCTAGGTGAAGTAGTGTGATACCCGCCTAGTAGTAGAAGAGCCCGTTCTACTGTCACCGCCTGGCCACGGCGGCTGATGCCTGAGAGGTTAGCTACCTGCTCGAAAAGTGGGAACTATAGTCTGTGTCGACATAGCAATTGCATGGGTGTGCATGGGTGAGTCATTGCATTGCATTCATAGCATTTCATATCATTGCACAACAAGATCCTCATCGTATAAGTTTGTATGGGCACTCTTATACGATGAGTTCCTTTTATTTAACCCGATCCTTAACTTATAAGTTTGTATGGGCATTCTTATAAGTTAAGTTACTTTCCTGTTGTTATTTATACTTGCTAGTTTAGTGTAGCTTTTACATAAATGCTGATTATGATGCTGTTACTCTTACACTACTGCCACCTGCTTGTACTTCCTTTACTTGCATACTTGTTATATACTATACTCTTGTTCCTTTTCTCCGCCCGGTGCCGAGGAGTCGCCGGGGGAGCGGATGTGAAACCACTTAGTCGTTTCGACTAACGGTTGCTACGTCTTCCTTTTTAGGAGGTCACGCCGCAGGTAGAGCAGCCGCAGACTACGCAGCAGGACAGCCAGGCCAGGACGACAGGGCCTGATGTGACGGTGTCGTCGATACCGTCTGTTACAGATGTTAGTGTTTTGATTACTCTGATGTAGCCCGTTTGGGCAATGTTTAGCTGTACTCTGATATATTGTAGAAGCATGTTTTAGCTTCTCATTATTGATGTATTTGGACTTTATAACTTAGTGTGGATTTGACTTCTCTTGCTTATTTATTTGGTTGTGTTGGCATGTTATATTGATATTGTGGTAGCCGGCGGAATAGGCGTCTTGTGGTACAGGTTAGCCCGTGTGCTAATGTTACCGCAAGGCGGCTCTTCCGGGCATAAGACTCCCCCTTCGTGCCGTGTTTTGGGATCCGGGGAGGGGGGGTCTTACAAATGGTATCAGTTTGCCACGATCCTCAACTACGAAGTCATTCAACAATGGTGCCACCCCCGTTTGGTTAGTCAGTTTGGGGACAAACTGACTTAGCGGAAGCAGTGGTGTGCCCATATGTAATTCACATTAAGTTTGTCCAACTTAGACCTTAAGTTTAGCCAACCTGACCACAAATTTGTCGTGTATGTGTAGGTTCCACTGCATGTTGAGCCGATGGGGGGTACTCCTACCCCTCTCATACCCACTCAGTTCGAACAATCTGAGTTGGGGCAGACGCTCACCGCCATTCTTAATGCTTTTAAGGCACAGCAGACTCCGGTGCAACAACAGGCCCCGAGCTCCAACTGGCTGAGCACCTTCCGGGCTCTCTCCCCTCCCGTCTACCTTGGGACGGAGTCAGACGTACGTACAGAGGAATGGCTAGACACGATACAGGAGTTGTTGGCTGGTATCCGTTGCCCAGCCAACATGGCAGTGACATTGGCAGTGTCCGTCTTGGACTTACATGCGAAGAGGTGGTGGAAGTCCCTCATGGGCTCTACCTTCCAAGGCCGGATCTACACTGAGATAAGTTGGAGTGAATTCTCGGGTATTTTCTTGGAGCACTTTATCCCTACATCGGCCCGAGATGAGCTTGAGCAGAGGTTCCTTCTACTAAAGCAGGGATCAAAGTCGGTTACAGAATACCAGCGGGAATTCCAGCATCTCGCAAGGTTTGCGGATTCTTATGAGTTGGATGACAGAGGTTATGCCAAGCGCTTCTATAAAGGGCTGCGAGATCCCCTAAGGCAGTCCCTTTTGTTTATAGCGGATGGTAGCTTGGCGGAGATCATTGATATGGCGAAAAGATTGGAGGCGGACCACATGGGATGTAGTAAGAGGCCTGCGGAGGACGTGATGGAAGCCGACCCAAGTAATAGAAGGAGACGGGACTTCAGAGGAGGAAGAGGTTATCAAAGAGGTGGAGGGCGTGTCCACCGAAACTATAGGGTGGAGCATCCAGTTCCGCAGCCGCCTGCGTTGCCTCCACCCCCACAGCCTCAGCGATTTCAACAACCTGAAGGGCGTCGTGGTCTGGTGTGCTTCGAATGCAACCAGCCGGGCCACATCCGGCGTTTTTGCCCGCAGCTATATGGGAACGCCCCTCCTGCTCTCCCTCCCGCTCTCCCTCCTGCTCTCCCTCCACCAGCTCCACGAGGACGGGGATACATGCGTGGTCGAGGACGAGGACCGCCAAGAGGAAACCCCGGACCGGTCCGGGATCAGGTGTACGCGCTTGACATGGCGCAGGAACGGAACCCACAAGATGTGATTGCAGGTATGATTTAATTAATTTACATATTTGCATGGTCTAACTTGAATTGATTAGAACTTACTAGCCACTAGCAATAAGTTTTGATTGTTGGTACTTAGGCAACGTGATTATTGGCGGGAAGACAGCCTATGCGCTGTTCGATACCGGTGCCTCACACTCATTTGTGTCCGAGGATTTCATAAAAGACGTGGAGGATGTACAGTACTTCACTGGCATAGCCCGACGTGTACGCCTTCCGGATGGCTCGGAGATGATCGCAACTGCCAAGTGCGAGTTTGAGTTATTTATTGATGGGAAGGCCTTTGATACGCCGGCCACGGTTCTGAGAATGCCGGAATTTGACATCATTTTGGGCATGGTATGGCTGGATTGGCACATCGCAAGGATCGACTGCGCGGAGAAGCGGATCTATTTGAGACATGGAGACTCTGACGTCATCTTCCAAGGTATTGGCTTCGCACCTCGCATGATGTTATCTTCCGTCCAGGTTGTAAAAGCTCATAGGAAGGGGGACGAGGTCTTCATGATCTGGTTCGAGTTGAAGGAGGAAGCGTTGGAATTAAAGGATGTACGGGTTGTGCGGGATTTTCCCGAGGTATTTCCTGAGAAGCTACCAGGATTACCTCCGCATAGAGAGGTTGACTTCCAGATCAATCTAGTACCAGGTGCCAAGCCTGTAGCCAAGGCTCCGTACAGAATGGCTCCGAAAGAACTCGCGGAGTTTAGAGTTCAATTGCAAGAACTGGTGGATTCAGGGTTCGTTCGCCCCAGTTCATCACCATGGGGAGCCCCTGTGCTGTTCGTGAAGAAGAAGGATGAAACACTGCGATTGTGCATAGATTATCGGGAACTCAATCGGTTGACGGTGCGGAACACTTATCCGCTACCGCGGATCGATGAGTTGTTCGATCAACTAGTGGGAGCACATTGGTTTTCTAAATTGGATTTGCGCTCCGGATACTATCAGTTGAGGATACATGAGGGGGATATTCAGAAAACAGCATTCAGTTCGAGATATGGTTTGTATGAGTTCACAGTAATGCCGTTTGGGCTCACAAATGCCCCTTCGGCCTTCATGAGTTTGATGAACAAGGTGTTTGAACCGTATTTGGACATCTTCGTCATTGTTTTCATCGACGACATCTTGGTCTACTCAAAGACGGAGGAGGAGCATGTCGAGCACCTGACCTTGGTTTTGAAGAAATTGAAGGAGCATGCCTTGTATGCCAAGTTTAGCAAGTGTGGATTCTGGCTTAAGGAGGTGGCCTTCTTGGGGCATGTGATCAGTGGAGCAGGATTAGCGGTGGATCCAGCGAAGGTGCGAGCCGTGAAGGAGTGGTCGCCCTTGAAGTCGGCGGCCGATGTACGAAGCTTTCTTGGACTTGCTGGGTACTACCGCAAGTTCGTGAAAGGATTCTCCAAGATCGCTCTTCCCCTTACCTCCTTGACGAAGAAGGGTGTGCCGTTCGAGTGGACACCTCAATGTGAAGCGGCATTTCAAGAGCTGAAGGATAGGCTTACCTCCGCCCCCATCCTTGCACTTCCGTCGGGGAAGGAAGGATTC
Organism: Platanthera guangdongensis; assembly: GCA_039583875.1. Classification (NCBI taxonomy): domain Eukaryota; kingdom Viridiplantae; phylum Streptophyta; class Magnoliopsida; order Asparagales; family Orchidaceae; genus Platanthera; species Platanthera guangdongensis. The sequence continues at coordinate 166,629,495 of CM077159.1, read as the reverse complement.
CAAGTTTACACGGACGCTTCATATCAAGGGATGGGAGCGGTACTGATGCAGCACGGGCATGTGATCGCTTATGCTTCAAGGCAGTTAAAGAAACATGAAATCAATTACCCGGTTCATGATTTGGAGTTGGGAGCAGTGGTGTTTGCTTTGAAAGTCTGGAGGCATTATTTATATGGCGTGCACTGCGAGATCTTCTCCGATCACAAAAACTTGAAGTATGTTCACACTCAGAAGGAGTTGAACCTGAGACAACGGCGGTGGTTGGAATTTCTATGCGACTACGAGTTCACCATGAACTACCACCCCGGGAAAGCGAACTCGGTGGCCGATGCCTTGAGTAGAAAAGTGCCAGGCTCTAGCCCAGAGTCTCGGCTGATGAGCATGGAGTTGGCTCGGATGATCGAGGAGATGGAAATTACTCTAGTATTCAAGGATCCTTCGGCAGAGTATGCGGAGTATTTGGCCAACATGAGCATAGTTTGTGATATCCGAGACCGGATTCGGGTGGAGCAAGGAATGGATGCGGCCTTGGCCCCGGCAATCAAGGCAATTGAAGATGGGACCACCGATGAGTACACACTCAAAGACGGCCTCATTTATTTTCGTGGCCGACTCTATATTCCCAAGGGCGGAAAAATTCGGGAGGATATCTTGAGAGAGGCACATTCCTCTCAATATTCAGTGCACCCTGGTATTGCTAAGATGTACGCCGGATTGCGGAAGACCATGTGTTGGCCGGGAATGAAGAAGGATGTTCGCTACTATGTTACACATTGCGAAGCTTGCCAAAGAGTGAAGGCTGAATGCAGGAGTCCCGGTGGTTTGTTGCAGTCATTGCCCATCCCCGAATGGAAGTTCGAGGATATCTCCATGGACTTTGTTCATGGGTTACCTCGTTCCCGCTCCGGGAATGATTCAGTATGGGTTATTGTGGATCGACTGACAAAGGTGGCCCGGTTCATTCCAATGAAGAAGAAAGCACACGTGGATGTTTTGATACGCCTTTTTGTGGAGCAATTTGTACAGTATCATGGCGTGCCCAAGACAATTGTTTCGGATCGGGATGGTCGGTTTACATCCAATGAGTGGAAGGCGGTACAGGCGTATTTGGGCTCACGCCTAACCTTTAGTACCGCATTTCATCCTCAGACGGACGGGCAGTCAGAGCGGACCATCAGAACACTGGAGGATTTATTGAGGTTATGTGTGTTGGACAGAGGAGAGCCATGGGAAAGGCTCTTGCCACTAGTGGAATTCTCCTATAATAATAGCCATCAGGCAAGCATCGGCATGGCGCCCCATGAAGCCCTTTACGGAAGAAGGTGCAGGACTCCCTTGTCTTGGATGCAAGATGAGGATCCGAAGGCATTGGGAAACGAATACATAGATGATACTGATGCGGCGGTCAGATTGATACGGGATCGCATGTTGGAGGCTCAAAGTCGACAGGCGAAATATTACAATAAAAAGCACCGGATGGTGGAGTTCCAAGTGGGCGAAAAAGTGTTCCTTAAGATTCGGCCGATGCATGGAGTGTCACGGGTGCGGGGAGTGAAAAAGCTCAGCCCAAGGTATGTTGGGCCTTATACTATACTAGAAAGGATCGGCCCGTTGGCCTATCGGTTGGAGTTACCACCAGAACTAGAAAATCTCCACGACGTGTTCCATGTGTCGTCGCTTCGAAAAGCACTGTTGCGGCCCGACCAGTATATTCCCACTACTGATGGTGCAGTGGCATCAGATAGGTCTGTGCGACTAGAGCCGGTGTGGATTGTTGACAGCGAGACAAGGACTTTGCGCCGCAAAAGTGTACCCTTGGTGAAGGTACTATGGTCGAATCATGGGAAAGAAGAGTACACGTGGGAGCCAATGGATTTGATGCAGCAACGCTACCCGGAGTTGTTTGCTCAAGGTAATCTTATTTAAAAGCATATGTTAAATTTCCTGTTATGCTCTTCTCCCCAAAGCCTAAGCCTGATTTCGGGGACGAAATCTTTTATTTTGTTTATAGGATTTGTAACGTCCCGAATCGCTCTAGGCCCCTAGTGTGTGTGTTTTTGAGTCGGGAGGATTGACTCGAGTCCCGAGAAGTGCAGGGAATTGGACTGCACTTGTGGAGAAGTGGAGGAATCAGTGTAAAAAGACACGGCAAGTGACACGGGTAGGGACACGGCCGTGTTCCTACCCGTGTGCGTCGAGTTGAGCTCGACGAGCCGTGTCGAGACTGACGGCCTGTGTCGACACCAAGTGACACGGGTAGGGACACGACCGTGTTCTTACCCGTGTGCGTCGAGTTGAGCTCGACGAGCCGTGTCGAGATCGTCGAGCTGTGTCGACACTAAGTGACACTGGTAGTGACACGGCCGTGTCCCTACCCGTGTGCGTCGAGTTGAGCTCGACGAGCCGTGTCGAGATCGTCGAGCTGTGTCGACACTAAGTGACACGGGTAGTGACACGGCCGTGTCCCTACCCGTGTGCGTCGAGTTGAGCTCGACGAGCCGTGTCGAGATCGTCGAACTGTGTCGACACTAAGTGACACGGGTAGAGACACGGCCGTGTCCCTACCCGTGTGCGTCGAGTTGAGCTCGACGAGAAGTGTCGAGATGCAACCCGAGAAGTACACAGCCAATGACATGGCCATGCACACGGCCGTGTCATGTGGACACGGGTCGGGACACGGGCGTGTCCCAACCCGTGTCAAGTATTGAACCGACATGGAAACTGTCGTTGCCGCTTCGCCAGGCAGGACACGGGTAAGGACACGGCCGTGTCCCTACCCGTGTCACATTTTATATATATAGGGGAGAGAAAACCCTAGCCGTTTTCATTCTCTTTTCTTCCCCTATTTCCAGTGAGAACTCCTGTAAGAGGGAAAACTGCAGGAGCAAGTCCTACCGAAGGAGATCCGCCATCGCCGTGAAAGAGAAGATGCCGCCAAGGAGAACTACGAGATCCATGGCTAGAAATGGTGGTACCGCTGGAGCCAATGTGAGTTTCCTACCCTCTCCCTTGGTGCTAGATCTATAGTCATTTTCCTAGGAGAGACATCGACTCAAGAGAGTCTTGATGGAGAGGAGAAGATTTCTAGGTTAGGCCATGTTAGAACTTGTGTTCTAGATTTTAGATCTCTTCAACCCTTCCCCTTTTCTTCAATATGACGATGGGTGGATGGTCTCGTGAGGAGTTTATGGCCTTTGAGGTTGAATAAGGGAGGAGAATATTTCTGGAAAATTTAGGAACGATCGCCTTGAGAAGGAAGACGAACCGATGCCGTTCATTTTCCTTTAAGATGCGCGCAGAATCTGTATTCTGCGCGCAGCGATCTTATAGGCCCTTTTTGTGTAGGATATGGGCAGATCTGGGCTTTTGGCTAAACACGAAAGTTGTAGCCCTTGGAAATACCTTTCCAACGAGTGGTTGCACGACTTCAGGTGACGTCTGTGGCCCCGGGAAAACCTAATCGAATTTTCTGTCCGGCAGTTCCTGTACACAGAAACTGTGTTCTGTACGCAGCAGACTTCAAGTCCGATTTCAGATAGGATAACATCAAATCTGGGTTGAGGTCTGAATATGAAAGTTGTAGATCATGGAAATACCTTTCCAACGAGGGGTTACACGCCTCCACCGGATTCCTGTAACTTCAGGAATCTCCGGTTGAAGTTGCTGTCCAGACTATTCCTGCACTTAAAAATCTGGGTTTATAACATTTGGATTTGGATTCGGAGAAACTAATATTACAGGTAACCTTGAGGCTTGGATAAACTCTTATGAATAATTAATTCAGTTGCATAAATGATCAAGATTATTAATCGGATTCCACGTGATCGAATTGTAAGATAGTATACTTGAATGATTTGACTTGTTAGAAGTTAGTAGATTTTTTATACATGTGCATCTTGATATATTGTGTTGAAATCACCTGATATGACATATAGAAGGATAACTCATGATCATGTGAATGTTGAATAGTGGATTGAATTTGGTAGTCCAATACTTAGAGTGTCGCCTTCTTATGGGTAGTATTGTGTAAGTTTGTAAGTGCGGTGTTGACCGCCACTTGTTTTGGTTGTGTTGAGATAAGGTGTGGATGGATGGTTGGGCTGTGCCCTCGTGTTTGCTTCCGAGGCCCCTTCCATGTTATGTTGATGTGGAATTTGCATGTGGTGTGAGTCGACACGCGGTGTCGTAATCCTGGGTTAGGGATAGTGTGGCAGGTCTACGGGCTCGTCAGTCGTCACACCGACGGGAGTTGGCAGTTAGACTTGGTCGGTTTGGGCTGTGTCCTCGGTGTTCACGTCCCGAGGCCCCTCCGACCATGTGAACGGTTGGGCTGTGTCCTCGTGCTTTCTTCCGAGGCCCCTTCCGGGTCACGTAAGGCCAGTTCGGGCTGTGTTCTTGGTGCACATCTACCCAAGACCCCGCTGGGCCATAGTACGCATGGGCTCCGCTGTTGTGTTCTTAGCGTTGAGGCGTACAGAGGCCTAGGTGAAGTAGTGTGATACCCGCCTAGTAGTAGAAGAGCCCGTTCTACTGTCACCGCCTGACCACGACGGCTGATGCCTGAGAGGTTAGCTACCTGCTCAAAAAGTGGGAACTATAGTCTGTGTCGACATAGCAATTGCATGGGTGTGCATGGGTGAGTCATTGCATTGCATTCATAGCATTTCATATCATTGCACAACAAGATCCTCATCGTATAAGTTTGTATGGGCACTCTTATACGATGAGTTCCTTTTATTTAACCCGATCCTTAACTTATAAGTTTGTATGTACATTCTTATAAGTTAAGTTACTTTCCTGCTGTTATTTATACTTGCTAGTTTAGTGTAGCTTTTACATAAATGCTGATTATGATGCTGTTACTCTTACACTACTGCCACCTGCTTGTACTTCCTTTACTTGCATACTTGTTATATACTATACTCTTGTTCCTTTTCTCCGCCCGGTGCCGAGGAGTCGCCGGGGGAGCGGATGTGAAACCACTTAGTCGTTTCGACTAACGGTTGCTACGTCTTCCTTTTTAGGAGGTCACGCCGCAGGTAGAGCAGCCGCAGACTACGCAGCAGGACAACCAGGCCAGGACGACAGGGCCTGATGTGACGGTGCCGTCGATACCGTCTGTTACAAATGTTAGTGTTTTGATTACTCTGATGTAGCCCGTTTGGGCAATGTTTAGCTGTACTCTGATATATTGTAGAAACATGTTTTAGCTTCTCATTATTGATGTATTTGGACTTTATAACTTAGTGTGGATTTGACTTCTCTTGCTTATTTATTTGGTTGGGTTGGCATGTTATATTGATATTGTGGTAGCCGGCGGAATAGGCGTCTTGTGGTACAGGTTAGCCCGTGTGCTAATGTTACCGCAAGGCGGCTCTTCCGGGCATAAGACTCCCCCTTCGTGCCGTGTTTTGGGATCCGGGGAGGGGGGGTCTTACACCTTGACAAGCTGGATCTTTAGGCGAGTTGACTGTCGCGCCACAATGCTAGACCGGTCTTAGAATTTACATCTTGTCGGGTGTCACATGTCCACGGGGCCCCTGATAAGGTGGATCTAAGGCAAGCTGAGGTTTAATTTTAGATGATTGTCTCTTCGAATGGCTGGACAAAAAAAATTACCTGTTTTAGCACCCTTTTCTCCATTGTGCAATTTCCAGAATGAATTTTGCACTCCCCAGAATAAATCTCTTCCAGAAGTCATGATACCTCGGCCTCCGTCGCACACTTTGCCAGTGGTCCAAAGAGGGGTTTTTGATACAAGTAGCCATCATGAAGTAGGTAGTAAATTGACCTAAAATGAAATTTGCCTCGTCTTCCATTGCTTTCGGATACTTTCGATGGTCAAGAACTCGACAAACAGATGAATCTAAGAGGGATTCCGACCGATCTCCATCAACTTTATTTGTTCGATGGATGGCCTGAGAATTTTGTCAGTGTTCCCACGATCGACGGACCATAGTTCATGAGCCCACCAGTTGCGTCATTTTCTCTTCGCGACACATGCAGGATACAAAATGATCAAAACGACCAGATCAAATTCTATACTTTTCTCAAGTACTGCAACAATGTTCACTCTCGAACCTTGAACTCTCCATGGATCTGGGAGGCGACCACCAACGAGTCGGTATGAGCCTGAATGTTCTGCATCCACAACTCCTTCGCCATCCGCAGTACAATGAGTAGAGCCTCATACTCGACCCAGATTGTTGGTGAACTTGAAATACAACTCCATAACTTGCTCAATCTTGGAACCGTTCAGACTGGCTAGAATATTTCCTATCCTTAAGGAACTTTTCCTTGAGGTCTCATCAACAAACATATCCCACCGTAGTGGTAGTGTTGCCTTACCTTGCTCCTGTGACGAACTTAAAGCAGACCACTACCTGTCCTTTGATTAAAATCTGACAAAGATAGACTATGCCGAACTCTCTTAGCTCCACTGACCATTTGACCAACTTTCTTGAGTGCTATGTTTTTTTTTGGATGTTGCACAAAGGAAGGACCGTAACCACCTTGATAGTGTGGGCATGGAAGAAAGGACTAAGCCTTCTGACCGAGATGCACAGAGCGTAAGCCAGCTTCCCAAGGATAGGATACTTGGTTTCAACATTCTTTAGAACCCGACTGACATAATAGATTGGCATGTGCTTAGCCACTTCTTCCCGGATGGGCTCTGCCAAGGGGTTAGGGATAACTTCCAACTTGAACAACTCCTCATGTAGTCTGCACATCAACGCAGGCTGAATTGTATACCTGTCGACCTCTTGGATCCCCATGACCTCTTGAAATCGGGCAATGTAGCACCCCAGGGTCTCCTAAGCTCCCCGCTTAATTGAGAAGAGCACCTGTGGCTCCTCCATCTTCGTGCAAATCACAAACCTCAACATCATCCTGCGGTGGAGGTTGTTAAAGCATTAAATGGGACTCAGATTGGCTTTGTCGGGGTTAGGGCTAACTTCCAACTTGAACAACCCCTCATGTAGTCTGCACATCAGCGCAGCCTGAAGTGTATACCCGTCGACCTCCTGGATACCCATGATCTCTTGAAATCAGGCAATGTAGCACCGCATGGTCTCCTAAGCTCCCTGCTTAATTGAGAAGAGCACCTGCGGCTCCTCCATCTTCGTGCAAATCACAAACCTCAACATCATCCTGCGGTGGAGGTTGTTAAAGCATTAAATGGGACTCGGATTGGCTTTGTCGGGGTTAGGGCTAACTTCCAACTTGAACAACCCCTCATGTAGTCTGCACATCAGCGCAGCCTGAAGTGTATACCCGTCGACCTCCTGGATCCCCATGATCTCTTGAAATCGGGCAATGTAGCACCGCATGGTCTCTCCTAAGCTCCCCGCTTAATTGAGAAGAGCACATGCGACTCCTTCATCTTCGTGCAGATCACAATCCTCAGCATCATCCTGCGGCGGAGGTCGTTAAAGCATTAAATGGGACTCGCCAGGAGATTATGAAACCAGAGCCTTCCCTTTAAAGTAATCACAAAGAACCAACACTTGAAGGCGTCGACCACATTGCAGATTGAGACCATCCTCAAGCCATTGGAGGCATTTGAGTAGGTGTTCAGAGCTGGCTCGTAGAACCCCGCTGGAACCAATTCCATCAATATCTCATCGCAGAAGGGACTCACCGTCCGAAGATATTGACGAGGTGGGTGGAGGCGATCCTCTTCATTAAACCCCCTCGTGTCCGCAATGTGAATTTACTTCAGATGTTAATGGACTGCAGTAGTGGCTTCTTCTTAGGTCATCGAGGTGGCTACAATGTTTCTGATGGAGCGAATGCAGGGGGAGGTGTTACTGATGTCTCAGCTTGGGAGGTGGGGTGAACCTATAGGGGTCTCTTCCACCATCTAGCGGAAGTCGTCAAAATCTGCACTAGTGATGAAGTGGCCTTAAATTCGTGGATTCTCGTAATCTAAATTTTATTAATTTTCTCGCACCATGGTTGTCTACATTGGAGTTTGTTCTTCCTCATTCCAAAGTCCACGCTCGTTGCACTAAGGTGTTAAAGCCGAGAATTCAATTTCAAAGTTCGGACTAGAGTATGAGTAAAGGTTACTAACCCACCGAAGTAGCGATTACCAATAAGAATGAGCAACAAAGAGAAAGAGAGATTTTATTGTTTGGTTGAGTAAGATTACAAGATAGCTACAGCTTGGAGGTCCCGCCGCACACCCAGAAGTGTATAGGAATTCCTCCTCCCAAACCAAATGTTGTGCTCGGGTAGGGGGAGCAACAAGCTCGAAGTGAGAACTGGCGAGCTCGTTCAGTTCTAGGCAAGGAGCCTTATGAACTGTTAGCACCGACACTCCCTCTCGACGATGGGTCGTATTCATAGGCAATGGCTGAAGGTGGGACCCACCCCTGCATGAGGTCCATCTTGTCACTGATGAGCTATTGTGAGTTGATCTTGTCATCCGACGAGGTAAAGAAGTGTCCCCTGCGAGGTGGTTGTGTACTCCCCCTCGTGGGTCCCCTTTGCCAATTCTTGCTTGTGTGTCTGTCTGTCTTCTACTGGTCTCGACGAGTACGGGTCGGACAATTCTCAAATAGATTTTTACCGTTAAAAACCAATAACCAACAAACTATATCATTGATAGTGTTCATAATAAGTAATGCAAAATTGGTCAGTTTTTCATTGCAACCACAAAATAATGCATTCCACTTTTTACAATCCATTTCAAACTCTGAAAAAAAATGTGGTATTTCAAAGAAGTGGAAATTTATTAAAATTACCAAAAGAGAATGTGTGACAATATAGTAAGTTAGAGCAATCACAATTGGTATTTTCTCATAGAAAATGATCAACTGGAAATTATGAAAATTTGACTCAGTCACTCAATTAAGAATCCCTGAGTTCAGTTGTTAAATAGAATTGTTGACCGTTTTCTGGGGACCTTTAACCTAGCTGAGAGGCTGTTAGTTCTTGAATGATATATGTAAAGGCCAATTAGTAAAGACCCATTTAGCCTCTTAACTACCTAGGATGTTTAGTCCCACATTATGTAATAAAGATCTCTCTCTCTCTCCCTATATATTTGTACTCACACATGTATTTTTATACTAGAAAAAGGATATACAAGGTTTTACTGATTTTCCTTCTTTGATCGTGTACTTCTCTACATGGTATCAGAGGCAATAAGGTCCTACTCCTGCGGCTAAGATTTTTTTAACTGCTGGTTTCTGTGTCTTCCCGCGCGGCTTCTTCTCATATCCGCACGGCTTCTCCGCTCCTTCTCGCGGTTCTCTTGTCCCGCGCGGCTTCTTCTTCACTCCTTCTCGCGGTCTTCTCTTTTCTTTCCGCTCTCTCTTCTCCATTCGTGGAACCACTCTCCTTTCTTCTCTCCCTTGGCTTTTTATAACTTTCTTCCGCTCCTTCACGGTGGGTCCCTCCTTCTCCATCTCGCGCGGACTTCTCTTCCTATTCGTGCGACCTCTTGGTTTCCCGCGGCTTACTAGTGTTGCGGATTGTCCCTTGACCGCTGCACCTGCTCTTCTTGCCTCTCCGCCGAGCTCCTTTCCTCTCGCTGCTGCTGTCCTCAACTTCCTTGGTCTACCCACGCGGTTTGCTGGCTTCTCGTCGTGCGGTCAGCCCGCTGGTATTGCTGCCTCGACCTACTCTTCTCGCCGCGGACTTGTCTTGTCGCGCGGACTTGGCGCCTACTGCTCTTCTCCTTGCGGCTCTATCTAGTCGCGTGTTCTGGGCGCATAGTCTGACTAGTACGGGGTGCTTGTCGCACGGGCTTCTTCCTTGCCGCTGCGGCTTGGTCTCTTACCGTTGGGATTGCCTCCTCTCTCTAACCGCTCCGCATCTTGATCGCGGCTTATTTCCTTGCTGCTGATGTATTGACACTGTGACCGTGCGGTCTTCTCGTACGATTTCTTCGCTGCTTGGTCGCCGTGCCTTCCCTCATCGCTGCGGCTTCTCCTTTCTGTTGCGGTCTTCGCATGTTGGTCGTGGCCGCTTCCTTGCCGCTGATGTGTTGTCACCGTGACCGTGCGACTTCTCCTATTCTCTAGACGGGGCGGCTTCTCCTCTCTACCTCCGCAGACCGTCTTTGGCCTTTCTTGTCCACTGCGATCTTTTCTAACCGTTGCGGCCTCCGTTTTCTGGTCGTGGCCCTCTGGCCGCTGTTGTTGCCACCGTGACCGTTACGGACTTGGCCCTGCCGCTCAGGTTGCTCCTTGCTGCTGCGGATTGTTTTCTTAGCCGATGCATCTTCTTTTCCAATGGCTGCCCATTCATTTAGGCAGAGCCTTACGAAAGATATTTCTGTCTTGCGTCTCCAAATCCAACAACTTCAAGGGAGAATCGATCATTCTTCAAGATTTGTGATATCCATCTCTGGTGGTGTGTTTTCTTGTCTTGCCCATAGTTCGTCCTGGATCTTGGATTCCGGGGATTCCCACCATATTACCTAACAGCATCCATCTCGCGACTTGGACTCGGTGCATCCCAAATCTATTACTGTTGCTAGTGGGGACATCATTCCTGTCTCTGGCTCCGCTGACATTCACATTACTCCCGCCATCACTCTTCGCTCTGTTCTTCATGTTCTGGGCTCTTCTTTCAACCTTCTCTCTATTAGCCGTCTTACTCATGATCTTGATTGCTCAGTAACACTCTCCTCTACTTCTTGTGTTGTGCAGGATTGCAAGGCGCAGTCTATCATTGGACAAGGACATCTCTCGAATGGTCTCTACATCCTTGATCCCTCTCCTCCGACGGTTTTGTCCTCTGTAAGCTCTTCTGAGTGGCATTGCCATCTAGGACAACCTCCTCTAAACATACTCCGTAAAGCTCTTCCCGATGTCTCAATCCGGGAATTCTCTTGTGAGTCATGTATCTATGGAAAACATCATCAGTCTACGTTCTCGCGTCATCCCACTCGGAGTGCTGCTCCCTTTGATCTTGTTCACTCTGATATCTGGGGACCATACAAAATCACCAGTGTTTTTGGCTATCGCTATTTTACTATCTTTGTAGATGATTACTCTCGAGTGACATGACTGTATCTTCTTCGTGATCGCTCTGAACAGCTGGGTGTTTTCCGTGCCTTTATAACTGAAACTCGCAACCAGTTCTCCACTATAAAAAAAAACTCTTCGTTCTGACAATGCCCGTGAGTACACTAGTCATGCGTTCACCAACCTATGTGCTGAGTTTGGCATCATCCAACAAACCTCATGTGTGTATACCCCCCAGCAAAATGGTATTGCCGAACGCAAGAATTGTCACCTCCTTGAGGTTACCCGCTCTCTCATGTTTCAAATGCATGTTCCCAAGAAATACTGGAATTTTGCGATTTCTACTGCATGTTCTCTTATTAACAGCATGCCTTCCTCTGTTCTCAACTTTGCAGTTTCCTTCAACCGTCTCTTTCTCTCCACACCTCTCTTTTCACTCCCTCCCCGCGTATTTGGCTGTGTGTGCTATGTTCATAATCTTGGCCAGTCCACAGACAAGCTCGCTACTCGTGCCACGAAATATATGTTTGTAGGTTACTCTCGTACTCAGAAGGGTTGTCTGCTTCTCTCCTAAAGATCATAAAGTTGTTACTTCTGCTGATGTTACCTTTCTCGAAGATCAACCATATCATTCTTCTCCTACTAGTTCTCCCCTTCCACCACTCCTTTCGCGGCCTGTTGTCCTAATTCCTCCCAACCTACCGCCTCTCCTTCCTACACCACTCCCACCAAACCCACCTCCTATTTCTATGCCTCTCCCTCACAAACCACCTGTCATTCGTTTGTATACTCGTCGCCCTTTTTATCCACTACCAGACAGGAGATGCCCTCCTCTGAAGATATGTTGCGGCCTGAAGATTCGACAACTACTTCTACTGCACACCCACTGACGAATTATGTCTCCTTCCACTGCCTCTCTCTGGACCTTTGCCAGTTTGCTCGTTTTATATCCTCTATTACCAACCCTACTTCTGTGCAGGAGGCTCTCCAACATCTGGGATGACGAACGGCTATGGACAAGGAAATGTCTGCTCTTTGGGAAAACCACACTTGGGATCTTGTCCCTCATCCGTCTGGACAGACTTGAGTGGGTTCTAAGTGGGTGTTTGCCCTCAAACAAGGCCCAGATGGGACAGTTCAATGTTTGAAAGCTCGATTGGTGGCTCGTGGTTTTACTTAACAACAAGATCTAGATTATGATGAGACCTTTTCTCCAGTTGCTAAACTGAATACTGTTCGTGTGTTGATCTCTCTCGTTGTTCATCGACACTGGCAGTTGCACCAGTTGGATGTCAAAATTGCATTTCTTAATGGGGATTTGCAGGAAACCGTCTATATGCAACAAACACCCGGGTTTGAGACCACGAGGGAGACTCTCGTCTGTTGTCTGAAGAATTCACTTTATGGACTCAAACAGTCGCCTCGAGCATGGTTTGAAAAATTCAGTCAGACTGTCAGTGCAGCTGGGTTCACTCGGAGTTCAGTCGATTTCTCATTGTTCACTCGGTATTGTACAACAGGCACAGTGATTCTCTTGGTATATGTAGATGCAATTCTAATTACGGGAGATGACCTTACATGGATACACATGATCAAACAACATCTGACAACTGTGTTTCAAACAAAGGACCTGAGAAGCCTTCGTTACTTTCTTGGTCTCGACGTGGCTCGGCGACCTGATGGACTGGTATTATCTCAAAGGAAGTACTGTCTTGACTTGCTGCATAATGCGGGCTACTCTGAATGCAAACCCGTCGCCAATCCCATGGATAGTAATCACACGCTCTGTGCTCATGCGTCAGACTCTGATCTACTCCTTCCAAATCCTAAGTATTATCGTCGTCTTGTGGGAAAACTGATATATCTCACTGTCACGAGACCTAATATATCATTTGATGTCGGGGTTGTCAGTCGATTCATGTATGAGCCACATATCACTCATCTCCAGGAAGTTGAGCGCATTCTTCGATACTTGAAGACTGCTCCTGGACAGGGACTTGTATACAAGCCCTCGTCGTCTCCCTTATCTCTGAGTGCTTATTGCGATGCTGATTATGCTGGTTCATTGGATGATCGTCGCTCCACAAGTGGATACTGCACCTATTTTGGAGGACATCTCATTACTTAGCGTAGCAAGAAACAGTCTGTTGTTGCCCGCTCATCCGCTGAGGCCGAGTATCGTTCAATGACAGCTGTAGTGTATGAGCTCACTTGGCTTGAGGGTCTCCTTGATGATTTAGGAGTCAAGCTTTCCACACCGACCACTCTATATTGCGACAGTCAGGTTGCCATACACATTGCCAAAAATCATGTTTTCCATGAACGGACGAAGCACATTGAGGTTGATTGTCATTTCATTCGAGAAAATGTTAAATTAAAGAAGGTAGATTTAATGCATGTTCCAACTACCGAGCAAGTTGCTGACATCCTCACCAAGGCCTTACCACGACCTCTGTACTATGAGTTCTTGTCCAAGCTCGGTGCCTACGATTTGTACGCTCCAGCTTGCAGGGGAGTGTTGTGTAAAGGCCCATTAGTAAAGGCCCGTTTAGCCTCTTAACTACCTAGGATGTTTAGTCTCACATCATGTAATAGATCTCTCTCTCTCCCTATATATTTGTACTCACACATGTATTTGTATACTGGAAAAAGGATATACAAGATTTTATTGGTTTTCCTTCTCTGATCGTATACTTCTCTACAAGTTCAAACCTCACCATCATCCACTACGACTTTTCTTCCCATCGCAACCCTATGATAAATCTTGTCCATTGGTTTTACTCCCACAGCTTACATAAGTTATCCTAAGATTCTGCATACCTACAAAACATGGAAGTGATGTAGGCTCACAAATTGTGTGTATCATACTGTCAAACTTATAGCTTTTTTTTTACTTCTCTTCGTCTAATGTTTGTTGCATTAGAATTTTTGTCATAATCCTTTTCTCCAATCATCCTTTTTTTTTTTTTGAAAAAACTCAAATCATCCTTATTTAAGATCTCAACTTTGCCTTACAATTCGCTTTCGATTTGCTATCCAAACTCAAATCTCAACACCATGCATAATCAATATTCAATAATCTAACACACATTTTATTATCAACTGATAAATCTGAAATTTCATTGTTCAAGCCGTATACACTATCTTTTGACATCGACTTCAACGCCAGTAGATAGCCATCTCTACAAATGGTTCAATTATCTGGAGAGATCAATGGAAATTTTTTGCATTTATGCAGAGGGACTTTAGGCACGCTGTTACGGATATCCACAACGACGAGCCCAAATGACAAGTCTACACGCGCCGAGCGCGTATATCATAGGGACTCACCGAGACCGCGGAGGATAATTAATATTTATTATGTTCTATGTTTGGTTATCGCATTTTTAGTATTTTTTGTCTTTCCTAATTTCAGTTTTTCCTTTTGTATCCGCCCCACGCCTCTATAAGAGGGCACGTGAACCTTATATTCGGTATCCTGCATGAATGTATGTTTCTCTCTTCGAATCTCTAACCCTAGCCTCCTTTTTTTTCCCCTCTCTTCCACTTCCTCTCTCTCTCCCTTTTCCCGACTCAGACCGCCGCCCACCCCCTCCCACCCCGGAACCTAACAAAGTGGTCCGACCTGCCCGTCCGCCCGCCACCACCGGCCGCCAGAGTTCCAGCGACCGCCGAAGCCCACACAGCACCACGACCAACCCCGCGTGCGTGTTCCGCGCCGTTCTGCGCTGCTGCCGGACCACGCTTCCACGCGGTGTCCAGACCGCCGCAGCGCCGCTACCCTGCAACGCACACCGGCCACCGCCGCAACCAGGGTCGCTCCCAGCCGCTGCCCCACCGCCTCCAATCCGCTGCAGTTGCTCCGCCGCAATCCCGCCAGGTAATGGCCCCGACAACCCGATCCACGATGGAGACACCACCGGAGAACGCAACTGAAATCCTCCTCTATCGTGTCGACGCCCAGGAGTCCCTCGTGGCCTCCATGCATGCCTCCTTGCTCGCCCTTCACGCCAAATTCGACGCTCTCCAACCACATGCCACCGCGTCCGCCAACGGATCCGCATGTTCGACCATCGGCACGTCCATCCTCGGGGAGGCCCCTCCCCCAACAACGGAGAGACCGCTTCCCCGTTTGTACCTGACCGTCCAGCCCTTGCCTTGGAACTCCCCACCTTCGCCGGTGCAGACACAATTGGGTGGATCGTAAAGGCAGAGTAGTACTTCGACTTACACCACACTCTCGAGCAGGACAAGGTCTCCACGACCAACGTAGGACTCGACGGCTCTGCCTTACATTGGGCACGATGGCTACGACAATTCAACCCAACAATCTCCTGGCCAGAGATCAAGTAGGAGATGATCCGCCGCTATGATAGCCGTTATTCTGGCTCCTCCATTGAACAGTTGTGTGGGGTACGCCAAACAGGTGCGATGGATGATTACATTGACGAATTCGTGCCTCTCGTCACCCATGTTCCGAGCTTACCGCCAGATCACTATCTAGGCTTCTTCATGCACGAACTTCTGCCCCACATCCGCTCCCGACTTTGCGCTCATCACCCTCGGACGGTATTCGAGGCCCTCGACATGGCCCGGCTCGTAGAGGCGGATTTATTGCCGCGGCAACTGCCACTTCCAGGCAGACCCCCGCCGGGAGGCCGGCCGTGGCTACCCGCCACTCAAGAGCCACCAACACCTCAGCCTCCTCCAGCGGCTCGGCCAAACCGACCGGCCGCCACTCAACGGTTCTCCAACCTCGAGTTCGATGATCTCCGACGCAAAGGGTTGTATTTCCACTGCCGGCAGCCCTACTCTTTGACCCACATCTGCGCGGTCAAGGCATTCCGCGCCATCATCGGCGACTACGAACCTGAGATCACTTTGGTGGATTTCAAAGAGCTCGAAATCCGCGAGCACACCACCGAGGGTGCTACCGACGCGGGACTTCACCAGTTGGAGCTTCCATACTTTTCCATAGGCGAAATTTCAGGACCGCAAACAATGAAGTTTGCAGGTAAGCTAGACAACCGCCACATCATCATCATGGTAGACAGCGGGGCAAGCCATACCTTCCTCTCCGCTCATCTGGCCCAATAGCTCCAGCTTCCGGTGGAACCCTCGCCAGACTTCACAGTCAGCTTAGGCGATGGACGCCAACGCTCGATCCAGGGCCGTTGCCCATCCGTCCCGATCTCAGTGGGCCTTTACTCGGTGACAACAGATTTCTACATATTCGGGCTCGGCGGGATCGACGCAATCTTGGGCTTGGCATGGCTCTGCACGCTGGGCGACGTGCAGGTCAACTGGCGAACCACGACGATGCGAGTCCTACAGGACGGCCGAAATGCTGCTTGAAGGGAGATGATGCACTGCTCCGCTCCCCCATCTCTTCCTGCACGATTCAGAGGACGATGTACATCGATTTTACGACATGGCTCTGGTCCATCTCGGACGCGGCGCCACCGGCTCCATCACCACCACCATGTAGAACCTCATGAACGAATTTGCAGACCTCTTCACGGCACCGTCGGGCTTGCCACCAGCACGGCCACACGATCATGCGATTCCCCTTCAGCCCGGCGTGGCCGCAGTTTCGGTACGCTCATACCACTACGGGCACGTGCAGAAGGACGAGATCGAGAGGCTGGTACAAGATATGCTGATGGGGGCCTCATACGCCCTAGTGCAAGCCCCTTCTCCAGCCCGGTCCTCCTAGTCAGGAAGAAGGACGACAGCTGGCGCTTCTGTGTAGACTATCAGGAGATCAACAAAGCCACAGTCTCAGATAGGTACCTGATCCCGGTGATCCAGAAGCTTTTGGACGAGCTCCACGACGCCGTCTCTTTCACCAAGCTGGACCTTCGTGCGGGCTAACACCAGATTCGCGTTCGACCAGCCGTCGTCCCCAAGACGGCTTTCCGGACACATGATGGCCCCTACGAGTTCTTGGTTATGCCTTTCGGCCCGACCAACGCACCGGCCACCTTCCAATCCATGATGAACGACATCTTCCGTCCGGTACTTCGCCAGCATGTACTTGTTTTTTTTGATGATATCTTGGTCTACAGTTCTTCTTGGCAGGATCACCTACAACACGTCTGTCGGATGTTGGCTACTCTCCGACACCACCAACTCAAGCTCCACCCAACCAAGTGCTCCTTTGGGGCCCCGCAAGTGTGCTACTTGGGACACCATTTTCGCTACAGGAGTCGCGATGAATGGCGACAAGATCGAGGCGGTCCTCCAGTGGCCAACCTCATCGTCTCTCCGCGAGGTTCATGGATTCCGGGGCCTGACAGGGTACTACCGGAGGTTCATCCAGGGCTACGACACGATTGCCCGGCCCCTCACCCATCTCTTGAAGAAGTCGGTCGAAGGCCCTTTCGAGTGGTCGGCAGTGGCCTCCGCCGCTTTTGTTGCTCTCCAGCAAGCTCTGGTTCGCGCCCCAGTGTTAGCTATGCCGGATTTCTACCAACCCTTCCTCGTGGAATACGACGCATCGGGCGTCGACGTGGTGGTCGTACTCATGCAAGCTGGCCACCCGGTGGCCTATTTCAGTCGCGCTTCCTCGGACACCATCCGCAGCCGATCGGCGTACGAGAACGAGCTCATGGGCCTCGTCCTCGCCGTTCAACACTGGCGGCCCTACCTCCTGGGCCGACAATTCGTGGTCCGCACCGACCACCACAACCTCCGCTACCTCCTGCAATAGAAGATTGCTACACTCGCCCAGCAGGTGTGGGTGGCCAAGCTGCTGGGCTACGACTTCAGCATTGAGTTCCGGTCGGGGAAGGCGAACCGCGCGGCCGACGCTCTCTCCCGTAGCCCCATACTTGCAGCAATCTCCCGACCGATCTGGGAAGATGCAGACACCCTCCAACGAGAAGTGGACGCGGACCCGGCGCTCAACGGGATCCGGACAGCACTCCTCGCGGACGCCACAGCCCACCCACTGTACTCCTTGGTGGACGGCCGTTTATTCTTCAAGGGACGCCTCGTACTCGCCCCCTCCTCCCCCAACATTCCTTGGTTATTGGCTGAGTTTCATGCCTCTCCGACGGGGGACACGCCGGTGCCTGCCGAACATACCGACGGCTAGCAGCCTCTCTCTATTGGCCGCACATGTTCCGACAGGTCAAAGCGTTCATAGCGGCCTGCCTCATCTGCCTGAAGGCCAAGTACGAAGTCGTTTTTTCGGGTGGCCTACTTCAACCCCTCCTGATCCTGGACTGCGTGTGGGACGACATCGCCATGAACTTCATCACACGACTGCCCCCCTCTCAGGGGAACGACTGCATCCTGGTCGTAGTGGACTGACTCTCGAAATATGCACATTTCATTCCCCTCTGCCATCCATACACGGCAGCCACCGTCGCCGACAGCTTCATTCAGGGGGTTGTGCGCCTCCACGGGTTTCCTCGATCGATCGTCAGCAACTGGGACCCTCTATTCCCGAGTACCTTCAGGACGACATTGTTCCGCATCCAGGGCACCCGACTATGCATGAGCACAACATATCATCCCCAGACCGACGGTTAGTCAGAGGTCCTCAACCGGTGCGTGAAGAATTACCTTCGCTGCTTCGTGGGGGAGCAGTCGCGTAACTGGGCCAAGTGGCTCGGGTGGTCCGAGTACTCGTACAACACCGCCCACCATCAAGCGACCGACACTACTCCGTTTGAGGTCGTCTACAGCCGGCCTTCTCCGTCCATCGTTCGCCACCTCCCAGGGGAATGCCAGGTGGAAAGCCTGGACATCGCTCTTCGCGACAGGGACACTATTCTGGATCATCTAAAGCACCACCTCCAACGGACCCAATAGAAGATGGTCTCCTTTGCCAGCAAGAAACGCAGGGACCTCACCTTCGAAGTAGGAGAAAAGGTCTTTGTGAAGCTCCACCCCTACCGTCAGCTTTCAGTGGCCCGTCGACCGTGCCCAAAATTGGCCCCACGATTCTTCGGGCCATTTGAGGTCCTCGCCCGCATCGGGGCAGTTGCTTACCGCCTTCGTCTCCCAAGCGGGAGCCGCATCCACCCGGTCTTCCACGTCTCGCAGCTATGACGAGTGGTGGGCGAGCACGCCACCACGGATCACCTCCCGGCCGATCTCGACCTTTCCGGAAAGGCGCCCTGCTATCCCGCCTCGATCCTCGATCGCCGATGCCGCATTCCAGGGGACCATACATCTGAAGAGGTTCTTGTGGCTTGGACCACTCGCCCCAACTCAGACGCGGCGTGGCTTCCCTGGGATGATTTCTGCCGCCAGTTCGCCGACTACTGCCTTGAGGACAAGGTACATTTTCCAAAGGGCGGTATTGTTACGGATCTCCACGACGACGAGCCCAAATGACAAGTCTACACGCGCCGGGCGCGTATATCACAGGGACCCACCGAGACCGCGGAGAATAATTAATATTTATTATGTTCTATGTTTGGCTATCACATTTTTAGTATTTTGTGTCTTTCCTAATTTCAGTTTTTTCCTTTTGTATTCTCCCCTCACCTCTATAAGAGGGCGCGCAAACCTTGTATTCGGTATCCTAGATGAATGTATGTTTCTCTATTCGAATCTCTAACCCTAGCCTCCTTTCTTTTCCCCTCATTTCCTCTTCGTCTCTCGCTCTCCCATTTCCCGACTCAGACCGCCGCCCACCCCCCTCACCCCGGAACCTAACACACGCTCTCTCCTACCCCAAGATGCCGCCGGCGATGACCATTTAGGGTTAGAGTAGAGACATCTCGAGTCTCTCTCTCCCGCGGTACCTTTTAGTTGTGGTGCAACATAAGCAATAGCAAGTCAATTTATGCAGATCAAACCGGTAGCCGCAAGAGAAAAATGTGGTTGCATAGGAAGAAGCAAGTGTGCAAATTTTCAGTGCTTGTAACCTTTTTTTAGTAAACTCCCTATAAATTCTGTCCGTCGTATCATTTCTTGTGACTGACTTTATTTTTCAGGAAAAGATCTCAGTGAAGACATTTGGTTGTGTAATAAAGATGAATTAGCTTATACTTCTATAAATAGTTTTTAGGCGATAAAAAAATCAAAGGTCTAGTAGTATTAGGAAAACCACGATCTGAATAAATAATGTAATGACATCTGAGGTTAGGCCATCCTAGTTTTATGTGTACCTTCTCTGTTGATTTGATTTCCTGGAAGTAACATCCGATCTAAAACAGATTACCTGAAGTATGACAAATCTCAACAGAAACTTAACCGGTTTTTCTCAAATCGAACTGAACTGATAGATAGTGTAAATTTGGTTCAGTGTTTTGGTTTTGTTCAAGTATTTCACAGACTAGTCATTCTGATAGGGTGCATAGTTCACAGGCAGGTTGATCCTTATTGGAGCCCATTTGGATTTATACTCGTAGGAGAAGTTAGGATTGTCATATGAACGATCCGAGTACGCAGTTGCGATCAAAGAGGCAACGAGATATTTCTATTTTTCCATATTTTTCTGCACATTATCTAGCTACTTTTTATTGTTTTGTATCAGTCTATCATAGTCATTTGTTGGTTTCTTATAGCCATATACAGAATTTGAGAGTTTAATTTCATGTATTGCAAAATTTTGACTGAAATCTCAGATTCTGTGATTTTCCTATGGTGCCAAAGATGTGGAATCTTAGTGCCGAAGCTTAGGCCCCCTGCTCCTCCCCTTGCAACAACAGGACACCCCTTCATTCCCCTTTTCTAGCAGCAGGAAACCACCGCTCAAAAGGCTTGACAGCCACTTCTCATCTCCCCTCAATTTTAACTCAAGTAACTACTTATAAATACCAATAACTACCTTGTAACTCCTAAAAAACCAGCTGAAATGGTCAGCCCTCCACACCCACTACACACTGCCAGTGGGTTACCTGTGAGTGAGAGCTGTGCCCTGTTCTGGGAGTACCCGTCGACCAGCAGATTACCTCCCGTCCAGTCCCTGCGCTGCCTTGCTGAGCAAGCGCTTCAAGTCCACCCAATGCCAAAACTTCAACAACAATTTCATCTTCCAGCAGCCCAAAACTGTGCAGGAATCTGTCTTTTCAGTGCTCAAACAGCAGCAACTCCTCTGTCCAAGCCTGAAAACTGCACCAATACTCCCTGCTTAGTCTTAATTGTTTGTGTAGGTGATAATTTGGAAGTTCTTCTGCCTAGTGTTGAATATATTGTTGTAAAACATATTATTTATGATTAAAATTTGTATAAGTTTATTTAATGTCTTTGCTCTATTTGAAGGACATATTCACGGAGTGTTTAATTACAACACCCTTTAATTTTAACTGGATCTTGCTTGTTTAATCTAAGGCCTATTCTTAATTGTGCATGTTCATAAATTCTTGTAATTTCAAAATTATTGCAATTGAATGTTGGGCTATTGCATGTGCACCACATCCATCTAGATTTCCCTACGCCGCTACACTTGCAATCATTCATTAGAGTCTCATTGTAGCATATTCACTTCTCCTCCTTTACCATATCCTACATCATATTCCCATCAACTATCATTTGTACATTGTATTTAAGCACAATTTTCTCGCTAAAACACCTAGAGATACTCGGATAAGTTGACCGCCCTCATGGCCACTATAGCTAGTGGCACTGCTGATGCTGATTTGTAAACTGTACATATTGCAAATAAATCATGGTTGTATCTTAGCATATCGGGTATAAATTCAATATATATATACATCTTTAGGGAGCCATGCAGATAAAATACACCATAAGCCAAAAAAAATGCAAAACTTATATAGTAATAATGTTGGACCAAAATAGAACTGTAGTATGCAAAAGGAAAAAGAAACATTATGACTGATAATATCGCAATAAGAGAGTGATGGTGAACATGCATATAGAGCCTCAGTCCTTTGATGTACACAAAACAAGAAAATTCTAATTACTGCGCCAAGTTAAGTAATTCAACATGAATGCTACAAGATAAATATAATCAAAGAGTACTTACATGACAAGCATGAACGGAATAAGCAACTTGAATATAAGCAAGGCTGCCATAAGAAAAGGCTGGAATAAGAGGATATTAGCTGGCAACTATGAGGAAGCTATACATTTACTCAAAATATTGATATGCAAAAATATTGATCCATTACAACGCTTACACTGAATATTGTGATGAATCGGTAAACAGATGATATCTCAAAACTTGCAATACTTGCAAAATTACCAGTTCCAAAGAAGGCGACATTAAACAAAACCATCTGCAGTCGAGGACAAACTCCAATAATTAAGGGTAATATTAAACATTTGGGATCTTATTAAACCTTGTAGAGAAAAAGCATGCATGCATTGCAAACCTCCTTCCAGATATAATAGAAATCAACTAATGTTTACTAAAGAAATTTTTTTATTATCAACATCAAAAAGCATGAAATAGTAAAAAAGCTAAATAAAAAACAAATTTTATTGCTCAAAATGATAAATAATACAAAGGTATGTCCGCTTATTTATAGAAAATGGGGGAGATAAGAGATTACAACAAGTGATGTGAGACTAAATAAAAGCTGCGCGGGCTATGCGGTTTGACTTTGTCAAACCGCAAGACTATACAATGGAGAATACACATCCTAGGAAGCCGCTGATCTTCAACTGAGGAAAATCCAGAGACCGCTACTGCGGGTTGGCCCCAGACAGCAGCTGCGGATAACCACCGAACCGCTGCTGCGGGTAACCACCAGACCGCTGTTGTGGATAACCACCAGACCGCTGCTGCGGATAACATCCAGACCGCTGCTGCGGATAACTTCCAGACTGCTGTTGCGGATAACCTCCAGACCGTTGCTGCGGATAACCTCCAGACCGCTGTTGCGAATAACCTCCATACCGCTACTGCGGGAAGAACCCGACCACAGTCGTGGGTAGCCACCAGACCGCAACTGCATGTTGACAAAAGGTTGCAGCTGCGGGTTGCTCTCCGGACTGTAATACAAGAAGGCAGAACCCCCGGGACAGCTCGGCAGGACACAGGTCGACAACAGCGGTTTGTCAAACCGCTATAACTAAACCGCAGGTCTGTCAAACCGTAAGACTGCTACCAAACAACCCACGACCTCTGATCGCTAAGCCAAACCGCCAGAACACAGAAACTAGCAGGCAAATGCAACTAGATAACAGGCCACCCGGTCTTCACAAGTTTCAACACTCCCCCTCAAGCTGGATCATATATGTCAACCATGCTCAGCTTGATACAAACTTCAAAAAAAGGGGTAACTGGTTTGGTGAAGAAATCAGCTAGCTCTCTATCAGAGGTAACAAACGGTGTGCAGATTTGATTTTTCAATATCTCTTCTCTGATAAAGTGACAATCCACTTCAATATGCTTCATCCTCTCATGAAAGACTGGATTCCTCAAAATATATATGGTCGTCTTATTGTCACAGAACATTAGTAGGGGATGATTCTAAACCTCTCACAAATCAAGCATAAGTGTTCGTAACCACTTCAGCTCACAAGTAGTTAGAGCCATGCTTCTATATTCGGCTTTCGCACTTGACCTGGAAACTACAGTCTGTTTCTTGCTCTTACAGCTGACCAGATTCCCTCCAACAAAGGTACAGAAGCCAGACGTAGACTTCTTATCTTCCTTATCATCTGCATAGCTGACATCAGAATAGAATTTAATTTTCAAATGTCCCTTTTTCTGAAACAAAAGTTCTTTTCTCGGAGCACCTTTCACATACTCTAGGATCTTTATAGTTGATTATAGATGACATTCCTTAAGAGCTTGCACAAATTGACTCACTCTTCCTATTGCATAACAAATATCTGGTCTTGTGACTGTCAGATAAATGAGTTTCCCCGCAAACCATCTGTATTTGGTGACATCTTTAAGAAGAGGAGAATTCTCACTCCAGCACTTGTCATCTCCAACAGTCATTGAAGATCGAGCAGCTTTAGCTCCAAGAAGACCTGTCTCTTTTAAGAGATCCAATGCATACTTCCGCTGTGAAAGAACTATGGAATCGAGCTTCCTGGATATCACAATCCCCAGAAAGAATTTGGGAGACACCATATCTGTGGTAACAAAATACTGAATAAGATGCTTCTTTGTCATGTCAATACCCTTTTTATCATCCCCTGTAAGAAGAATGTCATCCACATAAACTGCAAGAACAACAAGACCAACCGAGATTTTGCGAATGAACAAAAAGTGATCTGCAGCACTCCAAACAAACTCAATAACAAAAATAACTTCGTTGAACTTTTCAAACAAGGCCCTCAGAATTTGCTTAAGACCATAAATAGCCTTCCGCAGTTTACATACCTGAGACTCCCCCTGAGCAACATAACCAGGAGATTGCTCCATATATACTGTCTCCTGCAAATCACCATAAAGAAAGACATTCTTCACATCCAACTGAGATATCTCCTAGTTTCTGTTGACGACCACAAAAAAGAGAACACAGATTATAATAATCCGAGAAACAGGAGAGAACGTATCAAAGAAATACACACCATGCATGTGTAAAACTCTTGGTAACAAGCCGGGCCTTGTAATGGTCAACAGTACCATCAGAAAGAAACTTGATTACAAAGACCCAGCGACAACCAACCACATCTGCTCCTGGCGGGGTAAGAACAAGAGTCCAAGTGCCCCGTTCTGTGGGAGTTTTCATCTCCTCATCCATAGCGGCTTTCCAATAAGGAATAGCGAGAGCTTCTTGATAGGTGGCCAGAATGACATTGACCGACAGAGCGAGAGCAAAACTTTTGCAAGAAGAAGACAGCTATGCATAAGAAACCCCGAATAGGATGTTAAGTGCAAGTTCAAACATCTTTCTGAAGTGCAATGGGAAGATCAAGATCGGACCTGTTTACTGTATTAGACCCATCCAAAGGAAAGATTGCTGGCCCAAAAGTTGGCGGCAGCGGCTCATCCAAAGAATCAGAGATATGTGGAGAAGAAGGAAGGACAGGCTCAGGAAGAGGTGCCGAAACAATAATAAAAGAAGAAAAAGCATCAGATGGTGAAAGAACAGAGGTAGGAGAAAAGAACAGAGCATCCTCAAAGAAAAAGAAACCGCGAGCAAAGAGGTGCAAAGGACCGGTTAGCTCTCATATCATGTAAAAAGAGCTAAATAAAAGACAAATTTTATTGCTCAAAAAAGATAAATAATACAAAGATATGCCCCTTATTTATAGAAAATGGGGGAAGATAAGAGCATACAACAAACGATGTGTGACTAAATACAAGCCGTGCGGGCTATGCGGTTTGACTTTGTCAAACCGCAGGACTATACAATGGAGAATACACATCCTGGGAACCCGCTGATCTTCAACTGAGGAAAGTCCGAAGACCGCTACTATGGGTTGGCCCCAGACCGCAGCTGCGGATAACCACTGAACCGCTGCTGCGGGTAACCACAAGACCGTTGTTGCGGGTAACCACAAGACCGCTGTTGTGGATAACCACCAGACCGTAGCTGCAGATAACCTCCAGGTCGCTGCTGCGGATAACCTCCAGACCGCTACTGAGGGAAGAACCTGACCACAACCGCGGGTAGCCACCAAACCGCAGCTACATGTTGCCAACAGGTCGCAGATGCGGGTTGCTCTCCGGACTGTAATACAAGAAGGCAGAACCCCCAGGCCAGCTTGGCAGGACACAGGTCGACAACAACGGTTTGCCAAACCGCTATAACTAAACCGCAGGTCTGTCAACCCGCAAGACTACTACCAAACAGACTGCAACCTCTGATCGCTAAGCCAAACCTCCAGAACGAACACAGAAACTAGTAGACCGCTGCAACTAGATAACAGACCGCCCGATCTCCTCAAATTCAATAGAAGTGATAACTTATAAATGCATTCCTAAAGAGATAAGTCAACCAATGACAGTTATCTTCTATACCTAAGGAAGCTAGAACAAAAACAAAGGCAAGGAACAAAATAAAAATCAAGAAACAAGTAAATTAGCTTTTTCTCCACATCCAACCAACATAGATATTTCCAAACTACTGAAATGATAAACTATTTTTTGTGTATATGTGGTTTATTAAATAAATCTGGTCATGCAAAAAATCATCCATAGTAAATTTTCTGCATTTGTATTGTGCAAATTTTCTGCATTTGTAAACCGATATATGTTGTGCCAATGCCAGTTCATCAAGGTACATTGGAGCAATAATAACAACACAAAATATACAAACTTAGTAGGTATTAAGTTAAATGGTATGACTGACAGGGAATGCGATAGATTTAATGGAACTGGTGAGGTGATGTGGGGAATGAGAAGGAGGGAACGCCTGGAGAAAAGAAGTTGAACAGCATTAGTGGGCTGGAAGAGGCAATCTCATGCATAGGGGGAACAGAGTGGCGCCAAGGGAGTAATAAGAGTGCTTGCAAAAATGACTATATGGCGGAGGGACACCATGAGCTAGTGCTACTGCTAGCTGCTGCAGTGCTGACTTCATGCAAGGGAGTATTAAATCCAAAATTCATCATTGAAATGGTGACAATTATTGAGCCGGTTGCAGAGCCATGAAGTATTGCTGAAGCAGACCGTAGAAATGCTGGGAGTTGTAGATTGGACTAGTGGATTCAACAGAGATGGAAGAGAGGTCGACAAAGGCAAAATCAATGAAATCGACACCATGGTGGAGGTCAGCAGAGTCATCTAAGTCAGGGGAAGTGGTGTCGAGGGAACTGAGACTGACAATCGAAGATGAAGGGATCATTTTTCTCTGACGCCAAATGATGTAGAAATTTTTTCTCTAATGCCAAATGACAGAACAAAATAGATTAGACGAGATTATTAATGATGCTACTGCATTTTAATGATTCTCCCAGAGGAACAATGACCAATGATCATCATGCGTAGTTTAATTCATAATATGATTAATTATATAAGATTTACCATGCACCAATGAATACATAGAAAAGGCTAGTACTATTTTCCTACAAATTTCTAGATTAAATAATGCATCCTTCTTACATAATCAAAGGAGGTATGAAATATGACATTTCAAAAATGTCAAAAAATGTGGACACATTATACCAATCACCATGAAGATGTAAAGGACGATATGATGATACATCAATAGCACGTCATGAACAGGTCATTGATAATTGTATCAACTATCTGGTTCAAGAAGCATCACGAACTTTGAATGAATTTTTTTTTGTATATACAACATACAAATCATTCTCATCATGTTTTCCAAAGACATTTTGTCTATTTTACATGTGTAACTCCAAATCTTCCGAATCCTGCAAACTATCATTATGCTAATCCCAACTGTGGCCACATTTGGTTTAACCTTATCACTGAGGCGATGTAAGCCTGTCCACGCTGCATAAAAGACTGGTTTGGTGAAAACAATTTATCAAATTGATTAATGCTATGGGACATGTTGAAGAAAGTATAAAGAAAGCTCATCTTGAAGGCCCATGTAAAGCTCTCTTAGGAATTAGTCCCATATCTTGGGATAGAATTTAGGCTCCCCCTCTCCTCCTATATATATGTACAAATACAATATGATGTATCTATTGAAGTTATCATTATATTATATTCATAATATTGTATTAATATTTTTGAGCTTATATATATATATATATATGATAGGGCTCCGGTTTGGAGTCAAGATCCATTATCCGACATGGTATCAGAGCCGGTTCACACATCTTAGGGTTTGCCCACGTCTCTCCCTCCCGACTCCCGCATTGGAAGCTTCCGCGCGTCTCGCCACTGCCTCTTGTTGCTTCGTCCCGCCGCTGAGGGCTTCTCCCGGTCCGCCGCTGCTCGGGGCATCCCCGCAAGTGGGTTTCGCCCGTTCCGCTGTTGTCGCTGGTCTCCGGCGTCCTCTTCTGCTAGCTGCAGCGCCTCCCCCCTCGATTCCGTCGCCACCTAGTCCCGCCGGAGTCGTTTCCTGTGGTTTCTCCACCCATGCTCCTTGTTTTCTCCATGGAGACCTAATGGCGTCCTAGTCTTCTCCATGACGTCGTTCTTGATGCGTTGTATGTGATTTTTCGTTCTTCTTCGTCCTTCGGTCCCCGATCTCCTTTGCGGAAAAGATCTCGTTACTCATTATTTTTGTGCTTCATGGATTCCAAGGATATTTATGGCTCTACAGGACGACTTACTAGCGTCCTTCTCGATGATAAAAATAATTCTTCATGGGCGACTTCGATGAAAGTGGCTCTTGCCGGCCGAAATAAGCTTTCCTGGCTGACCGGCGGCCCTCCGATGCCCACACCGACTGACAAAGATGACGAGAAAGAGGAGTTAGTCAAATGGTCGACTGAAAAGCACATGGTTCTGAGATGGATTCAATGCTCGATGGAGCCTCGCATCTTCAGTTAGTTCATGCGTTTTGAGGATATCTCCGAGATTTGGTCCGCTCTCCAGCGCACTTTTGGCCACACACGTGTTGATGCCCGGATTTTCGGGACTTTTCAGGACATCGCTTCCGCCACACAGGGGGAGCGCTCTGTTCAGGAGTATTTCACTTACCTTCAAGACCGTTTTCTTGAGCTTAACGATCTTGAGCCTCTCAGTGCCCTAGAGTCTTCTAATGATATCACCCTTATTCAGAAACAGCGCCGGAGAAGGGAGACATACCAGTTCTTGATGGGGCTTCGCCCCGAATGTGAGTCTACTCATGCTCAGATTGTGGGAATGTCATTGCTAGATCTTCTTGAGGCCTACTTCATTGTTGCAGAGCATGAGAAACGTATGCAGAGGCAATCTAGTCTTCCGGGCGTTCGTGCTACCTCCTCTCTCCCTACTGAGCAGATGACCCTTGCAGCTTCTTACCGCCCTCCCACCTCCGGCACTCGTAGCCGCGGTGGTCGGGGTTCTCCTACTCAGCATGGTGGTCGTGGCTCCTCTGGGGGTCGTGGCTCTACGGGTCCTCCTAGCCCTTGCTCTCACTGTGGACATCTCTACCATGATCGCAGTCGTTGCTATCAGCTATACCCGCACCTACGGGGCTCTGAGCGTCCTACTCCTGGTAGTCTCCACAGACACACTGTAGCTTCTGCTGAGTCTTTTGAGCCCGTCGAGCGCACCTTGGGTGCGAACTCCTCCGACTTCTGTCAGATGATGGCCCAGTTTCAGCAGTTTCAGAAGTTTCAGCCTTCCACCATTGTCTCTACTTCCACCGTCTCTTCTTCCTCAGGTACTCCATTTGCTTGCTCCGCGACCATGGTTGACCAGGATTCGTCACCCTGGGTGATTGACTCTGGTGCAACTGATCATATGACTGGTATGTCTTCCCATCTGCTTCAGGTTGTTCCCTGCTCCCACCGGGACATGCGCCTTGATGATGGCTCAGTTAGTCATGTCCTTAGCCGGGGCAACGTCCCTCTCTCTTCCACTTTCCCCCTAACTTTGTTCTTCTTGTCCCTCAGTTGGCTCTCAACCTTTTATCTATTAGTAGCATTACTCGCACTTTGAACTGCTCAGTAATTTTCTCTAATCATTGTGTTTTTCAGGACCTGAGATCCGGGAGGACTATTGGTACGGGATATGAGAAGAGTGAGATGTACTACCTGAAGTTTACCTCCTACCACTGTTGTTACCACCACCATTGCTACCTTCCGGCCTACCTCTTTTGTTGCTTCTCCTGCTTTGTCGTCGAGCTCGCTTTGGCACGCAGGTCTCAGCCATGTCAGCCCTCAGCGAATGTTGTTTGTTTGTCCTGATGTGTCTTGTTTTTCCATTTCGCTGGTGATACATATGAGCTGTCAAAACACACACACAACACGTATGTTCCTTCTGTTACTCGTGCTACTTCTTGTTTTGAGTTAGTTCATTCTGATGTGTGGGGCTCTGCCCCCGTTGTGTCATTTGATGGTTTCTCATATTTTGTAACTTTTATTGATGACTATTCTCGTTGCTTATGAGTTTATCTCTTCAAACATAAATCTAAGATCCTATCGGTTTACTCTCATTTTTCACGTATGATACGAACCCAGCATGGTACGTCAGTTCACATCCTCCGCTCTGACAATGGAGGTAAGTACACTTCTCGTCCCTTTGATATCTTCCTCCGCTATGAGGGCACTCTACACAAATTTTCCTGTTCGGGGACCCCCGAGCAGAATGGGGTGGCAAAACGCAAAAACCGTCACCTCCTATACTTTGTTCCTTGCCTTCTTCGGGGAATGAATGTCCCTAAGTCCTATTGGAGCGCTGCTCTTATTACAACAGCTTTTCTTATTAATAGGACTTCCTCTCGTCCTCTCGGTCGCGTTACCCCCTATAGTCTCATCCATCCATTTGTCTCCGCATTTCACATCCCTCTCCGGGTCTTTGGTTGTGTGTGTTTTGTCCAAAATTGGTGTCCCTCTCAAATTAAACTCGACGACAGGGCCATATGCTGCCTCTTCCTTGGCTACTCGACTACCACTAAGGGTTACCGTTGCTATGATCCCAAGTTGCGCTGTGTCATTCACTTTAGGATGTGACATTTCATGAGGAGGTTCCCTTCTTTCCTGCACATTCGACCCCTCTTGCGCTTCCAACTATTGCGCAACCTCTCCCAGTTGTCTCTTCTCCACCAGATGATGCCCCTTCCGCCGCTCCGCCTATCCTGCTGACTTACTCTCGCCGCCCTCCGCCGCCTCCACCCGATGCACTCCCTTCTCCTCCAATCCCGGATCAGCAGCTCCTTCCAGTCGCAGGTATCTCTCTTGAGCCTCTCTCCTCTATTTCTCCTGTTGATTTACCTATTTCCCTTCGCAAGGGCAAGAGTACTTGTGTTCACTCGGTTACTGAGCATCCGTTGGCTAGTGTTGTTTCCTACCAGCATTTCTCACCCTCTTACCAGGCTTTTGTGGCTGCTGCTGATTCTGTCCAGCTACCTACCTCGACTGTTGAGGCTCTCCTTGGCCCGCGGTTGGTTCAGGCCATGGAGGAGATGTCTGCCCTCCGTCGTACTGGGACATGGTCTCTGGTTTCTCTTCCTCCCGGGAAACGCACAGTCGGGAGCAAATGGATTTATACTGTGAAGTACTTTGCTGACGGTACTATTGACCGCTACAAGGCTCGTTTGGTGGCAAAGGGCTTTACTCAGGCTCCGGACGAGTTTGGTGCCACGTTTGCTCCCGTGGTTAAGTTGACTAGTGTGCTGAGTTTGACATCATCCATCAAATCTCTTGTGTGTATACTGATCAACAAAATGGTGTTGTCGAACGCAAGAATCATCACCTTTTTGAGGTGCCCCGCACCCTTATGTTTCAAATGAATGCTCCCAACCAATGTTGGAATTTTGCAGTTTTTACGGCCTACCACCTCATTAACCGTCTGTCCTCCTCTAATCTCAATTTTGAAGCTCCCTTTAACCTTCTTTTTCCATCCACACCCCCCTTTGCAGTCACTCCTCGTGTTTTCAGCTGCGTTTGCTATAGTCACAATCTTGGCCCGTCTACTGACAAGATTGCCATACGTGCCACAAAATATATGTTCGTTGGTTACTCTTACACTCAGAAAGGCTATGTCAGTTATTCTCCCACTGATCTAAAGGTTGTTATATCAGTCAATCACCTTTCTTGAAGACTAGACATATCATTCTCAACCCCTTGACCCTCCACTATCACTACCATCTCTTCTGCGGCCAGTTGTTCCTATTACTTTGCCACTTCCACGACTCCTCCCCACGCCACTACCAACCTAACCGCCAAAACCTCCTCTGATTCGTGCATACACTTGCTTTCCTTCTCTTTCTAATGCCCTGAGCCCGTTACCTTCTTCTAATGACACTCTGCGTTGTGCTGATCTGGACACGTCTTCTACAACTCACCCCATCAGTAATTTTATTTCTTTGCATCGATTATCTCCACTTCTTCATACCTTCGCAACTTCATTATCGTCGGTTTCCACTCCTAATTCTTTGTAGGAGGCTCTTCAATATTTGGGGTAGAGGGCGACTATGGAAGAAAAAATGACTGCTCTCTGGGCCAATCACACCTAAGATCTTGTCCATCTCCCTCCTGTCTAGATGTGTGTGGGCTGCAAATGGGTCTTTACTATCAAACATACTCAAACATGGGCAGTTGAACGGCTAAAGGCACTCCTTGTCACCCGTCGTTTTACTCAACAACACGGTCTTGACTATGAAAAAACATTCTTCCCTGTTGCAAAGCTAAATACTATTAGTGTCTTGATCTCTCTGGTTGTTCATCGACATTGGCCGCTGCATACGTTGGACGTTAAAAATGCTTTCCTCAATGATGATCTTGCTGAGACTGTCTACATGCATCAACCTCCCGGCTTTGAGACCACGGGGGAGTCACTTGTATGTCACCTCAAGAAATCTCTTTATGGTCTCAAACAGTTGCCTCTGGCATGGGTTGACAAGTTCAGTTGGATTGTTAGTGATGTTGGGTTTACTCGGAGCTCGACCGACTTCTCTCTGTTCACCCGACATAGTCCATCAGACACCGTAATACTCCTGATTTATGTTGATGATATCTTAATTATTGGAGATGATTCGAAAGACATCCATATGATCAAGGAACACTTGGCCTCCGTGTTCCAGACCAAAGATTTGAGAAATTTCTGATACTTTCTTGGCATCAAGGTAGCCCGTCGACCCGATGCTCTTGTCCTATCTCAAAGAAAGTATTGTCTTGATCTTATTCATGACGCTGGCTACTCTGGTTGCAAGCCAGCTGACACACCCATGTATGTCAACCACAAGCTCTGTGCATACTCCTCCGACTCTGATATACTCCTACTAAATCCAGAATACTATCGCCGTCCCGTGGGAAAGTTGATATATTTGACAGTTACAAGACCCGATATATCGTTTGTTGTTGGGGTTGTTAGTAGGTTTATGCATGTTCCACGAACTTCTCATCTCTAGGAAGTTGAGCGCATTCTCCGATACCTGAAGTCTGCTCCCGGACAAGGGCTCGTATATAAGCCCTCCCCGTCTCTATCTCTCACTGCTTACTCTGATGCTGATTATGCTGGATCCATTGATGAGCGTCGTTCCACAAGTGGTTTTTGTACATACATTGGTGGACATACATTGGTGGACATATAGTTACCTAACGAAGCAAGAAGCAATTTGTCGTCGCACGCCCATCTGCAGCAGTTGAGTATCGATCAATGGCCTATGTCATCTCTGAACTCACATGGCTAGAAAGCCTTCTGAGAGACCTAGGTGTCAAACTATCCTCTCCTGCCACTTCGTTCTACGATAGTCAAGCTGCCATTCGTGTTGCCAAAAATCCCGTGTTCCATGAACGTACCAAGAATATAGAGGTTGTTGTCACTTTATCCGGGAAAATATTCAACTCAGGAAATTGGACTTGAGACATGTTCCAGCTACAAAACTAGTCGCTGATATTCTTACAAAAGCTCTCCCACGACCTTTATATTCTCAGTTCTTGTTTAAGCTTGACTCCTACAACTTGTATGCTCCAGCTTGTGGGGAGTGTTGAAGAAAGTATAAAGAAAGCCCATCTTGAAGGCCCACGTAAAGCTCTCTTACGTATTAGTCCCACATCTTGGGATAGATTTTAGGCTCTCTTCTCTCCTATACATAGGTACAAATACATATGCTGTATCAAGGGATTTTAATTGAGAAATTAATAAAATTATATTTTATTTCTCTACTTTTTAATGTTCTACAAGACAAACGTAAATTGCTTTGGAATAGTGATGGAATTAGGAGAAACGTGCAATGTTTTATTCTTTCGTATGTATGCACTATTTTTGGCTAGTGAAATGTTCGAACAATCGAGCTCTCCATTCCATTGATCAAGGTCACAATTCCTTTAAATAAAAGTATTGTGGACGGATTTGGGCATTGACTAGTTTGAGAAACAATCCATGCTCTTGGTCAATAATTTTTGGTGTTGAAGCAAAAAAAACCCAAGGTTTCGACACAAAGGAATGCATTCAATTCTCTCATAGTCACTTTATGGTTTCTGTAGCCTCCTCCCCACAACCACCCTAGTTCCAACCACCACCTCCATTCTCTACGACCACCCTAATCCAGATAAGATCACCACTACCTACACAGAGGTTGTTAGGATCGCAATCCGGATCATAGGATCTTACGATCCTACGATCCAGATGTTGTAAATCGATCATGATTTTGTAAAGCGATCCTCGACCCGATCCTACTATCTGATCTGATCCTACCTCAAAATTATCTCATCTAGGATCTCGATCATGACAACCTTGCCTACACCTGCATATATCAATTAAACCACAATATTCATTCCACTTCGGAGGCAATGACTAGGTGAGTTTTGTAGTTGATTCATATTCCTACATTCTACGAAATATTTTCTTAAGAGAAGAAGTTTATTTTTTTGCTCATTTCTATCCAAATTATGTAGGGCTTATTCACTGAGCATTTATTGGGTACCTTCGATTGGCACACAATTATTATTTGTTGGCTTTGTTGAAATTATCTGTAATCAATTGTGATTAATTGCTCAAGTTTAAAAATACTCTAAATTAATTGTGTATTATTGCATGTTGGCTCATACGGTGCATTGCATTAAAGTTTAGTTAATTGTTAATGATGTTCATCAATTGTGTGTCAGTCTGCATAGTCATATATAGTTAGGTCAAGGCATGTCCCTATAGCTTTGTCATGTAACAAATTCGGTATTAGATCCCTAGTTCTAGGGATTCGTATATGTTATCTAGTGAAGTCCATAGAAAATTCATGGTAGGTCCTAGCAACCCTAATGTTCAACTGACCAGTTCTAGTATGAAGATGATCAGTGCCAAATTTCAAATACTCCTATTAGATTGATTTAATCACATAGATACAAGCTTAAACAGTATTGGCACCCAGCTAAAATCATTAATCAATAGAGTTGATGAGTTAGATGCTCCTAGGAGTTCTGGTCCCTTTGTTCACAAGACCCCACTCGACCCCTTCCTAAGAAGTTAGGTGAGACTCGTGGTTTCGATCTCATTAACCATCGGTTTAGGAATCCTATGACTTGGGATCATCCCCTCATTTACGATTGACCTCAGAGTTCCCTAGGGCAGAACCTTGTATATCATTCAGCTCATATCCGTCTCTAACAACCAGGTCACAGAGATGTTGTTGACCCTCCATTATGATTTGATTATGGTAGGGATGAGTGTTTCGATGATAAATAGGGACCTCGTAGAGGCCACCATATCGAGGATGACATCACGCTTTGAGCCAAGATAAATGTGCCATCCTTTGACAGTCAACTAGATTCAAAGGTGTTTAATAATTGGATATTAGAAATGTATCACTATTTTGACCAGTACGTGATGACAAATGAGCATTGTGCTAGGTTTACTAAGATGAAGCTTATGGCCAATCTAAGATTGATTGAAGTAGCCTAAAGCAGATGATAGAGCGCTGGAGATTTCACCTTGTATCTCATTGGGCAGACATCAAACTGAAGTTGAAAGAGAAATATCTCTCAATATCATACATGATTAAGCTTCTTGATCAGTCGTACGTACAGTACGGGACTTATCCATTGTTGATTATATGACTAAGGGACTCGACCATTGTTGATTATATGACTAAGTATGGCAGTCAACGATAGTACAGAGTGACATCCAAGAGAAGCCCAGTGTGGTTGCTTCCATATTTCGATCTGGGCACTACTCTGAAATAATGTCAATAGTTGATGCCGAAGAACTAAGAGAGTATGTAGAGCAGATATTTCAGCTCTCTAGTATGAACATTATTTGAGGTCGGTAGGACTAGGATAAGTTGGTTCTTAGCCTGACGAGCAGTGTATTAGGAATCCTACACAAAATGGAGCCACTATTGAGCATTTTAGTGTTCTCGCAGACATTGAAGAAGAAGCACTGGATACAGTCACATATCCTAGTGGAATTCAATGCTTTAGATGCGGAGAGAAGATACAGAGTGGCCAGGTTCCTTACAAATAATTTATTGCTTGATGGTGAGAATTAAATTGACCTAATAGCCTTGATCAAATAACACAAACTGAGAGATATAATGCTCTTACTGGCAGGGATGGTTGGGGGAGTGATGTGAATAGACCCCTTAAGTTGGGAGTAGTGAGATGTATATTACATACCCCCATCGGCACACTATGATAATGTATACCCACTTTCCTAGTGAGCGAGGTGCATGCAAAATTGCTTTTGATGGTGGAATTGTGTCAATAAAATTGGCTTTATGATCATGATGTCATGCGTTTCACGCGATCAAACATGTACATATTTTATGATAAGGGTTGCAACGTTACTAAATCCCAGATCCAAACAAGACATCAAGATAAAGGTAAAATTAGAATGAAAGCTCATCTTTGAGTGCAGGATCCTCAGTTTTTCACGTTATATTTATGATTTAATTCTTGAGTGAGTCATGAGTATAGAGTCGATTATGTAGTGGATTCCTCACACGCGGGACATGAACACATCTGACGTCTAGGGAATCTATTCAGATATTTGTCACACGCACTACAGATTTTATGATACTTGCCAATAAGTCTATTGATTGAGTTGCCTCCTCATAGAAACATTTGGCATGTTATAGAGTCACGTTCTCGTAAGCCCTCTGAGCCAATTGATCACTATTTGCATGGTTTACATGATTTGCATTACTAGCCAACAAAGCATTGTATTAAATAATGAAACTCTCAAAGCTTATGAAAATAATCAAAGAGAGCAATAATTCAAAGAAAGTGATCAGATAATGATATGAAATTGATTTGAGATTTCCATCAAGAAATACTACGGAGTTGAGTGCTAGGTGAATGAGTCCATATACAATGTAGAGAGAGATAGAGTCAAAATCGTATGACTTCATATTCCTAAGAATATGACATTCATTTCCTCTTGTGTTTAACGAAGTAGAATTGATATATATTATGTACCAACTAGTTATTGGGACCCTTAGCCAGAAACTCATACCAGTTTCAGCCAAACCCTCACCTATTAACGTCCCCTTCGACGGAAATTTACATCTCTTACTGCGCCTTCACCATCTTTAGCAGTGCGATGAGTATTATAGAACACTATATCTGCCCTGGAGCACAAGATCCTGACGGCAATAGAAAAATAAAAAATATGGCATTTTTGTGTTGGAGTGTGCTGGTGTTTGTGACTCAAGCTCCAAATACATGTCTCGAGCATGAGCCTGAATATGTGAACTCATCGAGCCCGAGCTCAAAATAACAAGCTTGAACTTGAAAATTTTATCAAGCTCGGCTCGAGCTCAACTCGATTGCACCTAAATATAAACTTATAGGGTCGTACACAAATAATAAAACGGATTAAGAAGATTGATTGAGTTGAGTTTTAATTAAGTCGGACTTTAATTGAACCCCAAGTCCTAAAATAGATAAATGACCAATAATTAAATTCAATTTTGAAAAAATGAGTAATTTGGTTATGAACCAAATAAGCACAACTGAAATAAGATTTCGAGCCAAACAATCATAATCCCCCTTTTGAGTTTTGAAATTCCACCCATTCACTTACACACACACATGTGCACGCACGCACATACACGATATATAAGTTATTGCACAACTCTAGTTCTTCTACAAGGAAAAGCGCGAGGTTGAAAACAATGTACTCAAAGCTAGTACTTCGTACAAGGAGGGGTGATCGTCTTTCTTCCTCAACCATAGTTGGACGGTCATTTGGAGTTCTAAAAAATCCAGTGGAAACCAATAGAGACGCAAATGCAGTAGTTTGTATTTAGTGACCGACAAGTACTTCCAGAAAGAAACCAAACTCATTGTTTCATTGCATAGGTGATTCCACTTTTCTCTTTAGTTTGCTTGGTTTGGATCATGAGAGGGTTTTGACAATTTTTCCGGCCTTAAAAAAAAGATGTTCATTCACCAATATAATTGGGAGGGTGGGGGATTAAGAGAATGGTTTAGAGTGTGCACATCATGACCTGCTAAAGGTTGATTCTCATCACACACGGTTATAAGGTCATCATCTAGATGATCTGAGCCTATACTTTTCTTGTAATTTTCATATCTTTTTTGATGTATTTTATTCTGTTTTTGGACATTGAAATATTTAGACAAAACGAGTCTTTTAGTTCACAGACCTAGGTTTGGATTCCTTTATATATGAGTGTTGTGGGCAAATTTAGGTATTGAGTAGTTTGAGGAACAATCCACACTCTAGGTAAACAATTTTCAGTGTAAATGAAAAACAACCCTAGGTGCAAACACTTATGAACACTGCCAATATGTTATGGGCCTAGCCCTTAACACTGGTAGGGACGTCAAAGGATGACCGGGAACGAGGGAAACGAAGGAGGATACAACAGAGTCGGAACCGCGACTGGCTAAGCGAGACTTGCTCAAGGGAGAGAGAGAGCTTCCAAGATTTCTTTAGAGCTTAGGAAATGGAATGTCATCCATTTATATAAAAACAAGACACTAAGGGTCCCTTAAATAGAAGTTAGAATGATGTAAGTGTAAATAAAGACATCATAAGAAAACCTAATGAACCAAATATACGAGCTCGATATATTATATATAAATACGGTAATAACTAAAGACGCATCATCATCACTGGGCCCGAAGCCCATAACATTTCTCCCGGCCTTTAAATCGAGCTTGCCCTCAAGCTCGAACGAGGCTTGCATCGATTTACTGTCTAGCTCTTTGATTTCACGCCAGAATAATTCTCAGTATTGTGTTACTGAAGGTCGACAAAAGAAATGAGTTTAGAGGGGACATCAGAGCAGGAGGCCCTAGAAGAGGCGGCGATGTGGCCGACAGGGTCGGCAGAGCAGGTGGCGGCAGAGCAGAGGCCAATAGAACTACTGAGGGTGGCGACGCTGGCGGAGGAAACTGCGGTTTGAGGACCACTGGCGGCAATGGTGGTGCGACACGAACGGGGGAGAGTGGCAAAGCTTCTGCGGTCAGTGGTGCGGGTTGCGTTTGCACCAGATGAATAGAAGGTGGGGAGGACGAAATTTGCGGGGGAGGTGTCCTGCTGGCAGAGGCAGGGGTTGTAATGGCGTGACCGACGACCTTGAAGAAGGGCTTGTCGGAAGTGACCCAATGATGAGTGTATTGAAATGTTGCAAAATGGAGGCCAAAATTTCCAGCTCTGCGACACTAAGCTTAACATGCATCATAATTAGTTGATTAAATAATTAATTAAGACAAATCAATTAATTGGAGAGGGCGTGCACAAGATTCTAAATAATAACGTCGGGGAGTTTGAGGGCACATAGCAGACGAGATATTGATGATTGACAACAAGTGACTCGATGACAGGCAGGAGCGTGTGCGTCCTGGACTCGAAGAAGGGAACGATAGACAGATCGAGACAGGGACAAGGTTGTCAGGATCGAGATCCCAGATGAGATCATTTTGAGGCAGGATCGGATTGGATAGTAGGTTCGGATCGAGGATCACTTTACAAAATCAGGATTGATTTACAACATCTGGATCGTAGGATCGTAAGATCCTATGATTCGGATCGCGATCATGACAACCTTGGATAGGGAGAAGGCGGTCTGCTCCCTATGAGAAGTCTGCATTGAGGAAACAGAGACGTGCGGGGCTCGCTAAATGAGAAATAATGTTGTACGAGATGGCTGGCTGTGAGCGACTGGAAGGAGGGAAAAGGAGACACGGCGAGGTTCTTCCATGGAGGCTACCAAAGGAGTTACGTACAGGTAGAGTATCACCTGTGTTGATGAAGCAACGAGAAGATGCACCGGTAGAGAAGAAGAAATCGGGGATTCATTGCTTCCAACGGGTCAGCTTGCCAGGAAAAGAAAAGCGGAACGCTCCTACTCCTGTCATCGATGATCTAGCTGCTGATGTGGAGTCCCAGTGCACGGGGGCTCGCATGAGGAAGGACGTCGGTGGTTGTTGGGACAAAAAGGCTGAGGAAGGGCGTGTAGGTTTTTTGTTGTAGAATTCTGGAACAAAGGGATGATCGATGGCGGCAGTGGAAACAACGGTTGAACGAGCGATTGAGGTGGGTCCGTAGAGGAGATGACTGGCCGGAAGTGGAGGAAGGATGCCTCTAATACATGGGCCTAGCACTTAACACCGGTAGGGATGCCCGATGATGACCGAGGACGAGGGTGACGACAGAGGATACAACAGAGCCGGAACCGCGACTGCCTAAGCAGGGCTTTCTCAAGGGGCCAAAGGAGCTTCCAAAATCTCTTTAGGATTTAGAAAAATCAATTTTCATTCATTGATACCCAAACAAGACCCTAAGTGTACCTTATATAGAAGTTATAATGGCGTAGGCGTAAATAAAAACATCAAAATAAAACCTAATAAACCTAAGACACATACTCAATATAAGATACATAAAGATGGTAATAACTAAAGATGCAACATCATCACTGGGCCCAAAACCCATAACACAATAATCTTGTAGTTGTGGCAACTAGTCATCCCACAGTCCCCACCGACAACAATCAGTTCACCCACATCCCTCTCCTACAACCACAAGCCCTAGAACAACCATCTATGGTTCCTGTAGCCTCCTACAGTCATCGTCTCACTCAAAGTAGCTTGTTCCTGTAGCCACCACCTCTTCGTTTTCTCCATGTACTCTTCCTATGCAAATATAACTCCCTACACCTAATCTCCAGCTACCGACCTACCGTCATCACCACCTCTATTGGTTGTCCTCCCCACCACTACCATAAGAAAAACCAACCCTAATTTTGGCAGGCACCTCTATGCCATATAACCACAATAATTCTAACCAACGCCAACGCCTCAACTCATTGCTGGCATCCTAATCCTGACAACATCCATTCCCTATGGCCACAACAACCACAACCACAATATCTCTTAGTCCATCCATGATATCCATTCCACTTTGGAGGTTATCACTAGGTGAGTTTTGTAGTTGGTTCATATTCTTACATCATAAAGATCCATTTTTATTTTCTTGGGACTATCAATTTATTGTTTTGTGCATTTATAACAGTATTTGCAAGGTAAATTCGTTGAGCATTTAATTTTTTGGCATTTTTGGTTAGAGTACAATTATTACTTAAGTTAAGAAATACTCTTAAGTAAGTCAGTATAGCATGCTAACTCATGTAACTGGATTGCATTAGAGTTTAGTTAGTTGTTAATTATGTTCATTGATTGTGTGCCTACCTCATCGGATAAAGTTAGGGCAGTGTCCCTATAGCCTTGTCCTCAAATAGACTTTTAAAATTGGTTTTAAAAGCAATTTTATCTTAACATCCCTTAGGAAAAAAGAGAAACCAATCGTGTGAGGATTACACATTGTTTGATTTAATCTTAGACCATGTTTGCATGTATTGCTCCTAGATTGCCACCCAAATCAATCGGATCATACATTTTGATGTGCAGGAAATTATTCACCGGAATTGTTATCCAATATGTGCACCCCACCCCAAGTCCTCACCATGATGAACATAATGAACTTAGGGAGCCACTTATCATTTTTATGTATGCATTAACCAACTTGAAGAATGTATGTAAAACTTGAATGATTACGGACACCATTGAAGTGATAAAATGTACAATGCTACTCAGATAACTACTTTTTAGCAATCTTCACAATTAACACCTATGAGAAGAAACTGTCATTCCGTAACCGAGAATAGCTTGTTTGACTTACAAAAGCCATGGGAATCCTTATGTGCGATAGATCCAAATAACTTTCATGTTGCCTGGTGATCAACTTCTCTTCAAGATTCCCGAGAGATTCTTTGCTCTTAGTCACACAAAGTATAGTACATTCTACCAAAATCCACCCCATGAGTACTAAAGCAAGTGCGCTATAGAAGACAGCTTCATATCTGTAAAGTCAAATATGTGAATGAGAGACATGCAAAATAATTTTTACACCCTTCAAAGAGAAGAAAATGAACACAATTTAGAAACCTCAAAAGCAAGGCAAGAAATATACAGCAATGCACAATGAGATAAACATATTACCCAATTGATAAGAGGAGATATGGAGGAGCAAAGCCTAAAAATATAGAAGTGAGGCGGGATAAGAGAGCAGTTTTTGAAAACAGCGGCAGAACCATTGATATTCCTGTTAAGAGGAAATATGCAGATTGTAAAGATTAATGTTTATATTGATTTCCATAAAGGCCCTAACAAAATACAAGACAATGTAAGGTATAATGAACTTAGATCTATACACACAAATAAAACATAGCAAAACATGCATCCTAACATCTCCCAAGCTAGAACGTACACGTTGCCAAATCCAAGCTTGTCCAGAAATGCGGGGAATATCTTTGGAGAAGAAATCTTGTGAGAAAATTAGCAAATAAAATAACTTTCTTCTAACCACTCATCTAAAACAACAAAACTGTCTAAGAGCTGCCATAAACCACAAAACCGTCCACTTTCCTTCTAAAAACAGCAATCATAACAAAAAAACTGGATGAAAACAGTCCAGTTTTCATCCAGTTAAAAAAAAACTAATCCCGGATAAAACCACTCCAAACAAAGGGCAAATTCACCAATAAAACTTCACAAAATCTTACACAAGCCCAGATGGCTGTGTTACGATTGCGCACACGCCGGCCCGTTATCTTAATTTCAGCATTAATTGTTTTTGTCCGCACCCCCTCATGTATATAAGAGGGGGAGACTATCTTAATTTCTCTATGTTTTGGATGTTCGGAATTTAGGGATGCTCCCTAACTACCTTCTTCCTCTCCTCATCCCTTTCATCTCCTACTCTCCTCCGGCTCCCCCCATAGTCATTCTTGATTGTAATACCTCGTTCGTAATCCAATACCTAGTCCGTATTAATTTGGTCCGACCTGCCATCTCCGCCCGCCTTTTTAGCCGTTTGAGCCCTAGCAACTATTTCCGCGCCGACCCGTGCGGTTTCCACGGCCGACGCTTCCGCTGCATCCCCCGCCAGTTCAGCCCACGCGCGCCCCT
Organism: Platanthera guangdongensis; assembly: GCA_039583875.1. Taxonomy (NCBI): domain Eukaryota; kingdom Viridiplantae; phylum Streptophyta; class Magnoliopsida; order Asparagales; family Orchidaceae; genus Platanthera; species Platanthera guangdongensis. The sequence goes on along the minus strand of CM077159.1, from coordinate 166,586,683 downwards.
GCCGCTCTCGTCGACTGCCCGCGCGCGCCCCGACCTGCTTCAGCGACGCCGGTCCTGCCTGCGTTGTCGACCTGTTCCACGGCCAGTTTCTGTGCGGTTTCCACGGCCTGCTTTCGCGACCCCGGCCGGTTCTGAACGTTTCCGCCGCCATATCCAGCCTGCGCCTGTTACGACCACTTCCACCTCCGAGCCTCCCTCTGCCATGGCACCCCGCACCAAAAACCGAGGCCCTCGAATCCGCAGTCGAGGCCATCAACAAACGCATTGAAGCCCAAGAACCGAGCCACACATAGTTGGCAGCTACCATCCACGCCATAATGGCCAAGATCGACATGATGCCGCAAATGACTGCCAACCACGCTTCTGGATCCTCCGTAGACGGGAATTCCATTCTTGGCGCAGCACCACCGCCCCGACTGGAGACCGACGTCGGCCCTTCGGCGGGTCTGGACCGATCGGCCCTATCCTTGGACATTCCTGTTTTTTGGGTGTGGACCCGTTGTCCTGGATTGCTAAGGCCAGCAGTACTTCGACCTCAACTGCACACCCGAACAGGACAATGTGTCCACGGTCTTCATCGGCCTGGATGGCTCCGCGCTCCACTGGGCGCGGTGGCTTCGCCAGTCCAACCCCTTGCTCTCCTGGGCCGCACTACAACACAAGATGATCCGCCGGTACAACATCCGCAACTCTGGCTCGGCGTTTGAGCGCCTTTCCAGCGTCTGTCAATCGCCGGTCTGGATGAATACATCGACGACTTTGTTGCTCTCGTCACTCATGTTCTCGGGCTGCCGCCCGACCATTATCTGGGGTTCTTCATGCAAGGCATCCTCCCCACTATCCGCTCCCGCCTCCGCACGCACAATTCGCGGACGATCTCCGATGCTCTCGACTTGGCCCGCTTGGTCGAGGCCAACATCTACCCTCGGCCACCCGTTCCACTGGCGGGCCTTCTGCAGGGTCGACCACCGATAGTCCCGCCACGACCAGGACACGGGGATCAGTGCCCGCGACACCCTCCACCCCAACGCCTCTCCAACAGCGAGTACAATGACCTTCGCAGCAGGGGGCCTGTGTTTCCGTTGCCGCCAGCCATACTCCCCTGCGCACGTTTGCAGCGTCAAGGAGTTCCACGCCAACATCGGCGACTGTGACCTGGAAGTCACCTGGGACGACTTCGAGTCCCTCGGGAACCCTGGGGGGCCGGCACCTCAGGCACTGTTGCCGCCACGGACTGTCCGCCGCCAGCTCACTGACCACTGCCTTGAGGCCAAGGCAGTTTTTCCAGACGTCGGCATTGTTACGATTGTGCACACGCCGCCCCGTTATCTTAATTTCAGCATTAATTGTTTTTGTTATCCGCACCCCCTCATGTATATAAGAGGGGGATACTATCTTAATTTCTCTATGTTTTGGATGTTTGGAATTTAGAGTTGCTCCCTAACTATTTTCTTCCTCTCCTCATCCCCTTCGTCTCCTCCGGCTCCCTCCCCCCATAGCCTTTCTTCTCGATTGTAATACCTCGTTCGTAATCCAATACCTAGTCCGTATTACTATGATTGGCCATCACAAACATGAAAAGTTCACCAAAACTGCACCAAACAAACTTCCGCGCAACAACAAAAATTTCCAAGAGAAAAACTTAAGTTGGATGGGGGTGATACAGTTGAATACTACAAACTAGAAAAAATCATAATGTTATTTAATGTTAGGAACGATTACAGGGACATCCCCTGAAAGTCTACTAAACTACACGTTGCACCCCTCTATCTTTTTAAACTACAAACCCTATAAGTTTAAATCTCATAACATGCATTGACAAATACCCCCTAGAGGGAAGCCCAAAGGGGGTATTTTTGTACATGCATATAATGAAATGTAAACATAAAAATAAAGTTTTTGAAATTTCAAAAGATAGAGGGGTACGACCTGTAATTATGCAGACCTGTAATTATGCTAACTCTCGGGGGAAGTTTTGGTAATTAAAAGTTTAATGCTATATTAATTTTCGTGTACACCTATATAAATACACGATTATTGTAATGTTTACCAAATGAGTCGGAGAACTTTTTTTTATTCGGCATCAGACTGTGCGGCATGAACTCCTACAAAAGCTTGTATGGCCTCAAAAACATGTGAAGTCCCCCATGCATCTTCAACTAGCTTCATGACACCTGCAACCGATTGATCGTCTTGACGCAGTGGCTTTGTAAGAACCACATCTAATTGAAATCCTGCATGAATCTTCCGTCTGCTTGACCGCCTGGTCCCATAGCTCCTGCAGGTTACCCAACCAGCCTCCCAGAGTAGTCAATCAGGTCTCCAGTAGGGAGTAGGTACCCAACAAGCCTCTCAGGATAATTTATCAGAATTGTTAAGTATCTGCATTCCTCAGTTGAGTGCTCCCCTCAAAATCATGGTCACTTCGGGTCCCTAAAGATTACTACAGTGACATTGAACAACACCAATTACCTAGAATGGTCATGAACAACCCAACATGTAATCTAAAATCATCAACTACATAGATATATCGATGGAATTATGCCGATAAGGGGGTTGAGGAACAGGTTGAGGGTGGATGAAGGCTGGCAGCGTTAGGATAGCCTTCAGGCTTCCGAAGGGCTGCTGGAAGGTCTGAGGGGTGTAATTGGGAATTCCAGTAATAGGAGCAGTCCAAGGACAGGATGCTGAAACATGATGTGTGGGCTGGATTGAAAATCAGTTTCTTGTATTATGGAGATGTGGCGGAATTAAGGAGGCTAAATTAGTGTGTTATGGGGTGGGAAAGAAGGATACATGGGCATAGAGGAGAGGCGTGACTCGTGAGTTAACTCTTCAAAATAAGGAGACGTGAGATTAGTGGGGAGAGGGGTATGGATGGATGTGGGTTTGAGGGCTGAGGGGAGACTCACGTATGGGAATGGGGCAAATTTGAGTGGGGAAAAACTGAAAGGGGCAATTTTGGTTCTCTCTCTTTTGCGTAGAGGTGGTAACGTGATTTTGAGGGAGTGGGGTAATGAATAATAGGATAGTTAATGGACGTTATGGTGGTTATAGGATGGTTATGTGGTAGTGGAGTGCGGTGATGAAGGGCCGGACAAGTAGTGGTGGCTGAAAAATGGAGTGGTGGTGGTGATTGACAAGAAGGGTGGAGGTTGAAGGGGAAGGTCAGCGAAGGAGGGGAGGAGGGGGAAGGATCCAAACTTCGGCATTAGGGGATCAAAAGACTTATATTTTCCTTCGACTTTAAATCCTTGTAAAAGTAGTCAACTATCCCTATTTATAGACAAAGGAGATGACATAGACAGTCATGCTTCTCCGATCATGACGGACTATAAAAACACAAGAAAAATTTAGAAAATATAAAAAATCACTAAAATTCTAATGTCAACGATCCGCACAAAATGACAAGGTCTAATCGTCGTGTAGTCTGTTGTGCGACGAGATGCCCATCATCATGTCCCTAATAAATTTATTGCCAGGATTCCAAATAAATCAATTCAAGCTTTCATTAGTAGTTAGACAAAGACTCGCACAATGATTTGAAGATAAAACCTCTACAGGTTCATAAATCAAAGTTTATGATACAACAGAAGAAAAAAATAGGTGTATTTAATTCTTCCACATAGGGATAATATATAGGGGATTACAAAGATACTTAAACATAGACTCATGATGTGGAACTAAATTCAACAACTCCTAAAGACTCCAATAGATCGACATAATAATATCAAACAAATAATTCCAACATTCCCCCTGAAGCTGAAGGGGAACCTTCAGCTTGAACATCATAATAACGACAATGGAGGTAGGCGATATGGGACAAAATATCAGACGAGCCACTGAGGAATAATTCCAAACTAAGGAATCAAACCAGGGACACATTCATACGTGACACAGACCCACAGATTGTAACACCCCTTCCCAGTATTACAGAAATCAGTTGTCCGGCCGGGTCAGTGATATAAAGAAAACTAGGAAACAGTATTAAAACTAGTAGCAGCAGGTAATAAAAGTCTATACTGAGCAGATTTAAGACTTACAGCGGAAGTAAAAAAATAAACTAAGGGTAACCACATACCTGATATCTGGATTCACAGAGCCACTAAACAAGAATGAAATTGTAATAACTGAAAACCTGGTAACAATAATAGTCTGATACAAGTTATATATAAAATATTAACCGGTTACATTGTCCACATCTACAAGTACATGCTGAAAAAAAAGTAAACTGAATGGGAAAAGTACTACAAACTGACACCACCATAACGCTCATCCTAGACGTAGTTTCCCACCTGGGACACCTGAAAAACATTGTCCACGAAGGGTCAGAGTAAAGAAAAACAATTCCCCTTAGTGATACTAAAACAGATTTACATATGAATGCGTGCATGTCTTTAAAACTAGTCTCGTGCACTGAAAACATTTTATGATATATGTTATGCATGTTTTTCCTATACTTCCTGGTAAACACACTATAGTTCTATATTCATGACTTTCCGTTTATTTACCCAAGTCCTGACGTTCACTAACTAGTGTACTGTCTCACGTCAAGTCTGTACTTGAGTTCTAGGTGGCTTCTAGCCTACACGTTTACTGGGAAAAGCTCTAGGCAGAGTAGCTCCTAACGCGCAAAATCTGAAACTGACGACCCGAGACCATCTGACGAACTCAATTGTTCTAGTGCCACGCGGACACGGTCTCGAATCTACTAACTGTTTCAAAGGGGAGTCAACTCTCAAGACTGTAACTCATAGGATACCATATGCCCTATGAGGAAGGTAGTGCGCCTCTACCAAGCACGAAAAGACTGGTGTGCTACTGACCTTTTTGGTCTGACGCTACTCTGCATGGGATTCTTTTCTGGTGTACTACTGAGCGACCCTTGACTTTCTCGTAGTCGACTTGAAGGGACCTTCACACCCTTGGTTGGACAATCTCCAGACTTACGTACACGTGTGAAGTTTCGTACTTAAATAATTGTTCATAACTTTACTAACGTGGTTATGGAAGAAGGCGTTATCATACTCGTTTTCACGATTATTTTCCTACTGCCACACTTTTCTATGCATGGTTATGATGTTTGTACGAAAACTACTCATGCGTACAAAATATAGTTACTTGATATTTCTAACTAAAAGAAATTAGGATTTCCTTACAGAGGTGTTGCGACGCTCGTATACTCGGCGCGACGACATTTTCTCTTACAAAAGCAAATCCTACTGCTGGGGACCTTCAGAATGTTGCCCCGACCCCACCAAAGTCCTGCAAATTCAAGACAGTCCTAATTATCGCATTTTCTCCTTATGGTTAACCTTTTGAAAAAATTTCAAAATGCTAGAGTCGTCCAAAATTAACGGCTAACATAGCGTACTACCTTCACGTGGGAGGGATTGAAGCTTCCAATGCGCCCAACTCCAATTTCGCGGTGGAAACCGTGCTCCAAAACCTAATTAGGGCACAAGGATGAAAACCTAGGTTAAACTAGTTTCCAAAACGAAGGAAAACCAAGCAGAAATCGAGAAAAGGAAGAGAACGAACTCACCGCAACCAAAATGTTCAACTTCCACCGGTTAGGGTTGAATCCGGCACTTCCACGGCTAAGGAAGGAAAAGGAATGCCCACCGATGCCAGCAGAGGAGGGAGGAGACGTCGGAGATGGAATCCGGAGGGGAAACGGCCGCCGATTAGGGCTTGCGGGAGGCGCGGCTTCGTCGGCGTCGAGCGTGCGGAACGGGAATGTCGGGAGTCGGCCTGCGGTTTGTCTAAAGCCCGTGAGGAATGAGATTGCGGGATTTTAATACATAGTAGTAGGATGCGGTTTTTGATAACCGTATTAGGTGAGAGGGGGAACATTGCTATTGGCACCCCAATCAATTTCCTTACAAAATAACCTCATTCTCACTGCGCGCCACTAAAAGAACGCGCCACGCACTATAATTAACGCACTTAACGAACTAACGGTCGCTATCATAAGGAAGGGTAACAGTATACCTTGACGACGCGCTGCCTCGATCAAAATCCGTCGCGACTTTCCCCTACAAATTTTAAAGAAATTTTTGTGTCAATTAACGGATGTTACACAGATGACACAAGACCCAAACACGATGAGGACTCGCAGGAATTAGGTCAACCGACATCACCTACACATACAACATGCAGAAGGGAACAAATGATACGAAGTTAATCATCAAACGGGCAACCGGGGATAATCCGTAGGGGGAAAACCGCACAAAGGGCGGTTCCACAGGACACAGTGCCACACGACACAGTCTCACGCGACACAATCCACTGAGATTAGAATAACCAACAACAATCGTGCCCCCAACACATTACCAATCGAAAGGAAAAAAAGGAGACGCTAATCACAAGACAAGCCAAAGGGTCGCGTGGAACTAAGGCGAACAACGAGAAAGATCATCCGAGTCGCCCTTGTCCCAAACACTCCGCCTCATGTGAAACACACGTGAATGCAAGCAGACGCAAGCATAAAGCAAACACAAAGCAAACACTAAGAACAAAATAAAACACAAATAATAAACAACTAAAAAACTATTACCAAGCATCATCATTGGTGAGAGATGAATGCCCAGAGGGGGTGGCAGCAACTGAAATTGATGGAAATTCGAGATGCAACAGATGGAGTCGTCCGAAACCAGAAGGTATCAAAAAATATAGGCAGCAGCTGGAAGCGTCAGGAGAACGAGCAGTGGAGTGGTTAAGGCCAGACGGGAGCAATGGCCGAGGCTAGATGGGAGCAGCGGCCCGAAACGACTAAGGAAGTGGGGGCTAGATCAGAAGAAGGCATCATCGAAAATGCAAAGGAGCCGACCGAGACCATAAATGACGACAAAAGGCGAGAGGATATCGGCTGGATCTGGACAGGAACAACGGAAGAAACCTTACGAAGAGTAGCTACAAGTCCTCCACAAAGAGAAGCATCGAATAGGACTGATACAGGCAACAACTCCACTAGATCAGCAGGAAGAAGGCGAGAGACCATCAGAAGAGGGGCAGACGGGGTCGATGACAACCCAGACGAAGTCGATGGGATCAGGCAGATGATGAGATCTGGCTGACGGGAGGAGGCTCATCGACATGAAAGAAAGACGCTGAGTCGCCGACTTGATCACCTGGCGTTGGCGATGAGAAGAGTGATAGAAGCTGGAGCAGACGGGATTGACGGTCTCTGAGGGATCAGAAGCCGACGGGGAAAACGTCAACGATGGAAGCAACAATGCGAGAGGGATCCTCCTGCGCGGGCACGAAGAATACGATGGAAACATGCAGAGCTCGACTTCAGGACGCTGGATTGAGAGAACGGCTGGTGCGAAAATAACTCCCGAAATCCCTAAACCTCACGAGCTGAAGCAGGCAAAAAAAAGGATCACATTTTTGGCTCTGATACCATGTTAGAAGAGAGGAAAAGAAGTAGATGTATTTTATTCTTCCACATATGAGTAATATGTAGGGATTACAAAGACACTTAAACATGGACTGATGACATGAGACAAAACTTAACAACACCTAAAAACTCTAACATACCAACATATTTGATTGATTTATAGATAACAAAGACTTATGGGAAAAAAGAGAAAACAAGTGTCATCAAAGAAGTCGCAGCACAATAATAATAATAATTAATATAAGAAAAACATAAATATGCCAGCAGACAATAAATAATGATAGTAACGAGCTGATATAAAAGGAAGATCAGAAAATTACCAAAAATTAACCAGTTAACTAACTGATGCATCACAAGCAACTCTCGTTTCTCAGCCCTATGGCTAGTAGATAACAACACCATCACTGAAGATAGACCCACTAAAAGAACCTAATGATACAGAGGTAAAGAGAAGAGATTACATGGACAGTTCATAGAATAAAGTGTGTAAATAAAGTTCATATGAACTGAGCATATGTTGTGTACCTGAGCATAGAAGAGGAATGGAAATTTCAACTTATCTCTATCAAACTCTGTTATTAGTTGCTTAAAAGTGTTTCCTTCACTAGTTGCATCAAACCACATAGAAAAGAGTGCAACAAGTACAACGAAAGCTCCACTAGCAACTCTGCATTATGAAGCTTAAAAGGTGTGACAATCAAGAATAGAGTGATTATAATTAAACCAAATTCATTAATATCTCGAGAATAAAAAGACATGACAATCAAACCGAAGAAACAGTTATTAAGGGAAAAAAATAAGTACTAACTATATTTGATGCAAAAGAATTTTTTTCCAAGGAAGAAGTCAAAAGATTCATGAGGATAGAACATGCAGAAGAAATTGTGCATGTTTACAGTTGTCCAATAGAAAATCTCAAAGTCCTCAACTCAGAATTAAAATAGGTATAATCCCTATTATTTCACCTCCACAAAGGATACAGCTCCAGGTTTACTACAGTGCACAGTAACTATGTAGCTGAATCCGAAAATTATTGTATTTTTCCTGTACGTTTTTTGAAGCCTCGAGCTAGTAGAGACTTTCCAATTTACCTCCGTATACAATAAACCAAGAAAGAGGATGAAATATATAGAGCATTTTGACACTACCTTTTACCTATAAAGGGTGTTTCTTCAAGATTGTGTCCAATAAGCAAGTATATGAAGTTAGGCGTAAGCAGTTTAACATAGGCCTATTTGGTTAAACAAGTTTCAAAGTAATTAAAAACATAGAATTATAAAGGTAAGTAATATAAAATAAAGTGATTATGATTAGTAGAACAAATCCTAAAACTCGAGAGTATCTATGCAACTTAAGGAAGTGACAATTAGTTAGTTGTAATAACATGTCAACTAAATAGGCAGATAGACGCCAAACCTCCGGAATGGCCATAAACTTTGGATCCCTGACGTGTTCTTATTTTATGTTAGGGGTAGTTATGTAATTTTCCAGTTATAGATCCTATAAATAGTTGGGCTTGGTTAGAGTTAGGTATGTTGAATGTATTTGTGTGTTTGGTGGTGTTCTTAGCGGTTGAACGGGAACTCCTCCCCTGCAGGAAGATCGATCCACCCTTAGGTGAGATCAGTTATCTTGTATCCTACTTTTACCAAGTGAAATATAAAACTTGTGGTGTTTTACGGTTTGGATGGTAACAAAGGTATTAGAGTCATTCCTTCCTCCCGCCTGCAAGTCTTTCCTCCTCTGTACACGTCAACATCGGCTGCAAAGTCCACTCCTCCATCAACCCAACAACACTCCTCCGCCGCACGCATCATCCATCTCGCGTGTTGCATCAATCCCCTCCAGCTACAACAATCTTCAACAAAACCTCCTCTGTCCTCCTCCCGCACCCCCAACCCGCCGCAAGCCCTTCAACCACCATCAAACTCCATTTCTGAGCCTTCCTTACTGCTTGTCGGCGTTCCCCGCCTCTTGGATATCGAGACCTTCCTTCGTCCCAACCGCTGGCCAATTTCCCCATCCTTGAGCCCAACGATCACCCGCATGCATCCTGTTCAACCACCGTCTCCTCTGCTTCCAACCCCGCCTCGGCCATTTCCAGTTCGCATACACCTCCCAGCAGCCCGAGGTCGAGCCTTCGGCCTACTGCCACTTCCTTTCTCAAGCTGCGTCCTAGAGCTCCTCCCATTTTCCTCTGTTTAATTTATGAATCCACATGAATCTTTTTTATTCTTTTGTTTTTCTACTTCTTCCTGACAAGACCACTCACTCATGCCAACCTTCAATTGGAGACTGCTGCTATCGAGCTCCCCACCGCCTATTTTATTATATTTTAACTCTCTCTACTTCCTTCTTTTTAATTCTCTCCCCTGGTGCTGACACCCCACGTCTTCTTCTTTTGTATTTTTAATTCTCTCCTCAACCACTTTCTCGAATCAAGTCTCACCCAAACCCCCCTAATTAATCCCACGCCAACCTCCTGACCCACACCTCCCGACCCCCTTTTTATATTTTTAATTACCACTCTATTTCCTAACTAATTAATAACTCTTTGATTAATTAGTTTTCTTCTTAAGTACTGCATATGTTCATCATGCCCCTTTGCGCCGCCACTCTCGATGCGATGCTTGCATGACTCGACGCACTCCAAGCGTCTCGGTGCACCAGATTCGCTGGTCTATCCGCGTGCCGCGGAGACGCACTTTCCCCGGTCTCTCCTACGGTTACCCCGCCACCAAAACCACTCATGAAATCAGCACCGTTGTCGCCCACGGAGGTCCCACCTTTATCAAAAGCCTCCGCCAACGATGACCCCATCACACAAATACTCGCTCGGTTGGACCTACATATCGCTAAGCTCAAATGCGGTTCACTCCGACCCTCGGGTGGCAACTCCTTCGCCCCGCCACCGCGTCCTCAACTCGTCGCAGCTCCCGTGATATTGCCACCACCACTTCTCCTCGTGCAATCTCGGCCTTCGTCGGCTACTACTGTGCAACATTTCTCCACAGTGGTCGTCTCTCCACTCCAGCTGGTCTCTATTTGCCGACGCGTCGCCTCCAACCCTGGTGGGTGACATATTGCCTTCTCCAACTACAGCTATGCCCGACCTCTCCACGGTGCTTCCTGATTCTTCCTCTCCAACCGCGGTGCCCACTCTGCAGTTTCCAACGCCACCGGCCGTTGATGTTCCACCCGTGTCTATGAGGGTTACCATGCCGCAGCCATCGCCGCTGGTGCCGGCACCCGGTTCGTGCCTTTGTCGTCAACAACCTTGTCGGTCTCTGCTCCATCACCACCTCCGGCCACCCCGCCGCCGCTTCTGCCAGCCATGATTTTGTCGGTCGCCTTGCCACGACGCCTCATCGCCAGACATGTTCTTGCAATGGGACATTGTTCCTCGGACCGCCTTGTTGAAGTTGCAACCTACCACTTTGCCAATACTGCCGGACCCCGTTCCTTCGGGGCATATTTTTTGGATCGCGTCGTCGTTGCTAGCCGAAGCCCCGCTGCCGCCACGCATTATCGGGAGTTGTTCTGGCGCGAAGTCAAGATGTCAGATGACTAGACCACCCATGCGACGTTCGAGCTTGAGGACAAGCTCAATTTGAAGGAGGGAGTAATGAAGTGTTCTTATTTTATGTTAGGGTTAGTTATGAAATTTTACAGTTATGTCTCCTATAAATAGTTGGGCTTGCTTAGAGTTAGGTATGTCGAATGTATTTGCGTGTTTGGTGGTGTTCTTAGTGGCTGAACGGGAACTCCTCCCTCGCCGGAAGATCGATCCTTTCAGGGCTGCCCTTAGTTGAGATCATTTATCTTGTATCCTACTTTTACCTAGTGAAATATCCAATTTGTGGTGTTCTACAATTTGGATCGTAACAATCCAATTCCTTAAGGGAGTTCCTAAGGTCCAAATTGACTGTTTATTTCTTGGAAGAACCTTCCAAATGACACTAAACAATTACCGTCTAATACTGTAAGCATGCGTGAGAAACTTTCATTGCGTTCATGAAAAATTTCTCATATTCATGTACTATCGTTTTTAGGTAGGACTTACAGTCGCAGACACTCTAAAGATAATCGTTTTCCTATAGGTCATAAAATAAACAATTGATTTATTTAGCCTTTAATTGAGTGAGATCAATCTCGTTTCTGATCTGCATGGAAAATGAACACTCCACTAAGACACCACTGAAATCTACAGTGGACGGTGGAAGGTTTATATATAAAAACAGCTAGATCCCACATTTGAAAATTCAATTGATTGCAAGTGCATCTAAATTTTGATTCTCGTGAAATTAAATTAACATAATTAGATAATGCTGGCCTAAGATTTTGACTCATGGCAATGAACTAATAGGAAAATTTATTTTCCAAAGAATGTATTAAAATTTAGGTGTGAAACCAATGGTAAATATTAATTCACCATATAAATAATTTAATGAGGTAATGGTTCTTATGTTTTTCAATTTGCAGGCAGGTTTCAGAAGCCCCTTTCTTAAGAGATAGAGCACTCCTTACTCGACAACTCAAAGCTGATCATTACAAAAGCATGGGATATGTCCAAGTTTACGTACATTACTTACACTTTGAACCTTTGACTAATTGATCTGCCTGGAGTGCCTACGGAAGCAAGTTGAGACATTTATTGCATCAAAGCTTTTACCCTTCCACAAGAGATTTTCTCTAATAATCATACATAGTCGAGCTTTCCGTCCCCGTTGTTTGGTTTGCCATCCATGAAAGAATTATTGCATAGTTGTGTGTTTCGTCATAGCCGTCAATCCTTCGTAGTCAAGAATTTTTACATGCTTTCCTCTGACATCATTAATTGTGCAGATGTTTTGCTATGACTTCATCAATTCTACAGTCAGCAATTTCCTTAGACTTCATCTCCATCCATTGTAATCTTAGTTAATTTCATCTCCATCCATTGTAGTCTTAGTTAATTTCATCTTCATCGACTGCATACTACATCAATTTCTACCACTTGATTTTATTAGCTGTATTCTCCATTTTCTATCATCTGCAATATCCATTGTGATCCATATCACCATGCGTAGGGAGATCGGTAGTACCTGATGGCCCACTCGTGTTTATGTCCTCGGGAGACAAAATCTAATTTCTTGAATCAAAGTTCTTTTTTTATTCTTGTGTTCATTGTGTAACTCTAATTATCGAATTACTCACTTGCTATTCAATTAGGATTCCTCATCCCCTATATGTATCATTTACATTTGGTTAAGGTCTTTCCCGAGCATCGAACCTAGAATTGCAACTTTTTAGATTCCAGTATTCCACTTTCACGGCCTACCCAACATCAGATTTATTATCAAAGCTCAAGGTTTGGCTCATGTTTATGCTACATAGTGATAGGTTCTATAGGTTGTCTATGTCCAATCCCAACATCACTGAGGAATGGACTACTAGTTTGAACTCAGATATGCCGCTAGCAGAATTTGAATGACTTACGTTAGATCGCTTCGACCAAATGGATGCCTGGTTAGATAATCTCAAGCAAGACCTAACGTGGATGAATACTATGATCAAAACCTTAGAGAGCCCTAGAGGTTAGGTTACTCCATGATAGCAAGAGGCTCTTCTAGCACAGGATGGTCCTCCTGAAGATGACTGTGACACTCCTCCCGAGTACCATGCTAAAAAATTTCCGCCAGCACCATGGAAACCCATCCCACCCCTAAAGCGAAACCAAGAGTGGGCATATGATCGTCGTCCTGGCCCTATACATGATAGGCGCCTCAGCTTTAATTATTAAAGGCGCAAGGCACACCAAGATGCAAAGGGGTCTTGCAGCTTAGGTGCAGGCGTGCGCCCGAGGAAGGCAAGACGCAACTACATTCATTTTAAGTAATCAACATCAAACATAAGTTCATCTTTGTTGAACATATTATTCATATATTTCACTCATTAATCATTCATTACTATCATTTATATCTCTTAAAAAAATCAGTATGGTCGTTTGCATCATATTTAAGTCTCAACGATCGATTATATTTCAAAAACACTAAATCATATAAAAATTATTGAGTTCTTGTATTTTTTTCATTATTTTGAAAAAAAAATACAATAAAAATCATATTCAGGTGAGCCATTAATGGCCAAAGGTGCAAAAAAGGCGCACAAAGACGCAAACCTCTGAGCCTGGTGAGCCTGGAGACTTAGGAACTCCTTTAACAACATAGCCCTCAACCCTCAAGAAAAGTGCTGCCACCCGCCACAACCTATCAGTAGAGATCGTGCTCCCCCGCCAACACGATATGACTACGGCCCGAATGAGTACTACGGTGTCTACTCGAAGCCTCTCTAAGGTGTCTCAATTGCTCAGGACAACATCACTTGTCGCATTTGTATAGACACCCCATCGTTTGATGGTCATCTGGACCTAAAAGGCCTTCAACAACTGGATCTTAGACATGAACCACAACTTTGGGTGGGACGAGCGGTTTGCTCAAATGAAACTGCGCGGTTAGGCAAATATTAATTGGACGAGTCTAGAGAGAGCCTTAGAGTGAGACAGATATTACCCCATATTCTGATGGGCGGACATAAAACAATTGTAAAAGGACAAGTACCTCCCCGCTTCAAATATGGATTAGTGGATCAGTGGTATGCCCTATGCCAAGGGGCCTTCTCTATAAATGAGCATATGTCTTGTTTCGATGAGTTAGTTGTGAGAAGTGGCGGCCTTGAGGAGACTATTGTGACCGCGACCCACTACCAGGTAGTTCTTAGAGATGACTGTTATGGCTCTATTAGTATATGTATTACGTCGAGTCGAGTGTGTTATTAAGTGTCGTATGAATCCAATCATAGTCGTTGCGTATTTTATTAATGTGACTTGTGTATTTACAATTATGCTCATGAGTCCTATTATATATAGAAGAGTCTTGCATGAAGTTATAAAGAAATGAAATCTAATTCTTGTCCCTTATTGTGAGATCTTGGTGGCCCACTCCACTAACGAGCAACCTCGCATAGGCAGCCCCGATCACGACTTCGTAGTATCTCTGCCATCGTCATCAACTCTGGCCATCTCCGAGTTAGGCCTGTAACAACTTGGTATCAGAGCCTCTCGGACCTCTTCGCGGACGCACAACATTCCACCTCCTTCGAAACCCCTCCTCTGCTGGTCGCAGTAGATCCGACTCCAACATCCTTCAACCTCTGCGTCTCCCACCTTCCTCGACGCCCTACATCTTCATCAACTCTGGTCGATCCTCTCTGCATCGCCAACGACGCGTGCCGCCAACACCATAGCTGCTCCTCCCTCTGGCTTTCACGACATCCTCCATCCCCGACGACAAGCCCCTGCGGGACGCCAAGGCATCACCATCCTCCGTGTTCTCCATTCCTAAGCCGCATGCCACAACAGTTTTGAGCCCCACAACAACACCGCTATTATCAAGCCACGCGCGCTTCGTATTTCTCATCGAGCCCTGTTCCTTTTAATTTTTCCTCGAGCCCAGCGCATCACAAACCTTTAGTGTTATTTCCTTCTAGCGGGTCCCAACAAACCCACGCCTACTTACGTGGAGCCAGTTATTCATTTTGATTTAATCCATTCCGCTATTCTGCATCCCATCCTGTCTCCCTGGGTTGCAAATCCAACGGGCACCACATTTTTTTCTTTAAAGCTGCAAGCCAATACCTCTTTCCCCACCTTTCTTTTTATTAGTATTTGATCACTTTTCTTAAAGTTCATCCCTCCTCGAGCCCCAAGTCAGTGACCCTCTACTATAATACCTTAAGGAAAATATTTTAAATTAATTAATCATTTTCTTGATTAATTGGTTATTAATAATTTCATCATATTATTATATAACACTCTAACCAAGTTTGACAGGAATTAGCAGTCCGGCCGGGTCCGCGATTACAAGTAAACTAAGAGACAGTATATAAACTGGTTTAAAGCTGGTAAAAGAAACAAAGATGCTGAAAAGTAATACTTATAGCGGAAAGGTGAAGTAAAATTATGGGTAAAAGTGTACCTTGTCAAGCAGCATCCACAGAGCCAACTAAAAGGGAAAATAATACTAAGGAAATGAAATGCCAACAAACTGAATTAACTGAACCATCACAGTGAGTATAGTACAACAAATACAAATATCTGAAAATAGAAAACAAGGTACAACTACAGTGTTACACTGGTACAAACTGACGACTGAAAACTGAGCCGCCTATCCTAAACGGATCCCCTGTCCTGGGCCCCCTGCAAAAACAAGTTCCAAAGGGTCAGGCCCACTGAAGAGTAAGAAAATTACTCCCTCCAGCAACACTTAAATAAAAAGAAATAATTTTAAGTGATTAATACATGAATTAAGTTCCATCATTCCCTAAAATAAACCTTGGTACTTAGGTTTGTGATCTGACATGAATCGACTTATAGTGTGATCTGTCACACAAATCTCCGAGTTCAATAAAGCTTGGTACTTAGGTTCATGATATGACATGAATCGACTTATAGTGTGATATGTCACACTAATCTCTGAGTTTTCTAAGTCGTGGATCCTGAAGAATTGGAATCGCGATTTTTATGAGTGTCCGCCCGATTCCACATTTTCCTTGCTAACACTTGTCGCTAAGGTGACTAGGCACAACTAATAAATGTGGTCTAAGTGGCAAACCTGATGGTGCCATAAAACTGGGTGTCCCTCAAGTGGGTCACTAACTCCTTTCTGAGGAGTGTCGTATCTGTAACAAGGGTCATCGACCTCGAGCTTGAAATTCTGGTAATGGCCAACTGGCCCTGAATACACGGTGGTGTGCATCCACCAGAAATATGAGGGTAAACCTTCCTCGCTACTTTTCTGAATAAATTTATACTAGAGTTCAGTGAATTAAATACGAAGTAACACTCTAGTTAAGTACACAGGACTTAGAATTTTCATGACACTAAACCGTCTGATTTAACTTAAGGGATTACCTACCCCACTAACTTAGCACTAACTGTAGGAACTTGATATTTCTATATGCGTACTCTGACATAATTAAGTATGAATTTAAGTGGTCTGAAATGCTCAACTAAGTGGAGTAAATTTTCTTACCGTGGCGTTTCGACGCTCGTATACATGACGCGGCGGCATGAGTGTCTAGGCAGCACTTGGTACCCCCTACAGTTTCTTTATCGACCAAACGTCAAGTAGTGACGATCATTTGAAGCCTTGCTCCCAAAAATTTGCTCCAAAGACCGCCACAAACCTGAAATCCAATGGTAACCCTAGATTAAACGGCTCCCCCCTCAGAGTTAACCGTGGAAAGAAAAAAATCAAAACGACAAGGATACTAATATGAAACCCTAAAACGGTGCATAACCTTGTCCTAATCGGTAATTAGATCCTGAAAAAAAAACGATCCATTTCTGAAAACGGAGGGCCGAGTACTTCGATCCCTAGACTAGGGCAAGATAAATGGGAAGATAATCTAAAATGACTTCCAACTGAAAAGATTTTCATAAGGAGATGGAAAATCGAGAGGAACTAAACTCACCGGACCCAAAATGTGCTTCGGCACTCTTGTCTTCCACCGGCTAGGGTTGAAGTCGGCCCTCCTACGACGCTTGGATGGAACGGTAGAGGTCGTCGGAGTTTGAAGAGGGAGGTGGAGGAGCCGATGCTGGATTCCGGCGCGACGGGAACGGTCGCCTAGGGCTTGGTCGCCGATTTTTCCGTGTAGGTACGGGAGCGGGCCGCGGCTTGCGGGAAAGAAGATATCGGGGTTTACGGGATGGAGAGGGGGCGCGGCTCTTAAATGGCGACGGTTCGGGTTGCGGTTACTTAACCGTGAACTGGATTCTAAAGCTAAGAGTTTACTCTTATTGACTGGTTCAATGAAATCACTTGTATAAAGCGCAAAGACTAATTTTTCTTCCAACCACAATAGCATAATTAAAATAAACGTCACGACTAAACTAGAAAAATTAATCAACAAGATATTATTACGTCCACGAGTCGTCGACTCGGTCAGTTTTGCTCGAAATCGGACCTTGTACCAAAAAAATGTATATATATTAACGCAACTTCAAACACGGGACGTTACATATTATCGGGAACACCAAGTTGACTGCCGCGGATGTCGCCGCCATCCACGTGAAGCTACGAGAAATGATGAGCTTCATGGACACACTCCTCTGGAATGCCGACACATTCCTCCATATTAAGAATCCGACAGCCGTCTTTCTGCCGCAGCCCATGTCCCTGCTGCTTCCACCGCTGCCTCCCTTAGTGCAATCGCCATCTGTGTCGGCCATTTACGTGTCACCGCTCTTAGCGGTCATTGCCCTTCTGCCATCACATGTCGTGGGGGTGCATCCCCCTTGGGCCACCTTTGTCAGACACCGCGACCGCCCTTCCGCCAGCACTCACTCTGTCGGCCCCCGCTCGATCGATCCAGCCGGACCTGTTCTTGCCTCCGGCCATCTCACCGCCTTCGGATCCTTTCCTTCTGCCAGTTGTTGCTTCCCCGACCTTCTTGTTGATGCTCATGACCGCTCCACCGACCTTTCCGACGCCAATACATTCGTCACTCGTCCTTCCAACAACATCGTTGATCCTCACTGACACTGCCGCCGTCGCTATGCGATATAATACATTGTTCTGGCGAGAGATCAAGTTGCCCGATGATCCGGTCGTCACGTGGAGTTCGAGCTTGAGGGCAAGCTCGATTTCAAGGGCGGATGAGATGTTATAGCTATATTAGTATATGTATTACGTCGAGTCGAGTCTGTTATTAAGTGTCGTATGAGTCCAATCGTAGTCGTTGCGTATTTTATTAATGTCCCTTGCGTATTTACAATTATGCCTCTGGGTCCTATTATATATAGACCATTAGAGTCTTGTATGAAGTTATGAAGAAATGAAATTTACTTTGTGTCCCTTGTTGTGAGATCTTGGTGGCTCTCTCCTCTAACGAGCAACCTCGCATAGGCAGCTGTGGTCACAGCTCCGTAGTATCTCCTCCATCATCATCAACTCTGGCCACCTCCGAGTTAGGCCCATAACAATGACATTCGTAGGGAACCGATTCCCTATTGGGTAGAGATAGTTGAGCAGTCGTTCCAACTTATGGAGTATGAGCAATATTTACACTTCGCAGGTCCGAAACAGGTCACTACACGACTAGACGGCTCGACCTTTAGGAGTCCTACCCTGGGCAAGACCACTACTATTACGTCTCCTCGTACCCCAGTTGACATGAAAGTCAAGGAAGTCACCTCTGACCCTCCAAATCCCATGAGCATTGATGAGTAGCAAAATATACATATTTTTAGTCTATATTTTAGTTTTGTTTTAATATAAAATGTAATTATATTATGTACATACCTAAATAAATCATTTTTTTGATTTTCAGTTCTAACTTAAACATATTTTGTGCCCTATAGGTATTTCTGCACATTTGGGGCAAATCGGCAAAATTTACAAAGTCACGCCACTAGGTCACGCCCATGGTCTGTGGCGTGTAAATTTAAAATCAACAATTCGGCAGATTTCGGCCAGCAAGCCCAGTCACGCTCGGGTTACACGCACATGTTCCAGTGGTCACGCCTGTGACATCACCTATGACCAAGCAAGCCACTCACAGTCACGCCTTGCCGAATATTCGATGCCAGCAAAACAAGTCACGCCTCGGGTACACGCCCGTGATCCAGCTTTCACGCCCGTGACCTCAGCCGTGACCAAGCAAGAAGTCCAGCTATTACGTCGTGTCGAAGTCTATCTGCACGCCCGCAGACACGTCCAACTGACAAGCTCGTGACCAGCATATCACACCCGTGTACTTTTCAAATTCGATCCAGAAGCCTCCGGAAATTCTATCCACAGATTCTACGTCAGCAACACGCCCAGACGACATGCCCTAGGGTGGCGTGTAAGGGGGTGTGTACTTCAAAATTTTCGGCTATAAATAGATGGCCAAGGCTGAAGTTTAAAGGAGAACTGGTAGAGTTTCACATAGTTGTATATAGTAGTTAGGAGTAGTTTTGAGTGATATTTTCATAACCCTACTTTGTGTTTCCTAGTGTGTAACATTTTTTAAGTAATAAAATTTCAATTTCAGTAATTCTTCAACTCTTATTGCTTTTTAACTTAGTTTTCATTTCTATTTAGACAGGGTGTGTGCGCATTTCCTTTCTTTTTTTTTGTAATTCTTTTACTACCACCCCCATCCCGGATGAGAGACTAAGTACTTTTTAGCGCTTGATTAAGATGGTTGGGACGGATATTATTTCTGCACTTTTAAATGTTTTTTAATTTTCCTACTACCACCCCCATCCCGGATGAGAGAGTAAGAACTTTTTAGTACTTGATTAAGATGGTTGGGAAAGATATCATTTCTGCACTTTAAAATCTTACTTTTTAAAAATAGATTTTTTCTTACTACCGCCCCCATCCCAAATGAGAAGCTAAAAACTTTTTTAGCACTCGATTGAGATGTGCTTTGGGAAGGATATTAATTCTGCAATTTAAAACCTTATTTTCTAAATTAATAAAAACTTAAGATTTACCACGAATTGATCTCTTGCAGGTAAAGAGAAACTACGCCTCACTCTTGAAAGAGATGAACGTAAGCCTCCCAAGTTGAACCTTCGAAGATCAGTAGGAGGTCAATAGCGGGGTTCACCACGTAAAGCGGTTTTAAGGTATTTTTTATTAGATACAAAAGTTCAGTCAAACTACATAATCTCAGGTGGATGTATTCTCGATAGAGATGCACTCATATTTATGGAACTTCCACGGTCAAGTATTTTAATAACAGAAAAGTAGAGTTTTTCTTGTTTAAAAATTAGTTTTTAAAGTAAATCAAAATCGAGGGCTCTACCTCATCTATTTTCAAAACCCTAAGCATTACTTTTGTTTTTTACTTTTAAAAATCAATATCTCTTTTCGATAAAATAATAGTTTCATTTCTTAAAGTAGAGTACTCAACACAGATCCGTGGAAAAATACGACTTTGATATTTAAAAAAATACTATACTATTACTCGATAGGTACGCTTGCCTTAATCACAGTATATAAGTAAAAAAAGAGATAGAACACATAAACGCATAATTTCCTCGTCCAACTTAATTTTTAATTTCAAACTATCTCAAAGTTCTTTCATTTTACTTATCAAGTTTTTGGAACAGTTGTCGGGGATTTGAATAAAAAACAAGCATCTCTTTTTCAATTTACTTATCAGGCATCTAGTGTCATAAATGTTCAGGTATGGGCACATAAATGCACAGTGTCCCATGCAGAACTAGCTAATTGAAGAAGAGGGGGAGGCCAACACTAAGACTAAGGATTTACCAGCGGAGGAGATCATAAACACCGTCGAGGACGGTTGTGGGAGCGACGCTAAGAGATCGTTAGGGCTGAGTCGTTTGGCGCCTTCTGCAGACTCCGCATGCAGAGGAAGATTGGTGACACGGTACCAACATCTTTCTTTATTTTCCTAGCGCAGGTGGCCACTGCAAAACTTGAAGGACAGATGACTTCGTTATTAAGTTAGGTGATCAAGATATTTCTCATAGTGAGTGTGTTAAAGCAGTAAGCACGGGTACGGGTACGAGTACAAGGTACGTTACGTACCTAGCACGATGGCACGCTAATATTTTAAAAACAAGGATACAGGTACGTCATGATACGTTATAACAAATATAATATATATATATATATATCACAAATGCAATAAATAGTTCTCAAAACATCGAAACAGCAAACATAAATCATAACTTGAAGTACAAGTTCACAAATCAATGCAACATAACATGAAATTTCCAATCATTAAGCTTTCATAAATATTACAAAAATAACATCTTATATGTTTAACCAAAAGAGATAAAATTAAACTTAAGTCTACTCATCATTTTTTTTTCTTTGTATTGGTGGAGATCAACATCTTCAATTTCCGACTTGTCTAGAGACAAGTTAGTCGTTTTGTTAATAACTTATGTCGTATCAAGACGTTCAATACATGCAATTATAACGGAAACGTACCAATACCAGAAACATACTCGGCACAGATACACAACTTAATTGGGCGTACCAACACTTCCTAGCATAAAACCAACTTTTGTTTACTCTAGAAAAACAGACTAATATCACAATATGTTGAATGATGTGCTAAGTCCAAGTGTGTCCACATAGGTGTATCCGTGAGTATCAGGTACGTACCGGTACCGAATACGTATCTTGTACGGGTACGCTGTCATCGGAGAAGTATCTGTGCTTCATAGGTTTTAAATATCTTGGATCTATAGTTCAAAAAGACGGAGGTATTAATAAAGATATGACACAGAATCCCAGCGGGTTGCTGGAAGTGGAGAAGCGCGTCAGGGATTTAATGTGATCGTAAAGTACCATTAAAACTTAAGGGCAAGTTTTACCGAACTGCAATTAGACCAGCGATGCTCTATGGTTATGAGTGTTGGGCAGTGAATTGTGTACATGAGCAAAAAATGGGAGTTGTCGAGATGAGAATGCTTAGGTGGATGTGTGGACACACGAGACTGGATAGAATTAGGAATGAATGTATCAGGAATAAGACAGGAGTAGCACCAATTGCAGAGAAGATGCGAGAAGAACATGTACAAAGGAGACCATTAAAGGCACCTGTTAAGCGTTGTGAGAGTCTAGTCATTAGGCATATTAAACGATGGAGGGGTAGACTAATAAAGACTTAGAATGAAACTATAAGGAATGACATGATGTACGTAGGCATTAGTGAGATTATGACAAAAGATAGGGCACAATGATGACAAAGGAACCATATAGCCGACCCCACTATAGTGGGATACAGATCTGTTGTGTTGTTTCGTGCCTCCTTCAGCTCTGTTGTGTTGTGCCTCCTCCAGCTCTGCAGCTGTTTCGCCTCCCTGTTCTGCCACTGCTTCTCAGCACAGGTGTTGTGCTTGCTCTGTTTTACTGCTTGCTGCTGTTGTCGGACTGTCGATGGTCTCCACTGTTGTTTCTGCCACAGATATTGTTCTCGCTGCTAGCTTCTCTCGATGATGGGGATGATGGAGTGTTTTTTGTTTTTTTACAGATTTATTCGTGTGTCTTCCTCGGTATTTCATGTGTTTTTTATGCCTATTTGCACGTGAGGGGGAGTGTTTGGGAAGAGGGCGACCCGGATGATCTTTCTCGTTGTTTACCTTAGTCTCACACGGTCGTTAGGCTTATATCGTGTGTTGTTTGTGTCTCCCCAAGTTTTTCTTTGATGATTGGTAGGTGGTATGGTCTTTGGTGGATGATTTTCCCCTTTCTCTCTTATCCCCACGGTTACGTAGATCTGTGTTTGAGGTGTTATCCCCGCAGTCTCGTAGATTTGTGTTTGTGGTGTTATCCCCGCGGTCCAATAGATCTCTGTGTGTGTGGTGTTATCCCCGCGGTCTCGTGGATTTGTGTGTGTGGTTTCTTTCTCGTGGGTGTACTGTGTGGGAATATCCCCAATCACCCGTCTTGTCCCACCTTTGTCACCACATTTACCCTGTGTGGAAGAATAAGATCACTAAAATATTTTCCCTCTTACTTTCTACTATTATTGCCCAATGTTAAGGAAAATGCTCATCCTCCATTGTTGAAGGTATTAACATCGGTACCTTATGGTAATATCAAACTAGCAGGTTGATGTGGTCCAATAAAAAATATTTTCACAACAAGAGGGAGAAAAGGGTTTGAATGCAAAGATATGGTGCTGGATGAAATACTATGGTGAAATCAAGAACAAAATTTCAGGATATGTTGCTCTATACCAAATTGATGCAAAGAGATTTGGTGTTAAAGTGAATTAAAAGAAATAAATTGAATATACAAATAAACAAATTTTCGAGTTGTATTACAGAATCCTCGAGAAAAATTTGAATACTAAAGCATTTGTGAATCTGCATCATCTTTACGGGAAGAAATCCTAGAGAAGTAATTCAATAATTATATTAATGATCAACTCTTCTAAGTGCAATATATAGATCCGTTATTTATAATTACAGTACTTTATCCAAACTATAGATAAAAATAAAACAAAACCTAAAGAAGATAAAAAAAGCATAATTATTATTACTATCCAAACTAGTTTCAATTGCTAACTAAAAAAGCACTCCAAATAATTAACATGCCATCAGGGGCAGCCTGGTGCACAAGGCATCCCCGTGGAGCGAGGGTCAGGGGAAGGGTCCCACCACGAGGTTGAAATGTAGGCAAACCTTATCTTGCATTTTTGCAAGAGGCTGCCATTAAAGGGTTAAAACTTAAAAACTAGTTCGGCTCAGATCTTTCACGGAGTAGTTCTTAAAACATTTAAGAGAAGCAAGGAGGAAGGGATGCAAGAGAAACATAAAATGATGGAGATAAGGAGGCACCACTTTCTAGCCTATTTTCTCATCCACCTTCTCCAACTTTGCAGCAACATCAGTAAGATTGCTTTGGCATTGACAAAGTATACATCAGAATAGATAACCTCTAGACAAGGCTACACATCTTGCTGAGATCATTCATTGAAGGTAACCATGCAACACATGTCTACTCAAGCACACTCAGCAGCACAATAGGTTTCAGTTTGATATGATCTGGATGATTGAAGAATATTTGTGAGGCATTAGAGGGGTCCTCATGATCCACCACCATCTCCGGTTAAGATGCACTAAGTACTCTAGATGCTCTATGTTTAACTCTAGCACTCAAGCTCTGTTAATTATATTCATTCACTTTTTACTCAGTTCAATTTTATGTACGGTGTACGGTGGCGATCCTACTAATCTTTGTTACTCTTTTAAACAATACGATGAATGCCTTAATTGCTATGAAGAATCTATATGCTTTAATGAGATGGTAAGGTATGATGCGATAATAATATGCAGAACTATTAGGATTCATTCCGTTGGATGGAATTGGGGCTTCATAGTTGGAATTGGAGATTCAATTTCAATTAACATAATCTCCAAGTTTAGTTCCAGGGTCCCAATTCGGTCCAAACAAAAGGACCCTTTGATATTTTCTTGCAGCTTAACGGAGAATTATCTAATGGAGCAGGACATGATGAAATAATCACAGCACTCAAGCTCAAGATAAAGGTCTTAATACTATTTTATAGTTTGTTTTAGTAATTCTTTTTCCAAGAGGATCAAATCAGAATCAAAACTGCACAAAATCATAATTGCAGGAAATCATGTATGTACCTGACCTACCACATACATATGTCCCAATGCTCTGTCCATGAAAATTAGCACTGCAAATTAACAAACATACACACCCCTAGCGTCAGCAAGTGTGGGTGTATGTAGAGATGCAATCAGTTGATTTTGACCCAGTTTCTGTCGACTTGAATTTGTATAGAATATAATTTAACATAAGAGTTGCACTAATGCACTGTTTAATGTTTATTTTGTTCCAATATGGTGTGCTATCAACTATATTCACGTTTAGCATGTAATAAATAAATGACAAACTACAGAAATATTGCTTAGACACTAACATCAATAAGCCATAAACACTACTGTTCTTTACAAATCCCTTCGTGTTCAAAAGAAAACTTAAATACCACAAAACAAAATGACCTCCATCACCTGTGAACAAACGAGTATTCCTATCCAGAACAAAATCATCTCTGCAGCTGCCACGGATGGAATTTTATTAATGTATTTGGATACAATTGAAGTCATGGAATTTTTACAGTTAAACGTGTAACCTAATATGAATAATAGAGAGACATAAGCATCATATTCTCTAGTAATGTTAAACTTTCAACACTAACAAAATGGATTGAAATGAAAAGAATTCAACATAATTTGAGAACCTTTATTTTGATCTATCAAAGCATGAAGAATCAATACTAAGAACAAACATTAAATTAACAAATAGGCATGGTTGATGATCTGAACAGAAGGGGAAAAACGAAATAGCTTTTGGTAAGCAACTTCTCAGGAAAAAGTGCAAAATACTCGATATATGATGGGTAAAGTAATTACACTAAATAGGTGTTATCAGGAATTTCTGCTGGCATTAGAGTAAATATAGATAAAAACCAGCAGGCTGCCAAAACATATATGGCCATAAGAAATCTTCGTGGAGCAAATGATACCATAAACATTGCAGTCACTACTCCAACGAATAGAAAACACCAAGTATACAGCTTCCTCTCAAAGAAGCTAATCACCTACGTGAAAGCCAATTCAGAATTAAAATTCCAAAATCTAAACTCTTGCATACAAACCTTTAATCTAAACATAGATTAACATTTACATAAACCTACCAGGAGTTCAAGAATTAAGAAAGCAAGAGCAGAAAATGCCAGCAGATTCACATTTGCTTTTAATGGCCTATTATACAGTAGTCTCCATATCATTTTCAGCAGCTTGATTTTACTGAAAATCCGTGTCCACAGGAAAACAGTCATCAAAACATAAGCATGATAAGGAATTGGAGACTTCTCTATAAAAAGTATAAAGGAAATCAATCCCATCAACAGGCCCCCAGCAACATAAACCTGCATGAAGGAAAAACCATTACAATGAAAAGAACTTTGCATCTGCACAAACACACACGTAAAATTGATACATCTTCACCCAAACAAGAACCACGCACCATGGATGTACTTACGTCGCCGCAATAGGGGCATGATAGCTAATCTAGAAACACTCTAAATAAATTCTGTTTTTCCGCTGTAATATAAGTAGTTGTAAGCTCTCCTATATAAGAGAGTACAGCTACTTTTATTTGGTTCCATGCTAAAGAATCTTGCCCTTTAACATATGCGCACTCAAGGAGTTTGCATCTCGGGTATTTCCTTCCCATCTCCTCTTTGTTGAAGATCAATGCTATCTCTCGATCACTCTTCTTCTCTCACCTTATTGAATCACTTAGCAATCAAAGATCACAGTACTTCAATTTTATTTTCCGATTCTTCATTTAACTAATATGACCAATAGTTTAACTATCAAAGCGAAACCTATCACAACCTCAATTGTACAGCAAATTTAGAATACATGCATCCAAAATAAAATCAATGAGTTGTACGAGGAGGGGCTTAGAACAACATTGAGTGCACAAGACTGCCCGAGTTTCCTAACGCAGAACTACATTCTCAACATTTGACAAGTCAAGTAAAGGTTAGGTCAGAACCCATAAGTGATGATAGGCGCAAGTTGGAAGACTAACACTGGGAACAAGAGTGGTGTAAAAGAGCACTACCCGGTATTGAAATACAAAGAGAATCGGTAATCTCTAAAGGTTCATATCTGTCAACCAAGAACACATTAAATTCTAGCATCCAAAACAGGAGAATCTTGGTGTGGACCGGATCTCCATGTCAATCCATCGATCCCTAAAGAGCACAATGTTCATATGTAGTTGCAAGACATATTCTTGGTGTATCCTCTATTTCATGGTGAGACCATATATAATAAGCATTGAGGCAGGAGCTATAGTCCATTGTGGCTGAAACTTGGAGAGGTGTAACATTTGAACCTAATTGGTTGTCTGTTTCCCCTTGCTTGTAAGAGAGAAATAGTGGTGTGCTCCCCTGCACAATTTTCCTCCAAAATATTATCACCTTTAAGGGTCCTCCAATGCATCTCGCATTCTCCCTCTCATAGGGTTTCAGTAAAGTTGGATAGATTGTCCAAGGCCTCTGGATTCAACAGTTGGGATAAGATTAATTGAGTGATGAGCAAGTACAAAAGTCAAACAAGAAGGTTCACTAGCCAAAACATCATGACCATTTATGTCATGTTGACATCTAAAAAGGTTTAAGAAGATGTATGCTGTGTACACTTCTACTCCACCAGCCAGTATGGCCTGCAACTAAAGGGTAAGGTTAGTTTTTATCGTTCAATATTTGAAAGGATTCTGTGCACATCTGAGTATTTTGTATGGCCTACTTCAATAAACTTTTTTTATATATTTGACAGATACAATTCCAAAAAAATAAGAATGCTCTGAAAGAGAATGCGTTTAATCTTCCACAGGTGTAAATTACGTGACATGAACAATTATCACGTTCACGTGGATTTTCACCATAATCAATATCAACTCATCAATGCCGAGGATAAGAACATGTATAATCCTTCACAAATAGAGTAACTTTTAGTTCTCTATTTATGGTTAAAGTCTGTCAAGCTATCCATGCCAATAGTCAAAGCCATCAAAACGCATCAAAATTCTTCTGAAATAACTCTCATGATCAGTAACAAATTGACTATGATCGGCCAATGACAGCACCTAAAATATTTGTATGTCACCCTCACATAAAAGACCGTCTACAACGCAAATGCTAATAATAATGGTAGCATGGAAGTCGGCACGAAAATTAAAAGATATAGCTTACTAAGCTAAGAACTAGCCATCTAATACAATTTCATCATCATCAATAATCTTATCCCAAATATTTGTTATTCATTTTATGAATAGTATTCCTCACTTCCTCCTATGAGTGCCAAATCATCTTAAATTACTTTCACAGTTTCACCAATGCTACATTAGGTCTAGCTCTTCTCCAAATCCTTTTGTATTGCCCTACCTATTCATTTGTGTGCATTTTCTAACTTTCATTTACACGTCCAAATCACTAAGTCTCAATTCTATTATCATATCTTTAATAAAGTCAAGAAGAGGAGCCTTGACGCACCGGTTAAGGTGCTACCGCGTGTCCTTGAGGTCTCGGGTTCAAGTCCTGCAAGCAACCTCTTGCAAAAATGCAGGGTCAGGTTTGCCTAATTTCACCCTTGCGGTGCGACCCTTTGATACGATGCGGCCGCCACGCACAGTTAGGAGATAATGTAGCCTATGGGCATTATCGTACTTTGCATTTTCCCACTCGCCTATATATAAGAGTGGTAGTTTGCTTAGAGGGGTCTTTTGAGTCTTGAGTGTTTGGCTCTCTTGGAGAGTGGAGTGTCTAGGAGGACACAGCCTACGGATGCTTGGAAAGATTCTCTCCTGATTGTATCTTTATTTCCATTTTAATGTTCGCAATCTATGGTTCTAGTTCTTAATATGATACGACCCGGAGCCGCTTCGGAGCGGTCTATCATCGGAAGGGGCCAAGAAATCGCGTGACTGAACCATCTGGTTCAGTCCCACTCTCCATCTAATCGAACCGGGCGGGCCCAGCCGGTCTACTCCTGGGTATTTGGGGGGGAGTGCAGCGCATCCCCTAGGGCATGAAAGATTTTCATTCAGGTATTGCTCGGTTCTTTCCCGTAGGAGTAGCGGTAGCTAACATTTGGTAACAGAGGAGTTCTCCTCCATCGCAATTCATGGCAACCCACGGTTCGCGTATCACGGTGCTGGAAGAAGGGCAACAGGGCCTTCACGATCTCCTGGAGGCGTTGAAGAAAGAGTGGTCGCAGAAGATCAGCGCAGGTGAGGAACGCTACAGTGCGGCTTTCCTGGAGGCAACATCGGCCCTCGGGGAGCAGTTAGGCCGCATCGAGCGGGGTCCAGATCGAGGCAAGGGGTCGGCGCTTGAAGGCGTGATAGAGCTCAACGGCTCAGGGGAATCCTCGACCGACGGAAGGAAGGCAGCTAGAGTTCCGCTGCTCGCACAAGACACTGGGGTTGACGGCCTTTGCAGAGCTCAGGCACGCGTCGTCCCTGGCCACTGAGATTAGGGGCAACAGCTGCGCGGTAATTGAGGTCCCGACGAGGAGTTTGGAGGCTTCGGAGTCCCCGCTCGAGACCCGGAGGGCTTCCACCAATTGCGGCAGCCACCGATGGTTTGGCGGGAGGATTTCAGGAACCAGCGCGACACCGAGACAGCAAGGGGAGGCGGTCAGTTCTATCGGCAGCCGCATGTGAGTTTGGGGGAAGGAGAAGGCAACAATGATATTGGCCCCGGAGGACGCGGGGGCGTTCGAACACCACACAGAGGGGAAGGAGAGCCACTGGCGGAGGACCACTTGGGCCGGGGGCCCAGCATGCAGGATAGAGGAAGACACCGGCCACCAGATGCAATGGAGAATGAGGGATCGTAGAATCATGGTTGGGGACAACATCCAGATTTTCTAGAGGGACGGCCACCGCAGCAACACTGTCCACCAGTACATCACCGACTGACGAGGATGGAGTTTCCGAAGTACAAAAATGAAGACCCACTGGAGTGGATTGAGAGGGCCGAGATGTGTTTTGAGTACCAGGAGCTTCCCAGGCAACAATAGGTGCACATCGCCTCTTTTGACCTGGAAGGAGATACATACTAGTAGTTGAGCTGGTGGAGGAAGCAGCAACCCTACCCTACATGGGAGGAATTCTGCGATGGCCTCATCGCGAGGTTTGGGACAACTGAGTATGGGGACTCTGATATGATGCTGAACAAGTTGAGACAGACAGGGACCATCAATGAGTATCGGAAGGAGTTCAAGAGGTTGGTAAATCGGGTGCAGTGGTCAGAAAAGGCGCTTTTGAGGTGTTTTATGGCCGGACTTAAGGAGAAAATCAGCGACGAGGTGCGGGCATTTCAGCCCAGGAGCCTAGCACAAGCCATCAGAATGACCCGGCTACAGGAGGAGAAGCTGAGGAGACGCAAGACGACTGCAACCTGCCGTTGGGGCAGCAAGGAAGGATAACAAGGAACGACCAAGGACACGACCAAAGGAACCAGTAACTCATCTTTCCGGAAGGAGGCAGCGGTGAAGCAATTGTCGTGCGAAGCAATGCAGGATCAACGAGCCAAGGGGTTGTGCTATACATGTGACGAGCAATTTGTTCCAGGGTACAAGTGTAAGGTGGTTTAGGTTTAGATGTTGCAGGAGGAGGATGGGCTGGAGACCCATGAGGACGGCATGCCTGAGGAGGGGGAGGTCCTCAAGTTGGAGGAAATTGAAGTTTTTATTCACGCTTTAGAATGGGGAGTGCAACCCTCCACGATGCTAATGACGGGGAAGGTGTCCGGCCAGAGGGTGTCCATACTTATTGACAGTGGAAGCACCCACAACTTCATCAACACCGAGGTAGCCAAGAAGTTAGCCATCACACCAACTGAGGGTAAGGTGTTCAAGGTGCTTGTGACGGACGGGAACCTTATGTAGTGCACAGGAGCCGTAAGGAGGGTGCCACTCACAATACAGGGGTTCAGATGCTTGGTGGACTTGTACATATTACCTGTTTGGGGATCCGACGTTGTCTTGGGGGTGCAGTGGCTGAGGCAGCTGCGGTTAGTTACGAATGACTGGGAAAACATGACCATGGAGTTTACACAAGGGGAAAAGACACACAAGCTGCAGAGTAATACGAGACCGATGACAAAGGAAGTCACCGTCTTATCCTTGCAGAAATAGGTCGAGCAGAACTACCCCATGGCTTGGGTCCTGGCGGGAGTATCAAATGGGCAAAAGGAAGGTGTTCCAGAGAGATTGCAGGCGGTCATGGAAACTTGGAAAGGTTCGAAGAGGTCTTCGAGACACCAAGGGGGTTGCCTCTGCCGCGGGCACGCGACCATCGAATCCCGATCAAGGAGGGATCGGAGCCCACCAGTGTCCGACCTTACAGGTACCCTCACATACAGAAAGGGGAGATTGAAAAATGTGTCTGGGAAATGCCGGGGTAGGGGACCATACGCCACAACACCAGTCTGTTTTCTCTCCGATCATATCGGTGAAAAAGGACAGAACCTGAAGGTTCTGCATAGAATACAGAGCACTCAATCGGGTCACCGTTAAAGACATTTTAAATCCCGGTCATCGACGAGCTTTTGGATGAATTGCAAGGGGCACAATACTTCACGTAGTTAGATTTGCGGTCGGGGTACCATCAGATCCGCATGCAGGAGGGGGACGTGGAAAAGACGACATTCCGAACACACGAAGGCCACTATGAATTCCTAGTGATACCTTTCGGGTTGACGAATGTGTCAACCTTTCAAGCAATCATGAACGAAACTTTCAGAAGTTGGTTGCGGAAATTTATGTTGGTCTTCTTCGATGACATCCTCATATACAGTCCAAGCTTGGAGGCGCATGAGGAACACTTGTGGATTGTGTTGCAAATCCTCAAGGAGCAAAAATGGTATGTTAAGAGATCGAAGTACTCTTTCGGGAAACAGGAGGTAGAGTATTTGGGCCACTTGGTGAATGGAGACGGGGAGCGACCATACCCATAGAAGATCTAGAGCATGATGGAGTGGCCCACGCCCTCCAATATCAAGATGTTGAGAGGATTTATGGGACTAACAGGCTACTACAAAAAGTTTGTGAAGGACTACGGGAAGATCGCTAAGCCGTTCATTACATTACTATAGAAGGAAAGTGTGACTGGGGACAAGAAGCGAAGCTCACATTCCAGACACTGAAAGAGGCCATGGTCACAACCCCGGTGCTAGCACTACACAACTTTTCCAAGTTGTTCATAGTGGAAATGGATGCGTCGGGAGCCGGTTTGAGGGCGGTGTTGATGAATGAAGGGAGGTCGTTGGTGTACTACAGCAAGGCAATTCAGGGGAAGGCGTTGGGGCTATCAGTATATGAGGAGATGTTGTTGATTCTACATGCGATGGGGAAATGGCGACCGTATCTCATTGGGAGACACTTTAAGATACGGACCGACCACCAGAGCCTAAAATACTTCTTGGAGCAATGGGTCTCATCACTGGAGCAGCAGAAATGGGTAACCAAGATTTTGGGCTACGACTACAAGATCGAGTACCAAAAAGGGAAGGAGAACAAGGTCGCCGACGCACTGTCGCGCTCGCCCACTACGAGTTCTATTTTTGCTATCTCAGCGCCGGTCTAGGGCATAGTAGAGGATGTTTATCAGGAGGTGTTAGTCGATACAGGGTTGCGGCGGATGTTGACGGACATTGCTGCAGGAAGGAGGGTTGAAGCGGGCTACCATGTCGTTAATGGTCACTTGTACTACAAGGGGCGCTTGGTGGTGGCACCAGGTTCCCCATTACGGCAGAGGCTACTTCATGAGTTTCATGACACGCGCAGCGACGAGCACTCAGGCATGTTGCGGACCTATCAGCGGATCAAACAGAATGTGTATTGGAAAGGGTTAAAGGTGGGCGTAGCACGACATGTTAAGAACTGCAGGAAATTCCATAGGCAGAAGTACAACACTACCGCTCCCACAAGGTTATTGGTGCCGCTTGACATCCCAGAGCTTACATGGGCGAGCATTGTGATGGATTTCATTGAGTGGTTACCCAAATCTCAGGGCAAGTCGGTCATTCTGGTAGTAGCGAACCGTCTTTCAAAGTATGGACACTTTATTGCGCTAGCGCACCCTTGCACCGTAGAGGCCGTGGCGGAAGCCTTTGTCCGAGAGGTGGTGAGAATGCATGGTATACCGACTTCCATCATATCCAATCGCGGCACCGTGTTCACTAGTAAGTTTTGGAATGAGCTTTTCTCCTCACGAGGACGTCCTTACGCATGAGTACCACCAAACATCCCCATACAGACGGGCAGACAGAGTCCCTCAACTGAAGCGTGGAGACATATTTGCGATGCTTCATCGCGGGTAAACCCCACCAATAGAGTAAATGGCTCTAGTGGGCGGAGTACTGGTATAAAACAGCCTACCAAACATTCGCAAAGATGGCACCGTTCGAGAGCTTGTATGGGAGAGCACCACCGACACTACGGAACTATGAGAAGACGTCGTCCGCAGTGCCAAAGGTGGAGTCCTCACTGCAGAAGCGGGACAACGCCTTAAAATATTTGAAAGAGAATCTGCAGAAGGCGCAACACCGCATGAAAATACAAGCAGACAAGCACCGACGTGACCAAAGCTTTGAAGGCGAGTGGGTGTACTTCAAGCTACAACCCTATCGACAGACGACAGCTATCAGAGGCAGGAGTGAAGAACCAGAAACTAGCACCCCGCTACCATGGGTCATTCTGGATCCTAAGTAAGGTGGGGGTCGTAGCCTACACTTTGGAACTTTCAACGGACTCGCGTATTCACCAAACCTTTCATGTGTTGCTGCTCAAGAAGGCGGCACAGGGGGATGCTCCACCCGTGAGCCCCTTACCGGAGGTGACAGAACTGGGTGAAGTTCGTCCACGGTCGGAGAAGGTTCTGGAAGCAAGGCCATGCACGAGAAATCCGCCGAACGACTGCTAATTCACTGGAAGGGCCTGGAGGAGTCTGAACGGACTAGGAACTGCATGACTAAAACATCTGGTTCAGTCCAACTCTCCGCCTAATCGAATCGGGCGGGCCCAGCCGGTGTACGACTGGGTATTGGGGGGGGGGGGGGGTGCATCCTCAAGGGCATGGAAAATTTCCACGCAGGTATTGTTTGGTTCTTTCTCGTAGGAGCAGCTATAGCTAACATAATACAACTCTGATCTATCAACTAGCCCGACCAGCCCCGATTAGGGTTCTTCTGAACCCTAATAACACCGGTTTGCCTCCTTCCAGACGCTCGATCCGCCGCTACAGCTCTCTCGATTAGGGATTCTGCTCAATATGCGGCTCCCTCGTTCGCCTGCATCACCAACGCTCCACCTGTCTCCTTGTTTTGCGCGCCTCGCAGCATCTCCGACCCATATCCCTATTTGTACGTCTTGCGGTGTCCCATCGCACTATTTTGCACGCCTTGAGGCATCTCTGCGGCTCCGCACTTCCTTTCTGTCGATGGCTTCTGCCTCGACAACACTGTTGGTTTCTTCTAGCAGCATTTCCACCGCGTACAACACTGCCTAGCGCCTCCATCGCCTTCCCCACCCTTCAACGCCTTCCACTGGCGTCGTCCGACAGTCTAGGCGTTAACGACTCCTCTTACGTTGGCAGCGGCCCCGGCGTCTACCACGCCTTCCGGAGGCCCTCCCGCGGATTCGGCAGCCATCCAGCGGCTGTTTCTCCTCCTCGATGCCTTCCACCGTGTGGGGCCGCCCTCCTACAGCTATTGCAGCCTTCTGGCACTCCTTGCCACTACTCCTAGCCGCGGTTCATACCCATAACTCGGGACAGCCCTCCACGCCGACGAGAATACCTCCACCACTGCAAAAACAAACTCCCAGTGCATGGATCACATCGAAGCCAATCTGGCGCACCACACGCTCCTCCTTCGAGGACTTACCATGGCAGTTAATCGCACTCCAGCTTCTCCTTCACCGCCAGCAGTTCCAATCGTGCCCGCCAACATGGGGATTTTTCACCCCACGATAGACAGTGCCCTGACCCACCTCTGCCGGATTGAGATTACGGTGTTCGATGGCACTGACCCTCTCGGGTGAATCGCCCGCGCCAAGCAATTCTTCGACTTGCAGGACACCCTCGCCGTCCAGAAGGCCCCCCTCACCGCTCTCTATATGGAAGGCTCGACGCTTCATTAAGTGCGTTGGATGCGCCAACAGACTCCTGACATGTCATGGCCCACATTGAAGGAGGAACTCCTCCGCCACTACGACAGCCGCCAGTCGGGTAATGCCATTGAGCGTCTCAGCTCTGTTTGTCAATCTGACTTGGTGGCTACCCACATCGATGAATTCATCGCGATCGCTGCGCATGTTGTCGGCCTGGGCCCCGACCATTACTTGGGTTATTTCCTTGCGGGTTGCACCCCCACCTCCGCGCACGTCTTTGGGTACACAATCCGACTACTCTCTCCCGCACAATGGAACAGGAGAGGTATCTCAATGCGGAACTCGACCCAGTTCAATCACCCTCCTCAACCTGGACGCCCGAACCGTCGCGGCCATTACCACCACCTCTTCTACACGTGGACCCTTTACCCCCACCTGGGCCCCAGCTACCGATTCCACCTCCACAACCGCCAACTCCACGTCCACAGGCCCCTAGACAACCCCATCATCTATCTTACCAATAACAAGCTGAGCTCCGTCGCAAGGGCCTCTATTTTCTCTGCGAGCAACCTGACTCTCCCACTCACGTCTGCCCTCTCAGGAATTTATGTGTGTTGCTGAGATCTGAAGATACTGATCCAGACTCCGGGGAATTAGACACGTTGACGCTTTCTGACGACCCCTATGACCCTCGACCTTGAGGACAAGGTCGTTTTTGTAACATCCCAGATTTTGACGTCGCGCTTAAATTAATTGCAAAGTCCGATCGCGAACTAAATTAATCGAGTCGGCGGAGTGTGAAGGTAACATTTATTTTGTATAGCACACCCTAATGTTAGTGTGTTAGCATATTATAAAAAACAAAAAACGGGGGATTTCCCCTATACCGGTTCACAGACAGTGAACCGCAACCTTTATATCTCGCCCTCCACCCCGGGAACCCGCACTCCCTCATTTCGCGAAAAAGGAGAAACCGCAAACCTTTTCCGCATTTGCTCGCAACCGCTCGGTCGGGGAAGCAGCGCCGTCTTCCTCTCTTGCCGGAATTCAGTACAGGAGGCCTGCACTCACTTCTCCTCCTCCCCAGCAGCGCCAGTCGGTCCTCTCCGTCCACATAAACAATTAAGGAGGTGGTTCCTTAACCCTAGTCGGCGGGAAGAGTTGTGTTATCGCCGTTTTCGACCTCTGTAAGTGTGGGTTGCCTTTTTCCCTTCTATCTTAGG
Organism: Platanthera guangdongensis; assembly: GCA_039583875.1. Classification (NCBI taxonomy): domain Eukaryota; kingdom Viridiplantae; phylum Streptophyta; class Magnoliopsida; order Asparagales; family Orchidaceae; genus Platanthera; species Platanthera guangdongensis. The sequence goes on along the minus strand of CM077159.1, from coordinate 166,550,808 downwards.
GTAACCTTCACTGCTATATGTGAATGTACCCTGTTGATTTTGATTTCAGATTTACTGAGGGTTCACTCATTTGTGTGCTAAGTCATGATCGATCTTGGTGTGAATCCCCACATTTAGATCGAGATAACGCATACGTCTATATTCTTGTTTCTCCTTAAATAGTTATTTGACATCATAATAAATTTTAATTTCACCAAAACCCAAAAAGGGGGAAATGCTTAAATTTAGGCCTCCGTTGGATTTCAGGTTTTGGTGATTATTGGAGGCAAAGTTTCGTAGAAGCCCTGAGTGGCCAGATCTTTTAAGAAGGAGAACCATGTTGCCTCGACGCGTGTACGAACGTCGAACCACCGCGGTAAGAAAATTGACTCCTTTTAGATAAGCGTTATAGACCTCTTTTTCATGATAAATTAAGTTAGAGTACGCATATAGAAATTCCAAGTTCCAGTAGTCAGAACTGTGATAGCGGGGTAGGTGAACACTTAGAGTAATCAGACGATGTAGTGTCTTGAAATATCCTAAGTCCAGTGTACTTAACTAGGGCGCTACTCCGTAATTACTTCAGTGAACTCTCGTATAAACCTATTCAGATAGTAGCGAGGAAGGTTCACCCCCGTGTATCTGGTGGATGTAACCCACCGTGTTTTCAGGGCCAGTAAGTCGCTACATAATTTCAAGCTCAGGGTAGATGACCCTTGTTACAGATATGACACTCCTCAGATAGGAGTTAGTGACCCCCTTAAGGGACACTCAGTTTAGGGCACCATCAGGATTGCCACTTAGGTCACCGTTATTAGTGGTGTCTAGTCGCCTTAGCGGCATGTGTTAGCAAGGAAATGTTGAATCGAGTAGATACTCATAAAAATCGTGATTCCAAATTCTCAGGAACCACGACTTAGAAAGTTCAGAGATTAGTGTGACAGATCACACTATAAGACGTTTCATGTCAGATCATGAACCTAAGTGCCCAGGGTTTATTTTAGGGAATGATGCATAACTTAATTCATGTATCAATCACTTAAAAATATTTTCTTTTCAATTAAGTGTTGCTGGATGGAGTAGTTTTCTTACTCTTCAGTGGGCCTGACCCATTTGGAACTTGTTTTTACAGGGGTTCAGGTCAGGGGATCCGCTTAGGATAGGCGGCTCAATCTTCAGTCTTCAGTCCTCAGTTTATTCAGTTGTACTACTGTTGTTGTACTTTGCTTTCTATTTTCAGACATTTGCATTTGATGTACTTTACGCACTATGATGGTTCAATTAATTCATTTGGTTAGCATTGCAGTTCCTTTTTAGTATTATTTTCCTTATTAGTTGGCTCTGTGGATGCTGCTTGGCAAGGTACACTTTTACCCGTAATTTTACTTCACTTTTTCCGCTGTAAGTATTTCTTTTCAGCATCTTGTTTCTTTTATCAGCTTTATACAAGTTTATATATTGTCTCTTAGTTTACTTGTAATCACGGACCCGTACGGACTGTTGATTCCTGCCAAACTTGGTTAGAGTGTTACAAATCGGTATCAGAGCCAGGTTTAGGATCCCTGGACCCAAGAAATTCACAGAACCATAAGATTGCATTAGAGTCAGACTCTCGTTAGAAGCGTCATCGAGTTTATCTAACTTTTAGTTTCGCTAACATATGGAAATGCTTTCGGTAATCGAAATCTCAGTTATATATTATTCAAGATTAATAATCCTTTTTTCTGTCTCTTAGGCACCTCGAGACAGTGAACCAGGGGAACCCTCACGTCAGAGCACTGCTCCTGATCCAACCATGGGTGATGCTAATGCGCCACCCGCTCCAGCAGCAGTAGAACCTACTGAGTTGTCAGCCCAGATTGCCAAGGCAGTAGCGGTTGCATTATTGGAATTTCAGAGAGGGCTGCTGCAGGGATTCCGGTTCCCGTTCCAGCACCAGCCCCTGCACCGGTAGCTGTGGAGGTTGGTCTGGACCGTTACCTGAGGGATTTTATGGACCTCCACCCTTCCAACTATAGCGGAGATGGCACCCCGATGGATACCGATGACTGCATTGCGAACACCAGAGATTTGTTGAATGTCATGGCGTGTCCAGAGAATAAAAAAGTTCCGCTGGTAGTCTTCCTTCTTCGGGTTGAGGCGCAGGTTTGGTGGGATAAGTTTTTAGCTGATGATCCTGCAGGTAAGACTTCTAGTTAAATTCTCTCTTGGTTAAGAAAGTATTAACTTATAGTGTGGCGTAGTGTGATCTTTTTCCATGTCAGATCGTACAACAGATATGTTTACTTGGGGCGATTTTTTTAGGGCTCTTGCGAGCTGATTCGTGCCCCCTTCTGCTCGACGCGGTCTCCAAGAGAAATATCTCAGGCACTTCTAAGGGGATAAGTCAGTGGCCGAGTATGAGCGATAACTTACTCACTTTTCTCGTTATGCGGGCGCGATGCAGGGAGATGAGGCTGAGAGGTGCAGGCGCTTTGTGGATGGCCTACAAGACTCATTGAGGCAGCCGTTGATGACCATGGTCAACGCCGATTACAGGAGTTTGGTGGATACGACACGATGGTTATAAGCGGATCAGCAGCGTGTACAGAGGCACGATAGTTTCCGCACCAAGCGGCCTCAAGGTGGATCACCGGCTCAGCAGGATAAGAATCAGAAAAAGGACCGTTGAAACAAAAAACGGAAGTCGGATTACAAGCAGGGCAATGAGTCTGGGAGCAAGCCCAGGGACTATCCCCTTTGTTCCAAATGCAATCGCCACCACTATGGAGAATGTTTGGCTTCATCAGGTGTCTGCTTCAAGTGTCAGAAAGTTGGACACATTGTTCGGAATTGCCCAGAGTATGCGGGTAATTAGGTAATATGATCATACGCTGGGAAATTTTCTCTCATTCAGGATTTCTCTTTGGAAAATTTAAATTTTGTACTGTAACTTGAATTTCAGACGAATTACGAGCGTGGTGGTTCAAGTGGGAGCGATAAAGGGAAGGCTTTGGTGGTGGCTGATCCGAAGTCAAATGCAGGACGTGGTTTAGTTCATCCCCGAGCCTATGATCTTGGCCCGCAGGAGGCCAAGGAGCAGGAGGATGTTTTCATAGGTTTGGAATTTTAGTAAATAGTTTGTCCTAATATCTATTCTTCCTCTCCAGCAACACTTAAAATGATATACTATTATACACTTGCATTTAGGTATCCTCATAGTTAATGGTGTGCCTTCTAATATCCTCTTTGATACGGGTGCATCACACTCGTTCATAGTGGAATCTTTTGCTCGCAAGCTTGGCCTAGAAACCCTCAGCGACCAGATTCCGTTAGATGTTATGATGCCTAACGGTTCAGTGTTGCAAACCAGTCGCAAGTGTAAGGCGCCAGTTCTTTTCGGAGAAGTAGAAATTATGGTGGAGGCATCCCTTTTACCTATTGCCGAGTTTCATCTGATTTTGGGCATGGATTGGCTGACCGACGTGAATTCCAAGATAGATTGCAAAAGTAAGGAGATTCAGCTAGAAGGACCCGATCAATCTCTGATTACCTTCCGAGGTTTGAAAGGAGTCTCCAAGCTGATCATCTCTTCGGTAAAAACTAGGAGGCATGTCAGTAAAGGGTATCCCGCCTTTTTAGTATTATTGCATGCGGAAGCCAAAGCCATTTTGCAAGAAGTACCAATGGTGTCTGAGTTTCCAAATGCGTTCCCAGAGAAGCTACCTGGTGCTCCTCCCTCCAGAGAGATTGATTTTCAGATTGACCTTATTCCTGGATCTGCACCAATGGACAAGGCTCCTTATCGCATGGCTCCCAGAGAGTTGGGTGAGTTAAAGATTCAGTTGCAAGAGTTACTTGATCTGAGATTCATCAGACCTAGTACGTCGCCATTGAGGGCTCCAGTCCTTTTTGTGAAGAAAAAAGGAAGGCAGTTTGAGATTGTGTTTTGACTACAGAGAGTTGAATAAACTTACTATTAAGAACAAGTATCCCCTTCCAAGAATAAATGACTTGTTCGAACAACTCGAGAGTTTTTGCATGTATTCCAAGTTAGATCTGAGGTCGGGATACCATCAGTTGAGGATTCGAGAGCAGGACATCCGGAAGACAACATTTAACACCAGATGCGGGCACTTTGAGTTTGCGGTCATGTCATTTGGGTTGACCAATGCTCCGTCTGCATTTATGGATTTGATGACCATGGTATTCATGGAGTTCTTGGATCGATTTGTTATTGTCTTTATTGATAATATCCTAGTGTATTCGAGGAGCAAAGAAGAGCATGTCGTGCACCTTAGGGCAGTTTTGGGCACCCTTAGGCAGAATCAGTTATATGTCAAGTTTTTTAAGTGCGAGTTCTGGCTTCCAGAAGTGGCATTCTTGGGTCACGTGATTAATAAGGAGAGGCTTGCCGTTGATCCAAGGAAGATTGAGGCAATCAGAGATTGGCCAAAGCCGAAGTCGGTAGCAGAGGTCCGAAGTTTTCTCGGCTTGGCAAGCTACTACCGGAGGTTTATTCGGGATTTTTTGAAGATAGACCTTCCTTTGACTACGCTTACCAGGAAGGGAAGAGCTTTTAGTTGGACCTCAGAGTGCGAGTCCTCTTTCGGGGAGCTGAAGACCAGGTTAACGGATGCACCAATATTGTGTCTTCCTTCAGGCGTATATGGCTTTCAGATTTTCAGTGATGCTTCAGGCCAGGGTCTGGGATGTGTTCTCATGCAGCACAGGAAGGTTATAGCTTTTGCCTCCAGACAATTGAAGAACCACGAGTGAAATTATCCAGTGCACGACTTGAAGTTAGCAGTTATCATCCACGCTTTAAAGATTTGGAGGCACTACCTCTACGGTGTACGGTGTGAGGCTTTCACAGATTATAAGAGCCACAAGTACATTTTTGAGCAGCAGACGCTCAACATGAGGCAGTGTAGGTGGCTCGAGTTTTTGGCTGACTATGATGTGACCATTCAGTACCACCCAGGAAAGGCGAATGTGGCGGCTGATGCACTTAGTCGTAGAGGATTGAGTTACACTCTCCTTACTCAGCAGAAAGAGCTGGTGCAAGAGTTGGAGAGGTTGAAGATCAGTGTAGTGCCACGCTCTAGCTTTGGGTCTGCAAGTTTGGGCTGGATAGAAATTACTTGTGATATCAAGGATAGGATCAGGACAGCTCTACCTTTGGATCCAAAGATGTCAAGAATATGGGCCTTGACTCAGGCAGGTCAGAAGAAGAAATTCAGTATTCGGGAGGATTTACTATTGTTTGATGGTAGGGTGTGCATCCCGGATGTTAGCCATCTTCGGGAGAACTTACTATATGAAGCTCACAACTCCAGATACTTCATTCATCCAGGCAGCACAAAGATGTATGCGGACCTCAAGAAATCAGTTTGGTGGCCAGAACTTAAGAGATATGTCGCAGACTTTGTAGGGTAGTGCGAGACTTGCTTGTTGGTTAAGGCGGAGTGTCAGAGACCTGGAGGCAAGCTGCAGCCTCTTCCTATCCCCGAGTGGAATTTCGAAGACATCTCTATTGATTTTGTGCATGACCTCCCTAGGTCCCAGAACGGGAATGACATAATATGGGTGATCGTTGATCGACTGTCCAAGGTTGCACATTTTGTTCCCAACAAGAGAACCGATCAGGGTCCAAAGTTGGCTCAGTTGTATGTGGATGAGATAGTCCGGCTTCATGGTGTGCAAAGGTCTATTGTGTCAGATAGAGATGGTAAATTTACTGCCAGAGATTGGAGATACGTTCAGGAGCGCCTGGGTACTCAGTTGAAGTTCAACACAGCTTTTCACCCTCAGACTGATGGGCAGACAGAGCGTACAAATAGAACCATGGAAGATATGTTTCGCACTTGTATCTTGGACTTTGGGGGTAAATGAGAGAAGTATGTCACTTTGGTGGAATTCTCTTATAATAATATTTTCTAGGCGAGTATCGGCATGACACCATTCGAGGTCTTATACGGCAGGCGTTGTCGGACACCTTTATGTTGTGCAGTAAGTGAAGAGAGAGCTTCTAGCAAAGAATCCTGGATAGACAAGACCACAGACAGAGTTAGGCTCATTCCGGAGCGCATGAGGATTGCTCAGGACAGACAAGCGAAGTACTACGACCAGAGACATAGAGCAGTTGAATTCAAGGTTGAGGATCACGTTTATCTGAAGGTGAGACCAGTCAAGGGAGTCTCTAGGATTAAGCGGATGAAGAAGTTGAGTCTCAGATTTGTGAGTCCATCTGAGGTGCTAGAACACATAGGTGAGGTTGCATATAGGTTGGTCTTACCTGAGGATATGCGTGGATTACATGACGTATTTCACGTCTCCTATCTAAGGAGAGCAGTCAGAGATCAAAATCAGGTGATCAGTGCTAAGGATGCGCCAATTGAATCAAATCTCAATATCAGTATTTTATCAGTGAGGATTGTGGATTCGAGGATTCAGAAGCTCAGAAACAGAGAGATCCGTATGGTTAAAGTCCTTTGCATGAATTGCAGTGGACAAGAGTATACTTGGGAAAGAGAGGATAAACTTTGTGGCAATGAAGATTGTTAGAAAAGCCCATTTAAGGGCCCATGTTGTTTCTTCTTTTTCTCTCTTCTTGTATTAGTCCCACATCATGTATTAGGATTTCTCTCTTCCTTCTTCTCCTATATAAGTGTGTGTATACTTGTAACTATTACTTGAATGAATATATACAAGGTTTTGGGCCTATTTCTACATGGTATCAGAGACAGGTTCCGACTCTCGCGGTCTGCCGACGTCTGACCGCACTGTGTAATTTCTCTCGCGGACTTCCTCATGCAGCTTGTTCTTCGCGGACTGTTTTTTTTCTAGACGCGCTTCCCTGCGGCCTGCCTTTTCAGTCCGCTTCCTTCTGCCTTTTTTCTCTCTCTGTGGATCCACCTCCCCCCCCCCTTACTTTTATAGCCTTTTCTCTCTTCGTGGGACCACCTTCTTACCTGTCCGCTGCGGCCTCTCTCCTAGTCGCGGCCTCTCGTCAGTCCGCTCCTGCGCTCTTTGCTTGTTCGCGGCCTGTCTTACTTGCGGCCTCTTTTCTGTCCGCTGCGTCCTCCCTACTCGTCGCGGCCTCCTTCTCTGTCCGCTGCTAAGATCTGCCTGACCGTGCGGGCTGTCTCCTTCTCGCCTGCATCTTGGTCGCGATCTCCTACCTTCTCCTGGTCGCCCGACTTGTCTCAGTCCGGCGCGACTTGTCTCAGTCCGGCGCGACTTGTCTCAGTCCGGCGCGACTTGTCTCAGTCCGGCGCGTAAGATCTGCCTGACCGTGCGGGCTGGCTCCTTCTCGCCTGCATCTTGGTCGCGATCTCCTGTCATCTCCTGGTCTCCCGACTTGTCTCAGTCCGGTGTGGCTTGTCTCAGTCCGCCCGGCTTGTCTCTGACCGGCGCTTCCCCTGGTCGCTTCGTTTTTTTGATCGCGGCCTCTTCTGTCGAGATCTGCCTGATTGCTGGTGTCATTGTGACCGTGCGGGTTGTTCCTCTCTCACCTGCATCTCGGTCGTGGTTTCCTCCGGCTCTTCCTCTCTCTGTCCACGCGGCCTGTCTCTGCTCGCTGTGGCCTGTCTCTGTCCGCGCGGCCTCTCTCTGTTTGCGTGGGCTGTCTCTACCCGCTGCGGTCTACCCTACTCGCCTCGACCGACTCCAGTCCGCCGCGGTCTGTTCATGCTCGCCGCCGGCCTCCCCTCTGCTAGTCGCCGGCCTCCTCTCCACTAGCCGCCCGGCCTCGTCTCTGCTAGCCGCCTGTTTTTTTTCTTCGGCTCACCGCATGGCGCCTGCTGCTTCAGCTGTCACCTCTGTTGTGTCCTTCTCTACGGAGGGTATCACCTGCCTCTCTCATCATCCTTGTTGGATTGTTGATTCCGGCGCTACTCACGATATCTCCTCCCAGAAGCCCCCAGCATATCTCCAAACGCCTCATCCTGCTCACATCATTGTGGCCAACGGTGACACCCTCCCCGTCTTTGGCGCCGCTGATCTTCCGCTTACGCCAACCCTTTCTCTTTCCTCGGTTCTTCACGTTTCGGGGTCTCCCTTCAATTTATTATCAGTTAGTCGTCTCACACACGACCTTGACTATTGTATTACATTTTCACCCTCTTCTTTTCTTATGCAGGATCGTCGCACCCAGAGTACCATTGTTCAGGGGCAGCTGGTGAATGGGTTGTACATCTTGGATATCCCACGAACTCTTCTCTCCACCATCTCTACTGTTGATTGGCATTGCCGTCTTGGACATGCTCCCCTTCCGATTCTCAAGCGGGCTCTTCCTGATATATCTTTACAGGAGTTCTCCTGTGAATCTTGTGTCTACGGCAAACAACACCGTTCCTCTTTCCCCCCAGCCTGTATCAGGAGTACTACTCCCTTGTCGTTAGTTTATTCTGATATTTGGGTTCCTTATAGGATCCCTAGTATTTTTGGCTTTCGGTATTTTGTCACGTTCATTGACGATTACTCCCGTACTACGTGACTCTATTTACTACATGATCGCACTGAACTTCCCTCTGTCTTTCGCGCCTTTTTACTTGAGATGCGTACGCAGTTCGCCACTCCTCTCAAAATCATTCGCACTGATAATGCTCGGGAGTATACGGGTCGTGCCTTCTCCAATATCTGCACTGACTTTGGTGTCATCCATCAAACTTCATGTGCGTATACCCCTCAGCAAAACGGGGTGGCCGAACGCAAAAATCGTCATCTTCTCGATGTTGTCCGCTCCCTTATGTTCCAAATGCACGTTCCCACCGAATATTGGAACTTTGCTGTTTCCACCGTCTGTCATCTCATCAACCGTCTTCCCTCCTCTGTCCTTGATTTTGCCTCGCCCATCCAACTCCTCTATCCCTCCATCCCCCTCACCTCTCTCACACCACGGATCTTCGGGTGTGTTTGTTATGTCCACCTTCTTGGCCCTCCTTCCGACAAACTTGCTCCTCGGGCCGCCAAGTATATGTTTGTTGGCTACTCCCGTACTAAAAAGGGGTACGTCTGCTATTCTCCTACTACCGGCAAAATGGTCGTTTCTGCGGATGTCACCTTCTGCGAAGACCAGCCCTTCCACTTACCCAGCACCACCTCGTCTTCTGCTCCCTCGTCTTCTGCTCCCTCTCTTCCCCGGCCTGTTGTCCCGGTCACGCCATCTGTGCCGTCTTCTTCCTCTCCCCCCCCCCCCCCCCCGTTCCTCCTCGGGTTCATCCACCGCTAATCCGTGTCTACTCTCGTCGCCCATCCAAGGATGCTCCCGTGACCCAGCTCCCTGCTGCCAGCGATAGTTCGGCTGCGGTCGATCACGCTCCCGTCTCTACAGCTCATCCATTGGCCAACTATGTCTCTCTACATCGGCTAACACCGCCTCTCTACGCATTTGCCACCTCCCTTTCCTCTATTTCTCTTCCTAACAATGTGCAGGAGGCGCTTCACCACCCAGGATGGTGGGCTGCTATGCACGATGAAATGCAGGCTCTCTGGGCTAACCAGACCTGGGATCTGATTCCTCTTCCTGCTGGCCACACCCCTGTTAGCTGCAAATGGGTCTTTGTCATTAAACATGTGGCGGATGGCACTATCGACCGTCTGAAGGACCGTCTTGTGGCTCGGGGGTTTACTCAGCAACATGGCCTTGATTACGAGGAAACCTTCTCTCCGGTGGCCAAATTGAACACGGTCCGCGTTCTTCTCTCCTTGGCTGTTCATCGTCACTGGCCACTTTATCAGCTGGATATCAAGAATGCCTTCCTCAACGGCGATCTACATGAGACAGTTTATATGCAGCAGTCTCCCGGGTTTGAGACCACGGGGGAGTCTTTGGTCTGTCATCTTCGGAAATCCATTTATGGTCTCAAACAATCCCCGCGTGCGTGGTTTGAAAAGTTCAGTAAGGTGGTCTGTGCTAGTGGCTTCACTCGGAGCTCGGCTGATTTTTCTCTCTTCACCCGACATCGGTCAACTGGGATTGTGATTCTTCTGGTCTACGTTGATGATATCCTGATTACTGGCGACGACACGGCAGGAATACAACAGATCAAGGCAGAGTTGAATTCTGCCTTTCAAACCAAAGATCTGGGCAACCTTCGGTACTTTCTTGGGCTCGAGGTCGTCCGACGCCCTGATGGTCTTGTGTTATCTCAAAGGAAGTACTCTATGGACCTCCTTCGTGATGCAGGTTATTCTGGGTGCAAACCTGCGGAGACTCCTATGGACGCAAATCACAAGCTCTCGGCCCATAGCTCTGACTCTGACAAGCTACTTACAAATCCGAAATATTACAGACGCTTGGTTGGGAAGCTGATCTACCTTACGGTGACTCGACCAGACATCTCATTTGTTGTGAGAGTTGTGAGCCGTTTCATGCACGCTCCTCGGACATCTCATCTTCAAGCTGTCGAGCGCATCCTTCGATATCTCAAGATCGCCCCCGGACAAGAACTCGTGTACAAGCCATCCACATCTCTATCTCTTGTCGCGTATTCTGACGCTGACTACGCAGGATCTATTGATGATAGACGCTCCACAACTGGATTCTGCACTTACTTTGGTGGACACCTCATAACTTGGCGTAGCAAGAAACAGAATGTGGTTGCGCGTTCCTCTGCCGAAGCTGAGTACCGGGCTATGGCTGCTGTTGTCTCTGAGCTAACCTGGCTTGAAGGCCTTCTGGGAGACTTAGGTGTTCGTCTCTCATCTCTGGCAACCCTATTTTGTGACAGTCAGGCAGCAATTCATATTGCCAAGAATCCAATTTTTCACGAACGAACAAAGCATATCGAAGTTGACTGTCACTTTATCCGGGAAAAGGTACAGTCAAAGAAGATATATTTGGAGCATGTTCCTGCTACCGACCAAGTTGCAGACATCCTGACGAAAGCTCTCTCCAGGCCGCTATACTATCAGTTCTTATCCAAGCTTGGCGCCTACGACTTGTATGCTCCAGCTTGCGGGGGAGTGTTAGAAAAGCCCATTTAAGGGTTCATGTTGTTTCTTCTTTTTCTCTCTTCTTGTATTAGTCCCACATCATGTATTAGGATTTCTCTCTTCCTTCTTCTCCTATATAAGTGTGTGTATACTTGTAACTATTACTTGAATGAATATATACAAGCTTTTGGGCCTATTTCTACAAAGATTATGCGTTTATCCTTGATTCAGGTATGTTACAATTTTCGAGGACGAAAATTTAATAGGAGGGAAGATTTGTAACATCCCAGGTTTTGACGTCGCGCTTAAATTAATTGCAGGGGCTGATCACGAACTAAATTAATCGAGTCGGCGGAGTGTGAAGGTAACATGTATTTTGTATAGCACTCCCTAATGTTAGTGTGTCAGCATATTATAAAAAAAAAACAAAGAAAAGGGGATTTCCCCTATACCGGTTCACAGACAGTGAACCGCCACCTTTATATCTCACCCTCCACCTCGTTAACCCGCACTCCCTCATTTCGCTAAAAAGGAGAAACTGTGAACCTGTTCCGCATTCGCTCGCAACCGCTCGGTCGGGGAAGCAGTGTCGTCTTCCTCTCTTGCTGGAATTCAGTACAGGAGGCCTGCACTCACTTCTCCTCCTCCCAGCAGCCCCAGTCGGTCCTCTCCATCCATATAAACGCTTAAGGAGGTGGTTCCTTAACCCTAGCCGGCGGGAAGAGTTGTGTTAGCGTCGTTTTTGACCTCTGTAAGGGTGGGTTGCCTTTTTCCCTTCTTAGGGTATCCTTCGCTGCTGTATGTGAATGTACCCAGTTGATTTTGATTTCAGATTTAGTGAGGGTTAACTCGTTTGTGTGCTAAGTCATGATCGATCTTGGTGTGAATCCCCACCTTCAGGTCGAGATAACGCATACGTCTATATTCTTGTTTCTCCTTAAATAGTTATTTGACATCATAATAAATTTTAATTTCACCAAAACCCAAAAAGCGGGAAAATACTTAAATTTAGGCCTCCGTTGGATTTCGGGTTTTGGTGATTATTGGGGGCAAAGTTTTGTAGAAGCCCTGAGTGGCCAGATATTTTAAGAAGGAGCACCATGTCGCCTCGACGCGTGTAAAAACGTCGAACCACCGCGGTAAGAAAATTGACTCCTTTTAGATAAGCGTTATAGACCTCTTTTTCATGCTAAATTAAGTTAGAGTACACATATAGAAATTCCAAGTTCCAGTAGTCAGAACTGTGATAGCGGGGTAGGTGAACACTTGGAGTAATCAGACGATGTAGTGTCTTGAAATATCCTAAGTCCAGTGTACTTAACTAGGGCGCTACTCCGTAATTACTTCAGTGAACTCTCGTATAAACCTATTCAGATAGTAGCGAGGAAGGTTCATCCCCGTGTATCTGGTGGATGCAACCGACCGTGTTTTCAGGGCAAGTAAGTCACTACGTAATTTCAAGCTCAGGGTAGATGACCCTTGTTACAGATATGACACTCCTCAGATAGGAGTTAGTGACCCACTTGAGGGACACTCAGTTTAGGGGACCATCAGGATTGCCACTTAGGCCACCGTTATTAGTGGTGTCTAGTCGCCTTAGTGGCATGTGTTAGCAAGGAAATGTTGAATCGAGCAGATACTCATAAAAATCGTGATTCCAAATTCTCAGGAACCGCGACTTAGAAAGTTCAGAGATTAGTGTGACAGATCACACTATAAGACGTTTCATGTCAGATCATGAACCTAAGTACCCAGGGTTTATTTTAGGGAATGATGCATAACTAACTTCATGTATTAATCACTTAAAAATATTTTCTTTTCAATTAAGTGTTGCTGGAGGGAGTAGTTTTCTTACTCTTCAGTGGTCCTGACCCATTTGGAACTTGTTTTTACAGGGGGCTCAGGTCAGGGGATCCGCTTAGGATAAGCGGCCCAGTCTTCAGTCGTCAGTTTATTCAGTTGTACTACTGTTGTTGTACTTTGCTTTTTATTTTCAGACATTTGCATTTGATGTAGTTTACTCACTGTGATGGTTCAGTTAATTCAGTTGGTTAGCATTGTAGTTCCTTTTTAGTATTATTTTCCCTATTAGTTGGCTTTGCGGATGCTGCTTGGCAAGATACACTTTTACCCATAATTTTACTTCACTTTTTCCGCTTGTAAGTATTTCTTTTCAGCATCTTGTTTCTTTTACCAGCTTTATACCAGTTTATATATATTGTCTTTTAGTTTACTTGTAATCGCGGACCCGGACGGACTGCTGATTCCTGTCAAACTTGGTTAGAGTGTTACAGTTTTTCAGGCAGGGGTGTGTTGGTACGACGCGGCCGCCACGCACTGTTAGGAGACTATGTGGGTCCATGGACATTATTGTACTTTGTATTTTCCCACTCGCCTATATATAAGAGTGGTAGTTTGCTTAGAGGGGTATCTTTTGAGTCTTGAGTGTTTGACTCTCTTAGAGAGTCGAGTGTCTAAGAGGACACAGCCTCCGAATGCTTGCCAGGAGTCTCTCCTGATTGCAACTTTATTTTTGTTTTAATGTTCACGATCTATTGTTCTAGTTCTTAATACAACTCCGATCTATCACTCTTCCCCGGACTCTCACTTCGAGGGGATGCTTTGCGCACCTGGCTGCCCTGTTTTATATATCTTTGATAGTGTCAATCCCATAGTACCATTATTATTAGGATATAACCATTTCTAAGTTATCTTTCTAGTCACGCCATAGAGTGATATGAGCATTCTCTCATTTGTACCAAACTAAATTTAAATATCAATATTTTTTGACCCTGACCACTCAAATCCATAAACATTATCGGCTTAATAACGATTTTATAATTTATCTTTTTATGTTCCCATAATATCTTTCTCATCACATAGATTCTTGATACACTGCTCTGTAAGCCCGAGCTTTGAAAATCATATCCTCATCTATACCTTCATTCTTCAAAATATAGATCCAAGGTACTTAAATCTATCACATTTAGGTATCTTTTTATCTTTTAATAAGATAAATTGATAATTATTAATATCACCCCCACTAAAAAAACATATCATATGCTCGGTCTTGTTCTTAGTAATTTTGTTCGTAATAATTAAATAAGGAAAAAACATTAAAAGAAATACGAGTTAAATTCATCAATAAATAGGGTTAATTACCAAAACCTCCCCTGGGAGTTGGGAGTTAGGAAAATTACATGAACCAGCACTCCACAATTTTGAAATGACCAAAACATCTCTCTGCAATCGCCGCGTTTATAAAAAAACTTAATTATGTTATAACTTTGGCTAGAAAATGATGGCATCAGTCAATTTTTTAATGATTTTCATAATTTATCTATCAACAGTTATGAAACAACTAATTGATAACTCTTATGCTGATCCTAGTGTCTCATGATAAGTCTTAATATTTAAGGACATCTGGAAAAAACGTGTTTGTAGTATCAAAAGGTCGTTCACTCCCAAATAAAAAATCCTTGGTGATGGAAAGAGAAAGTGCAATATAAAGTGAGGGCAAAAAGAATCAGCTATAAATCACTTTACGCATGTAGAAATGATGAAAACTTAGCCAGGTATAAAGTCGTCAAAAAAAAGCTAAACATGCAGTAAGTAAAGCAAGAAATAAAACTTATGAAAATTTTATAAGCGACTAGATATCAAAGACGGAGAGCGTGACATATATAAAATTGCTCGAGCTAGAGAAAGTAACACAAGAGATTTAAGTCAATTAAAATGCATAAAAGATGAAACAGATACATTTTAACGGATGATGTGGATATTAAAGAACGATGAAAAAGATACTTTTATCAACTCTATAATGAAACAAAAGAAAATAAATTGAACTTGAAAAATTTAAGTAAATCGGAATAGTATAGGAATAACGTTTTATCATAAAATTCAATTATCAAAGGTAATAATGCTTTAAAGAAGATGAAAAATGGAAAGTCTGTTGGGTCAGACGATATACTTATCGAAGTATGGAAATGTCTAGCGAATGAAGAAATTTTGTGTCTTACATGTTTTTTCAATAAGATATTGAAGTTAAAGAGGATGTCAGACCAATGGAGAGAAAGTATTTTGATACATTTGTATAAAAACAAAGGAGATATACAAAATTATGTTAATTACAGAGGAATTAAATTGATGAGACATACCATAAAATTATGGGAACGAATAATAGAAAGAAGAATAAAACGGGAGACTAACATCTCGAAGAATCAACTTGGATTCATGTCAGGGCGGTCGACCATGGAAGTTATACATCTCTTGAGGATGCTCATTGACAACTACCGAGAAAGAAAACAAGATTTGCATATGTTGTTTATCAATCTTGAGAAGGCTTATAATAGAGTTCCCATTTCCAAGAGAGATTTTATGAAGAGTCTTAGAAAAGAAAGGTGTAAATGTATCATACATTGACGTAATCAAAGATATGTATACAAATTCAGTGACAAGGGCGAGGACATCTGGAGGATTAACACGGGAATTTTATATCAATGTTGGCTTACATCAAGGTTCAACTTTAAGCCTTTATCTTTTTACCCTTATCTTAGATGAGCACACCAGACATATCCAACAAGCCATACCTTGGTGTTTATTATTTGCAGATGATATCGCTTTGGTCGATGATACGCGTGAGGGTATAAACACAAAACTTGAATCTTGGCGAGACACTTCAGAAAAGAAGGGTTTTCGGTTGAGCGGGACAAAGACAAAGTATATGGAGCTTAAATTTAGCAGTGCAAGAAGGACAGATGACTTCGTTATTAAGTTGGGTGATCAAGATATTTCCCGTAGTGAATGTTTTAAATATCTTTGATCAATAGATCAAAACGACGAAAGGTATTGATAAAGATGTGACACGTAGAATCCAAGCGGGTCGGTTGAAGTGGAGAGGCGTGTCAGGGATGTTGTGTGATCGTAAAGTGTCATTAAAACTTAAGGAAAAATTCTATCGTACTGCGATTAGACCATCGATGCTCTCTGATTCTGAGTGTTGGGCAGTGAATTGTGTACATGAGCAAAAAATGGGAGTTGTGGAGATGAGAATGCTTAGGTGGATGTGAGGACACACGAGATTGGGTAAAATTAGGAATGAAAGTATCAGTGAAAAGACAGGAGTAGCACCAATTTCAGAGAAGATGCGAGAAGCTCGTCTAAGATGGTTTAGACACGTACAAAGAAGACCATTAGAGGCACATGTTAGGCGTTGTGAGAGTCTAGTCACTAGGCATGTTAGACGAGGGAGGGGTAGACCAATAAAGATTTGAAATGAAACTATAAAGAAAGACATGATGTACTTAGGCATTAGTGAGATTATGGCAAAAGATAGGGCACAATGGCGACAAAGGATCCATAGAGCCGACCCCACTATAGTGGGATAAAGGCTTGAGTGTTGTTGTAGTTGTTGTTTTCATAATTTATCTATATCAAACTTGGAAGCAACCTCTTGCAAAAATGCAGGGTAAGATTTACCTTGATTTCACCCTTGTAGTGGGACCCTTCCCCGGACCCTCATTGCACGGGGATGCTTTGTGCATCCTGGCAGCTCTTTTTTTACCTATATCAAACTTGGACAGTGTTTTGTAACTTCTAAAGAATTGAATTTGTAAAATGATAAATTGTAATATAATATTTCTTGTAGAATGCAACTCTTAAGGGTCAAATTTAATTGCATGACCACATAACAATGTGTTTAAAGATACATAATTTCATTGACACCTATATACAAGAAAAGATTATCAAAAAATGAAAAAAAAAATTGCCTATGGAGAAGAGAAATGAAGGAACTTAGGCTTGAAAATTAAGGAAGAGAGGGAATTCTCTGCTAAGAGAACTAGGACATCCAATCGAAGAAGAGAAAAAGTGAAAATCATACCTCAAACCAACGAAGAAAGTCATCAAGCCACAGTAGTTTTGTCGTCAAGCCCTAGAATTTTGTCACTAGTGATAGCAGCGGGAGTGAAAAGTTCAATTTCTAAAAATTGTCGAGCCCTAGTAATTTAGCAGTTAAGTTATGAGAGTTATGTTGTCCAACTCTGGGTGATCTCTCATCAAAACATAACAGTGATAGAGAGCAATTACCAGGACCTCCACTCCTAATTTTGAAATTAACTAAACCTTCCCTCAGAGTTACAATGTCAATTTTTAGTGCAATAAATTTCAATTTATATTTTTGTAGAAATGATGCCCTCATAATGTTAGGGCGGAGAGTCATGTAAACATGTAAACTTGGAGGGTAGATTGTGATAATTGTAAAAGGGAGAGGGGAAGTGATGGCGCGCAACGCCCGACACAGGTGTGCTCCCGTGGGAGGCGGTGATCCGCTACACAGTCGGACGATCTGAATCCGCGGTTGCGTTTGGATGGTCGATCTGGGTCAAGTTCATATATTACTTTTTATGCTTTGAGTTGTATTTCATGCCCGATCGGCCCAGACAGTTCAAGCCGTCCGATTCGGGTGGTTTTGGGGATTGTACGATTATGAAACGGTTATATTTTAGAGTTTTATATATAGGCAGCAGTTCAAGGGAGTGCCTATCGAAGGTTTTGTTGTTGCAGGAACCGCTCAGTCCTCTCCTTCTAGTGCGACGCCTGAAAGAGCCTCCTGGTGTGACTCCAGGGCCAGCCCCTTCCATCCTCCGCATCCCAGCCCTTCCTTCCATCCTCCGCATCCCAGCCCGCCACCTCCACTAGCCACTGAAGACACTTTCGCCTACTGCATCAGCCCACCATCTCCGCTTTTGGTCCGCCAATTCTAGCAGTCGCCGGCCTGCCCACCCACCACCACCCCCCTATCCTCTGCATTGCTCCTGTCGTCTCCCCACCCTAAGCCAACGCCGATGAAGCTCCTCGTCTGCTGCCTCCATCTTGCCGACTCCCGTCTCTGCCACTTCGCCAAACCCGCAATATAACTGTTAACCATTCCTCCTCCCTCTCCGTCCGACCCAGATCCACTCACCTCCTCCCTATATCATGTTGGTTGATCCCACCCCTCCTTCCTTTCATCGGTCATCTCGACCCCTCCCTCCATCCCCATGTTCCCATGTCGTGGATTCCACTTCAATTCAACCACCCTCCCCCATTCCCGAGACCGTTTCCACAACCCTCATCGAGCCATATTAATCCAGATCTCCTATTCCAACACCCCAACGTTGAAGCGACTTTGGATGCCCTCCAACAACCGTCATCTCTGCTGTCTGCACGTGTGAATTGTGGTATAAAGTTTTGTTCTTTATTTTGGCACCCCATTTGTTGTGAATGTTATTTTATGCCGCTATTAGTTCGGTCGTTGTGCGATTTGCAGGGTTTATTTTACGCGCATTAGAAATAATTGCACCTCGTTCGATTTGTGAACAAGCTTGTTTTCTCTCTAATTAAAGAACTTTGTGAATTCATGCGCCTTTGTTGTATTTATAATAATAAATCATTGCTGCAAATTTTAGCGGACCAACTCTTGCATCATCAACATTTTCATCACATTTAGGATTGTATTTAGTGAATCCACCCCGAGTCGTCCCTCCACTGTATTCTCCACACCATGAGCACTCGAGTAGTGGGCTTTGAGCGACCAGCTTACGATTATCCAGAGTGCCCAAATTTCAGGAACATTTACACCGCCCTATCGAGGGACCCTCTTGATCTTCGTGAGAGTTATACGATTTCCGACGGATAATTATTCATGGGCACGCGCCTCTGCATTCATCAGTCGTCCCTCTGAGATTTCCTTATCTAGGAGCTACACGAAGGCGGAGCAGTGGGGCACTTCGATCGAGACAAGACGATCGTATTAGTCAAGGATCGTTTTTCTGGCCCGGCCCGAAGAAGAACGTTACTAGGGTTGTCGGGCATTGTAGAGTCTGCCAGACCGCGAAGGGATCCCGCCAGCCCACTGGGTTATACACCCCACTACCCATTCCCCAGAGGCATTGGACTGATATTAGTATGGACTTTATTCTCGGTCTCCCTCGCACTTTAAGGAAGCTCGATTCGATCTTTGTATTGGTGGACCGTTTTCTAAGATGACTGATTTTATCCCTTATCAAAAGACTATTGACGCCTCTCACATGGTTGTGCTATTCTTTACAGAGGTATTTAAGTATCATGGAATTCTCACTTCCATAGTTTTGATCGCGACATGCGTTTCACGAGTTATTTTTGGAAGACATTATGGAAGAAGACTGGTACAACCCTAAAGTTCTCCACCTACCACCCGCAAACGAATGGACAAACCGAGGTTGTCAACCGTAGTCTTGTGACACTACTATGTTGTCTTGTTGGGGATAGTCTGTCCACCTAGGATTCTGTTCTCCCCATAGCTGAATTTGCATATAATAATTCTGTAAATAGTACCACAAGTTTGAGTCCATTCCATATCATATTAGGGTATGAGCCCATGAAACTTATTGATTTGATTGATATTCCCCTTGAATCCAGACCCAGTGAGTCAGTAGAGTCTTTTATCCAGCATGTGCATGCACTTCACGAGTTGACTCGTTGAAAACTTGCATCTAATAATGATTATTATAATGACCAAGCAAATCAGAACAGGCGGGAACAAAAATTTGAGGCAGGAGCACAAGTGTTGATTTGCATTTGACCTGAGAGTCCCGCAAAGACCAACAAAGAAATTAAGCGCTCTCTGAATGAGCCCACATTCAGTCGTGCGGTGGATTGGTACAAACACATATGAAATTAACATCCCTCGTGGTATGGTCATCAGTCGAGTATTCAACGTAGATGATCTGACTCCTTACTATGAATAGTGTGTGTATGTGGACCCTTTCTCCACACCCTTCCCTAAACCTTCACCTCCTATTGCCCCTACCAGTCCCTCCTCGTTGCCACCCGAGGAGTTGCTCCATGAGAATCGCATTACACCATCAACGGTTCCACCGACCCGGCAGTCAGACGGA
Source organism: Platanthera guangdongensis (assembly GCA_039583875.1). Lineage (NCBI taxonomy): Eukaryota > Viridiplantae > Streptophyta > Magnoliopsida > Asparagales > Orchidaceae > Platanthera > Platanthera guangdongensis. The sequence continues at coordinate 166,530,991 of CM077159.1, read as the reverse complement.
GATACCTTACAGCTAGAGTCATCTACTTCTGCAGACTATATACTTAAGATCATCGGTCACGACTTTTACACCGCGGGCGGGCGAGATATTGTGTGATATCTTGTCTGTTGGAGTGGTCGGCCTCTACACGATGCTACTATGATTTTGTCAGAGGAGCTCAAGAGACTTGCCCCGCGGCTACATAACGAGTATGACCATCTTCACTCACCGGAGATGAGTGCTTTCAAGCACGGGGGATTTGATGGCGCGCAACGCCCGACACAGGCGTACTCCCGCAGGAGGAGGTGATCCTCTACCCAGTCGGACGATCCGAGTCTGTGATTGCGTCCGGATGGTCGATCCGAGACAAGTTCATATATTGTTTTTTATGTTTTGAGATGTATTTCACGCTCGATCGGCCCAGAAAATTTGAGTCGTCTAATTCTAGTAGTTTTGTGGATTGTACGGTTATGCAGCAGCTATATTTTAGGGTTTTATATATAAGCAGTGGTTCAAGGGAGTGGCTATAGAAGGTTTTGCAGGAACCGCTCGGTCCTCTCCTCCTTTTGGCGTGATGCCGAAAAGAGCCTCCTATTGCGACTCCAGGGCCAGCCCCTTCCTTCCATCCTCCGTATCCCAGACTGCCACCTCTGCTAGCCGTTGAAGCCACTTCCGCCTGCCGCATTAGCCCGCCATCTCCGCTTCTGGTCCGCCAACTCCAGCAATCGTTGGCCTCCCCCATCCTCCACATTCCTTGGTAGTCTCTCCATCCTAAGCCAACGCACCTGAATCCCATCCTCCTACCGCCTCCATCCCGTCGACTCCCGCCTCCACCACTTCCCCAAACCCGTAATATAACCATTAACCCTTCATCCTCCCGCTCTGTCTTACTCAGATACACCCACCTCTTCCTCCCTATATCCTGCAGCGGATCCCACCCCTCCTTCCCCTTCATCAGTCATCATGACCCCTCTCTTCATCCCCTTGCTCCCCTGTCATGGATTCCACGTCAATTCAGCCACCCTCCCCCATTCTCGAGACCCTCTCCACAAGCCTGACCGAGCCATATTAGTCCAGATCTCCTCTTCCAACACCCCGACGTAGCAGTGACCTTGGATGCCCACCAACAACCGTCAACGCCGCCGCCTGCACGTGCGAATTGTGTTATAAAGTTTTGTTCTTTATTGTTGTTTATTTTGGCATCTCATGTGTTGTGGATGTTATTTTATCTAATATTAGTACAATTGGTGGGCGATTTGCAGGGCTTATTTTACGCACGCTTGAAATAATTGTGCCTCGTTCGATTTGCGAACACGTTTTCCTTATCTCTAATTAAAGAACTTTGTGAATTCTTGTGCCTCAATTGTATTTATTGCTGCAAATTTTAGCGGACCAACTATTGCATCGTCAATATTTTCATCACATTTAGGACTGCACTTAGTGAGTCTACCCCGAGTCGTCCCTCCATTGCATCAAAAGGACCTGATAATTATACATACTCAAAAGGGAGATTAGTGTGATTAACCATATTTTAAACAGGGGAACTATTATCTTTCAGCAACTTTCATTTGACTTTGTTAATCCATTATAAGAAAGTAGATGAACATCCTCATTTCTTCAATACACTTAAATCACTCTTACCTAATGCCAACATGCAACTCCCTTACCAATAACAAGGGTGAAAAAGTCTCACAAATGTCTTAGTTCTTGTACAATTATATTTATGGCATAAAATAATTTTGCAAGGGGACAGAGTGGCTACTAGATAATGTCGTCGCCGCATGATGTGCCTGTGTGATCCTATTGCACCCCCGCAAGTATTTATATTATTAAATTTGTTTTTAAAGAAATGCAATTTTGTATAATTTAATAATTGATCTTTTAGTAAGATGTAAAGCATTTTTTAAGGCAAATTATGAAGGGAAAGAAAGAGAAACGCCAACGTTACCAAAGGAAAGAATTTCATTATATACAGTTATAGATATATCAATGAACTTCCTTACTTTCTTCATAGTACTTTCATGATGGACTGCATGACTTTTCTTCACATAAAGGTTTGCCAACGACGTATGGGACTGCAATATATGTATACCAAGATTGATCATCCATCCAACATAACCGAGAATTATGGTGCTCATCAACATAAACCAATCGTAGGTTTGGAAATAATGAATTCCGGACAAGGATAATCTTCTTAGATTTTCAACAGACTTCATTGCAGCATCGTAATCCTGTGCAGATATAAAATCTTCAATTTGACCAAGTACAGTTGAATAATTTGCCAATGGCTTGAATGGCCTGAATTTCAATGAGCTCAACTGTTTTAACTCTAAACATAGGATTTAAGGAAATGGAATAAATTCTATATTTAATGAGATGGCAAAATACAACTTATGAAGAATATATAATAAATGAAATGCTGAGTAAAAAATATGAAATATTAAACAGAAAAAATGAAAGATTCAATAAATATGCACCCTAACAAGGATACGTGACTTGCGCAGAAACTGATTTAAAATTTCTTTTGTATTTGCCAGAGCAGCTTCAACTTCTTCTCCCTACAAAGAACAGGAGGTAGCATATCATTGAAAAATTCAGAACAATTAAGTGTTATAAATAAAACAAAAAATTATATGCACAGTATCAGAATAATTTGCAAGAGCAAATTAATAGGTGGTCATAAAATGTGCTGAAAAAGAAAAACATTCAACTATGCAAGTGTTTCCACCAGACCTTATTCAATTGAAGGTACTGCAGTGGCAACTCTCCAACTGAATTAACAGGGCATGGCAAACCAACAAGTGTAGCCTGCAAAAGATCACAAAATACACAGACATAAAGAAAAATGAACTCATATCAATGCCATGTAAAACTTAAAGGTATAGATGCATCTGACCATTAAAGGTGCTATATCAGCTTGATTTACATCAACCCTTTCTATGCCAGTAAGGCCCCATTCAGAAGGGGTGGCCATGCCATGCTTGTGGTTGTCAACAAAATGCAAATTATTATCAGGTTGATAGCCATGGGATAGCCATTTAGGACTCTTTATACCAGCCCCCCATGCTACAAGTGGTGTGTCTGTATTTGTAGGATGTCCATCTCCATGGCTTCCTGAAATTTAATACTGACATGAGTATACAAAAATTGGAACCAAGAGTTCCAGGCTAAGTAACATACAAGTTGAGACAGGAACAAAAGTGGAATCATATAATTAGAGAATTATCATGCTGTCATATTTTGGATGTTCGGCATCAAATTATAGCACAAATATATTAGGTTGACCAGCAATGGATAAAGATGGATGCCAGACAAACTACAAAAATAGAATATATGGACAGATTAAAATAATGTATCGATAATTATTTTTAAGATAAGGTAATGGGTAAAGAAAGTTTGAGATGGATTGTGATGCGCAAAGGATAGAAAATAACTCTGGCATACCTAAAGGCATCATTCAGCTAATATTTATCAGAAGTTCCCAAACGATTAAGCCTACATTAACAAAAAAGATTCATTGTTGGAAGGTAATAATTATGAAGAAGAGCAAGAACCGTTGACAAGATAGAAGATAATGAAAATAGATGGGAAATGATTTTGTAGGAACCGCAAGCCGTGGCTTCTAATCCAACATGCCGCCACATTCATAGCATGTTGTTGCCAATTAAAAGTGCCCAACGACGACGTCAACCTTCATTGAATTTCAAATCACTATGCACCTCAGATCCAACGTGCTGGCTCTTTCTTTGTTATAGTGAGCGGAAAACAACTCATCATTAACTTCCTCTACCATGATTATCACATTACCCTCCAAGACGCCACCTCAACTAACTTCGCCTAATACAAACTGCTCCACTTACGTGAGATTTGACAAATCCTTTAGTTTCTTCCCTCTTCTAACTTATCATCAACCACACATCACCCTTACCAACCGAACAGCAAACTTTACATCTTGAAGTCGCCAACCTCCTCTCCAATCCCCCCTCCCTATTCTTGTAACACCCCTTCCCAGTTTTTCAATAATCAGCCATCCGGACGGGTCAGCGATATAAAGAGAACTAAGAAACAATATTAAAACTAGTATACAGCAGGTATAAAGTAGAAGCTACTAAAAATTTTAAAACTTACAACGGAAGCTAAGAATGTAAACTAAGGGTAACCACGTACCTGATATTTGGATTCACAGAAGCCACTAAACATGAATAGAATTGAAATGATTGAAAATCTGTAATATCATAATAAGTCTGATACAAGACATATAAAATATTAACAAGGTACATTGTCTACAACTATAACTATATGCTGAAAGTAAAGAAAAACTGAATGGGAAAACACTACAAACTGACGCCACCAACGCTCATCCTAGGCGTAGTTTCTCACCTGGGTCACATGTAAAAACATTGCCCACGAGGGGTCAGAGTAAAGAAAATAACTTCTCCTAGTGACACTAAAAATATTCTCATATGATGAATGCATGACTTTAAAAAATAGTTTCGTGCATTAAAAACATTTATGTTATATGTTATGCATGCCTTCAGAACACTACCTGGTCAAAACATCTACCTGTTATATATTTGTGACTTTCAGTTCACTAACCCAAGTTCTGGCGTTCACTAACTGGTGCACTGTCTCACGTCAGGTCTATACTTGAGTTTTATGTGACTTCTAGCTTGCACCTTTACTTGGAAGGCTCTATGCAGAGTAGCTCCTAACGCGCATCTGAAACTGACGACCCGAGACCATCTGACGAACTCAATTGTTCTAGTGTCACGCGGACACGGTCTCGAATCTACTAACTGTCTCAAAGGGGAGCAAACTCCCAAGACTGTACTGCTCATAGGGAACCATATGCCTTATGAGAAAGGTAGTGCGCCTTCTATCTAGCACGAAAAGACTTATGTGTGCTGACTGACCTTTTCGGTCTGATGTCACTCTGCTTGGGATATCTCTTTGGTGGACTACTGAGCGACCCTTGACTTTCATGTGGTCGACTAGAAGGGACATTCACGCCCTTGGGTTAGACAAATTCTAAGCTCACGTACACGGGTAAAAGTTTCGTACCTAACGTTACCATTCCTGATCTGACTACTTGGATTTTGGAGAAGGGTGTCATTCTACACATTTTTCGCGACCGTTTTCCTATCACCACACCTCTCTATGCATGGTCATGATACTTGTACAAAACCTACACATGCGTATACAAAAATATATTGTTTGCTATGTCTAACTAACAGGAATTAGGTTTCCTTACAGTGGTGCTTGCGGAACTCGTACACTCGGCGCGGCGATATTTGTTTTTCCCAAGGAATTCCGACTGCTAGGAACTTTCAGAATCTTGTCCCGAGACTACCAAAATCCTGAAATCCAAAACAACCCTACGTTACATATTTTCCCTTTAGGGTTTTTTTTTGTTGGAAAAATTCCAATAACGCTAGGGTAACCCAAAATCAATGGATAACCTAGTGTATTACCTTTACGAGGGAGTGATTTAGGCTCTCAATGCGCCCAACTCAAAATTTACGGTGGATTCCGTACTCCAAAACTTATATAGGGCAATAGGATGAAAATCTAGGTTAGATTAACTTCCAAATTGAAGAATTTCCATGAAGGAATAGAGATAAAGGAGAAATAAACTCACCGGAAACGAACGATTTCAACTTCCATCGGTTAGGGTTGAATCCGGCTCTTCCACGGCCAAGGAAGGAAAAGGAATACCCACCGACGCTCGAGGAGGAAGGAGGAGAAGTCGGAGAGGGATTCTGGAGGGGGATCGGTCGGCGGAAAGGCAGCGGGAGGGCCGTCGGCTTGGCGTCGCTGCGTGCGGAACGGGGAAATATCGGGAGTCTGCGGTTTGCGGTTTGCGGCTAAATCCTGTGAGAAATGAGAGTGTGCGGCTTCATTCAATAGCGGGATGTGGTTTTTGATAACCGTATGAAGAGAGAGGGGGAAAATTTGAGACCTGCTATTGGCACCCCATATTTATTTATTCGTGCTAAACGCAACTCATTCTCTACTAACGCCTTAGAACTTAAACGACTCACCGAGCAACGTTACTAAAATTAAAAAATATATACTTCTCACTATAATTATAACTAACATTGTAACATTGTACCTTGACGACGCGCTGCCTTGATCAAAATTCGTCGCGACTTGACCCTATAATTTAAATAAATTTCGTGTTAGAAAACGGATGTTACAAATCTCCCCTCCTAACAAAGATTTTCGTCCTCGAAAATTGTAATCATACCTGAAACGAAGAGAAACGAATAGTTTGCATTGCCCTTAAGCTCATCCTCTCGCTCCCAAGTATACTTTGGACGGCCACAGTTCATCCAAAGAACTTTGACCATGCGAATCTCTCTACTCCTGAGCTTTTGTATCCTTGAATCCACGATTCTGACTGGTCTAACCTCCAATACTAAGATCTGTCTCGATTGGTGCTTCCTCGGTACTGATGATCTGGCTGGAATCTCTGACTGCACTCCTCAGATAGGAGACGTGGAATACATCATGTAAACCACTCATTTCCTCAGGAAAGGACAACCTATAAGCAATCTCACCAACTCTTTCCAGTATCTCAAAAGGACCAACGAATCTGGGGCTCAGCTTTTTCATCCGCTTTATTCTAAAGACTCCTCTGACTGGTCTGACCTTCAGATAAACGTAGTCTCCAACTCTGAATTCTACTGACCTGTGCTTCTGATCATGATACTTGGTCTGGCGATCCTGAGCTGTCTTTATACGCTCTTCAATGAGCTTGATCCTATCAGTGGTCTTATCAATTCATGACTCCCTGATAGTAGACCTTTCTGCACTTTCAGCCCAACACAACGGTGTCCGACAACGTCTACCATAAAGGGCCTCGAAAGATGTCATTCCAATACTCGTCTGAAAACTGTTATTGTAGGAGAATTCCACAAGAGTAATATATTTCTCTCACTTTCCTCCAAAGTCCAAAATGCACATCTGTAGCAGATCCTCCAAAGTCTTATTTGTGCGCTCAGTCTGTCCATATGTCTGGGGATGGAATGCGGTGCTGAAATGTAATCTGGCACTCAAACGCTCTTGAACGTATCTCCACTCCCTGGAGGTGAATCTGTCATCTCGGTCCAAAACTATAGTTCTCGGAACACCGTGAAGTCGAACTATCTCGTCTATATATAACAGTGCTAATCTGGGACCCTGATCTGTCTTCTTAAGAGGAATGAAATGGGCAACCTTAGAAAGCCGATCTACTATAACCCACAAAGAATCATTCCCACTCTGAGATCTTGGCAGACCATGGATGAAATCCATGGATATATCCTCAAAGGTCCACTCGGGAATGGGAAGTGGCTGCAACTTGTCTTCAGGCCTTTGGCACTCGGCCTTAACTAACTTGCACGTCTCGCACTTCCCTACATAATCTGCAATATCACTTTTCAAGCCTGGCCACCAGACTACCTTCTTGAGATTTGCATACATCTTCGTGCTACCCGGATGTATAGAATATCTGGAATTGTGTGTCTCAAATAGAACGTCCTCGCGAAGGTGGCTAACATCGGGGATACACACCCTGCCATCAAACAATAATAAATCATCCTGAATAGTGAATCTCTCCTTCTGACCCGTCTGCACTGAGATCCAAATCTCTGACATCTTCGGATCCAACGGTAGAGCTGTCCTGATTCTATCCTTAATGTCGCAGGTGATCTCCATCCAACTCAACCTTGCAGAACCAAAACTACAGCGTGGCACAACGGTGATATCCAGTCTCTCGAGTTCCCGCACTAACTCCTCCTGCTGAGTGAGAAGGAAGAAACACGAACCTCTACGACTAAGGGCATCAGCTACAACGTTCGCCTTTCCTGGATGGTACTGAATGTCTACGTCGTAATCCGATAGAAACTCTAACCATCTGCGCTGCCTCAAATTGAGCTCTCGCTGATCAAATATATACTTGAGGCTCTTATGATCAGTGAAGATCTCGCAACGCACTCCATAGAGATAGTGTCTTCATATCTTCAAAGCATGTATGACTGCAGCAAGCTCCAAGTCATGCACGGGATAGGTCCTCTCATGAACCTTTAACTGTCTCGAGACATAGGCTACGACCTTTCCATGTTGCATGAGAACACAGCTCAAACCCTGACCTGACGCATCGCTATAAATCTGAAACTCGTCAGGCCCTGAAGGTAAACTCAAGATCGGTGCGGTCATCAACCTGTCCTTCAAGTCCTCAAAAGCCAACTCGCATTCAACTGTCCAATCCAAGCCCTTAACCTTCCTGGTGAGCGAAGTCTGTGGTAAGGCTATCTTTGAAAAATCCCTGATGAACCTCCTGTAGTAACCAGCTAGACCCAAAAAACTGCGAACCTCTGAAACTGTCGTCGGCCTTGGCCAATTCTTAATGGTCCTCTATCTTCTTCGGATCGACACTCACCCCTTTCTGACTGATGACGTGGCCTAAGAATGCAATCTCTGATAGCCAGAACTCACATTTAGAAAACTTAGCATACAACTGATTCTTCCTGAGGGTGCTCAACACAATCCTGTGGTGTGCGGAATGATCTTCTGCACTCCATGAGAACACCAAGATGTTATCGATAAAAACGATAACAAAACGATCCAAGTACTCCCGAAATATCATGTTCATCAGGTCCATAAATACTGAAGGAGTATTGGTCAGCCCAAACGGCAATACCACGAACTCGAAGTGTCCATACCTGGTACTGAAAGTCGTCTTTTGAACATCCACGTCCTGAATTTTTAACTGTGGTAGCCCGACCTCAAATCTAACTTGGAAAAGGTGCGCGAGCCCACCAACTGGTCGAACAAATCATCAATCCTGGGAATCGGCTATTTGTTCTTTACTGCCAGTTTGTTCAACTCACGGCAGTCTATGCACAGTCTCAAAATACCATCCTTCTTCTTCACAAATAGTACTGGAGCACTCCAAGGTGAAGTACTGGGACGTATAAAGCCCAAATCAAGCAACTCCTGCAACTGGCTCTTCAACTCCGCTAGTTCCCTTGGAGCCATCCGGTAGGGGGATTTGGCTACTGGTGTAGCCCCAGGCTGCAAGTCTATCGTGAACTCAATCTCACTATCTGTAGGGGCACCAGGGAGCTCTTCCGGGAAAACATCGGGGAAATCCTGCACCACTGGTACCTCTGATATGTCAGCCTTAGCCTCCGCGTTCATCAGTACTACAAAGATTTCACAACCCTTATTGATGCAACTTCTAGCTTGGACTGCGGAGATGATCATCTTCACTACTCCCTCCAAGCCTTGAAAAGAAAATACAGTCTGGTTAGGGCCCTCAAACTGTATCTGCTTCGCCCTACAATCAATCCTGGCGTTGACTGTCGAAAGCCAGTCCATTCCAAAGATTAGGTCGAATCCTGCAATAGGTAGTTGCAAAGCTTCCACGATAATCTCGGTGTCACCAAACTGCACTGGTATCCTGCACTTATCTTTGGTCTGCAGAAGGGATCCATTCGGCATTATGACTTCCAGTGGTACTGTCTCTGGAAAGACTTCTAAATTCAGCTTACGCACTAGAGATTCTGCGATAAACGAGTGCAAGGCGCCTGTATCAAACAGAATCTTGGAAGGTAAATTTAGAATCATAAGGATGCCTACATGAATGATTTTCAAAAAAAAGAAAAGAGTGTCACTACGGAGGATTAAATAAACTTGTCAATCACAGTGAACACTTACCTGTCACTACATCCTCCTGATCATTTGCCTCCTGCTGACCAAGCCCATAAGCTCTGGGCTGCACCAAATCTCGACCCTGCTGTGGTCTTCCATCAGTAATCATCAACGCTTTGCCCTTGTCTACCCTGCTAGAGCCACCAATCTCATACTTCGACTGCAGGAACAATTTACATTTATTATCTACTGTAGTTACATAAATGTAATGAATACAACAAGGCTTTGTTTACCTGATTTGCACCAACTTCCTGACAGTAGCGAGTTATGTGTCCAGATTGACGACACTTGTAACACACGCCAGCGCTGGCCAAACACTCTCCTGGATGGCGACGCTGACACTTGGGATAAGGGGGTAGTCCTTGCTCCTGTCTCCAGACTGACCATTCTTCCTCGCATCAGGCTTCGACTTCTTGTTCCAGTTCTGCCCTTGGTTATTCCTGCTCTGTTGCGGCTGATGCGAATCCTGAGATCGCTTCGCACGGAAATTACTTCGCTTCTGAACCTTCTGCTGATCAGTCTCCAGCCTGCGAGTCGTATCCACTAAGCTCATGTAGTCAGCATTGACCATGGTCATCAGCGGCTGCCTCAACGTGTCACGCAAACCATCCACAAAACGGTTGCACTTCTCAGTCTGGTCTCCCTGCATCACGCCCGCATATCGAGTCAGATGGGTAAGCTCTCGTTCGTACTAAGCAACAGTCTTGTCCCCCTGGAAAATCCTAAGGTATTTCTCCTGTAGACCTCGTCGCACGGAAGGAGGCACGAACCAACTTGCAAGGGCTCTATAAAATTCGTCCCACGAAAACATGTCTGACGTACGACCTGGCCAAAAAAATATGATCATACTATTAAAAGGAACGCATCACTTCTAAAAAAATAAGAGGAAATTTTCATAACACTTTATCCTGCAGCATCATCTGTCCGGTACTTGTCCCACCATACCTTTGCCTCACCTCAGAGGAGGAAAACTGTCAGAGGAACCTTCTTGTTCTCTGGACACTTCAAAACGTCCAACAGGTCTCTGGTGTTTGCTATTCAATCATATGTGTCCATAGAGGTCTCATCCCCACTGTAGTTCGAAGGTTGAAGCCCTCTAAAGTTCCTCAAATAGCGCTTCAGGGTCATCTCCACGGATGCTGGGGCAGGAGCTGGTGCAGGGGCTAGTACTTGTACTGGAGCTGGAAACCCTTCAGGCAGTTATCTCTGAAACTCCATCAAGGCAACAGTAACCGCCTTGGCAATCTGAGACGCTATGTCAGTGCCCTCTGGAGCTGCTAGAACTGGTGATACCTGAGGCACGGCAGCATCTCCCATAGTCGCGTTAGGAACAGGGTCCTGACGTGAAGATTCACCCGGTTTGCTGACTCGTGGTGCCTGATAGAACATATGAAAGAAATATAATTATCATGTATCTAAGAAATCTGGCTTAGCAATTTTATTTCGTACTCTTGCGAAAACTAGGAGTTAAACGCAACTTAAATACTCTACTAACAAAAGTTTACTATCACACATTCCTATGACTCTGTGAATCTTTCTTGGGTCCAGGGATCCTAATCCTGGCTCTGATACCAATTTGTAACACCTCTTCCCAGTTTTTCAATAATCAGTCATCCGGCCGGGTCAGCGATATAAAGAGAACTAGGAAACAGTATTAAAACTAGTATACAGCATGTATAAAGTAGAAGCTACTAAAAATTTTAAAACTTACAACGGAAGCTAAGAATGTAAACTAAGAGTAATCAAGTACCTGATATTTGGATTCACAGATCCACTAAACATGAATAGAATTGAAATGACTGAAAATCTGTAATATCATAATAAGTCTGATACAAGACATATAAAATATTAACAAGATACATTGTCCACAACTACAACTATATGCTGAAAGTAAAGAAAAACTGAATGAGAAAACACTACAAACTGACGCCACCAACGCTCATCCTAGGCGTGGTTTCTCACCTGGGTCACCTGTAAAAACATTGCCCACAAGGGGTCAGAGTAAAGAAAATAACTTCTCCAAGTGACACTAAAAATATTCTCATATGATGAATGCATGACTTTAAAAAATAGTTTCGTGCATTAAAAACATTTATGCTATATGTTATGCATGTCTTAAGAACACTACCTTGTCAAAACATCTACTTGTTCTATGTTCGTGACTTTCAGTTCACTAACCCAAGTTCTGGCGTTCACTAACTAGTGCACTGTCTCACGTCAGGTCTATACTTGAGTTCTAGGTGACTTCTAGCTTGCACCTCTACTTGGAAGGCTCTATGCAGAGTAGCTCCAAACGCGCATCTGAAACTGACGACCCGAGACCATCTAACGAACTCAATTGTTCTAGTGTCACGCGGACACGGTCTCGAATCTACTAATTGTCTCAAAGTGGAGCAAACTCCCAAGATTGTACTGCTCATAGGGTACCATATGTCTTATGAGAAAGGTAGTGCGCCTCTACCTAGCACGAAAAGACTTATGTGTGCTGACTAACCTTTTCGGTCTGATGTCACTCTGCTTGGGATATCTCATTGGTGGACTACTGAGCGACCCTTGACTTTCATGTGGTCGACTAGAAGGGACATTCACGCCCTTGGGTTAGACAAATTCTAAGCTCACGTACACGGGTAAAGGTTTCGTACCTAACGTTACCATTCCTGATCTGACTACTTGGGTTTTGGAGAAGGGTGTCATTCTACACATTTTTCGCGACTGTTTTCCTATCACCACACCTCTCTATGTATGGTCATGATACTTATACAAAACCTACACATGTGTACACAAAAATATATTGCTTGCTATGTCTAACTAACAGGAATTAAGTTTCCTTATAGTGGTGTTGCGGCGCTCGTACACTCGGCGCGGCGACATTTGCTTTTCCCAAGAAATTCCGACTGCTAGGAACTTTCAGAATCTTGTCCCGAGGCTACAAAAATCCTGAAATCCAAAACAAACCTACGTTACATATTTTCCCTTTAGGGTTTTTTTTTGTTGGAAAAATTCCAATAACGCTAGGGCAACCCAAAATCAACGGATAACCTAGTGTATTACCTTTACGAGGGAGTGATTTAGGCTCTCAATGCGCTCAACTCAAAATTTGCGGTGGATTCCGTACTCCAAAACCTATATAAGGCAATATGATGAAAACCTAGGTTAGATTAACTTCCAAATCGAAGAATTTTCATGAAGGAATAGAGATAAAGGAGAAATAAACTCACCGGAAACGAACGATTTCAACTTCCACCGGTTAGGGTTGAATCCGGCTCTTCCACGGCCAAGGAAGGAAAAGGAATACCCACCGACGCTCGAGGAGGAAGGAGGAGAAGTCGGAGAGGGATTCTGGAGGGGGATCGGCCGGCGGAAAGGCAACGGGAGGGCCGTCGGCTTGGCGTCGCTGCGTGCGGAACGGGGAAATATCGGGAGTTTGCGGTTTGCGGTTAAATCCTGTGAGAAATGAGAGTGTGTGGCTTCATTCAATAGCGGGATGCGGTTTTTGATAACCATATGAAGAGAGGGGGAAAATTGAGACGTGCTATTGGCACCCCATCTTTATTTATTCGTGCTAAACGCAACCAATTCTCTACTAACGCCTTAGAACTTAAAGGACTCGCCGAGCAACGTTACTAAAATTAAAAAAAATACTTCTCACTATAATTATAACTAACATTGTAACACTGTACCTTGAGGACGCGCTGCCTCGATCAAAATTCGTCGCGACTTGGCACTACAATTTAAATAAATTTCGTGTTAGAAAACGGATGTTACAATTCCCATATCCCATGACTCTCACTTGCTCTCCCCTACTACTATTGTATTCACCTAACATCTCACTCCAACCACATCAACACCTACTACCCCAATTCCAAAAAAGGAAGTTGGACAACAAGTTCTCACATGTTCACCAATGGCATTATCCAGCGCAACACCTGCCCATGTTGCCTCACCTGCCACACTAATTGGCAAGAAAGATGGACCATAGAAATTGAACATCAAAAATTGCTCCCTCAATTCCATCATATGAAAAAACAATTTCCTCCTTCGATATCCAACGACTTATTCAATAGACTCCACGGTGCTACCATCTCCAAACTAAATATTCACTCTAGCTTAACTAAATCAGCATCCATCTAAATCACATAAAACATCCACTTTTTGTACACACCAGAGGCACTACGAATTTCTACTCATGCCAGGAACAACACCTTTCACCACTTCCTCCAACAACTATATCGCATGAACGGTGTTGGTGGACTGCGTCGAATGTTGTTGTACAGTAAGGCGAAATTGGGTGCAGTACCACAGCAGTGGATGCAAGGACGAACAAAATTCAGAAGAGCAGCGGCTTGACGGTGCGATGTAGCCGAACAATGGAGAACAAAACTGGGTTGTCGAACAGTGGAGAACAGTGCTTGCTGGAATTGAGAGATCCAATTAAGGTTTTGATCGAAACCCTAAAAGAGGGCAGGTTAGACCAATTGATACATTGTAATTGTATCAAGAAGAAGAACGAGAAACTTGCATTGCATTAGATAAATATAAAGATACAATCGAGATGCAAGCTCTCACCAAGCATCAAGAGGATGTGTCCTCCTTGACACTCCACTCTCCAAGAGAGCTCAAAACTTATGATTCAAAAGATAATCCTAAGGAGATACTCCCACACATATATATAGAGTGGGAAGATACAAAGTACAAACGAGCCCCTAGGGCTACATAGAATAATAAGGATGTGTGTGGTGGCCCACGCCGTATCAAGAACACCCATCCTCCACCTTCAAGACTTAACTTGTCCTTTACCACACACATTAACGCCTTCGGCATAAGCAACACTGCACTTTCACAATATGGTCATCCACTTGTCTTTCTATTGCCAAAACCTCTCATCCCACATGTAAGGGGCCTCAACATATGCACGAGAAATATATGCCATCAAAGAAGTTGATCACAGATGATGTCATTACATCATTGGCCACAAATTACCATAACAACAGTTACCAGAGCCTTCAACATATGCTATAGCAATTCATCCAAACCCCGAAGTAATACATTTGGCTCCACAAAACATTAGGATACAATTATTGTAATGGATATCAAACAAAAATAATGCAAACAAATCACAAGAAATACACAAATTTAAAGTGGTTTGTCCATAACTGGGTTATGCCCACGGCCAATAGCAGATCCATTTCACTAGATAATATAATATGAATTTTTCATAAGAGGATGTGCAGATCTGTTTTTACTACGTTACTCTAATCCTACAACATATGAAGGTTTGTACACAACTCCTTACAGAAATTCCTCATACACTCCTTCAAACAGCATCGACATACAAGAATTCATATAATACCAAAGACCACCTAATAACTTTGCATAGAGGTCAGTAATTATAAAATACAGGAATCCTCGATTAACTTTGCATAGGGGTCAGTAAAGCAAGGGCTCGGACTGTTGTTGTGGTATGTTAGAATCAGAACAAACAAATGAGTTAATATTCACGACATATAACTGACACCTACCACATGTCTACATGACTGGCCGCGATAAGCACGTTTTTTATGCCTTTTCCCACACAATTAAGGCTGATTTTCTACACATTTCCAACATTTCATTTCCTCGCTTTAAATTTCTCCAACACCTCCATGCAACAATCTGATGTCCTTTTTATATGTTATATCGTCATTCCCATCATGTTGGCCTAACTATCATCCAGGATCAAGACTAAGCGAAGCGAGGCCACTATCTTATTATGGAGTTCTAGATATATTCCATAAGAATTGTAGATCTTCATGTTTCTCCTCCAATGTAGCAGCTTGTTTACGAAACTCTATTGTGTTCTCATGCACAGATTGTCCTTGACGTTCAGTGAGACCTAGGAAGCACCGGTACGAGTACGGGTACTGGGTACAATACGTATCCGGTAAAGCAGTACGACAAAAATTTAAAACCAAGGATACGAGCATGTCGGGATACGTTGTATTAAATATAATAAATATGTATATATATTTCTCACAAATAGAGTTAAAATTCCTCAAAACAATTATAGATCAAGCATAATTGCATAAATCATCAATTTCTAAACTTTATACATACAAAATAACATGAATATGAAGAACTAACATCATATATATGTAGTAAAAAAACAAAATAATAAAATTTAAATCAAATTCTTTATAGTTTTTGTAGAGAAGTACACGAGTAATGCAGGAATACCAATCAACCTTGTATATGCTTCTTCAGTATGTAAATACAAGTATGAGTACAAATATATAGGGAAAGAAGAGAGATAAGAATCTCAAATCCAAGATGTGGGACTAAAACAAATAGGAAGAAAATACATAAATGGGGCAAAACATGGGCCTTTACATTGTCTTTTCTAACACTCTCCCGCAAGTTGGAGAGTACAAGTTGTAGGAACCCAGCTTGGACAAGAACTGATAAAATAGAGCACTTGATAGGGCCTTAGTGAGTATGTCAGTCACTTGGTCTGTAGCCGGAACATGTCTCAATTCCAGCTTCTTCATTTGAACTTTTTCCCGAACAAAATGGCAGTCGACTTCAATGTGTTTCGTTCTTTCATGAAAGACCGGGTTCTTATCTATGTGTATAGCAGCTTGACTATCACAAAGTAAAGTAGTTGGTGAGGAAAGTTTTACTCCCATATCGCGAACAAGCACCACAATTGGATGACCAAGATCGTCTTCATCAAGGGCGATCTCGGCTACGTGCCCTACTCGCCTCAGCAGAAGGGCGAGGAGATGTACCGTCCCCCCTCCGTATCCGGCAACGACGCCGAGCTCCACAAATTCTTTCTCCACAAAGACTTTGAGGTCGCCTTCCTCCGAAGGGGCCTCGACTCGCTCCTCCCCGTCCTTCCCGGCGAAGGTATTTCTCTCACTTTTTCATCTTGCCCAGCTCGTCGAATCAATAAAATTTTCCTGATTAAGTTTTTTCATGCAGGGGAGCGACTAATTCCCGAGAACCCGCCCTTCGCGAACTCGGGACTGTTCCCTGACCCACTCGCACGCGAGAGGGAGACCGCAGCTGCCTGCCCAGACGAGAAACCATCATCCAGCAAGAAGTGACCTGATCCCGCGGGGTCTAGCTCGCCTCGCCGCCAAACACCGCAAAAGAAGATGAAAAGGGTTGTGGTGGTCCACAGGGCGAGACAGCAACAACAACAACAACAAAAGCCAAAGTACATGAGCTCACCCGAGACCACCCCGGATGGGTCGCCGGAGAGCTCGCTAAAGGAGACTTCAGAAAAAGGACAGGGGAGTGGCGAGCCCTCTGCTCCCCCAGCAGCTAAGAGGGCTGCGGCCCGCGAGCCGAGCGCATCGAAGAGCCACCCCCTCTTCGGCTTCGGGGGAAGGTGGAAGGACTCGGCCGACGAGCCTATGGTCCAATGGGACGAGTTGGCCCACCGAGTCTCCATCTCCACCCTTCAGCCTTCCTGGACCGACCGCAAGCTCTCCACTGGCCACGCATACGCGCTCGGCTTCGGCCTCTAGGGGCGCGAGGACGCTGAGGCCTACAAGGGCATGACCCTGCGGCCAAGGTTGTCAGGATCGCGATCCAGATCATAGGATCTTACGATCCTACAATCCAGATTTTGTAAATCGATCCTGATTTTGTAAAGCGATAATCGATCCAACTCTATTATCAGATCTGATCCTACCTCGTAACGATCTCATCTAGGATCTCGATCCGGACAACCTTGCCTGCGGCAGCTCGGCCACGAGGGCTTGCAAGCCCACATGCAGGCCCTGGAGCTGCACCACATGATGGTCTGCCGCGGCTTCAACCTCAGCCACCTCCTGCAGAAGGCCGAGCAGAAGCGCGACATCGCCCAGGACAAACTGTCGATCTGGCGAGACAACTCGGCATCGCCGAGGACCTACTCGCCAAGGCTGCCGACGGGATGGTAAGTACCGGTTGCTTCTTTCTCTTTTTACTTAGGATATTCTTGTCTTCTCTGTTGTAAGTTTGTTTACCTTTTTGTTTTATAGGATGCCAAGGCCGCTGGTGAGTTGCGGGCTCGCGCCACTGGGGTGGAAGAAGAGAATAATCAGTTGCGTGCCCGCGCCGCCGAGCTGGAAGCTCGCGTTTCCGGGCTGGAGGAGGAGAACGGGGCGTTGAAGGAGAACAAAGGGCTTCATGGCGAGATCATCCGCCAGGCGGAAGCCTTCTTCCACCCGGGTGGCAGCGAGCCCCCCTTCCCGTACAAGAGGCCGAGGTTGTCAAGCGGCTGCGGATCAACTCGATCGAGTCCGTCGAATGCACCCTGCAGATTATGAAGGACACGGGGGTGCTGGTGGAGGGCTGCGAGAAGATCACCGCCCAGGACCTTATGCCGAGCCTGTTCCAGTCCACGCCACCTAGCGAGAAGGAGGACAGCTTCGACCTGCTCTTCGGGAAGGACTACAAGGATGATCACTTATCTGGAGGAGCGGGCGAAGACCGCCAGTCTGGGGGGGAGGCGAGAGCTGACCCGCATCCCTTTTTTCTTTTTTCTGTGTAATTCTTCCCCCCTCATTTTTGTAACCTCGCTGAGGCGAGCTCCTCCTTATGTAACAAAATTATACTTAATGAAAAATAGATTTTTTTATCTTCTTTTCTTGAACTTTCTTGTTGTGATGCATTCGCCCGCGAACTTTCGCCCTTGAGTGATCTCGCTATGATAGATCTAGTCGTTAGAATGAATGTTAGGACTCGTACCCGTGAATAGACCTTGAGAGCTCGCCAACCCTAGGCAATCCGGGGGTGGACCACTCGTCGGGCTGGACTCACCACATCCCAGTTCGCACGCATGTTGCCTTTCTTGTCATTGTCAGACAAAAACTCGAAAATTTCACAAGTAAAACCTGAAGGGGTGGAATGTACCGCCGGAGCTCGCCTTCTTTGTCGGATGCCAAGGACTCGGCTCGCCACCCTTCTGCCGAGTTGAGCCCGCGAGACCCGACTTGCTTATGAGGATTTTTCTTCCCCTATTTTTAGGAAAAAGGATAAACTTTTTGAATAACATCCGGAGAGGGTAGGACTCTCACGAGTGACATCCAGCCCTGCCAGCTAGGTGAGAGCCTGACATCGGGATCTGCTCGGGGTCTGGGTAGACTCTCTTGAGTGACATCGAGCCCTGCCAGCTAGGTGAGAGTCTGACAGCAGAATCTGCTCGGGGTCTGGGTAAACTCTCTCAAGTGACATCCAGCCCAGCTAGCTACGTGAGAGCCTGGCAGCGGGATCTGCTTGTGATCTGGATAGACTCTCTCGAGTGACATCTAGCCCTGCCAGCTAGGTGAGAGCCTGGCAGCGGGATCTGCTCGGGGTCTAGGTAGACTCTCTCGAGTGACATCCAGCCCTGTCAACTAGGTGAGAGCCTGACAGCAGGATCTACACGGGGTCTGGGTAGACTCTCTCGAGTGACATCCAGCTCTGTCAGCTAGGTGAGAGCCTGACAGCGGGATCTGCTCGGGGTCTACTAAGTGAACTCTTCATTTGCTCATACGAATTATTGTAGAAGACGATTTGAATAACAAGAAGCTTCACTAGAAAAAGGACACGCTTACATGGCTCGATGGTAAAAACGCTTCAAGTCATCACCGATTCAGGTGAGACTTAGGGTCTCGCCCTCCACATTCCGGAGGCGATACCCCCCTGATTTGGTTGAGCTTCCCCACGGTGGCTGATCTTCCAGCTGCATCCACCTTTTTCAGGACCAAGTCCCCCTCCGCGAACTGTTTGACTCTGACGTGCTTGTCAAAGTACTTAACCATTCTTCTTTTCACTTCCTCCTGTCGGATGGCAGAAAGGTCACGCAGCTCCTCCACCATGTCCAGGGAGAGCCGCAACTCCTCGTTCTCGGCTCTCAATTCCTCCCCGCCTTCTCGGGCCTCCGCCACCCGAGGTGTCTGGACTTCAAATTCTATGAGAAGCACTGCTTCGTAGCCATGGGAGAGCTTGGAGGGAGTCTCCCTTGTGGCCGTGTTGGGGGTGGTTCTCAGGGCCCAGAGAACCGAAGGGAGCTGCTCCACCCAGCTACCCTTCAAGTTCTCCACATTCTTTTTCAGGAGGTTTACAATGATGTTTGCCGCCTCCACCTGCCCGTTGCTCCTGGGGTGATGGACTGACGCGAACCGGAGATCAATCCCGAGCTGCCCACAGAAGCTGATGAACTCGGCGTTGGCAAACTGAGGCTCGTTGTCTGTGACAATGGCCTGGGGTAACCCGTGCCGGCAGATGATCTCCCCCCAAACAAAGTTCTTGATAACCTGGGAGGTCACCTTGACCAGCGCCTTCACCTCTAACCACTTAGAGAAATAATCTATCATTACGAACAGAAACCTCCTCTGCAATTTGGCCTGAGGGAAGGGTCCGACCAAATCCATCCCCTAGATGGCAAAGGGTCCGGGGGCGTGATGCTCCTGAGGCACTAGCCAGGCTGTAGTTGGAGTTGGGCAAACAACTGGCACTTGTGGCACCTTTTTGTGAACTCTGCAGCGTCGTGGCCCAGGGTAGGGCAGAAGTACCCTTGCCTGACGATCTTTCCTTCTAGGGTCCGACTCCCGGAGTGACTCCCACATTCTCCAGAGTGGACTTCTTCCAACATCCTCTGAACCTCCCTCTCGGCCACGCAACGTGCCCGCATCCCCGAGTGGGTCTTTTTGTACAACTGCCCATCGCGGAATAGATAATACGCTGACTTATACTTGAACTTCTTTTTGTCCATCCCCTCCGGATACACCCCCGTGAAAAGGAATGTTGTGAAAGGGTCCATCCACGAGCGGCGTTGATCCACCTCCATCAGCTCTCCCTCTTCAATGGAAGGGCAGAATAGATCAGTGATGGTACCCCCACCCGGGGACCATGATTTGCCAGTTGATCAACCTGCTCGTTCTCCTCTCGGGGCACGTGTCGGATAGAGAAGGTCTGGAACATGCCGATGACCCCCTTCACCTTCGCTAAGTCAAGCTGGAGGATAGGCTCCCTTGCCTCGAACTCCCCATTGATCTGGGAAGCTGCCACCATGGAGTCAGTGAGGACCTCCACGTCAAGCATTCCCAATTACTTGGCCAGGCGCAGCCCTGCGATCACCGCCTCGTACTCGGCCTGATTATTATTAATGAAAAAATGGATAACTATTGTTTGCTCGATCTTTGTTCCTTGGGGGCTTTCAACAATCACCCCCACCCCCAAGGAATGCTTACCTGAGGCACCATTCATCACCTTCTAAGGAACTGGGCGGGTGAGTTCTGCCTCCGCCACCTCGACCACGTAGTCAGCCAGAAAGTCGATCATCGCTTGGGCCTTGATCGAGACGCGGGGGACAAAGGAGATATCGAACTCACTCAACTCTATCGACCATTTGGCCAACCTGTTTAAACGCTCCACCCCCTCGAAGATGTTGCGGAGGGGGTGGTCAGTCACCACTCGAATTCAGTGTGCCTGGAAGTAGGGTCGGAGCCTCCGAGCCGAGATGACCAGAGCGAAGGCCACTTTTCCAAGATGGGATACCGAAGCTCTGTCTTCCTCAGGACCAGGCTCACATAGTAGATGGGCAACTGCTTCTTCCCCTCCTCCCGAACCAAGACGGATCTCAAGGTCTCTGCTCCCACTCCAAGGTACAGGGACAGGTCTTCCCCTTCTTTTGGCCCTTGGAGGAGCGGAGCCTAGGACAGCTGCCTCTTCAAGGCCTGGAATGCCTCCTCGCACTCCCTGATCCACTCGAACATCTGCCCCCACCCCCCCCCCACCCCCCACCCACCCACCCCACCCCCCCCCCCCGCCCCCTCAATATTTTGAAAAAGGGGGAGCACTTCTCTCCGGCCCGGGAGAGAAACCCGCTCAACTCTGCCAACTTCCTTGTCAACTGTTGTACCTCTTTGGCATTCCGAGGCGATCCCAGCTCCATGATCGCTCGGACTTTGTCAGGATTCAGCTCGACCCCTACGGGGGTAAGGAGATGGCTCAAAAACTTCCCCATGCTAGCCCCGAAAACGCACTTCAGGGGGGTTCAGCCTCATCTTGTACTCGCGCAGGGTGGTGAAGGTCTCCTTCAGGTCCTGGAGGTGAGAAGTCCACGTCCCGACTCTTGATCATAAGATCATCTGCGTACACCTCTAGATTCCTCCCCTTTTGCTCTCGGAAGACTCTGTCCATCATGTTCTAGTACGTTGCCCCTGCATTCTTCAGCCCAAAGGGCATCATTTCGAAACAGTAGCACTCATCCCCCGTGATGAAGGAGACATCTTTGATATCGGGGGGTGCATCCTGATTTAGAGGTAACCTGAAAATGCATCCAAAAAACTCATTACAGGGAAACCGACGGATGAGTCAACCAGCGCGTCGATCCGAGGCAAGGGATAACAGTCCTTAGGGCACGGTTTATTAAATAAAGAAAAATTGACACGCATACGCCACCGGCCGTTTCCTTTTTTAACCATAACTACATTGGAGACCCAGCCGGGGTATTGTATCTCAGATACAAAGCCGACTTTGAGCAGCTTGGCCACCTCATCCCTGATGGGCTCAGCCAGCTTGTCCGCAACGGACCTCTTCTTCTGCTGGATGGGGCGGGCCTCCGGGTCCAGGTTGAGGCGGTGGCAGGCGACGTCCGCATCGATCGTTGGCAACTCTGTCGCGCTCCATGCGAAGACGTCCACTTTTTTCTGGATGCACTCCAGCATCCTGCCCTGGTCTGTCGGGGTCATCCCCCCGCTGATGCGAACTTTCTCGACCCTGCTTCCAAGGGTGAGAACCTTTATCTCCACTACCTCCTCCGCAGCCTCCAAGCGGAACTGCTCCCTCCATTCTCCAACATCCCTCTCCTCCGGGACAAAAACCTCCTCAACTTCCATCGCTTCTTCCACGGGCATCGCCTCAGCCGGCTCCTCCTGAATCTCCTCCACCTCCTCATGGGTGCAGCTCTCCTCCACCTCCATCTCTTCTCCACCGGCCTCCTGCTCTGCCTCCTCCATCCTCCGCTCCATCTCCTCAGCTCCCTCCTGCCAAGAGATGGAGTTCACGGCGGTGACGTAGCATTCCCTGGCCACCTTGGGGTTGCCCCGGACCCGGACCTGGATCCTCTCGACGCTGAACTTCAAGCATTGGTGGAAGGACGAGGGGACGCAGCGGAACGCGCTAATGAGGGGCCGTCCGAAGATGGCGTTGTAACTGTTGGGGGCGTCCACGATGACGAACCTGCAAGTACAGGATCGCCCCCCCCCCCCCCCCCGAGTAACATGGAGTCTCACTCCTCCTTCCACCTACTTCCTCTCCCCCAAAACATTCAAACAGGGGCCCGTCCGAGGCCAGTACCCTCTTCGCCTCCACCTTCATCACGTCGAACGCCTTCTTGAAGATGACGTTGACCGAACTCCCGTTGTCAATAAGGATCCGAGAGACAGTGAAATTCTTGATGGCCGTCTGGATGACCAGCGCATCGCAAAAGGGATCTTCATGATCCGGCATATCCTTCCTTGAGAAGGTGATCTTTTCTTCTGGGGACGGGGTTTGGGATGTGGAGTCAACGCTCCTTCAGTACATGGTGTGGAGGATCGCTTTCCGGGAAGCCTCACCCCTCCATGGATCACTCTGATCCCTCCCTGGGTTCCAACGTCCGCCCGGTCTTCGCACCTATCCTCCTCCTCCCGAGGTAGGACCTCCTCAATCCGCACTTCCTGGCGATCCCGCTGTTGTTGATGCTCCCTGTTTCCTCTCATTTCGAGGAACTCCGGGCACGTGGCTGTGGCGTGCCCTTACTCTTGGTGGAAGTCGCAGTAGGGTAACTCCACCCTGACTTCCCTTCTCCTCCTCCGTGCAGCTCTCCTCCTCTCCCCCAAGGCTATAGCCATAGCCTGATTCTGATCGGGGAGGGGAGGCCTCTGGCCCTGCCTCCAACCCGGAGAATGGAACTGACCCTAGTCCCCCTGGCGGTTGTCTCCTCCATGGAAACCTCTCTGCGGCCCCGGGTTCTACTCCGGCCTCCAACCTAGTCGATGATTCGGCTCCTGGTGTCCCCACCTGGGTTGTTGCTGTTGTTGTTGTTCCCTCTGTCGGGGTTCAGCTCTCCTCTCCTCCCGACCTCTGTGACCTCTTGGCTCCTCCTCCGTGTCCCACCTGGCCAACTTCCGGGCAAACTCCGGGTTCGACGCCTTCCCGTCGACTTCCCTTGCCGCCCTCTCCATCAGCTCCTCGTAGGAGAGGGGCGGCACTCTCTTCAGTTCCATCCTGAAGAAACCTTGTTGCAGCCCCAAGGTAAAGGCCATCATCAGGGTGTGCTCTGGCATCTCTTGGACCTGGGTGACCTCCTCCTGGAACCGGTCTACGTAACTCCCTGAGGTCTCGTTCACCCCCTGCTTGATGTGGAACAGGGACTCCGACTCTTTCTTCCTCCTCTTGGAGGTGGTGGATCTCAACATGAACCCCCGACGCAAGTCCTCGAAGCAGTAGATGGAGTTAGCCGGCAGCTGGTGGAACCACTCTCTCGCTTTCTCCTTGAGGGTGATGGCGAAGAGCCTGTACTTGAACCCATCTGACATCTGTCGGATCGAGACCACGTCCTCAAACCACTGGACGTACTGGACCGGGTCTCCCTTCCGGTGTAGTAAGACATCTCTGGCTCCCTGAACCCCTCCGGAACTGGGGCAGAAGAAACCAACTCGCTGAAGGGGCTGCCTCCCCTTGCCGGGCGAGCCGGAGGGTCTCGCACCCCCATCTCGTCAAACCTGCTCCTGCTCGCCGAGCCCGGGAAGAGCACTCGGGTTGGGAGCTCGCATCCTCTCCCTTCCTCTGCAACTTCCTTCCCAGCTCGTCTGCCGGGAGTGTCCTCGCCAGGGGACGGGACCGCGAGTACCGGTGCTGCTGGTGTCGAGCCCTCGGCACGCGCGCCGAGTGCGAACCTGACGAGGCCGAGCACCTCCTGCCTGAAGTCTTCGTACATCCCCACCGTGGGGAGAGGGGGAGGGGTGGCGAGTCGGACCTGTCCGAACCTTGCCCTGATCCTCCAGTCATCGAGCTTGCTGAAGATTTTCTGTGCTGACCACGATCCACGCTCACTGCACCAAAATGTTGAAATCGAAAATTCGGTCTCGGTGGAGTTCACCCTTGGGGAAGGGTGATCGCACACTTACTTATCTCCTACTCGGCGTGGAGGTCCCACCACACACCCGGAAAATCTTAGAGCGCTTCCCCTCCTTAGCCAAGTGCCGAGCTAAGGAAACCTCAGAAAGCGCTAGAACACTATGGAACAAGTAAGCATGTCTTCTGAGGTACCCCTTGGGTCCTATTTATAGATTTCTGAAAACGGGCTGCAAATAGCCAACCTCCGTTGTTCCAAACGACTATGTGCAGCCCAGGTTGGCATGCCAACAACGTAACTCCGCTGTTCTGAAATGTTATGGGCAGGCCAGTGGGGACAAAATAGCAAAAAGCATCATAAATGACTGGCGAGTAGTCCCTGAGACCTCTACTCGCCTGGGGCGGCGAGTGCTCGATGGAGCTGGCACTCGCCGCCTCCTCCTGGACTTTGGCAAGTATGGGCCCGGCTGGCCCTACTCGCCTACCATTTGCCGAGCTCACCTGGGCGAGTGGGGGTCCTCCGGCTCCACTCGCCCCCCAGTGATTTCACCTCGCCTGGGCGAGTCGGGGGCTGCCGAGCTCTGGCCCCCTGGGGACCCTCCTGGGACTTGGTCTGCTCAGTCCGGCCGGTCTGGGTCTTGCCGACCCCACTCGCCGGATACGGGGTTGTACAATAATGCATCTCACAGCATCAAGCATCCAAATGCTTGGGATAACAACCTTCCC
Organism: Platanthera guangdongensis; assembly: GCA_039583875.1. Lineage (NCBI taxonomy): Eukaryota > Viridiplantae > Streptophyta > Magnoliopsida > Asparagales > Orchidaceae > Platanthera > Platanthera guangdongensis. Next base: position 166,505,515 of record CM077159.1, on the reverse strand, counting down.
TGCCAATAGTTCACCTTTAAATAAGTTGTGTATTGATCGACAATAAAGACTCCCTTCATGGTTTGTATAAGTTATCTACCATAAAGCCAATTTGACCTCCTATCTCCATCATAAGGTTGAAGCTGATCAAGAAAGAAAGCAAAATTTTCTTTAAAGGTATAAGAAAAATTCATATACCAGTGGAGAAAAAGTTGTAAAGCACCTACAAAAGTATAAAAAAAGTATAACCGCTGTAGTGCCAAATCCAACTTTCAACTATGTGATTTACTTGGTTATACTGGAGTAAATATCAAATCAAGTGACAGATAAATGTAGAAGTCAATCTAGGAGCAATTCCGAATTCTAATAAAAATTGGAGACAATGTCTACCGAGCTACCGTCAACTTCCATGTATGACGGACCGTCATACATGGAAGAAGTTGAAGCCAATTAAGTAGTCTTTGGAGACAACGTCTACTAAGCTACCTTTATAAATGGAAGAAGTTGTTGCCACTTAAGAAATCGGGAGCTTGAAGAAAAATTTTATACTATGGATAATTAATTGATTGAGTAGGAAGTACCACTAAATGTAGACCTTCGAAGGTTACCAACACTATGCATGAGCAAAAGGAGACTTGCTAAACCTACACAAAGAAAGAGCTTCTTAATGCAACCAAGTAATACAATAGAGAAACAGAGGAGGTAGCTTCCCATACCTAGAGTGATTTTACATGAAATCCTGCGACAAGGTGGACCAATGATCTAGGGTAAAATTGTGGATAAAAAATAGATCTTTTTCACCGGACAAGAAAACAAAAGAAGTCATGGTGTTGATTCCTGATTCATATTGTTAAGACTAAAGACCAACTTTCCGGAGTCCATGTGCTGAGACAAATTTTAAAATAGACATCTAAGGAGCGAGATATTGTCCAGTTAGGACAATCAACCAACCGCTTATAAGAAAATTGGATAGGTTGGGCCATTATATTTTAAGTCATTTCTTGTTATTTTAATAAGGAGCATGACATGTTCTTCTTTTATTATTTTGATTCTATTATGATTACCTAAAACAGGAAGGTTGTTAGGAAGAATCAGAGCTTCATGATTTGCCAATTTAAAGGCATGAGATTTGTTGAAAAATGAGAGAAAATAGAAGTGCACTTCTAAACAAAACACTTCTAAGGATTTGAATATTAATATAACACTAATAACTTCAACACTCCCCTCAAGATGAAGGGGAAACCTCTCGTGAAAACATCATATAAAGCTAATGGAGGTAGGTGATGTAGGACAAAACATTAGACGAGCCACCGGGGGTAATTCCAAACCGGGGAATCAAACAGGGGACATAGCCACACATGACGCAGACCCACACATGAGGCGGGTTCCACACACAATGAGGACTCGCTGGAATTAGGTCAACCAACATCACCTACACGCACAACATGTGGAAGGTAATGGAAGAGGTGAGCCTAATCATCAAATGGGCAACAGTGGATAATCCGTCGTGGATAATCCGCACAAAGGGCAATCCCACACGAAATAATCTCGAGCGACATGGTCCCTCACGACATAACCCGCTGAAATTAGCACACCCAATAAAGATTGTACCATAATACATGTAGAAATTAATACAGAAAAATGGGGAGACGCAAATAACAAGACATAAGTCAGGAGGCCCGTGTGAGACTAAGGCAAGAGTCGAAAAATGCCATCTGAGTTGCCTTAATCTCAAACACTCCCCCACAAGTAGGACACACGTGCAGGACAGCATAACAACAACACGCATAGCAAACACTAATAATAATCAAGCAAAGAAACAAAAACGACTAAAAAAATAACACAATTTCCTCATCGGTGAGACATCAACAACGCAAAAGGATTAATTGCGGCTGGTAGCGTCGAAAACACAAGAAGCGGTTGGAATCGACGAAATTCAGTGGTTGTTCGAAGGATGGAAAAAGGATTCCCATCATATAGACCTTCCAATATGAGTATAACCTCACGTCTATAGCCTTAGCATAGTAATTATATTTGGAATAATTAACCTTTTTGCTCTCAATCAGAAAGTTGAGGCTAAGGATTTTTGTTCTCTCACTTAATTGGTGAGAAGTTTCCTTATTAGAATTTAGGGCATCAAAACCATAAAATTCCTTTGACCTAATTAGGTCAAGTGGAACTCATCAAAGAGAATTTTGATGTGTTTGACCTTGATGGAAACATCAACTTATGTTCTTAAAATGTTTATGATATAGGTCATGGCATCCTAAGGCGATAGGAGACGTAATGAAGATGGTGGAAGGGATAAAGACAAAGGGAAAGCCACTGTGAGTTCTTACCCTTTTTATAATTACTCTCATTTCAGTTGCATGACTATTATTTCTAAAATTGTTTCATGCTGTAAAGAAAAGAAACATAAATAATCATGTATTCATGTAAATGAATAAGAAAAGTAAAAGTGAAAAATAAAAGTTAATAATGTGATGAAATGGGCTAGATTAAGGGTGAACCCAACTAGAGAGGTGGGGTGAATGTCCTCTCAGTGCATAATGGAATGAAAGTAAGTAAACGTGCGAATAAGAAAAGACACGTGAATGAAAGTGTGCGAATATGAAAACGCACACAAGCGCCCTATATAAATGTAAAGAAATGTTAATGTACCCTTAACATGCCCGATAACAAAACGAGAGTATAAGAAGAAAGGAAGCATGTACCAAAAAAATAGATATATGAAGACAAATGCAAACAACATGAAAATAAATACAAGTAAACTGTATAAAGAATGAAATAATAAGAAGAAAATGAATAAGAAATAATATGAAGAAGATGAATGAGAGACAACGTAAAAAATAATAAACCCGCAAAAATATAAATAAGGCACTATAGAATATGTAACTAAAACAGGTCAAGGAGGAGGCCACTCCAGGAAACTCTAGCCACCCCCTTCACGTCGCGAGAAGATTTACAAGATATGGGTCGAGATCGTCACCGTTGTCTTAGAAGTTCTGGATGCCCACAAGGTTGCCTGTCGTGATCCTGATAGCCCTCACAACGAGTTCCAATTCTGCTTCCAGTAGTTTGTAGTATGAGTCATATAGTATAGTTTTGATTTGTCTCCATGTATATATTTTTGATGTAGTCCACTCATACTTGCAACACAGTTTTGAGATAACCCTTTCTTTTGTATACATATATGTTGGGTTATCTACTGACTCGTGGATGTACTATATGACACTTTGATAGATTATATATGTTATATAACATGTTTTACTTTTTTGCATATTTCTTATGTACTTTATAATCATAACTGCTAAATTACCTGCTGAATGTTAAAATTCCTAGCGCCTCTGATGTATGGAAATTATGAAAATTGTGAAGGTAAAATAGAAAGTGGGGCCGTTACACATCCCTCCAAAACATTACCGCTATGCACAACAAACAATCTTTGTTGACAATCTATCGGCCTCCACCTCTGCCACAATTCACAGTCGTGTCCTTTTTGTTGCCTTCATCACCATCCTAATATCACCAAAATGAAGTTGTCAAACAAATTAAGAGGATTGGAAAAGAAGAGAATGTTTCCCACTTCAAGAACCAACCAAGTAACATCAACAAACTCAAGGATCCTTATTTTCTTGGAAGAAAAAACTCAAAAGTAAATACTCTCCACCAAACCAAGACATATGAACCTAAAAAATATCAAGAAACGTTTCTCTATTCCATATTGTGTCTTATCACAAATTTCCTACTAAAATGATAAGGGGTTTGATTTAAACCATGGAGAAAAGTGGGTAGAGAGAAAACATGGGATGCACTGATGAAGATGAAATCATTCATATCATCTCACAATAAACGTGTCTTTATAGAAGTTGGAGAACAAGATAAAGTTTAACTAAATTTAAGTTCTAATGTAGAAAATTTCCGCATCGCCTTCAAAATAAATTCCTAAAAATTAAATGGTATAAAAGTAAATAATTAAATAATTCAAACAACCTCAAATAATTGTAAAATAATCTTCTAGTAATGCATCAAAGAGAGAGAGAGAGAGAGAGAGAGTGTGTGTGTGTGTGTGTGTGTGTGTGTGCAACATATTAATTCAAACCTTTGTCACTCATTCCGTGATCTGCTGTGAAAATATAAGCGGTTCTGCTGTCTTTGAAGTAGCTTTCAACCATATTGTAAACATTTTTTGCTATCTGATCAACAACTTTAACATTATTCAGATAAATGGAGGAGAAGGGTTTATGTGCATGACCATTAGTATCACAGCCAAGCAAATGCAAAAATATGACTAGATTATCCTGCAGAAGCAGTTCCTTTAGTTTATTGTCATTATAGGACCTGTTCAGAAGGCTGTAAAATTGATCAAAAGACCACTGATCCAGAAAAGAAGCATCTGCAATAAACGTTTATTCCAGTAAATCTAGCTCAATTGAAAGAAACAAGAACAAACCATTCTTTCTTATGGTACATAATGCTCGAATTATTTGATTGCCAAATTAAAGAGAGTTTCAAATGTATGACTTCAAAACGGTATTTTTTAGAAAACAGTGGTTGGATGATTACTCTGAAAACAAATTAGATATTAACAAAAATTGCTGCAAAATGGTGAAGAAAAGCACACAGCAGATACATCAAACAATGTACTTCTGGTAACTATGGCATTAATATCAAAGTAAAGCGAACATCAGATTGTTGAACAACGAAGAAAATTGAAGGACTGACGCCTACATGATGAACGCACAAAATAGGGAAGTAGAGTGACTACAATTATCTGTTCTCCACCCCTGGAGACAGAATGCTGTAAAAATGACATGCTCCACAATATTTTTCTGCACATGCAGATCACAATCTCCAGATCCAATACAGAAAATAAAAGCATTGCCAAAGAGAACCTCAAAATGTTCCAAGTTAAGGCTCTATTTGGTTCGGCGTTTCGCTGCTCCGTTTGGGGCAAACGCCGCCGGAATGCGGGTAAACAAATGAACCTTCGGCGGCGTTTGCTCCGTTTCCATCCGCCCGCCTTGAGAAACGCCCCAAAAAGCTCTGTTTGGAGCAGCCACCTCCCCCCTCCGTTTCAAACACTTCGTTTCCACCCGCCGGATCGACCCGCCACCGCCTAACCAAATGAAGCCTAAATCTGTATATGACTTAATCAATGAATGCATCTCAACAATCAGGTCTTGATCCACATATCAAACACTAACAGTGATTGATTGGCCTGATATATTATCATACAGGAAGATAGCCAGTTTAGCTGAATGAAGCTTCGCATCAACTATCTAATAGTACTTGATGGGGATCCATCGGAGCATGCACCAGGAGGGGTTCGCCGCAAAGCGGGGCCCACGCTCGTGTGCATGCACAGGAGAACTTGATCGGATCGTCAATCCGACCCCGTGGATGAGTCCGGATCCGCGTTCCGACACGTTTTCATAAATTATATTGTTATGTTTGTTTTTATTTTGATGTAATTGGGCTACCACATCTCCGGTCAATCATAGTCGTTGATGGTAAGACGCCCTAGTGTCTTTTTATTATAAATAGAGGAGTAAGGGGCTCTTTCAAGGCATTGCAGAATTTGGAGAACATTATTCCCGGATTCCCAAGATGACCCCATGGCGCCGACTGTTACGGGTCCAAATGTCACGGAACTGCATGACGACGACCAACCATGACAAGTTTACACGCGTCGGGCGCGTGTATCGCAAGGGCCCACCGAGACTGCGGAGAATATTTAATAATAAATAGGTTGTTATGTTTATTGACGCATTTTTAGTATTTCCAGTATTTTCTAATTTCAGTATTTCCTAATTTCCAGTATTTCCTAATTTAATATTCTTTTTATATTCGTTCCTCGCTACTATAAGAGGGTCAACGGACCTTGTAATCTTTATCGGGGAATGTATGAAGGTTTTTAGGGTTGCTCCCTAATTTCGTCTCTTCTCATGCTCCTTCATTCTCGCCCACCCCGTCGGCCCTTCCCCTTGTCGGATTCCTCCTGGAATTTATCTGTGATCGTATCAATTGTTCCGACGTGGCGCACCTCCCGCTCTCGCCGCCGTTGCTCGAGTTTGCCTAAGAAATTCAGAAATCTATCTCCCTGGCCCACTGACCCGCACAGCACCTGATCCCCACTGACCCGCGTCATCGCGACACAGCTCTGTTTCCGCAACACAACACCCAATCCCGCGTCGCCATAGGAAAGACGAGCGGCCCGATCGTTGCCACCGTTTCGCACGACGCGCGACCCAGCCGACGCGCGGTTCACCCTTGCCGGACATCCCGACCCCGATACGCCTCTGGCATTACGCCGCCAGCGTCGATCCACCACGCCTACCCTCCAGCAACCGGATCGGCCCGCTCCACCTCCTCCAGTAACCGGATCGGCCTCCGACATCCTTTCTGCACTCGATCCGCCTCGATCTGCCACAAAGCCTCCTCCAACAACCGGCTGATCCAGCTGCGCCCCAACCCCGCGACTGCAGCCCTCCGGATCTTCCGCCTCTCAGGGCCTCTGTTCTGCATCGTTCTCTTCTCAGCGTCTGGCCCCGCTCTGCTCCAGGAAGGCCGCCGCCCCGGGCCTCTGTTCCGCTGTGTCGACCGTAGTGCCGCCACGGACATCGCCGACATCACATCCATCCTACATCCTGGGCACCATGGTCGCCGCCCAATCCGCCGATCCCGGGCCGTTGTTCTTGTTTTCGCCGACTGCCCACCCTCTGATAGATTTCTCTGACTTAGCTGCACAAATCCTGGCCACATGCGCCTCCCTCCACGCCAAAGTCGATCGTCTTCTCGTGTACCACGGGGCTTCTGCAACCCCCCACGAGGTTCCCTCCCCTAAGACGTCTCCACCACGGCTGCCTCCTGCACATGCGAAAGTTTTTCGGCCATGCCACCCCTCTCCACGGTCGCTAATACACCACCTCTCTCTACATTGGTCGTCCCTCCGCCGCTTCCACCGCCCGCATCACCGCCGCTTCCACCGCCCGCATCACCGCCGCTTCCACCGCCCGCATCACCGCCTCTTCTGTCGCCCCGTCCGGTAAACTCGTCGCCCCCTCTACCATCTCTTACTCAGCTGGCTCCAGTCTTGCCACCCCCTCTGATCATCTCACTTTCTCCTCTCCCGGCTCTCGCTCTTCAGGCCCCTGCCTTGTCGCTTCCATCGGCCGCATCGCCGACTCTTCTGTCACCCCGTGCCCCGCTGCCCTTGACGGATCTGTTCCTGTCGTCGCTCGTCGCGTCTCCGGCATCCTTATGGCGGCTGCTCCCCACCGCCCCACCGACCTTACGGAAGTCATTACTTTCGCCGTCTGTCCTTCCGATGGTGCCGCTTGTCCTTCCGATGGTGCTGCTTGTCCTTCCAATGGCGTCGCTTGTCCTTCCGATAGCGTCGCTGCTACTCACCAACACTGCCGCCACTGTTGTGTGCTACCTGGCCTTGTTCTGGCGGGAGGTTAAGGTACCAGATGATCCGGCCACCCGATTGGTAAACGAGCTTGAGGACAAGCTCGTTTTAAGGAAGGATGGAGTGTTACGGGTCCAAATGTTACGGAACTACACGACGACGAGCCACCATGACAAGTCTACACGCGACGGGCGCGTATATCGCAAGGGCCCATCGAGACCGCGGATAATATTTAATAATAAATAGGTTGCTATGTTTGTTGACGCTTTTAGTATTTCCAGTATTTTCTAATTTCAGTATTTCCTAATTTCCAGTATTTCCTAATTTCAGTATTCTTTTTATATTCGTTCCTCGCTACTATAAGAGGGTCAACAGACCTTGTAATCTTTATCAGAGAATGTATGAAGGTTTTTAGGATTGCACCCTAATTTCGTCTCTTCTCATCCTCCTTCATTCTTACTCACCCCCGTTGGCCCTTCCACTTGCCGGATTCCTCTTGGAATTTATCCGTGATCGTATCACCGACTCTGTGGAACCCTAGGTGACGACTCTTAGGCCTTTGTCGTTGTTTCAAGCTACCGCAACCCCACTTTGTCGTTGTTTCCTGCTACCGCCGCACCTCTGTCGCTGATTTCCTTCTACTGTCGCCCTTTTGTCATTGATTTCATGCTAAACCTCCGCCCCTCTGGCATTGATTTCCTGCTACCGCCACCACACATCCCATTCCATCCTGCTACCGTCGCCGCCTACACCACCATGCTCTGCTACCGCCACCTTGATTCCCTGCTACCATCGACCCCTTCCATCCACCAACCTCCTTCTGTCGACCCACCACACGCCTCCCCACAGCCAGGTCTGCCCCCCCCCCACAACCCAGATCCGCCTCCATACAGTCGAATCTACCTTCCCGCGGCCCGAATCTGCATCCATACAGCTGAATCTACCTTCCCACCGCCCGGATTTGCCTCCATACAGCTGGATCTACCTTCTCCTAACCTGGATCCGTCTCCATACAGCCGGATCTACCTTCCCCAGCCCGATCTCGCGTCCCACAGTCAAATCCAGTCTTCTCCCTCATCGTCCCGCCTCCAGTTTCGTCTTGGATCACCGTCAAAGCATTTCTCGGGATCTCCACTGTCTTAGACAGCACCGGTCGACGCTAGGGTTTGGCTTTACTGGCGATTCTCTTGCCTCTTGATGCTATTGATTCCTTTCTCCTGTGATGGGAAAGCTTGGGAAGGCGTTGTCTCATTCTTATGTTGCTACCTAAAGGGGATTGGTGCTCTTGTTTGGTGGTGCTTGGCCCTACAACCTCTCACTGTAAGCTCTCCTTCTGCTCTTCGTTTCTTTCCTCCACTAAAGATTGCAGAAATTAATGGATGCATGAAATATTGAGTAGGGTTTTATTTTATGGCTGAAATTGGGGGTTTTGGGTTATTTCCATATATATAGTTTATTACGGTGGCTGCACTATCCTTTTCTTGGCCGGATAGCAGTCGTGGGAGTTTGGGTTGCCTTGTTGAATTTGTTGTCCCATTATTCTCTAATATAGCTGCCATGGGCTGGATTTGTTTCCATACATGTGTGGGTTGATTCTCCATATACTGATAGTTGTCTTAATTTCTGATTGGGGGAGGGGGGAACGCTGTTGTTGATCCTTGTAATTACCCTTAAACAACTCTTATCGAGTCGTAGTTGTGATCGTAGAAATTAAATCGTAACTAATTCACAGCACAACCCCAAAGTAAATGATATCACCGATACTGCAGAGGATGGCGTCCAGTGATATGCGCAATGAAAATCGTGGTACGGATAAAGTCAAAGGAAAAACAGTGAGTACTTATCTCTTTAATTATGTTTAGTTTTAAAGTATTTTTAAAATACAAGTTGTATAGCTTTTTCATACTATAGAAAGTATTTTAGTGAATGTGCATTGATATAAAATTGAAATAGTTCGAATTTTCTAATCACTAATAAGAAAATGGGAATCGTTAAAAGATGCAGAATTCAAAAGAGCAAGAATCAAGCGATGATTTCTGAGGGGAATCTTAAATAAAGAACACGTATGTGTGATTCAATATCAATACAAATATGAAAAATGAATACATGTACGTAACTAAGAATCTAAAATGAAAGAAAAGACGAATAAAAGATATTATACATCGATGCATAGGAAATGATAAGGGTTAACCAAGTAGCTGTGGGGGAGGTTGAATACCCTATGGCAGAATACGCTTGAGATTTATATGTGACCATTGCAAGCGAGAGGTCGTTGTAGGCTCAGAGGTCGTTGAAGACCAAGAAGTGATGCATGTAAACATACTCTTATGATTTCCTAATTTAATAAAAGTAAGATAAACAAGAAATTTGATGTGGAAGATTGAACATGAATGAAAAGCTTGATATCAAAAAGGAATTGAATGGGTTATGAATAGAACGGAGACAAGAATTGATGAAAAAAATGTATCGAAGAGAGAGAAACAAAACGACACTGAAGAACCATATAGAATGAATACAAGAATTTGAAATATAAACTAAAACATTCCACCTTTATTACTGATTATTACTAACATTACATTTCCTTACTGCATTTTTCTATACCAAAATTTAAATAGTTACGCATATTGCTACGAACATTTATTTGTCTGTTTGTACAAAAGTTAAAGAGGTATGTTACTCGCATAGTCATATTCTTTATGACTAAATTCATCGTGGTTTCTCGTTTTATGTAGTTGAGGAGACCCCGAGTGCGCAAAACAAGGCCAAGTTAAACGAGTAAGAAAGGAAAAGGATCGCTGCAGAATGAGCCAAGGTATGGGTCAAATTTTGGGGGGGGATGGAAGAGGCAGTAGAGAAACATAAAGAGACATGTGAGGATTAGCAGTGATAGGTTTGTAATGAGGATTGGAATGAGTGGGGCTAGTAGCGGTGAGATTAGTCGTTATGGTTATTTGGAGCTATGTACATTTGTGCATATATGAAGTCTGACTTTCTAGAAAGGTTTGGATCTCGTGCGTGGACTAGTGGTAGATGTTTAAATGTTGGTTGCTTGTATCGAGTGTCTGTATATTGTATGAAAGTTTTTAATGAAATAACATGCTCTTTATGTGTTTATTTTGTACTCATGCATATATAATTATGTACGCTGTGACGAACACATGGCAAACGTACTCAGATACAAAATATCTGTGAGGTCTGAAATGGGGCCTCTCACTTCCTCCATACCACAAACTACTCCTTCCCCACCTAGTAACTGCCTACTACTCAACATCCAATCGCAAATTCCTGTTACAGAATATTGTCCAGCCCCCAGTTCACATCCTGAAACTTCCCAAAACCACTTTCTGATTTCTTGAATTTCGTTCCAGCTTACTCTCGTCTCCTATTTCCCCTGTCTAGGGTATGGACAGCCCAAAAAACCCATTTCTATGTTCTGGAATATCATCCCAGCACTCAATATCTCATATCCCAGCTTTCCAGCCCATTTCCAACCCCTGGTGGGAAATTCCAGTTAGTCTGAGTTCTGTCCAGTCACCTCCCAGCACCTGAACCAGCCCACATAATCCCTACAGCTGCCAAAAATCACTTACAAACCCTTCCAGCACTGCTCCCAGCCTTCCAGCCCCCGCCATTACTCTTTAGCCCCGCTGAGACCACATTGCAGCCCTCGGTAAGCATCATCCATCCCTCCAAGTCATCTCCGGAAGTTCAGTATCAGCCTACCAATATCTCTCCGGCCACCGGTATCTCGTCGAACATCCACTGAGTCTTCTATCCCGTGATTATTGTGAGTTTATTGCTTTGTTATCATTTATTTTGTGTTGATTAGTGTGTTCATTCTCTACTTGAGGTGTGTTTATTCGTAATCTTTGTTGCCAAGTTTTATTGAAAACATTGTGCGTTCCCATTTATGTGATATTATTGGATTTTGAGTTCTCTCACATTTATGGAACTCCAAGTGTTACCTTATTTGCAAGCTTTAACTATTGTGGCTGTCCTAAATTTTGATTGATAAAACAATTCTTATTGCAAGTTTTAAAGTTGTCAGATTCATGTATAGTTGCATGCAAGATTCACTCATTATTTCTCCATCATTTAGGACCGTCATGCGTCATATTCTCCTAAGCAGTTGTGGACTGAGTTGGTTGTATAAGTGAGAAACCTATTGTTGGACTGAGTAATCTGTGGATGCTAGCACGATATTACTCACCACCAAGATCAGCCATATGAGAGGAAAAAGAAGATTGTGGTGATGTAGGACTAACCCGTGAGTGTAAAAAACTCTCTCCTCGAAACCAAAGATAACAGCTATGGTTCATGGAAAGAGGGATCAGAGCTATAAACCTGTGACCCCCTCAAGTTGCGGTTACATATATTTATAAGAGTTCTAAGGCGCTTCGATCGCAACGCTATAGTGAATATGGAATATTACATATTTATTAGGGAACATGATAACAGCTTGAATTGTGGATCCAACTATTAATTAGAGAGAGAAAAAAAGTCCATATTGGATACTAACTCGTCTTTATGAGTATCTGTTGGAATTTAGGAAGAAAATAACAAAAAAACTGAAATAAAAAGAAGAGGAGAGGGGAAGGGAAGATCTCTCAATGCGACTACATTGCTTCAAAATGTTTCGCACGAGTCCTATCTTCAAAATTAGAGTCCATACAAACCTTGACTTAATGGATTTATATAGCCTTACAAAAGCATTAAAAACTGACGAGAAATACAACTTGCAAACATATTAAATGGCCTTTGACAGGTAGATAAGATCTGATATAAAAAAACTGCAGGTTATCCTCCATATTTTAGTGAGCTGAAATGATGTTGAACCATGTTCCTAGGCAGCATGCCATTGCTTACTTTTCAACAGGAATGGGCATATGAAAGGTTACATTCCAACACCGTCCCATAAGCCAAAATCTGCATCAAAATCTTCATCCATAGATCTTGTTGGAGGAGGTAGGAGGACGTTGTCGGGTAGGCAAAGTGGGACAAATCTCATACGAGCCACTGGGGTTATTCCATTTTTTTTCAGTACCTCTCGCCATGGTCTTGTTTTAATCTGTACTCCAAAAGACACCTCCACAGCAAGATGAAACAACCTACGCGCGACCTTACTAGGTAGAAATTGTGAGACAGCCCATACGAGACACCGAGGATATTCCGTATTTTTTGGTCCCTCTCGTCATGGTTTTGCGGAAATTTGATTTCACAAAGACACCCCCGGCGAGATCGACCAACCAACGCAACCTCCCTCTAATACCATGTTGGAACTTTGCAAGAAAATAACAAAAAAAACTGAAATAAAAAGAAGAGAGGGGAAGGGAAGAACTCTCAATACGACTACATTGCTTCCAAATGTTTCCCATAATTTCTATCTTCAAAATTAGAGTCCATACAAGCCTTGACTTAATGGCTTTATATAGCCTTACAAAAGCATTAAAAACTGATGGGAAATACAACTTGCATGCATATTAAATGGCCTTTGACAGGTAGATAAGATCTGATATAAAAAAACTGCAGGTTATCCAACATATTTTAGTGGGATGAAATGATGCTGAACCATGTTCCTAGGCGGCATGTCATTGCTTACTTTTCAACAGGAATGGGCGGACAAAGGGTTACATTTCAGCAGTATCTTCCGAGAAGGTCTCTCACGAATAGGATTTGCAGATAGGCATTCATGGATTTGCTCCTTGTAAAGACTGTCACGCTTTGATATTTACTGAATATGATAGAGGATTGAAATTTTTGGTGGTACAAGATCTATTTGTCATACGGATCCGCTTTGGTTGCCCATGTGGATGTTGATGGCAGGTGACATCATAAAGGATGTTGAGTTGCCCTCTCTTTTTCAACACAGTATACCAAAAATTTATGGGGCTTAGGCATGTTCGAAGTACCTCGTCATAGGTCGAGAAAGAGGTATCGAAGTTTGGAGAGAACTACCACGATTTCCTCGATGCCCCCAATGATGAGGAGAAGAAGATTCACTTAGGGACTGTTCGGTTTGAAGGAAATGGACCCCAGGTTTTGGTTTTGGGTTTAAATAAAACAAAACCACTATTCGACTCAAGGGTGTTGAGGGCTGAATTGGAATTGGATAAAACTTACGTTTTCATTTTAAGCTTTCCTCAATTCTTATCTAAATCTACGGGTTTTGGACCGCATGCAGCCCACAGCGATTTTGGCTAGATCGCCTCCCTCCTCTCGTTGCGCCAATCTCGTCGGAACTGGATGACCCTCTTGGCTCAGTACTCCGTCAATCCAACGCCAGATGTGTCGCAAGCTACCTCAAATACCTTAGAGAAACTGGGCAAACTCAGAACTGGGGCAGTCGACAGTTTTTCCTTGATCTCAGCAAAAGTTCGAGTGGCGGGAACCGTCTACTAGAAATCTCCATTCAGAAGGCAGCTCGTGAAGGGGTCATAATGATGTTAAATCCCCGGACAAACCTCTTGTAGAAGGTGGCTAGTCCATGGTAGCTACGAGCCTCAGTGATAGTGGAAGAAAAAGGACACTCGCGAATGGATTGGACCTTGTCTGGGTCTATGGACACGTCGGACGCCGATATGATGAACCGAAGGAAGCGCAGCAACCTTCAAAAAAAATATTTAAAAAGAGGATTTTTATTGGGTTGAATTTTAAGTACAATGATAATTTTGTAAAAAAAGATTTTATTCTCTTAAACCTAAAACCCGAGCCAACCCTCTTATTAACCAGTCGGCCTAGGTTTGCTCCCGATCCTGCTCCATCCCCGACTCTCGCAATTGCCGCATCTCCCGATTCTGTCGCAGCTTGCAAGTCGCAAGCGCGCATCCCATCTCCTGCTCCAGTTACCGTCGGTGCCTGCTTCTCCTGCCGTGGCCGACGGCTTCTTCCCCCCTCTCCAAGGCCCGGCAACGCCTACCCCTTGCTCAGATCGGCAACAGCCAGCATCTCCTCCATTAAGGCCGACAACATCAAGTCTTCCCCTCCCACTCCTCAGACCAGCAACCTTGTCTTCCTCCGAGGAGCCGACATCAACTTCTCCTCCTTCGATCAGCAAGGCAGCCCATCTTCTCCCCTCCTCCAAAGGGCCGACACCCACTTTTTCTCTATCTTGACCGAGATTTGCGGGAGAGAACGCCTAGGGTTTTGCTCAAATCCTCCACTTCAATTTTGGACTCGGTTTTGGATCCACTTGGTAAGATCTCCTCTCTTTCCCTGTATTTCATATTTTTCTGTCAATCCTATATTGATTTCGTGCCCTAAATTTCATATATTTTGTGATCCAAACTTGTGCCCCCTTTGTTATCGTCTAATTATTGTGTATTTGTGATTTTCGGCGCCGCTTCTCAATTCAGTTGGTGGGATCATGCAAATCCTTCTCCAAATTAGGGTTTCCCCAAGCTTAAGCATCGCCAACTACTGGATTCTTCGTGGTTCCTCTCCCCTCTCTTTTGAAGAAGGTAAATCTCTAGCCGCACTCCTGTTTAGGTTATTTGATGATAATTTTATGTGTCAGTGTAAGTTTTTTGCTATGTCAAGTATCAATCTCGTTGTTCTTAAACAGGTCCAGTTAGAGTTTCTAAATCTCGCTTGCGCCGCTCAGCCACCTCCGTCAGATTCAGCTTCAGTCTTAAGGCAAGTAGAGATCTCTCTTTTGCAATCATTGAACTTAAATGAATATCTGTTCTTATAATTTTACGACTTCATTTTTGAATATATGATTCGACAAATAAATTTAGAACTTGAATACTTAATTTGACAAGTTAATGGTTTGAGATTTAACATATTTGAAATGACATGAGTAAATGTAATTAGGTGATTTAATTGGATTCTCACTTTGATGAATTCTGTCTCATTTGATGAATAATTCGAAGAATAGTAGATTTTTGATTAATTTGAGAACTAGTAGGTTTTGAGCACGAGAATTAATTAATTTGAATGATAACTGTTAAGATTTTTTGTTAGCGATTAAATGATTGGTGTTTTATATCATGCTCGTATCGTACACGCATTTTCACTTGGAAGATATTTATGACTGAAAATGATTTAATCTCGATGAGTATTTGTTATCCTAGGATCGATGCATATCAACATTCCTGCGATTTACTTGAAAAACCTTCTTTTTAATGATAACTTAATACCTCAAACCTCCAAAGTTCATACTCATTCCCTAGTCTTCAATGTCATCGAATCTTTTTTTATGCATGTCTGGTTGCAAGACCTGAGTAAAGTTTGTTCTTGATTTGATCTTTCCCTTTAAGTGAATTTATTTCTGTTAGAACCACTAAAATATAAATCTTTTAACTCAATAATATCTTAAGCAATCATTGAAAGGTATTGTTTAATTGCTGCATCTCTCTGCTTGTATGGTTACGATAATTAAGAATTTTTCTAAAAAGACTTGTATAAGAACTAGACTGTGAACCATACGCACCCACGAAAAACACATGCACACTTCATTGATTACAGCTTACGATATTACATGATCAATCATATATTATGCTCCGATGTGGGCTTAATTTAAGTTATTTTTGTTTGGCTATTTTACTTGTTTGTTGAGTTAACTTTGTTTCATTGAAAACTGATACACATACATTTTTGTTTATCTTACTAGTTTTGTACTTTATCTTGTTATGTTATTAATGTTCTGATGTTTTTTCTTCTTGTTTTGAATTTGCCTTAGAGTTCATGCATGTGCCGTCTGCTTCCTGAGCCCGATCTACGTCAAGCTTTAGCTTCTAAGTTTATATTTCATTTTCTTTACTGTCAGACATTTCTTTTATATAATAATTATAGTTAGTAAATCATGAACAACTGCTAAGCTAAATATTACATGTACTAGAAATTAATATTATTTGCATGTCTATTCATCTAAGTCTGTCATTGCATAAAATTTGTATCTACATTTGCATCACGAGTTTTAATAAAATGTATGTACATATGTTTTCTCACTGCCATATTTCAAAAGCTTACGAATAAAAACAACTACTTTTCCTCAAAAAGTAATTATTTTAATTAATTATCAGTATCTCTGCTCCCGCCTTACAGGCATGAATTTTCTTTTCGCCCATGCATGTTGCATCACGACCCGCCCGAGCGCATTCTGACTTTTGTTGAGACGGGTTGTGACAGGAAGTGCACGGAATCAATCAGGAATGAGCATTTCTTCAAGTTCACATATAGCTTTTTTTATCGGAGAGTATCGAATACGAGCCTCAGATGGCTCGGATGGTCATCAAAATAATGGATGTAGATCAAAATATAGTCAAAGTAGACGACCAAAAAATTACCCATAAAGGGTCAGAAGATCTGAGTCATGACTCACATAAAGGTGTTGGGGCATTGGACAGGACAAATGACATGAACAACCACTCATACAGACCATCTTAGGTCTTAAAAGTCAACTTCCACTCGTCTCCCTCGCGATCTCTAATCTGGTATAGCCACTGCGACGATCGATCTTTGAGAATACCTGGGCACCAACCATCGTATCAAGTAATTCGTCCAATCGAAGGATGGGAAAATGATACTTAATAGTAATCCTATTAGTGGCCATACTGTCAATACGCATTCGTCAACTCTCGTCCTTCTTCAGCATGGAAAGGGCAGGGACTGCGCAGGTGCTCATACTCTCTCGTATGAATTGCTTCCTCAACAACTTGTCCACCTATCTCTTGAGCTTAGCATGCCCATCCAGATTCATCTAATAATGTGGTCAGTTCGAGAGTAAAGCTCCCAGTGTCAAATCTATGTCATGATGAATGTCTCGTAACAAAGGTAACTCATCGGATAGCTCGTCTGTGATAAGATCATCATAATCATCCAGAAGTCGCAGGACCTTAGGTGGTGGCTCAGGAATCTCTACAAGGCTCTCAGAAACCATGGTGGTTGCCACTACATAAAAGATATCGGTGTTGGCGTTCTCTCTCAAAAACTCACTGTGACGCAAGATGTACAGCGACCTAGATGAATTCGTACTAGTAGAGGGTATGACCTTCCCTTGTGAATTTCTCCTTCGGCTTGACCGGTGAAGTGATCATAGGACCTATCGTAGAATACATACGTGTTCGAGCGACTGAAACATGTAACATCATTGTCATAGAGCCAAGGCCTCCCTAATAGAATGTGGGCGACATCCATAAGGATGACGTCAGACCAAACACAATCCTCAAACGGAGCGAGAGTGATCGGAACTAAGCATCTTTTGGAAACATTTATAGTCGTCTTATCGACCCAAATGACTCAATAAGGATGTGGATGAGGCTCAGGGATCACATGCATCTGCTCTAATGCTTGCTGGGATATAATATTCACGCAACTCCTGCTATCAATGGCTAGCTTGCAGGTACCGTTTGAGCTGGGAAAGAAAGTATAAAAGATCGGCGTACGATGCCAGTCCTCATCAGTATGTGGGGTGTAAAGGAGATATTGTATAACAACTAACTCTAGGGATTGCTCAGCATCGCTCTCCCAACTGTCCTCGAGAGTGACGACAATCTCCTCATCGGCGACCTCCTTAGCATCAGCACTGGGTTCGCCTTCTTTAACTAACAAAATTCTTGTAGGGCATTGAGCCGCCACATGACCCCTACCCGAGCCGCGATAGCACTGGATGTTCGCTGAACTGGAGGCCAAAGGTCTGGTGATGACAGCCTTGCCCTTCGTGTCTGTAGGAACACGAGAGAGTGTTGCAGGGGTGGTAGTGGCCAGAAGTGGCCTCCTAACTGTGGCCCCGTCTAACCTGGTAGAAATCTGACGGGTACCAAGAGTCGCAGGTACTGCTCATACTTAAGGGCAATCTGATAAACTTGCTCTGCTGTATCCAACAGTTGGGGAATAAGCTCTCAACGTAAATACGACCTAAATCCAATATGGAACCGAGAAGTGGAGACACGGGTCTCCTCTCGTAGATCACTTCTCACTGCTAGCTCATCAAATCGAGACATATACTCCGTTGCGGATAGCGTGCCCTGACGCAATGCAAAAAGCTGATCAAGCAATTGATCCCGATAGGAGGGAAAGAATTTTTCCTTCAATCGGTGTTTCATGTCTTCCCAATGGATAATAGTACAGTACTCATCTTGTTGTAAAGACCTCTCTAGGCTAATCCAGAAAATCTTGGTTGGACCAACCAGCTTCATTTTTGCAAATCTAACGCAACGCTCATATCATACCACTCGAATTAGTGTTCTATCTCATAAAGCCAATCGCTAAAAGTCTTCGGGTCTAGTTGACCATCGAAGGTGGGGACATTAATGCGTATGCGACGAGTAATATCGTCCTCAACGCATGATGCTCAGCTTGGCTCAGGATATTCGTCAAAGTAATCATCATGTCCGTAGTCATAACAATCCTAAGCTCTATCACGAGGACCTGGACGTCATGGTGGAGAAAGTATAGCCTGATGGTCTCGAACGTGATCGAGAGGTCTCCTCCGGTGTGGATCAAGCTTTAGAAGTGGAGTGGCCTCCTATGGTAGTTGATTCCCAACACGCGCATCTTGTGGTGGAAGGGCATCTCATTCTTCCTCAGAGGGAAGGGAACATCAGGTGGAGAGGATGAGTTTCCCCTTCTTTGGGAAGTGGAATGCTCTCGCTGATCCACGATGACGTCGACGCGGGTGCGAAGATCGCAATATATTGCATTCAATTAATCGATCTGATTTATCATTAACCGCTGGAATTCCGTCGGTGTCATTTCAGAATTGGAGTTGGTGGCTCTCTCGACGGTAAGGTTCGGATCAGACATGCATTGACAGTTAAGACCTACCACTATGTAACATGCATGTGGCCCAATCCTGGGCTCAAGTACCAAATCTAATGCAAGGTAAGTCGTGTAACGTGGTTGTGCAGACGCTAATACAACCATAAGTGATCATGTGGAATGACCTTGAGCAACACAATGTGAGTAATAATTTTCGACAAACAAGCAAACGACTCTCGATTACTCACGAGATGCTTTCTACTACAAATTCCACGAATAAGTTTATAGGATGAAGAAAATAACTAAACAATTACACTAATGAGCCAACATGCCCAAAACAAATATGCAATGTTTTCCAATATTCAATCAAGAAGTAAGTGAACACAATACAGTAGTAATACTAATGTAGCAATAGAGATCTGGAGGGGATGGTAGGTGCGAATCCAAGCGGTGGTAACGACGGCAGTGGTTGCCTCTAGAGAAACGGCAGGTTGTTGGTGGGTTGTGGGTGGATGGGATGTGGGAATGAGGAGGGCACTGGAGTGGTGGTAGGCTGGCTGGGTATGGAAAAAGATATTGTCTGATTCAGGAGGTTGGAGGATGGAGGTTTTGCTAATGGGAGATGCAGGAGGCCATTGTTGAGTGGTTGTGTGAGGAGGAAGATGGATTAGCCGCATATTGGTTGGGAAATTGGGCTAGTTGTCCAAATGGAGGTGGAAGGACACGGGGAGACGGGGTTGGAATTTAGGAAATGTTGAAGCTGTAGGCGCAAGGATGAATATGGATTTGGTTTGAAAGTAACGGAGGGGATGGCAAGGGAATTGGCAAAGGTGGTTCCACGGGAAAAAAAATGGGAGGTTGTTGTTGTGAGCGATTTAGGGCTCAGATTTGCTCGTCTGCAGGAGCGGTTGAGGGTTGAGCGGGACTTGCAGATGGAAATGGAGATCTTACCAGTCCAGCGTTGGATTATAGAGGGAGGGGATGGGAAATCGAGCGGTTCACACTTCACGCTGTAGAAGATGAGCAGGGGAGGGAGCATGCAGTTTTGAGTCGTGTATGGAGGAGATTGTGTGGGAAGTCTGGGAACCGAAATATGATTGGCTAGGATACATGGATTATGAGGAAACTAAATAGGTGGAGGGATTTCCACGGGAAAAAAAACAAAATAACTTAAAAGATAATTTGGACATCGCACTCAGAGCCTTGCAACGTCGCACTCGGAGCCTTGCAACGTCACACCGTGAATGATTGCCTGTTTGGAATCTCTCACAAAATAACAATTAAAGTAAATGAAGCATCCTGTTACGAGTGGGCTGCCCCCCTATTATACTGGGCACACCTGTCCCAGCGGGGGACCCACTCGCTGTACAGGGTCACGGCCCATGCACTCCAACCCGTCTCGGCAACCAGTTTAATTGCCGCGGGATGTTGAGGCGGGGCTCGATCCCCCTACCTCCTTGATAAGAAGCTTTCAACACAGCTCTCATCACCAACTGAGTCGTGGATCAGTTGGTGACGAGAGCTGTGTTGAAAGCTTCTTATCAAGGAGGTAGGGGGATCGAGCCCCCGCCTCAACATCCCGCGGCAATTAAACTGGTTGCCGAGACGGGTTGGGGTGCATGGGTCGTGGCCCTGTACAGCGAGTGGGTCCCCCGCTGGGACAGGTGTGCCCAGTATAATAGGGGGCAACCCACTCGTAACATAAAAGTGCACTTTTATGATACGACCCCGCCTGGCGTTGGGCTGCTCGCAGGGCCATCTAACCTAGGATCCATAGCCAGCCGGTAGCCGGTCGCACCAGGGCCGCGGCCCATACACCCCAACTCATCTCCACCGCAGGACCCAGGCTGCTCACACGGATCCATAGCTGGGCGCCACGTGGCGGGTTGTTGAGGCGGGGGCTCGATCCCCCCACCTCCTAGACAAGACTCGCTTCCGCAGAGTCCTCTCACCAACTGAGCCGGTCGCACCAGGGCCGCGGCCCATACACCCCAACCCATCTCCACTGCAGGACCCAGGCTGCTCCCACGGATCCATAGCTGGGCGCCACGTGGCGGGTTGTTGAGGCGGGGGCTCGATCCCCCCACCTCCTAGACAAGACTCGCTTCCGCAGAGTCCTCTCACCAACTGAGCCGCGGCTCAGTTGGTGAGAGGACTCTGCGGAAGCGAGTCTTGTCTAGGAGGTGGGGGGATCGAGCCCCCGCCTCAACAACCCGCCACGTGGCGCCCAGCTATGGATCCGTGTGAGCAGCCTGGGTCCTGCGGTGAAGATGGGTTGGGGTGTATGGGCTGCGGCCCTGGTGCGACCGGCTGCCGGCTGGCTATGGATCTTGGGTTAGATGGCCCTGCGAGCAGCCCAGCGCCAGGCGGGGTCGTATCACATCCGCCCCCACTTATAACAAGAGGGACGGTTGAGCACCGGGCGTGAACGGCTATGATTGACCGTTATGCCTGATGTCCTAAAACACTAAATACATGTCCAGAAAAATAAAATAAAATACATATAAATAATAAAACGACGATTCAGAGACGCTCGCAATCTCAGATTGTAGATCCTATCAGCGCCTCCTGTGCAAATATACGAATGTGGGGCCCTCCGACTCGTGACCCGTAGTCCGACGTCGATCTCCATCAATCTGGCCCCGACTTTCTGTTATTTCAATATGATACAGGTGCCCCCATAACATGTATGCATTGCTTTAAATGTCCTCTGACATGTCCGACATGCCCGACATGTCTACCGACATATTATTTTTTGGGCATAACGATATGTTTTTCTAAAAAAATAGATTATATTTTTTTGTAAAATATGTGCAGACATGTCCGATTTTTTCCAATATATCGGCAAATACGACATTTAAATATATCACTCATTATTTTATTTTATGTTATATTAGCAGACTAGCAGCATATGTTTAAATTTGCATATATATATAATATTATGTATGTTTAAATAGATTAGACTTATATTTTGATTTTTTTACCGTTTTATTCTTACAACCAATTTTGTACGATTGTTTCACAATTTTTAATTTCATATTACAAAAAATATGAAAATATTTAATACATTTATTTATTGTTTGTATGTTTTTAATATAAATTTATAAGTTTGAATGAACTTATAATCAATCAATAATTTTTAACTTTATATCTTCTTTATTTGAAATAAACTTATTATTATCAAATAAAATTATTGTATAATGTTAAATATATATTACAATGTATCATTTTGTATTTGTTAATAATATTTTATTTTATATACTAGTCGATTTTATTTTTTAACATAAATGGTTCATTTTTTTATCTATTTCTCTACAATTTTTCTAGATTTATAACACATAATTGTAGTTAATATACATAAAAATAGAAATTTTATTTATAATACATGAAAATCCGATATTTTAAAATATCTCTGACATGTCTACGCCATCCGACATCTAAAAACTCAATCTGATATTAAAAACATTGCATTATATAGCATACACGTGTTCTTCAAAGAGTAGATTGACAGTGAGTATTAGGAGAGTTTGTTGAAAATTTCAACAAAGGAAGAATGTTAAATTTACTGCTGAAAAATTTTACAATAATAAAAATATATATAATTAACCAAGAAGTCAAAATCTGTATTATTCAATGGTCAAAGAAAGAAAATTCCAGGCCGCATAATTTAAGAACAATTACTTATAATGAGGCAATTACTTTGACCAAAAAAAGGTTGCAACATCCTGGGTTAATAAGTGTGTCAACCAAATAAAAACTTCAAGGTTGTATTGGTGTAATCCCACTGAATGGTAACTGCTCAATACAAGAAACACAAAGATGCCATTTTAACATATATTAATGATTTCAAAGTTGCATCCATTCTAGTCCCAGAAGTTGGAAATATTTGGAACTAGAATGAATCAGCATCATAATACCAACGAAAGTAAAAAATAAAATAAAAATAGAAGGAACTACTACAGACTAACCAGATGCAAAATTCTCAAATTCATGGGGGTATGAAGCCCAAATACTATGAGGCAACCCACTGCAGAAAATTGGGATAATATCTGGACTACCAAAAGCAAATGTGTTTCTACTGCGATTGAAAACTGAATCAAACTCAACGGGGTTAGCCTTCCATCCTGAGACAAAACATGAGGTGTTTTCAAATTAGTCTCGTGTAAATAAAAAAAACATATAACAAAGTTTTAAAACAAATACTTGTCAATAAAATCTCTCAACATAATGAGAAATGTAGAACTTATAGGACAGAGAAGATAATGCTGATAAATGGATAATATGACTGCATAGGAAAAACCCTATTAGATTATGTATATATATAATATATGGATCACAATCAAATGCGAAAAGAAACAGTGTGAAGGTGGGAACAGAGCGGCTGTAGAAGGCTTCGGGCTTGCCGGCCACCGGCCAATCTGGTTCGTCGGCATTTACGCCGATGAACCCAGGACGGCCGGTGGCCAACGAGTTCGAAGTCGCGAACAGCCGCACTGTTCGCACCTTTTTCGCACTGGTTTTTGCCGCTGGAAGTCGGCTCCGCAGAGATCGGTGAGGTCGGGAAGAACCAGGGAAGAAGCCTCTGACCCTTCGTTGCCGCGGGAGTCGCCGCTGCTGGAAGTTGTCGTCGCCGATGGATCTCTCCATGTTCAACGGCCACGATCTCCTCTTCACACACTCTTTTATTTGAACGGGATCACTCCCCATACATATACATATATATACATATACATATACATATACATATACATATACATACATATACATATACATATACATACATATACATATACATATACATACATATACATATACATAGATATACATATACATATACATACATATACATATACATATACATATACATATATATACATATACATATACATCTATATACATATACATATATATATATACATATACATATATATATATACATATATATATATATATAGACACACACACAGAACTTGAGCTAGTTCTCTCAAAATACATGTCATAATTAGACAAATAATATATGCATTTTGCAGCCAAAAACGAGATCTACAACTTTCATGTTAAACATTCTTTCAAAATTTACACGATTTGACCGAAATCTCGTCCTAAAGGTTGCTGGCTCGAAGTGAATATAATAACAATAAATTTCAAAATTCGAGCAAGCAATCTTTTGGGCCAGATTCCGGCTAAACCGTGCAAATTTTGGAAAAATGTTCAGCATGAAAGTTGTAGATCTCGTTCTTGGCTATAAAATGCATATATTATTTGTCTAATTCTGACATGTATTGTGGGAGAACCAACTCAAATTTTTTAGGCTTAAAAAACGTGAGCTTATATATTCCAAACTCATATATATATATATATATATATATATATATATATATATATATATATATATATATATATATATATATATATATATATATATATATATATATATATATATATATTTATTTATATTGTATATATATATATATATATTGTATATATATATATATATGTGTATATATTTGCATATATATATATTCTTATATATCTAAAAGATATATATATGTATATATATATATATATGCAAATATATATATATTTGTATATATATGTATATATATATATAAGAATATAGATATTTGGAGGCTCACCATCCATTCAATTTAAGCCATTAGATCTTCTCAAAAACTAATATCATCCCTTGAAAATAGTAGGAGAGAGGGAAGAGAGAGAAGAGGGAGGGGAGAGAAATAGGTGGGAATGGTGTAACAAAGAGAGGGTGGAAGGCAGAGGAATAGGGAGAGAGAGAGAGGGAGGAATATAATTTTTAAAAAGTCAAAACTTATATTTTTTTTACAAATAAAAAATTGTAATCTTAATTTATTTTTTTTACGGTCATTTTGAGTACTCATATGTATATGTTGCGGGCACAGCCCACAGACACATTGAGCACGGGCGAAGCTCGTGCGGAGGTAGGCGAAGCCCGTGCGGAGGCAGGCGAAGCCCGACTGGATGCGGCCGAAGGCCGCCCAAGAGCAACGAGCACGAACGTAGTCCGTGCGAAGATGCTTGTATATATATATTGTTAGAGAAGCCCATTTGACAAAGGTCATTTTGTATTTTTTTTGTTATTTCTCTTTTCTCTTTAGTCCCACATCATGTATAGGACCTTCTTCTCTCTCTCTCTCCATCCTATAAATATGTATTTATTCTTTGTATTTGACACAAGTGAACATATATACAAGGTTCCTTTTTTCATCTCTACATGGTATCAGAGGGAGGTTCCGGACTCCGGATCTCTGTCCTCCTGTTTTGATCCTCAGTGGCCTGCTCGTCTACCCGCTGCGGCCTGCGGCCTGCTGCGACCTCCGTCGGTTCAGCGGCCTGCCCGTCTACCCGCTGCGGCCTGAGGCCTGCTGCGACCTCCGCCGGTTTAGCGGCCTGCTCCTCTGCATCCGCTTCCTCTTCTTCATCGTGGTTCCACCCTCCCACCCCAGGCTTCTTATAGCCACTTCACTCCTTGTACTGTGGGGCTCACTTCTCCCTACAATTCTCATTCTATCTGCTGCCTCTCTGCAGTCCGCTGCGACCTCCTGCTCTTCTCCCTGCGGGCTTTCTTCCAGTCCGCTCTCTTCTCCCTGCTCGCGGTTTGTTCCTGGTCGGTGTTTTTCCCTCTTGCAGACTGCTCCAGTCCGCCACGGCCTGTTCACCCCACTGTTCTTGCTCAGCCCGCTGCGGTCTCCTCTTACTCGTCGCGGCCTGTTTCTGCTCGCCGCGCTCTGCCTCTCCTCTTACTCGCTGGCTCTTCTTGACCTCCGCGCTCTGCTATCTGCGGCCTTCTTGTCGCTGGAGTCCTGCTCGCGACCTCTTCCTCTTGCGGCCTCTTGCTCTGACCGCTGCTGTGTCAGACCGTGCGGCCTGTTGACCTGTCCGCATTTAGGTCGCGGTCCACTTCTCCATGTCCGCCCGCCTTCCTCTTGTGGCCTCTTGCTCTGACCGCTGCTGTGCTCAGCTAGACCGTGCGAACTGATTCTCTGTCCGCATTTAGGTCGCGGCTTCTCCTCCCTGTCCGCTCGCCTTCCTCTTGCGGCCTCTTTTGCTCTGTCGCTGCTGTGCTCAGCCAGAACGTTCGGACTGTTTCCCTGTCCGCTCTGACCGCTACGTGGTTTTTGGGATCCGCCTTCGGTCGCGGCCTCCTTGCCGCTGGTGTCTTCACACTATGACCGGGCGGTCTCCCTTCTAGTCGGGCGACTTTCCTACCCGTGCGGCCTCCTCTCTTGCAGGTCTTTTCTCCTAGCCTCAGTTCGTCGTCATGGACTCTTCGGCTGACTCTACCGGCACGGCGGTTTCTCCTGCAGACCGCCCGGCCTCCCTTCCGGATGTACGTGATGAGCTCCGGATTACTACTATCTCTCTGACCGGTAAAAAGAATTTTGTGGAATGGACGCACTCTGTTCGTCAGGTCCTGCAATCGAAGGGGTTTCTTCATCACTTGACTCAGGTTGTTACCAGTACTCCTACTGACGACTGGTTACGCAACGATGATCGTGTGCAGACATGGATCCTTAACTCTCTTGATGGCAAGTCTTATCGCGTGGCCATGTACCACGAGACGGCTAAGGGCATGTGGGACGAGCTCCATACCCTCTACTCCGGCAAAGATAGTCTCCATCATTTGTATGACATTATCACTGCACTTCAGGCCCTGGATAGTGGTGGGGCAACCGATCTGACCTCCTTTGTTGCTCAGGCTCGGTCTCTGGTCGAAGTTTGGATCCAACATCAGCCTCCTACTGCGGACCTTGTTGTCCAACGTGCCCAGAAGGAAGTTGTTGGCATCGCCATGATGATGGCTCGGGTCCCGCATCACCTTCACAATGTGCGGGCTCAGATCCTCTCATCTACAGTTACCCCGTCCTTCTTGGATGTGTGCTCGACGCTTCTCAAGGTCTCCCCGCCTCCGGATTTTTCTGGACCTCCTTCTCCGGCCCTGATCCTGCAGGCCCCTGCACCTTTATTACCTCTCCCTCCTTCAGCCTGTGGGGGTCGTTCTGATTCTCGGGGACGTGGTCGGGGTGGCCGGCCGCTGCGTAAGTGTTATTTTTGCGCCAAAGACGGGCATCTTGAAGCTACGTGTTATCGCAAGCATGGTCGTCCTCCCCGTCCGCAGGCCTCTATTGCTGCCACCGACTCCTCTCCTACTCATACTGACCTCGACGAGGTTCGCCTTCAGCTTCAGCATCTTCATGGCCTGCTCAGCCGCCCGCCGGCCTCGGTTGTCTACACTGCCTCCATCTCCAATGAAGGTATCGCCTGCCTCTCTACTGGCCCGTGATGGATCATCGATTCCGGTGTCACTCATCACATCACCTCTATTCGCCCGCCTCAGTACTTGTTTTCTCCTCACCCGAAGTACATCACTGTGGCCAATGGGGTCATTGTCCATGTCACTGGCTGTGCTGATATTCCACTCGCCTCCTCCCTTCTCTTGCGCTCGGCACTTCATGTTCTGAGCTCTACTTTCAATTTATTTTATGTTGGTCGCCTTACGACTGACTTAAATTGCTCCGTGACATTTACTTCTTCTTTTCTGATACAGGATCAGCAGACGCAGACTATCATTGGTAAGGAGCGACTGCAGAACGGGCTCTACCTTATTGATAACTCTTCTACTCTCCTCGCATCTGTCTTTTCTTCAGATTGGCATCGGCGTCTTGGCCATGCTCCTCTTTCCGTCCTTCAGAAGGCTCTCTCGGATGTATCTCTTCCTGCTTTTCAGTGTGAAACCTGTATTTTTGGCAAGCATCCACGTTCATCTTTTCCTTCTCATTGTACTCGAAACTCTGCTCCTTCTGTTTTGGTACACTCCGATATATGGGGTTCGTACAAGATTACTAGTATTTCTGGCTACCGTTATTTTCTTACATTCATCGATGATTATTCTCGCATGACATGCTTGTATCTCCTTCGTGATCGTTCTGAGCTTCCCCGCGTATTTCGGGCCTTCATTCTTGAAACTCGCACTCAATTCTCTGCGTCCATTCAAACTATTCGCACAGACAATGTGTGCGAGTACACTGGCCATGACTTCGCGATCCTCTGCTCTGAGTTTGGGGTTATTCACCAAACATCTTGTGCATATACCCCACAGCAAAATGGTGTCGCCGAACGCAAGAATCGTCACCTCCTTGATGTGCCTCGCTCTCTTATGCTTCAAATGCGGGTTCCCAAACCATACTGGAACTTTACGCTCTCCACGGCCTGTTTTCTTATCAACCGTCTTCCGTCCTTCGTCCTCGAGAATGCTTCTCCCTCCGGCCTCCTCTTTCCCTCCACTCCGGCCTTTCTTCTTACTCCTCGTATTTTTGAGTGTACATGATACGTTCACCACCTCGGTCCATCTACCGACAAGTTGGATCCCCGTGCGGTCAAATATGACTTTGTGGGCTACTCACGCACTCAAAAGGGCTATGTATGTTATTCGCCCACTACCCGCAAGGTGACGGTTTCTGCGGATGTCACTTTCCGGGAAGATCTTCCCTTCTTCTCTGCTCTGGATCTCGCTCCTCTTTCGGAGCTCGTTGTGCGCCTTGTCATCTTTGTTGTCCGGTCTCCGCCTTCCCCACCTCCTGCCCAGCCTCCGGCCCTTCCCCCGCCACCTGTCATTCGGGTCTATTCTCGTCGCTCTCCTCATCATGTTGCCCCACTGCAGTTGGCTTCGACCTCTGACGCTCCGCAGCCTGCTGCTCCAGCTTCAGCCTCCACCGCTCATCCTATGGCGAATTATGTCTCTTCATCGCCTTTCATCATCACTTCTTCACTTTGTCACAGCGTTATCCTCTGTTTCTGTCTCAAACTCTGTTCAGGAGGCGCTTCAGCATCCGGGCTGGCGGGCTGCCATGGATGAGGAAATGACGGCCCTCTGGGCCAACCAGACCTGGGTTCTTGTCCATTTACCTCCCGGTCAGCAACCTGTTGGGTGTAAATAGGTTTTCGTCATCAAACATGCTCCCGATGGCACTGTTGACCGTCTGAAGGCCCGTCTGGTGTCCTGTAGCTTCACTCAACAACAGGGCCTTGATTATGAGGAAACTTTCTCTCCGGTGATCAAGCTCA
The DNA here is from genome assembly GCA_039583875.1 of Platanthera guangdongensis. NCBI lineage: Eukaryota > Viridiplantae > Streptophyta > Magnoliopsida > Asparagales > Orchidaceae > Platanthera > Platanthera guangdongensis. Next base: position 166,476,321 of record CM077159.1, on the reverse strand, counting down.
ACACCGTTCGTGTCCTGCTCTCCGTGGCTTTGCATCGCCACTGGCCCCTTCATCAGCTGGATTTCAAGAATGTGTTCTTGAATGGTGATCTTCAGGAAACCGTCTACATGCGCCAACCGCCCGGGTTTGAGACCACGGGGGAGCCTCGTTTGTGTCTTCTAAGAAAATCCATCTATGGTCTCAAACAATCCCATCGGGCGTGGTTTGACAAGTTCAACGAGGTTGTTCAGGACATGGGCTTCACTCGAAGTTCCGCAGACTTCTCCCTATTCACTCAACACCGGGCAACTGGAACGGTCCTTCTGTTGATTTATGTTGATGATATCCTGCTCACTGGGGATGATTCAAAGGGGATTCATGCGATCAAACAGCATCTTAACACTGTGTTTCAGACCAAAGACTTGGGGCATCTTCGCTACTTTCTCGGTCTTGAGATCGCACGACGTCCGGATGGGCTTGTCTTCTCCCAATGGAAGTATTGTCTTGATCTCCTCAAAGATGTTGGGCAGTCGGGTTGCAAGCCAGCTACTACTCCGATGGAGGCAAATCACAAGATTTGTGCTCATGTCTCTGATGATGATCTGCCTCTCCAGAACCCGGAATACTATCGACGCCTTGTGGGAAAATTGATCTACCTAACGGTCACGAGGTCTGATATATCGTTCGTTGTTGGGATTTTCAGTCAGTTCATGCATGTTCCCCGGGTTTCTCATCTACAAGCGGTTGAACGGATTCTCTGATACCTTAAGGCAGCTCTGCGTCAAGGGCTGGTTTACAAAACCTCCAACTCTATTCCAGCATTAGTTGCATATTCAAATGTCGATTATGCTGGCTCCCTGGACGATCGACGGTCCACCAGTGGGTTCTGTACATATTTTAGCGGTCATCTCATTACATGGAAAAGTAAGAAATAAGCTCTGGTTGCTCGGTCCTCCGCGGAAGCTGAATACCGATCGATGACATTGGTTGTCTCAGAACTCACATGGCTCGAAAGCCTCCTTGCTGACCTGGGGGTAAAACTTCTTTCATCTCATGTTCTATTTTGTGATAGTCAAGCGGCCATACACATTGCAAAGAATCCGGTATTTCACGAGTGCACAAAACATATCGAGGTAGACTGTCATTTTATTCGGGAGAAAGTTCAAATGAAGAAACTTGAATTAAAACATGTACCGGGCACTGATCAAGTTGCTGACATTCTCACGAAGGCTTTATCAAGTACCTTATTTTACCAGTGTTTGTCCAAGCTGGGTGCATATGACTTGTACGCTCCAGCTTGCGGGGGAGTGTTAGAGAAGCCCATTTAACAAAGGCTCGTTTTGTATTTTTTATTGTTATTTCTCTCTTCTCTTTAGTCTCACATCATGTATAGAACCTTCTTCTCTCTCTCTCCATCCTATAAATACGTACTCATTTTTTGTATTTGACACAAGTGAACATATATACAAGATTCATTTTTTCATCTCTACATATATATATATATATATATATATATATATATATATATGGAAATTTAAGGGAGAGAACTAGTTCTCTCCCTAAGCATAGAAAACCAGTTCTCTATGCTTAGGGAGAGAACTGGTTCTCTCCCCAAAATTCTCATATATGTGTGTGTGTGTATATCTATTACTATTTTAAAAACAAGTATGGTGGTCTGCCAATAAAACTGAGTTCAAAAATAGCCTAATTATATGAACCGTCGGATTTGACTATCTTATTTCTAAGCCGCTGGATCCTGGGCTGCAAATAGTGATATAGGTCTGCAATTAAACAAAAACCCAAAAAACCTGTTTCTTTCTCTCTCCTCAGCCCCGATCAGCCAAATCGCCCCCCCCCCTTTTCACGGGCTCCCCCACCGCCGCCGGCGGCCTGACCGGCGGCCCCCAGCAGGTTCGCCGGGAGCAGGCGAACCTGCCGGCGGTGATCCGGTGGCGCTCCGCGGGGCCACCCCAGCGGTGGCGCCGGATTTTTTTTTTTCGCGGGGGGGGGGGGGGGCGGGCGATTTTTTTATATAAAAATTAAAATATATAAAATATAAAATTAAAATATATTATAAAAAAGTTATTAATATATAAAAATATATAAAATAAATTATTACTGTATAAATTATTATTAATATAAACTTTTTTTAATAAAAATTATTACTATATAGAAAATATTAAATTATAAAAAAGCTGTCACGTCGTCCCAGGGGGTGGGCGGAGCCCGCCGGGGGGGCGGGGTGCGGGCGGAGCCTGTCGGGGGTGGTGGGGCGGGCGAAGCACGCCGTCGGCGGCCAGGTACTGTGGCGCGTAGCCATCGGGCCGGAGGCCCGTGCCTGCGACTCGTATATATATATGTATATACTATATATATATAAAGATATCCCCTTAATCCCTCGTGGTGTAACCCGGTCGACGAAAAATTTCAGTCCATTCGATCTTCCATAGGTGAATTCCAGCCATTAGATCTCGGGGAAGATGGTCTGCTATTAGCGCCTCTAGGAAATTTAGCTCAGCTCCATCCCGATCCTCCCCAAATCCAAAAAAACTCATGTTCACTGTTTTGGCCGCCGCCGGCGTCGCCGGGCAAGCCGGCCGCCCTCGGCGACCAAAACCGTGAACACGATATTTTTTAATTTTTTAAAAAAAAATTAAGAAAATAATAATAATATATAATAAAATTAAATAATTTTAAAATTATAAATTAAAAAAATAAAAATAATAAACAAATAAATACTATAAAAAATTTAAATTATTTATTTACATTTTTAACAAATAAATCGTGAACAGGCGATATTGTCGCGCGAGGCTGGGGGCGGGCTAATTTTGTCGGGGGTACTGTTGCGCGGGACATGGGGGCGCAGTGCACTGTCACTTGTGTTTGTGTGTGTGTGTGTATATACATATATCTATACATATTTTAACATATATATATATATATTGTAACAAGAGAAGAAAGGGAAGATTAAATTTAATTATAAAATAATTTCCATTATTTCTCCATTCAATTACACGAACATATACATCCTATTTATAGAGAGAAAAAGTAGGAACGCTACTCCAAATCAAGATGTGGAACTAAACATCCTAAAGGACGATTGGGTCATTAATGGACCTTACATATTTACAATAGAATTAAGTCTTTAAATGAGCCGAATTCATTTTCTTTAACATTTCTCCGCAAGCTGTAGTTTACAAGTAATAGGCACCAAGCTTGAAAAGGAATTGCCAATATAGAGGACAATGGAAGGCCTTTGTCATAAGGTCTGACACTTATTCTGCAGCATGCGGTTGCAGATGTCGGGTTCATGTCGGTTTGAGTTTGAAATGTCGTATGTCGGAATGCGGTGGATATATCAGGGATATTTTACAATATCGGATTTAATATCTATTTTTTTATATATATATATATAAATATTTTGTGTAAACATGTGCACTTACAAACATAATGTGTTTTTATAAATTATACAATAAACATATATACACATATTGTATTTTATAAATTATACAATAAATCACATAATATATGTTTATAAATTATACAAAAAGAAGCATTGACGACAGTAAACGACATAAAGAGCATCAAACGAGAGTGAGACGAGAAAAAAGTTCAATCTTGGCTCTGAGAGATGCACAAAATGTAGCACAAAATAAAATATTATTGCTCGTACGCTTAAAAAAAATGAAAAAATTATATTTTTAGTACTTGTCATATTTCTTCCGCGAAATATCGCCCGATGTATCGGGTAAGAACGATATATTAGGGCTTGAAGACTGATATATCTAGGATATTTTTAAAAATGACATTTTTGCTTAAAATGTTGATGCCGTGGCATTTTCTACACAAAACTTTTATGTTGGATGACATGTCGGTTATGTCGGTCGACATCTACAACACTGGCAGCGGGCATATGTCATAAAAGCAACTTTCAATTTAAACAAATTCTTGGACAAAATCACAATCAACTTCGATGTGTTTTGTATGCTCATGAAATACAGGATTCTCGACGATGTTGATGGCAGCTTGATTATTACAGAAGAGGAATGCGGGAGAAGGAAGTTTGACGCCTAAATCAGAAAAAAGACTCTTTATCTATGTAAGTTCAGAAACCGCAGAAGTCATTGAGTGATACTCAGCCTCAGCAGAGGAGCGTACAATAATAGTTTGTTTTTTGCATCGCCAGGTGACCAGATGTACACCAAAATATGTGCAGAATCCACTAGTTGAGCGACGATCATCAAGGGAGCCGGCATAATCAACAACAGAGTAGGCGATGAGAGACATAGAAGAGGACGGCTGACAACTCCATCGGTGTGTTAGATGTTAGTGTATATTTAGACGAATGACGGGTTCGAAGGCATAACGGGTCAGTTCGGACACGTGTAGATCTGATACCCGTAGAAACTCGTCGGGTTTGTCTATTTATACTCACTGAGGGGCAACGGGTAGGTGATTCCACTTTGATCACCACTCGGATGCTTCGAGCGACAACTACATTAGATATCTGAAAATACGTTCAACGGCCTGGGGATGAGAGTTTAAAGGGGTATGCATAAAACGGCTGACAACTCCAACAACAAATAATATATCTGGTCTTGTGGCAGTGAGATAAATAAGTTTGACAGCCAAACGATGGTAGTACTCCCGATTAGGAAGAAGCAAATCATTGTCGGAGACATGAGCACGCATATTTGTGATTGGAATCCATCGGTGTGTTAGCGGGCTTACATCCCGATTTGTCTGCATCATGAAGAAGGTCAAAGCAGTATTTTCGTTGGGGCAGGACGAGGCCATCTGGATGTCGAGCAACCTCGATACCCAAGAAGTATCAGAAGGACCCAAATCTTTAGTCTAAAACTGTGAGGCCAAATGTTTTTTTGACCAAAATGATGTCGGAGATGTCATCCCATATTAGGAAAGAGAACATTATGAATGCGTTTGATTGTATGGGTCTAGATCTAGAGCTAAAAACTGAACAAACTTTGTTCTTACATACAAAAGTTTCACCCAGGATAAATTAGAGTTTGAAAAGTGAAATTGCTCAAATTGCATGAGAGTTTTGATCATAATTCTGAAAACCTTCAGAGGTGTTGTGTCCAAAGTCCAAACAGATAATTATTGGCAAGATGTTCCTCGAAAAAAAAAATAATGTTTTGCTAAAAATAATAAGGTTAAAACAAATAAACGTTTGGTGAACATTGTTTCAATGAGTATAAAGGAAAGAAAACATAAATAAGTACATTATGGAAATGTCTCGTCCTTCTTTAAAACGAAAGACACCGCCGTTACAGTTGTCTGAGAACTTGCTTATGCATTTAGTTTGATTACTTTTTCTGTAATATTCAATCATTTTAAGGCCAATTACAATTGCTAAAAGAATAAATATTCTATTAATGAGCTTAGATCTCATTGTGCTCAAGAAAAGGAAATGTTAACGATTGAAACAGAAGAAGACTTAAAATGCACATTTGGCAACATCTAAGAAAATAACAAGAAATGGAAAAACGGCCAAGTATTATGTGCACAAAACATAATGGAAGTATTTACGTGCTTCTTTTGCAAAGGTGGTGGGCAATAGGATAATGTGCCAAAAATCAAGCTTTTGTGTAAGAAAAAGTATGCTTATCACTTTGTTTTTATGAGGTTACTTTAAGTTATGTCCCCTGGAACACTCGGTGGATAGATTCAGTTGTTATTACTCATTAAATTGTATACATCTTTGTGGATTATAATAAATCCATTGAACTTGAGGCGATCGGAACTTTTAGTTTAATATTAAGATTTTGTTGTCATTTAAATTTGAATAAGATTTACATTATATTGTTCTTTAGGCAAATATTTGCTTTAGTTGAATGTTGGACATGTTTGGTTTCTATTTCTATGTTGGATGAATTTAGTTTCTACTTCTATGTTGGATGAATTTGTCTTTTGTTTCTATGTTGGACAAATTACTCAACACTCACACATATAGCAAGCAGGTCAATGCAGAACGACGTAAGAAAAAAATAGGGATCAAACTCGAAACCTTTGGTGACAGCACTAGGGTCCTCGTAAAATCCAGCAATAATGGACACATGCCCGGGCCTCGATTCCGTAGGAGGCCGCGCGTGGGACACCCCCCACCGACCCTTCTCCAGCATCACGCTACGCAGGAATGGTGCTCTGAATCGACCATCGGATTCTGATTCGAAAAACTTGTCCGCCCGCAATCCATCCGCTGCACAGTCAAAATGGAGATTAGAGAGTTCTGTCAATCGAATTCTGGGAAGTGAAGATGAGATCGAGAAGAAGGGGAAGAAATGGGACGAACCGACGAGGAGGACGAGGCGCCTGGCGGGGGAGGGGAAGCGCTGCGGCACGGGTTCCATTCCGTGAACGATGGGGGTTTTGAAATAGATGTCGAAGATGCTGAGCATGAACATCGCGTGGAGAACGATCCCTAGTGCCACTAGCCATCTTTCTCGACGCCGAATTTGTTGCTTCTGCCGCTCTTCGCCGGCGAAAATGGCGGCCGCGGTCATCGGTGATCTACGCAGACTCGCAGAGGATGGAAATGGGGAGGGAAGAGATGCAGAGGATTGTCGACGGGATTAGCAGCAAAATATTATGCTCGCTATGCTAAATTTATCCCCGCAGCAAAATAGCGAGCAGGATATTATTAAAAAAATATAATTTTTGCAGCCTAATTATATATTCTCAGAATACTATGCTCGAGATTCGCGAAGCTAAATTTATGTTTTATCAAATGCTTTGACTGGCCAATTTTTTTGGTATGTGTAATGTTTTTTTGTGCTAGAAGAGCGTTTAAATACCGCTTTCAAAAATGTGGGGCCCATTTCATTTTTCGGGTTTTCCTCTTCTTCTCTAACGTAATCTAGGCGATCGAAGTGGAAAATCGTCGGGCCAGCTGAGGCGGACTCCAGCAGATTTCCCTCAGATTTTGTGAGGCGAACTCCGGCGAGTCCTACATGTTACTGTAGGCGTCATCTTTAAACAACTATTCCTCTCTGCGCGATGCAATCTCCGGCAGCTTTCCAGGCACATTTCTCGTTGAAGGAGCGCTTGAGAAGAAGCAGGTATGATTATTTTTCCAGCAACAGGACAGAGCGATCTTTTGGCATCTCTTTCCATATGTTGAACTATTTTTCAGAACTGTATTTCAAGTGATTGTTTGTGCAGCTGTACTTCAAATGATTGTTTGTGCAACTCTATTTCAAGTGATAATTGTCATTCCAACTGTATTTCAAGTGATTGTCATTGCAACTGTATATAGAACTATATGTCAGATATAATATACGTCTGTATTTGCATATAGTATAATATACAACTGTATTTCAGATATAATATACAACTGTATTTGCATATAGTGTAATGTACAACTGTATTTCAGATATAATATATCACTGTATTTCATATAGTGTAATGTATAACTGTATTTCAGGTATAATATACAAATGTATTTGCATATACTGTAATGTACAACTGTATTTCAGATATAATATACAATTGTATTTGGTTATAGTGTAATGTACAACTGTATTTCAGGTATAATAAAAGACTATAAGCTTGACTTCTTCTATTGTCCATGGAGAAAAGAAATAATAGTGGTCAAATGGATGAAGAAATTGGTGTAAATATTTTTTTGCCTTTCTTTCTTGACTTGAGAAAGGGAGACTTTCTTTCATGATCGATTTGAGAAAGTGGTTAATGTATTTTTTTAACATGCAGATCAAAAAAGAACATCTATGTTTCCATATTGTCCATTCGGAGGAAGATGCATATGCTTTGTATTATCAGTACGCTCACAAAACCGGTTTCAGGGTTCGTAGGCAACATATTATTTATTACACACACACCAGAATTATCAAAGTCAGTGAATACAGTTGCTCAAAGGCAGAAAAGAAACACACAAAACCGTCACCGATTAAATATCGCAAATTAGATACTCGGACTGGTTGTCTTGCATGTTGTCATTTTAAAATGGATACAGATGGTAAGAACCGGACGGTTGCAAAGTTTGTGGAGAAGCACAATCATCCCCTTGCATCTGAGAAAGAACAACATTTGTTCAGGTCACATCGAAAGGTATCGGATATGCAGGGCAATCTATTAAAAAATATGTCAGGGACTACTATAAAAATAGTGCATGCGTACAATTTTCTCTCGCGCGGGAAGTCTGCAGGCGGGCGAGACCGTCGCGGCCTGGTTCTCGCCCGGGCGGTCTGCTCGCGAGCGAGACCGTCGCGGCCTGGTTCTCGCCCGAGCGGCCTGCTCGTGGGCGAGACCGCCGCGGCCTGGTTCTCGCCCGGGCGGCCTGCTCGCGGGCGAGACGACCGGGGGCCGGTCTCACGCGGGTGGCCTACTCGCGGGCGAGACCGCCCGGCCTGGTTATCGCCCGGGCGGCCTGCTCGCGGGCGAGACGGCCGGAAGCCGGTCTCGCGCGGGAGGCCTGCTCGCGGGCGAGTCGGCCGGGGGCCGGTCTCGCACGGGAGGCCTGCTCGCGGGCGAGACGGGCGGGGGCCAGTCTCGCGCGGGAGGCCTGCTCGCGGGCGAGACGGCCGGGGGCCGGTCTCGCGCGGGAGGCCTGCTCGCAGGCGAGACCGCCACGGCCTGGTTCTCGCCCGGGCGGCCTACTCACCGCGAGACGGTCGGCGGCCTGGTCTCACCCAAGCGGCCTGCCCGGCGGCCTGGAACCGCCTTGGGTGTTTGGGGCGTGGGGTTGGCGGCGTGCTTTTACCGTTGTGCCCCTGGGGGTGTTTTTACCTCTCTGCCCCCTGGTGTGGGTGTTTCCTATTGGCCCAAAGTCTATTTGTACCAAGGGCATTTTGGTCATTTTACCCCCAGGACTTGGGAAAACTATAAATAGACCCCCTTGGGTGCCTTTGGAGAGGAACTTTTCCGGGCTTCCTCCTCACTTAGCTTCTTCTTGGTAGAGTAGAGAGAGCTCTCCAAGGTGCCCTGCCTAGCCCTTTGGTAAGGGAGGGGAAGAGTTCTGGTGACCTTCCGGGTGTGTGGTGGGACCTCCGCGCTAGAGCCGAGGGTTTGTTCCTAGTTTCCCAAGTCTTTGGTTCGTGACGTTCCCCCGAGTATAGTAGGTGTGAGGTCACCCCTCTTTTGGGACCCCGAACTTCACAGAGACCGAAAGGGGTTTTGAACGCACGAATAAAAGGAAATTGGGAGAAGAACACTAGAGCATCAAGTACTACTTTTTATCTTAATATTTTCGAAACCAAGTTCATTACTACATGTATAATGATACTTCTTTTTCCAATGTAGGAAATCAACAAGGTGACATGAAGAGCAAAACAATCCATGTGAATGATAATACTTCCAAATCAAAGATCTACAACTTCTTCGATTCTCCAGAACCTGTGCACCAGTCAACCCCACAGGACACTCCTGCAGATATTGATTCTCAAGAGAACTTTAACTTAGATTTGTTTTTTAATTTTTGTAGTATCTCAGATGTTTTCAAACCTTAAAGTGAATCACTTTATTTATTTATTTATTGTTTCCGGTTAAAATTTGAAAAAAAAACACATATTGCATTGAAATATGCACACCATATTCTCCAGATTCATATCACTTGAAGTATCTACAAGAAAACATAGCAATTAGTTATGATAAATCAGCTGCTTTGCAGCAGTAATGCCTGATAACTGCAGCCGCCTTTAGTTGTCGCAACACAGGAACGGTTATGGTACTCAACTGCTTGAATATTTGCAACATACATTCATTCATTCATAGCAATTAGTTATGATAAATCAGCTGCTCTGCAGCAGTAATGTATGATAACTACAGCCGCCTCCAGTTGCCTCCACATAATTAATACATGGGGGATTTACATTACAGAAATGAGTAAGGGAAAACACAATCGGCAAAAATAAATAAAAATAGGAATGAATGGAGAATCAAGCACTGATGTTAATATTAATTATGTTTGAAAAAGCCCGAAGAATATCCGCTGCAATTTCTGCACGAAATTGTGGCATCTCTTTACACCAATTCTTTTTTTCTTGCAATGAAATAATCTCGGTCGACAAAGCCTCCTCCATAAATTTCATCACGAACACGTCGCAGTCGTCCCCATTATCTTGTTGCGGCAAATTGGAAACCTCGTTAATAGGCCACATGATAATATTTGTTGGCAACGCTTCACTAACCTCCTCGTATAAAGTCTTAACTTGCATGACCCAGTAATTGTCAGAAAACACATTATTTTTTTGGCCTTCAACTGTCGTATGAGTGTGTACTAGTGTGAAATTGTATCAAGTCAGGAAGGTTGGAACGATGACGACCACTTTTAAAGGAGTCGTAGAAATCCCAACATTGTTCCTTTTGGCGACACACTAGCAGTGTCCAATGGCTTGACACGTGACCTGGCATAAGCACGACATCAAAAGCCGTGACACTTGCCAATGTTATATGGCTTAACAGGATCTTGCTATTTTCCACCTTGTTACTCTTATAATACTGCATAATGAGGTGACAAACATTAATAATTTCAGACTTAAACATAAAATAAGTGCATTACAAAAGAGGGACAAAATGAAGCATGTACTGCATGTTTTGGCGAAACATATAAAAAGGACTTCATTCCAACAGATGACCTACTCTGCTTCGAACCAAGGAAGACAGCATATGTATCAATGTGAGGGTTCGTTATCCAAGTCGTCCCCAATAAATCATCCACATCCCCTCGAGTCATCACAATGTTACCACTTGAGAAAATAACATCGGACATGTAGTAATAGTTAAAATCAGTATGAGATGGATAAGCAACTATATGCACAAAAATACGTATATGATAAACAATAATTACCTGTCCTTGAACTCACTAAGGACAAAATCAATGTTACCTCGAATTTGAGGGTTTATATGTGGTTTACCGGGGTAGGTAGGAACCATTTTAAGACCCTTCTTCCGCCTATATGCAATTTTTTTGACTCGAACAAAAGATGATTCTTTGGCTGGGCTTTGAAGTGTAATGATCTGGGGTGTGGATGATGTGGGTGCTGTGGGTGATGTGGATGATGTGGGTGAGACATTTTTCTGGGGTTTGGATGATGTGAGTGATTTCGGTGATGGTGCATGGCGATGGAATTGGGACATCCCATCTTGCAACTTTTTAAACCAAGTTTCACAGAATTTTTTCATGGAGACTTCCACTTTAGCAACTTCTTCCCGTATATAAACTCGAAGCCGAGATTCCATTGAGTTCCAATCTTCCCCTGTATTTCCTCTTTTCACCTGCTTCTTCTCCTTCTCCATCCTCCTAAGCAATCTACCTTCGCTCTTAGCAGTAATCTTTTTCCTCGCCTCCTCGAACTTCTTTTTCTCCTTCTTATTCTTGATATCCTCGAAATCAAACTCCACCTCAAACTTCACTTTCTTCACCCCCCCCCCCCTTCTCTTTCTCTTAGTTGGCTTCATATCTTCAAAATCAGAATCCGCCTCCTCCGGTCCTAGCAAGCTCTTCTCATCATTCTCCACACTTCCAAACCTGTATCTAACATATAAGATATAACAAAATGTATTAGAGTTACATAACAACCAAACTTGATATTAATTAAGAAGTTAATTAATAATACATGCTTGGGTTTCTTGAGCTCACTCGGCAAATCCAAACAAAACTTTGCAGTATATCTCATTTTATCCGACCACCGACAAATTCGAGGCCAAGCCAGGAAATGTACTACTCTTTGAACATTGGTGTGCTCAAAAAACCACACATACAAAAATACATGTTAGTTTGAATAATTAATAAATCAGTAACCAAATTGTAAACACATTTCTTACCAACACAACTATCGAGCAGCCTTCAAAGTAGCCTAAGCAGGTGTCAGCATCTCGAACTGCATTGGCCCGACTCATACAATCTAGCTGTGAATGCAAGAATGCATGAATAGCCTTAGGCCAATTGTACTCTCTCAAGGCACCTATACTATCCTCCAGCAAACCCAAACACGTCGGAATCTTTAGAGTCTTCATGGGGAAGAAAAACACAATCAACAAATACCTAATTTGTGCATTTACTCGTCTTTGCTCGAGCTCGAGGGACCATTCTTCATTCACAAGAAGGCGCATTTCGTTGATCAAGTCCATGTGAGATAACTCCAAATAGGGGAGTCTAGAAAAAGGAAAATCTTGACCACGGTTTGGTAGCCCTAGAATCATGGCCACTTCATTAACTGTTAGTTTGAGGTAGTAATTTCTTTAAAGGAAACACCCCTTGTCCCTTCTGTATAGCTTCACGAGGACATATAAGAGCGGGATGTTTTGCGACAATGCCGGAATGGAGAATAAAGGTAAAGCATTTGTTTCCCTTAGAACAACCTTTGATTCCTCGGAAATGACCTCGAGGAGAGGACGGGCATTCGCCATAAATGTTAAGACCGCACACCGACTGCTCAAATATTTGCTGTCAGGCATCTGAGTAAGCAAATACAGTCGAACATTAGACTATATGCAAATATAGTTGTATGTAAAGTGCTACATTACACCTAAAATACAGTTATATATACAAATATAGTTGTATATTACACATGAAATACAATTATATATAACACTATATGCAAATACAGTCATATATTATACAGTTGTATGTAGCACTATATGCAAATACAGTCATGTATTACACATGGAATACAGTTGTCTATAACACTATATGCAAATACAGTCATGCATTACACATGGAATATAGTTGTCTATAATATTATATGCAAATACAGTCATATATTACACTTGAAATACAGTTATATTTCACACTATATGTCAATACAGTCTTACAATATACCTGGAATACAATTGTCTATAACATTATATGCAAATATAGTCATGCATTACACATGGAATACAGTTGTCTATAACATTATATGCAAATACAGTCATATATTACACTTGGAATACAGTTGTAATGCACCCCCGTGCGCTACACTCTAAGTGCGCACCCATACATTCCGCTCTAGGTGCACCCCCGCGGACTCTGTTCCAAGTGCACCGTCGCGCACTCGGCTCAAAGTGCGCCCCGCACACTCCTAAGTGCGCTTGTGTGCGCCCCCGTGCGCTCCACTCTAAGTGCGCACCCATACATTCCGCTCTAGGTGCACCCCTGCGGACTCTGTTCCAAGTGCACCGTCTTACAATATACCTGAAATACAGTTGTATATAACACTATATGCAAATACAGTCATGTATTACACATGGAATACAGTTGTCTATAACATTATATGCAAATACAATCCTATATTATACTTGGAAAACAATTATATTTCACACTATATGCCAATACAGTCTTAAAATATACATGGAATGCGGTTGTCTATAACACTATATGCAAATACAGTCCTATATTATACCGGGATGAGAATGAGGGCATCGCCTTTGGAAAAAAATCGTACCTGGTTCTTTTCAAGTTGTCGACCGGAGTTCGCCTCGTGAGTTCGCCGTCGGTGACGCCTACATTAACAGGTACTTTTCACGGGAGTTCGCCTCCTAAGAAATATGCCAGAAATCTGCATAAGGAGAAAGAAATCTGCCTAGAAATCGCCGAAAATCGCCTAGGTTATGTTAGGGAAAAAGAGGGAAACCCGAAAAATGAAGTGGGCCCCGCATTTTTGAAAGCAGTATTTAAACACGCTCCTAGCACAGGGAACATTACACATACCAAAATATTTTCCTTGGAAACCCGACCGGGGACGCTAGAAAAACTCCTAGCTTTAATGGTGCTATTTATGACAGCTTTTTCTGAAAACATCATCTCAAAATCTCTATTTTTTTAAGTGCATTGCTATCCGCATCGCAGATTTGGCTACTCATACCGCACTTTCTCCTAATTTTTCGCGGTTTTTGGAAATATGTCTTGTACATGCATTTTTAGGAAAAATGTTCGGCACGAAAGTTGTAGATCTCGACAAGATCTACAACTTTCGTGGTGAACACTTTTCCTAAAAATGCATGTACAAGACGTACTTTGGAAATACGCTCAAGTTTCACGTCTTTTGAAAATATATCTTGTACATGTATTTTTAGGAAAATTGTTCAACACCAAAGTTGTAGATCTTGTCGAGATCTACAATTTTCTTGTTGAACACTTTTTCTAAAAATGCATGTACAAGACGTATTTCCAAAAGCCACAAAAAATTAGGAGAAAGTGCGGTGCGAGTAGCTAAAACTGGGGTGCAGATAACAACGCCCTTTTTTAATCAAAAAGTTGTTATCTAAGCTTTATATTTTAATATTTTTTTAGTATGTTTTCTTATTATGTCTTCATTATAACTTTTTATCTAAGCAGAAGATAGAAGGTGGCAAGAGACCCACCGAGATATCTTAGCATGTGTTGCAAGAATGTTAACGTTAAAAGACTTTCTAAAGTTCGGCAGCATTTGTCGTAGTTGGAAAGAAGCGATATCTGCAATGTCCAGGATCACACAATTCTGGAAGGAAGATTTATGGGCTCTCTCATTCGACTTCGACAGTGAGTGCAACTGCGTATTTTTTGAGAATCATGCCCAAACAAATAGTGCCTTCAAAATAAGCAATCTCCACCGAGCTAAATGCCTCGTGTCCAAGTGTGGGCTTTTCATGCGCCGAAGTGATAATTACTTCTTCTTCAATCCCCTAACTTTCAAAGAAATCCTCCTTCCTTAATATCCCTATGGACCAATTTTATTTGCCGCCCGACAAATCGGGACATTCTCCGCTCTAGCAACCGCGAAGAATTGCATTGTGATCATGTTCAATTTCAAAACTATCTCCACCGTAGAGATTGTCAAGTATCATTTTGATGATAACAAGTGGGAGGTTCTTCAGATTGAGCTCGCAGAAAATCTAACGGACAGCATATGTCTTGGCGCTGCATGAAATGTACAGATTCGCTTAGCGGGTTCAAATGATCCATTCAAGGCTCACGCGTCAACGATAATCTTTTTTGATAGTAATGTCCTGACTTTTGACTTAGTGACAGAGGTGTATGAATTAAATCCGCTGGATCAGCCTCCAAATTTGGGCCCCATGATGCGAACGAGCAAACTTTTAAAGCATGGTTATAAGTATGGATGCAACCTTAAGAATAATTGTTCATTAATCACCTGTCAATGATGAGAATACAAGTTATAACTGGATTTTTCATGACACACTTGCTCGAAATTACACTGCTAAGTTTGTGTGGATAGAACCGAAATTTTCAATAGACAAACTTTTACCTGAAGCTTAAACTTTTATATTTTTGCAGAAAAGTACACTTGCAAATAAGAAGAATAGGGACTCGTGGATTTCAGGTGAGCAATCAAGTGTAGCATTAATTCTCTCTTCTAACGTCAATGATTGATATCCGCACTACACTTTTGGATATTCGCACTACGTTTACTTCTAATTTTCTGAGCCTTTTGAAAATACTCCTTGTACATGCATTTTTAGGAAAAATGTTCAACTTTCGTGTTGAATACTTTTTCTAAAAATGCATGTATAAGACGTACATTACGAAATACACTCAGATTTCGCGACTTTTAGAAATACGCCTTATACATGCATTTTTAGGAAACGTGATCAAAACAAAAGTTGTAGATCTCATCAAGATCTACAATTTTAGTGTTGAACACTTTTCCTAAAAATGTATGTACAAGGAGTATTTTCAAAAGACATGAAAAATTAGAATTAAACGTAGTGCGAATATCCAAAAGTATAGTGCAGATATCAATCGTCAAAAAAAACCTATTTGTCTTGTCCATTTTTTTAATGATTTGTTTTATATAATTAAATGCAGGTACAGTTTGATAAATGGAGATTGAAGCTCTGGATTATGGAAGAAGATGAAGGTTGCGTTTGGAAGAACTTATTTTCACCGGTCAAGCGGTCATGACCGCATGAATCGGGACTTATTTAAGTCCGGATTCATGCGATCATGACCGCTTGACCGGTGAAAATAAATCCCCTCAAACAGAGCCGAAGTTGACATTCTAATTAGAGAGAGTTTAATTTCTAAATTATTTATGTAATGATGCTTTTTTAGTTTTCATATTTACAATCTATGTCCTAGTCATGTAAAATTCTTTTTTCATTATAAATGAAGATAAACACGTGTAGTTTTTCTGATGTCTCTTTTTCAATTTTCATGGTAACTATATTTACAATAATAGATTTTAAATAAAAAAAACACATATCGTATTTTTTTTAATATCCTTATAGCTGATCCCACTGTCGTATCTTTTTTTAAAATGATTGTCGATTTATCGTATAAGTATCCATATACCCTGAAGATATAATTAGGGGCTGCTATTCGCACTGCAGTTTTGATTATTCGTACCGCATTTTTTCCTAATTTTTCGTGTCTTTTAAAAATACGCTTTGTACATATATTTTTAGGAAACATGTTCAACACAAAAGTTGTAGATCTCGACGATATCTACAAATTTCGTGTTGAACATTTTTCCTAAAAATATATGTACAAAGTGTATTTCTAAAAAGCGCGAAATCTGAACGTATTTACCAAATACACCTTGTACATGCATTTTTAGGAAAAGTGTTCAACACGAAAGTTGTAGATCTCGTCAATATCTACAACTTTCGTGTTGAACACCTTACCTAAAAATGCATGTGCAAGACGTATTTCCAAAAGAAACAAAAAACTAGAAGAAAATACGGTACGAAGAACCAAAACTGCGGTCCGAATAGTAGCGCCCTATAATTATTCAAGCTCGCAGGTTGTGCGTAAGTAATTAAGTATAGATATAGCATGAAGCATATTATCCTATTTATTCCATAACTGACAATCAAATTATTTGTCAAATTTCGTACACCCATATATTATATAATAATTTACGGTATTATATAATCCAGTCTTTTATATGATAATGATATGGAGCTTTCTATTCACCATTAATTTTTTTTCTCTATTTTTTAAACCCCCGAGAGAGGTGGAGAATGTAAACAGGTCATGACATTTATATTATCTCATTATATTAATAAAGAAGTAATTGAGAAATAAAAGAAAAAAAATGTAATTAAATCTAAATAGTTTCTCAAAATAGTGAATATTGTTGCAGCCAAATTAGACGCCTCGTTCGGAGCGGATTAACTTGAACCGTCTTAGCCCACGGAGGAGTCGAGCGCGCGCACAGTTATAGAGAAAGAAAAGATGACAAGGCAAATTTTTTTTTACGTGAAAAACTCGTCAATTGGGTGAAAAATCACGTGACCGGATCTCTGCCGACCAAACCTCCATGCACTAGATCTGAGTGTTGTTACAAAGCTTTTCCAAGAACTCGACGGTGAAAGACCACCTCCCGTTAAAATTATTGGGGAGAAAGAGAAGAGATCTGAGGGTGACAGTCCACCGTTCGCAGAGCTTAACAATTTATTCGGGTGTCGCCGAGAGCTGTACGCTCGTTGTATTATGGAATCCTCTTATAGTTCTTGAAGGCGGGAGTAGCTTGTTTCACTTGTTCTGATGTCTGAGGCTAGAAAGCTCGTGCGACGCGCCAGGCGCGTCCTATCCTCTGTGGATTGTCTCTTGTTGTATTTGTAGGAGACGAGAATTACTGACTTGCTGATGCTTGGTGAGCTCGTTGTTGAGCTACATGCATTGAATACTTATAGCAGTATTTAGAGCGGAACACACGAAGGTGTGTTTGGAGCGGGCTTGATGGCAAAGCGC
The DNA here is from genome assembly GCA_039583875.1 of Platanthera guangdongensis. Taxonomy (NCBI): domain Eukaryota; kingdom Viridiplantae; phylum Streptophyta; class Magnoliopsida; order Asparagales; family Orchidaceae; genus Platanthera; species Platanthera guangdongensis. The sequence goes on along the minus strand of CM077159.1, from coordinate 166,458,686 downwards.
GGAGAGAGTTAGCTGATGGAGAGCGCGTGGGGCACTTGCTGGAGGAGAGCACGCAGAGCGCTTGTTGGTGGAGAGCGCGTGGGGGCTTGTTGATGGAGAGCGCGCGAAGCGCTTGTTGGTCGAAAGCGCGCAAGGAAGAGATGCGCGCTGGAGCGTGCAAAGAGGCGGCGTGCGCGGGAGCACGCAAGGAAGAGATGCGTACGAGAACTGCCTTGTGCACTCGAGATATTGCCTTCCCTTCTCGAGGAACTTTTCTTTTGTACTCGAGTTCTGCCCTTTTGGCTCGATAATAATTCTCTATTTGTTCTCGAGAACGACTTCTTCTGTTCTCGAGTTGTGTTTCCTTCTTCTCAGGATTTTTGTTGTCTTGTTCTCGAGAACAGCTCCTTTGTTCTCGAGATGAACCTTCTTCTTCTCGAGAATAGTCTATTCGTTCTCGAGAACGGTCAAGAACAGCTTCTTTCTTCTTGAGAACAACCTATTTCTTCTCGAGAACAACCTACTCCTTCGCGAGAACGGTCCTCTTGTTCTCGAGAACAACTTCCTTCTTCTCGAGAACATCATATTTCTTCTCGAGAACAGCCTACTCCTCTAGAACGGTCCTCTTGTTCTCGAGAACAGCTTCTTTCTTCTCGAGAACAGCATCTTGTTCTCGAGAATAGCTTCTTCCTTCTCGAGAAGTCCGGTTCAGCCGAACCCGGATCTTTTCTTGAGTGCAGTTATCCTGATTTTTACCCTAGGTTTATAAATACCTATTTCTTCCCCTTCTTCACTCTGGACCAACTTTCCTTTTCATCTCTCGAACCAGAGGCGTGAGAGAGAGTGTTCCGTGTTTATTCGGGTGGCCGCAGATGGTGCTTTGGCGCTAGATATTCCCAACAAATCATAGATCCGGAAGGCTCTCAGCGAGAGCTTCATCATTGTGGTAATATCTTCCCCTTTTCTTGAGATTTTTTCGCAAGGGTTTTCGGCCCTAACTCTGATTTTTGGCCGTTTTTGTTAGATTTCGACTTACATCGTCTTCTTTAGCCCGATCTGCGACAAGGAGTGGTTCAGAGGATCTTTCTGATAAAATTGAGGCAAGTGGTGTTCTTGCCCTCTCTCTTGCTTCCTTCCTCTTTATTTTGTCAGATTTCATTGAGTGTGTCATGTTTATATTTCATTGAAACTTATCTCTAAATTTCATTGAAACTTGTCTGTCAAATTCTAAGTTATTTTCATTGGATTGTGACTTGTCTTTAAATTTCTAAGTTATTTCATCGAACTTTTACCTCCGATTCTTGTTTTGTAGATTTGGTAAACCAATTTGGTTGTCCTGGCACATTAATTATCGAGCCATGTAGATCATTGCGACACCTAGTGCGTCTCATTGTTTTGATTATACTACACTTTGTTTGACTCTTGAAATGTCCTTATGCAGTCCACTTCGTTGGTTAACCTTGAGTCTGCTATGAATAAAAGGAAGCTCTGTAAGTATAATTACGTAACTAAAGAAACACAGATGGTCTGTGCGCGTTGGGGTTTCTCCCTCGGCATAATGCTTTATGATTGAGTCTGTGCGCGTTGTGGACTCCCCCCGACACATTACCTTAGATTGGTCTGTGCGTGTTGGGATTTCTCCCTCGGCATGGTGCCTGTTGGCTGGGTTTGTGCGCGTTGTGGACCATTCTCCCCGGCACAGTATTTTTTATTGTTGAGCTGGTCAGTCTCATTTTTTATTGATGAATAACATGAATATTAATGAAAGATGAAAGCATGAACTTCTGATGTATGGTACTCTGTTCTATTCAGTTGATGTGATTAACCATTCTTGTTCGGCTAGATTTACTGTTTGCTCACTTTTACTCTACTGCTGACCTTTTGTTGCAGTCGTGTTATAGATTTTGTTCAGTTTGAGATTTGTTTGATCTGCCCTTATTTTTTGCACCATTTGTAACTTGCTTCTAAGGTGTTCTTCTTTTGATGTCTCAGGATCAGAGCAGTAGCAGGTTTAGCTGACCGTGTTGTGCTTCTGGTGTTATGGGTTACTACGGTCGTTTGTTTCCACCTCAGAGCTTTGAGGTAGTTGACTTTGTTTAGACTTGCCAGTTTTTACTATGGGTTCGTGTCAGTTGTTGACGCTCATAGTCTTTGACTTTTTCTGTGATAGATTACTTGTTGCATTTACTACTGTTACTTTTTACTTGTTTATACTTGCTCTCTGGGAAGGATTTATGTTAGGATGCATTTAGTTATTTTAAAGTATACAAAACTGCATTCTGGAATATTGACATGACATAATTCTTAACTGCAAAAATCTACTATTTTTAAGCGCTATAAAAGTCTTATATATATATTAAATGTAGAAGTCACATCATCATTATAATATGCTAGACCTTCATTCTCATATAGGATAACAAATGAATCAACTCAGTACTTTCCGCCGCGTAAAACTTATATATTTTCTCACCTTTGGACTAGTGGTCCACCCGACTGAGCGACACGGTCAGTAACTCAAATAACTTATATGTATTGTTTTTAACTTAATTTCATAAATCTTTTATATGATGTAAATGTAAGGATGAGTAGCCTGAGCGTCTGTAGTTGTCTCATGCACAGCGTGGCATCACGACGCATACTTTCTCTACTCTGACATATTTTCTCACTTCCAGCGACTAGGACCTCCTTCGTATGATGGTAAAGCAGACTTCATGGCATTGGATGACTGGATCATTTCAATGGAAGAAATGTTTTCTTATTCTGGCATTTTCTTCGATCAGAAGGTGATGATTGCGGCGTATCAGCTCAAGGGACTTTCGAAGAGTTGGTGGATCAGAGAAAATGAGAATCTTTCTGATGGGTGCTCATGGGAATCATTCAAGAGTATGCCACAGAAGAAGTTTTTGTCATCGATTTAGCAAGTCCGTCTAATGAACAACTTTTTACACCTAAAGCAGCGATAACTTACTGTTAGTGAGTACGTGATCGAGTTTAGCAAGCTCAGTCGTTTCGCCCTAGATCTGGTAGCATCCGAAGAAGACAGATTAAAGTGTTTCTTAGGTGGTCTGAGGTATGACATCCAGCAGTTGGCTAGTGCATACAAGTCTAAGACCTTTACAAAAGTAGTCAAAGATGCCTTGAAGGCTGAGGTGATAGAAAATGCGAAGAATCGGGGATTGCATGCGAAGAAGGACAAGAGGAAATCTGACGATGGAGGAAGTGCTAGGGCATCTGACCCTGCAGCAAAGAAGGATAGAAGGGAAGTGTGTCGCTTCTGTGGTAAGCCAGGACACCCATTTGAGAAGTGATTTAAGAGACTAGATGCGCAGAAGGCTGGAACTTGTTTTCTCTGCGGACAGAAAGGGAACATGAAGGCTAATTGCCCGCAGAGCCAGCCTGCGCTGCATGCAGTTTCGTTGCAGACTCTACCACCGCCCCCACCTCTCGTGGACAAGGGAAAAGGAAATTTAAATGTGCTGACCAAGGAGGAAGCCCAATCTTCAACTCGAGTGATCTCAGGTTAGTCTCTAACTCAGCTAGTAATATCTTTTGGTAGATTTATAGTTTCCGCATTTTAGTTGCACGTGTTATGTGTTTAGGTGAATTTAAGGTGAAGTATAAGTGGGCGCGCGTTTTGTTCGATTTGGGTGCTTCTCACTCCTTTGTGGCGAGGAGTTTTGTAGACCGACATCGCTGGGCTCTTGACCAGTTAGTGAAAGATATGATACCTAAACACCTAGAGGGGGGGGGGGTGAATAGGTGACCTAATCCTTTTCTAACTTTACTGGCAGCAAACAGTTTATTATCACAGATTTTTACCTTTTGCACAGCAATCTCAAAGTATTCACAGCATACACAGCACGATCACAGCACAACACAGTGGTTTATAGTGGTTCCCCAAGATATGGGTACATCCACTTTCCCCCTTCACCTATCTAGCAGTGTACTAGATTCGGCCAAACTCCTCCACTGTCTCAGAACCCAAATTGGTTCCTACACCTCAGGCCCAAAGCCTTACAACTCAGCTTTATCACAAAGCCTACACTCAGCCAATCAAGGCCTACACTCAGCCAACCAAGGCCTACACTCAGCCAACAAGGCCTGCACTCAGAGATCTCAATCTCCTATACTCAGGCTAACAAGCCTTACCCTCAGCCTTTATAGTTATAGGCTTACAAATCACTCAGATCCAAAGGATCCTACAAGTTAAAATGTATTACAAAAATTAACTCAACAACTCAGAAATGAAAGAGGGGAGTTGAGAGTTTCTTGATGAGTTCTTGGAAGAACTCAGCTGGATTCATCCTGACTTAGCTTTCTTCAAAGCTTCTTGAGTAGAACTGAATAAGACTGAATCCTCCTGCAGTAGTTCCTTGACCTCTGCTACTTAAGATCCAGAATTGTATCTGAATCCTTCTTCTCAGCCTAGTTCCAGAGGCTGATTTCTTGGAAGGAGCCATCTCTCTCCAACTTCTTAGATCTGCACTTGGACTGCAAGATCTTCTTATGTTGATACTCTTGGTACCACTTCAATAATTTATTTTTCAACAAACTGAACTTTTGAACAATAATCTAATCCACAATTTCTGTAAACTGTAGATGTCTATTTATAGGCCTTCTTCATGGTAACCGGCTGGTCCGGTCCATAACTGACTTCTGATATCTCTCACAGGTGCTGTAGACTGGCTAGAACGGCAGCTGTCAAGTCATCCAGTCATTTCTTGAAAATCTCTAACTGTCTGTAAGTGTCGAGACTTTCTGTCTTTAAGTGTCGACACTTATAGTCCAAGTGTCGACACATGTTGTGTAAGTGTCGACACAAGTCTATAAGGTGTCGACACATTTCCTTGTATGTCTCGACACAGATTCTTCTGCATGTGTCGACACTGAAATTGAGTGTCGACACAAGTACTTGTTCTTCTAGCTTTTGCTGAATTCTTCTAAGTGTCGACACATCTCCTTTGTGTCGACATAACTTCTTGTGTTGAATCTGTTAAGTGTCGACACTACTTCTTGGTGTCGACACATAGTCTTCTATGTTGATTCTTGCTGAGTGTCGACACAGCTCCTTGTGTCGACACACCTTCTTCTTATTGAGACTTCAGCTGAGTGTCGACACATTCCTTTAGTGTCGACACTTGTACTTAGAATAATTTTGTTGATCTTTCTGATCTTTGCTAAGTGTCGACACAGCTCCTTGTGTCGACACTTTCTTCAAGTGTAGAGTCTTTAGCTGAGTGTCGACACATTGTGCTGGGTGTCGACACTTACTTCATGTGTTGACTCTTCTGGTTGTGTGTCGATACATTGTGATGGGTGTCGACACATTCTTCAAGTGCTGACTCTTCTGTTGAGTGTCGACACATTGTTCTGAGTGTCGACACTTTAACTTAGTCTCTGCAGACTTTTGCTGAGTGTCGACAGAACTCCAAGTGTCGACACTTTCTGGTGTAGACACAGCTTCACTGGGTGTCGACACAGCTCCTTGTGTCGACACATTCTGTCTGCACTTTTCTTCACTCAGTGTCGACACAGCTCCAAGTATCGACACTTTCTGTCTGCACTTTTCTTCACTGAGTGTCGACACAGCTCCAAGTGTCGACACTTTCTGTCTGGTGTCGACTCTGCATCCCAGGTGTCGACACAATGACTCCAAGTGTCGACACTGCTTGTCTGGGTGTCGACACAAGTCTTCTTAAGTGTCGACACTTTCCCTCTAGGTGTCGACACATGGACTTAGAAACTTTTTGCTTCAGTCCAATGATTTCTTAACCTGCACAAGTAAACTCAACATACATCAAATACATTATGATGTATATCATTGAGTTGGGTGAGGCTTCTTCAAATCAGGTACATTTGACCAATGTACCCAACAATCTCCCCTTATTTGGAGAAGTCATAACCCTTAGTCAATGATATACATCATTCATAATTAAAGATTACAAAATGATGTAAAGCAGATTATTTACAGCAGAGTAAACATAAACATGTAATAATTCACACATGTATACACATTCATCATTTCAGAACAAGAAATAGACACATTCACAGAACAATCATGAAATATATTTATCATATATTGTTCTAACATTTTTCTAATACACCTTCAATGATTTACAAAAATGTTTTACATTTAAAAGATTACAAAATAATCTTCAAGTAATTTCTTAATCTATTTCTGGTCTGGTTCTTTGATAACTATGCCTTTGCCAGGTTGGACTTGAGCTTTGACAGTGGCTTCAGCAGTTTCAGCAACAGCAGGCTTCTTGCCTTTTAGATCTTTCTGTTTGAGTGCTTCTGCCTTGATCTTCTGCCTCTCAAAGTAGTGATATGGCTTAGGGAAGTACTTGCTAGGCTCCACTGCAGTAGGAGGTAGTTTTCCCATCTTAGCCTTCCTTCTGAATTGAACAATGACCTCTTGTCTTATTTCATGTTTTCTCCATTCAGCTTCAGAGAACCATTTGTTCCTGTCATGTGTATTGTCCTTAGCAGCTTTCCAGGCAGTTAAAATTATATTCCTAGAGGTAGAGCTCCACTGTTCAAAATCTGGCTTTTGTTCTGCTTGTTCCATAAACCTCTTCTTGGACAACCTTGTCTCTTCCTCTTTCTGTAGAGCCTCTTGCATGGCTTCAGTAATAGGTTGAACAACCTTTTTAATATAGACATTGTCCTTGCCCTCAAGTGGGCTATACATTGTGCTCACATCTGCTTGAATCATTTCAAAGTCTGGAGGTGGATAAATGACCTGAGCTACTTCTGGTTGCTCACCTCCAAAATAGGCAGGGTTAATGCCTGATTCAGCAACTTCTTGGTCATCACACAGAGGAGGGTATCCAAGTGTAGCCCTGATTGAATTTGATATCCATTTTGCATGCTCAGAACTTGCCTTGACTAACTCTCTCTCCCCCTTTATGACTTCTCTGGCCATGTGATCTCTGACATCATCCTTTTGAAATCTGATCTGACTGTCCAAGTACCTGATCCCATCTTTAAAGTAAGGTTTTAGCTTTTGAAGTTGTTCAGATATGACCTTCTGGGAGGCTTGGATAGCAGTCTTTACAGCAGTAATTTCCTCTTGAAAGACTTTATCAAATTTAGCTTTAGCAGCATCAGTGGATGTAGAAGGTTCAGCAGCCTTATTCTTTAATTCAGTGACAATAGCATTGTGGGATTCAGTCAAATTGTCATTCATTCTTAATTGATTTTCAAGAACATATCCTTGTTTCAATGCTATATCATCCACCTGTGACTTGATCTTCTCTTGGTGTGTTACCAAATACACCACTGCATTTCCACCTTTGTGGAAGCAGTCTGTCATCTTTTTCTTGTTGAGATTCATCTCAAACCTTATAGATTTTATATCTTGGGCAAGATCAAACTGTAATGATCTGTGCCCTGCATCAACATAAGCCTCTATGGCTTTTCTTTGTTCATCTATTTTAATCTGCAGTGCAATCAGTAAAGCACTATAATCAACAGTTGGAGCTTGTTGAACTATAGGCTGTGGGGCTACAGTTTGCAGAGCCTTCTTGTAACTCTGGCTCCTTCTCTTGAATACATAGAGTTTCTTTTTCCTTGCCCTTGCAGTCTCCTCATCTTCAGAGGCAGATGTGCTGACAATATCAACCCTCTCCTTAGGGCTTTGAGACTGGTTAGCTTACACATCTTGTGCCTTCTCAGTTTCTTGCCTTATAGGCTCCTCCAGAACTTGCATTTGCTCCCCCTCATCAGTAGCATTCTCTCCTTCAGCAGCATCAATTTCCTTATCAAAATCTGCTTGATCCAAATTTAGGAACAAGTCTTCCATTGTGTATTCAGGAGGTGAAGAAGCTGGAGACATTCTTTGTTCTTCAATTACTGGAACAAAAATCTCTTCTTGTACAGCAGATGTGTCCTCTCTAACAACATCTGGAACTTGAGTAGACAGCTGTGTTTGCTGAGGAACATCAAACAAATCAGCATCTTCTATAAGATATTCTAAAGTTTTTAGGTCAGTGAGTACCTCTTGAATGATGGTTGTGGCTTGCTCACTGTCCAGTGTAGATGCTGCTTCTACAACTGGATGCTCCCCCTGGTTTTGATCCCTGTGGATGGGGCTAGCTGGAGGCAACTCCCCCTGGATCTCAGCATCAGCTGGAGGAGCAGGAGACTTCACTGCTGGCACTTCCTCATGATCATCAGGAGTGAAAACAACATGTTCTTCACTCCCAGAACTGCTGGAGGACTCTTGTGCCACAGGAGCTATCTTCCTTTTCTTCTTAGGAGGAGTGACTTTTTTAGTAACTGTCTTCTCTGGTGTTGGCATTTCCTTGGACAACACCCTGTCCCATCTTGAAAAGATCCTTAGATCCATCTTCCTCATGTGATTTATCTTGCTGCCTGCAGCAGTATTCATTACCTCTGGTATGGTACCAGCTAGGTAGAGACTGATGATTCTGCCCAGATTGGGCTTCTTCAAACTTTCCTTGATCTTGTCAAATACTATTACTGACCAATCTGTTCTTAAAGTGAAGATAATTCTTGTCATTATATGGAACATGGAGGCAGCACTCTGTCATGCCCTCCTGGCTTACTGAGTAAGACCTTTCCAACAATTTCAGACATGAATTTTCCTTGAGTATTCATGTCTTTCCTGTTAAATACAGAACCTATCTTCATCTTTGGATCTAGTCCACACCAGGTAAGAGATTCCCTGGTCTTTGAAGCAGTCACCTCTTCTTCATCTTGAGTTCTTGGTAATTGAAGAATCTTCCTCAGACTTTTTGGTGTTACCTTAACCTTTTCTCCATGAACTCTGGATTTGATTTTGTATCCAGATTCATCTACTGCCGCTCCATTCAGAAATTCAAGCACCTCCTTCTTCCATATCTTAGTTGGTTCAGAAACTAAGTACTCTAACCCTGAATCGGCGACTAGGGTTACTACGGCCCTGATTTCTTGATCAGCATCGTCGAACGCGCATCGCACAAGCTCATAGCCTTCGTTAACGTTCTCCTCAAGCTTAGGTGCCATTAGGGTTTGTAGAATTTGTCTTTAGAAAAGAGAGGTGTCGACACAGTAGTTTTGGTCTCGAAACTTTGAAAGCGTGTCGACAAACAAAGACAGAACCCTATTTATACCTTTCTGATTTTGAAGATGAACAGGCGGGACAGCTAACTTAAAATGTGTCGACACTGGCAATAAGTGTCGACACTGACTTATAATGTCTCGACATATATGTGTCGACACAAGTTTAGTCAACAGATTTTATGTGTCGACACTTGGTTATGTGTCGACACAACATATCTCGACACATTGTCGAGACTTTACTTAAAAAATTCTGAGTAAATACTAAGTGTCGACACCACTTGGGATGTGTCGACACCTACTTGACATGTGTCGACACTAACATTCTGAAGTGTCGACACCACATTCCTAGATGTGTCGACACCTTTTTCCTGAAGTGTCGACACCACTATTCTGTGTCGACATAGACTAGTCTATGTGTCGACACTTTTTTACTTAGTCATTTTCAAATCTGTAAACTTACTCTAAGTTTATCATTCCTAGTTTAATTTTGAATCTATTGAACTTAGTTTCTTCTAGTGGCTTAGTAAACATATTAGCTACTTGTTCATCTGTTTTAACATATTCTAACAAAATATCTTCTCTTTCTACATGCTCCCTAAGAAAATAATATTTAATCTCAATATGTTTTGTCCTACTATGGGATACAGGGTTATTAGCTATTGAAATAGCACTTGTAGAATCACAGAAAAGTGGAGTTCAACTTACCTAAAATCCATAGTCCTTTAGCTGATGTTGAATCCACAGAAGTTGAGCACAGCAACTTCCTGCAGCCACATACTCTGACTCTGCTGTGGAGATAGCCACACTGGTTTGTTTTTTGCTACTCCATGAAATTAGTCTCCCTCCTAGGAATTGACAGGTTCCAGTAGTGCTCTTTCTATCCTCTTTGCATCCTGCAAAGTCTGCATCTGAATAACCTGTTAGATCAAAATCCTCATTCCTAGGGTACCAGAGGCCTAGATAGGGAGTGCCCTTTAGATATCTCAATATTCTTTTGACTGCAGTCAAATGAGACTCTTTAGGGCAGGCTTGATACCTTGCACAAACACATGTAGCATACATGATGTCTGGTCTACTAGCAGTCAAGTATAATAGGGAGCCAACTATCCCTCTATACAAGGTTTCATCTACAGGTTTCCCTGCATCATCCTTGCTAAGAGACATACTTGACCCCATAGGAGTCTTCATGGTACTGGATGAATCCATACCATACTTCCTTATGAGTTCTAGGGTGAACTTTGACTGACAAATGGACAAACCACTCTCAGTCTGTTTAACTTGGAGACCCAAGAAAAACTTCAGCTCTCCCATACTACTCATCTCAAACTGACCTTGCATAAGTTTTGCAAACTTTTTGCAAATGCTGCTTTCAGTAGACCCAAATATAATGTCATCTACATATATTTGGACTAGTATGACTTTGCCTCTAGATTCCCTAAGGAATAGAGTCTTATCTATTTTCCCCCTTGAGAACTTGTTCTCAATGAGGAAACTAGATAGGGTTTCATACCAAGCCCTAGGGGCTTGCTTTAACCCATATAAAGCTTTCCTAAGTCTATAGACATAATGAGGTAGAGTTGGATCAACAAAACCTACAGGCTGTTCCACATAAACTTCTTCTTTAAGATTACCATTTAGGAATGCTGACTTGACATCCATTTGGTACACCTTGAATCCTTGATAGGTTGCATAGGCCAAGAACATTCTTATGGCTTCCAGTCTGGCTACTGGAGCAAAGGTTTGATCAAAATCAATACCTTCTTCTTGCATATATCCTTTAGCAACCAGTCTAGCTTTATTCTTAATGATGACCCCTTGTTTATCCATCTTATTCCTGTAGATCCACTTAACTCCTATTACATTGTGGTCTTTAGGTTTAGGAACAAGTTCCCAAACCTTGCACCTCTTGAACTGATTAAGCTCTTCTTGTATTGCTTCAGTCCATTATGGATCTTGTATTGCTTCTTCAAACTTTTTAGGTTCAACTTGTGACAGAAAGCTGGAGTAGATTGCTGCATTCATGTTTCTACTCCTGGTTTGTACTCCTTGTCTTGGATCTCCAATAATCAGCTCTACTGGATGATCTCTAAGATGCCTGTGAGCTGGAGGCATCCTAACCTCTGGTTGAACCACTTTAGCATCTGCTTCATGCTGTACACCTTGTATTTCTTCAGCAACTGGCACATGTAGTTCTCCCCCTGGACAACAGCTACTCTCTTCTCCTTGCTGTCTTGCAGCAGGCACTTCTTCTATAGTAAGCTTGTCCATTTTCTTTGATAAACCTGTGGGGCTGCATATACTGCTAGACAACTCATTATTAATAAGTTTAGTCTCATCAAAAACTACATGCACAGATTCTTCTACAACTTGTGTAGTCAAGTTGTAGACTCTATAAGCATTACTATTATTACTGTACCCAACAAAAATTCCCTCTTGGGACTTGACAGCAAACTTAGTTAAGTAAGACTTCCCATTGTTAAGTATGAAGCATTTGCAACCAAAGATCCTGAAGTAGGATATGTTTGGTTTCCTGCCTTTCACAACTTCATAGGGGGTCTTGTTTAGCCCTTTAGTGATGGTAGCCCTATTTATAACATGACATGCAGTGTTAACTGCTTCAGCCCAGAAATACTCTGGCAGTGATGTATCACTTAATATGGTCTTACCAGCCTCTATCAAGGTCCTATTTTTCCTCTCAGCAATGCCATTTTGCTGAGGTGTTCTAAGTGAAGAGAATTCTTGAAATATCCCAAAGTATTCACATAGTTTTGTCATGCTTTCAGACTGAAACTCAGTACCATGGTCACTTCTAATCTTGACCACAGTACTATTTAGTTCATTCTGAATTTGCTTGACAAAGCTGTAGAAGACACTAGGTGTTTCAGATTTCTGTCTTAAGAAGAACACCCAGGAAAACCTTGAGTAGTCATCTACAACTACAAGGGTATAGACCTTCCTACCTAAGCTGTGAACTGGCATTGGACCAAAGAGATCCAAATGCAAGAGGTACAAACACCTCACAGCATCTTTGTTTTCTATGCCTTTAAAAGTGGATTTAGTCTGCTTGCCCTTTTGACAAGCTGAGCAAATACCATCTTTGACACACTTAACTTGAGAACCATTCCTCACTAACTCTTTGCTAAAGAGTTTACTAATAGTCTTGTAGTTAAGATGGGCTAGCCTCTTGTGCCATTTGACACAATGAAAGACTGTCTCATCAGCTACAAGACAAACTGGAGAACCATTGTTCTCAATCATAATGTCTAGGCAGTAGACATTCCTCTTCCTATAACCTGTCAAAATGATCTCTTGATCACTTGACCTCTTGATATGACAACCATTTTTAACAAATGAGATGTCATACCCTACATCACTTAATTGACTTATACTTATTAGGTTGTGTTTCAACCCTTTAACATAAGCCACTTGAGTAATGGTAACCAAGTTTGTAGAAATGTTACCAAACCCTTTGATGATTCCTTTTTCAGAACCACCAAAGGTAACCTTTGGACCATCTTTTATTGGTATGTAGTCCTTTAGTAGTCCCCTTGTTCCAGTCATATGTCTGGAACATCCACTGTCCAAGTACCATGTTGGGGTATGGCCACTTGGACTCACCTGCAAAACAGATTAATGAACCTTAGAACCCAAAGAATTCTTGGGTCCTTGGTACATGTTAGTCTGCAATCTGACAAAACTACCTACTGGCTTTCCACCAGGTAGCTTGCTACTCACCTTGGCACTGACATTGTGCCAACAGTCCACTACAAAATGGCCAATCTTGCCACAAAACCAACATTCAAACTTGTTGTACCTTTGCTTAGGTACTGCCTTGGCTGTCTTGTCTACAGCAGGCTTGTTGAATGTTGGGGCTTTGCCCTTGGACTTAGATTTGTACTGCTCAGTCCTTGCAGGTCTAATAAAGCCCAGTCCAGTCTTGCCTTTATGATGAACAAATTCATCAATTAAAGGTAGCACTGACTTAGGTTTAGAAAACCTAGCAACAAGCTCTCTCTTTTTCTGAAGATTGCTCTCCAGACTCTTGATTTGATCATTTTTAAATGATATAGTACCCATTTGAATCACTGTTATGTGCTTCAACCTGGCTATCTCATTCAGTTTTTGATCAAAAGACTTCTCAAAATCTGTTGCTGCAGCTTTAAGAATAGCAATTTCCTTTGCCTGACTTTTGACTAGGGTCTTGCTTTTCTTGTAAGCATGCAACAGCACCTTATATTCATCTATAAGCTGATGAATATCATCCTCAGACTCAGATACATTCTCATCACTTGATGAAGAAGAATCTGAATCTGAACTAGAACAAGAAACTGAATTTAAACTTGAACTTTGTACCTGACTGGGTCCTAGCTGCTCCAGGATTTTGGCACTCTCTGTCAAAGCCATTAGCCCTTGGCATTAACTGTCTTCTTGTTCATAAATAGACTCCATTAACTGCATGAATTCATCCTCTTCTTCTTCAGCAAACAGCCCTATGTAGGCTTCAGCCTCAGACTCAGTTTCTGAAGAAGAAATATCTGATAGAGTCTTCTCCTTCTTGGCAACAAAAGACTTCTCTTTCTTTCCTTTGAAGTGAGTCTTTTTCCTGTCACCAGATTCCTTTCTCTTCTCTGGACAATCTACAATAATATGACCCTGTCTATTGCAGCAATAGCACACTATCTTAGATCCAGTTGCCTTGCTTGACTTTGTCCTCTTCCTGTCTTTATTTGAAGGCTTTTTCTCCTGATAAAAGACTTCCTTTCCCTTTGAAGAAGAGGGTCTTGACCTCCATTGTTTCTTCTTCAAGAATTTCTGAAAGTGTCTAGTGAAGGCAGCAAAGTCTTCATCACTTTCACTGCTCTCACTCTTTGTGCTAACTGACTCATCAGACTCTGAATCAACTACCTCTGGAGGTGGAGTTGATGACTTATTCCTGCACTTTTGGGGAACTTATGTCTTGAAAGCAACTGATCTTTCCTTGTGTTCAGTCCTTGTTGATTTCTCCTCCTCTTTCCTCACTGTCAATTGCATCTCATATGACAATAACTTGCCAAACAGTGTAGGAGGAGGAATTTCCCCCAACTTAGCCATTTCTCTTATGGCACAGATCTTTGTGTCCCAATCTTTGGTTAGGGACCTTAAGAACTTATCATTTAGTTCATAGTTACTGAACTCTCTTTCATAAGACATGAGTTCATTAACTATTCTGTAGAACTTCTTGTAGCACTCAGTTATGCTATCACCTTTACCTTGTCTAAAGCTCTCATACTCCTGATTTAGCAAGGATTTTCTATCTTGCCTGACTTCTTCAGATCCTTCCATATACACTATAAGAGTGTCCCACATCTCTTTAGCTGTCTTACAGTGTATAAGATTCTGAAATGTTGCATCATCTATGGCACTTACAATAATGTTTTGTGCCCTCTTGTCCATTGTAGCTAGGACAATCTCATCCTTAGTCATCTCAGAGAAATCCTTTGGAGTTCTCTGATTTGCATCCAAAACAGAAATCTTCATTGGCACATAAGGCCCTTCCTTTACTGTGATGTAGATTCTAGGGTCAGAGGCTTCCATAAATAGTCTTTCCCTTTCTTTCCAGATCCCAAAGATCTCTTTCCTGCATATGGGTAATTTCATGGAACCCAATTCCTTGTGATTCTCAGAAGAACCCATGTTTCTTGATTTTCTTGAATTTCTTGAAACTGTGTTTTGTCTTACACTGAATCTGCCAAACAGGATCTCCTCAGACTGTTAGTCCTTTTTGAGCAACCTGGCTTTGATACCACTTGAAAGATATGGTACCTAAACACCTAGAGGGGGGGGGGGTGAATAGGTGACCTAATCCTTTTCTAACTTTACTGGCAGCAAACAGTTTATTATCACAGTTTTTTACCTTTTGCACAGCAATCTCAAAGTATTCACAGCATACACAGCACGATCACAACACAACACTGTGGTTTATAGTGGTTCCCCAAGATATGGGTACATCCACTTTCCCCCTTCGCCTATCTAGCAGTGTACTAGATTCGGCCAAACTCATCCACTGTCTCAGAACCCAAATTGGTTCCTACACCTCAGGCCCAAAGCCTTACAACTCAGCTTTATCCCAAAGCCTACACTCAGCCAATCAAGGCATACACTCAGCCAACCAAGGCCTACACTCAGCCAACAAGGCCTACACTCAGAGATCTCAATCTCCTACACTCAGGCTAACAAGCCCTACCCTCAGCCTTTATAGTTATAGGCTTACAAATCACTCAGATCCAAAGGATCCTACAAGTTAAAATGTATTACAAAAATTAACTCAACAACTCAGAAATGAAAGAGGGGAGTTGAGAGTTTCTTGATGAGTTCTTAGAAGAACTCAGCTGGATTCACCCTGACTTAGCTTTCTTCAAAGCTTCTTGAGTAGAACTGAATAAGACTGAATCCTCCTGCAGTAGTTCCTTGACCTCTGCTACTTAAGATCCAGAATTGTATCTGAATCCTTCTTCTCAGCCTAGTTCCAGAGGCTGATTTCTTGGAAGGAGCCCTCTCTCTCCAACTTCTTAGATCTGCACTTGGACTGCAAGATCTTCTTGTGTTGATACTCTTGGTACCACTTCAATAATTTGTTTTTCAACAAACTGAACTTTTGAACAATAATCTGATCCACAATTTCTGTAAACTGTAGATGCCTATTTATATGCCTTCTTCATGGTAACCGACTGGTCCGGTCCATAACTGACTTCTGATATCTCTGACAGGTGCTGTAGACTGGCTAGAACAGCAGCTGTCAAGTCATCCAGTCATTTCTTGAAAATCTCTAACTGTCTGTAAGTGTCGAGACTTTCTGTCTTTAAGTGTCGACACTTATAGTCCAAGTGTCGACACATGTTGTGTAAGTGTCGACACAAGTCTACAAGGTGTCGACACATTTCCTTGTATGTCTCGACACAGATTCTTCTGCATGTGTCGACACTGAAATTGAGTGTCGACACAAGTACTTGTTCTTCTAGCTTTTGCTGAATTCTTCTAAGTGTCGACACATCTCCTTTGTGTCGACACAACTTCTTGTGTTGAATCTGTTAAGAGTCGACACTACTTCTTGGTGTCGACACATAGTCTTCTATGTTGATTCTTGCTGAGTGTCGACACAGCTCCTTGTGTCGACACACCTTCTTCTTGTTGAGACTTCAGCTGAGTGTCGACACATTCCTTTAGTGTCGACACTTGTACTTAGAATAATTTTGTTGATCTTTCTGATCTTTGCTAAGTGTCGACACAGCTCCTTGTGTCGACACTTTCTTCAAGTGTAGAGTCTTTAGCTGAGTGTCGACACATTGTGCTGGGTGTCGACACTTACTTCATGTGTTGACTCTTCTGGTTGTGTGTCGACACATTGTGCTGGGTGTCGACACATTCTTCAAGTGCTGACTCTTCTGTTGAGTGTCGACACATTGTTCTGAGTGTCGACACTTTAACTTAGTCTCTGCAGACTTTTGCTGAGTGTCGACACAACTCCAAGTGTCGACACTTTCTGGTGTAGACACAGCTTCACTGGGTGTCGACACAGCTCCTTGTGTCGACACATTCTGTCTGCACTTTTCTTCACTGAGTGTCGACACATCTCCAAGTGTCGACACTTTCTGTCTGCACTTTTCTTCACTGAGTGTCGACACAGCTCCAAGTGTCGACACTTTCTGTTTGGTGTCGACTCTGCATCCCAGGTGTCGACACAATGACTCCAAGTGTCAACACTGCTTGTCTGGGTGTCGACACAAGTCTTCTTAAGTGTCGACACTTTCTCTCTGGGTGTCGACACATGGACTTAGAAACTTTTTGCTTCAGTCCAGTGATTTCTTAACCTGCACAAGTAAACTCAACATACATCAAATACATTATGATATATATCATTGAGTTGGGTGAGGCTTCTTCAAATCAGGTACATTTGACCAATGTACCCAACAGTTAGACACCTTCATAAACGTCAAATTCCATTCGAGAGAGTTGGTGATGTCAAGTCAGGGTATCTAAAAATGCCCCCATCCTCCTAGGTGGTTTTTTATCCTTTGCGGATTTGAAGGTGGTAAATTTGGTAGACTTCGACGTGATTTTGGGCATGGACTGGCTGTCTAGCTACGATGTCGTCATTCAGTGCAAGCACAAGCGCTTGGATTTCAAAGGTGACAATGGCCAGCCCATGAGTGTGTTTGGTTTGCCGCGTCAGGAATCTCCGATCATTTTTGTGGTACGTGCTCGCAAATGTCTAGAGTCTGGCTGTGATTTTTTTCTTGTCTTTGTTTCTGTTCTGGAAGCTACACCTGTTGTGCCTCGGGTTGAGGACGTTTCGGTGGTGCGTGAGTTTTTGGATGTATTTTATGTTAGTCTCCCTGGACTTCCTCCTGAGAGAGAAGTGGAGTTTGTTATAGACCTTGAGCCAGGCACTCGCCTTATTGCAAAGGCACCGTACCGCATGGCGCCGCGTGAGTTAGAGGAGCTTCGTACTCAACTGGATGAGTTATTGCAGTGCAACTTTATTAGACCCAGTTCTTCCCCCTGGGGTGCACCCGTACTCTTCATGAAGAAAAAGGATGGAACGATGAAGCTATACATAGACTATCGAGAGCTAAACAAGGTGACCATTAAGAATAATATTCGTTGCCTAGGATCGATGACTTGCTCGATCAGTTGCGAGGTAGTTCTGTGTTCTCGAAGATTGACCTCCATTTAGTTTACCATCAGTTAAGAATTTGTGAGTCAGACATTCCGCAAACTGCTTTTCGTTCCCGATACAGTCACTTTGAATTTCTGGTAATGTCGTTTGGATTAACGAACGCACCGTCAGCTTTTATGAGCATGATAAACAGGGTGTTCAAGGATTTTTTAGATAAGTTCGTAGTTGTATTCATTGACGATGTCTTGGTTTATTCCAGAAATACAGAAGAGCATGTCATGCACTTGCGCTTGGTTTTGGCTACTCTGAGGGAGCACAAGCTGTATGTGAAGCTTAGCAAGTGCGAGTTCTGGTTGTCTCAGGTGTCATTCCTAGGACACATTGTAAGCAAGGACGGTATCTCAGTGGACCCCGCAAAGATAGCTGCAGTCTTGGATTGGAAGAGACCTACATCGCCTAAGGAGATAAGGAGCTTCTTAGGGTTGGCAGGTTACTACAAAAGATTTGTGAAAGGATTTTCTGTGCTCTCTGCATCATTGACCAGGCTTACGCAAAAAAGCGCAGCTTTTGTTTGGAGTGATGCCTGTGAGGAAGCTTTTCAAGGACTCAAGAGGAGATTGTGTTCTGCTCCAGTTCTGGCATTGTCGGTGGAAGGAGTAGAGCATGTTGTTTATGTGGACGCCTCACGAGTTGGACTCGGTTGCGTGTTGATGCAGGAGCCAGGACGGTAAGGTGATTGCGCATGGATCGAGACAATTGAAGGTGCATGAAAAGAATTATCCTATGCACGACCTGGAATTTGCTACCATCATTTATGCGTTGAAGTTGTGGAGACATCTTCTATATGGAGTGTCGTGCAAAATTTATTCGGACTACAAAAGTTTGAAATATGTCTTCACTTAGAAGGAATTGAATTTGCGTCAGCGTAGATGGCTAGAGTATGTTACAGACTACGAAGTTGATATCCTTTATCATACCGGTAAGGCTAATGTAGTAGAGGATGCATTAAGCCGGAAGCCCGCACATATCTTAAACCACTCGGTGCAATTCCTTGTTGAAGAGTTTTTGCTCATGGACATTACCATGGGGAATAGTGCTTCGCCGAGTAGCTTGGAGGTGGGAGAGCCTTCGTGGATTACTCTCACTAGGCTACATCAGAAAGATGATCCCGATTTGCAGCACCTCCATTATAGGACTGAGAAAGGGGAATTACCTGACTTTTCAATTGATGACGTTGGTACCCTAAAGTACCGCGACAGATATTGTATTCCCATTGTTGGGGACATCCGAGCAAGAATATGTAGTGAAGCGTATGGTTCAAGTGTTGCTTATCATCCTAGTTCCACGAAAATGTACAGAGATTTGAAGCAGATTGTTTGGTGATCAGGTATGAAGAACAACATCGCAAGATTTGTATTGGAATGTTATACCTGCCAGCGTGTCAAAGCTGATCATAGAAGATCAGTGGTAAGTTAACGCCTTTAGACATACCGAGTTGGAAATGGGAGAGTTTATCCATGGATTTCATAACTGGATTGCCGATATATCCCCGAGGGCATGATGCAATGTGAGTTATCGTGGATAGACTAACCAAGTGTGCCCACTTTGTGCCATTCAAAATTGATTATTCTATGGAAAAGATAACTGAGCTTTATCCGGACGAAGTTATCAGACTGCATGGTGTACCTACGAGTATTGTGTCAGATCGAGACTCCCGGTTCATGTCTTGTTTCTGGCAGAGCTTGCAAGGAACTCTAGGTACTGACCTTAGGTATTCTACCGACTATCATCCTCTGACAAATAGTCCGACAGAGAGAGTGTACCAGATCTTGGAGGATATGATTAGATGTTATATTCTGTACCATGGCGGGGCTTGGGATAAATGTCTCGGACTGATGGAATTCACGTACAACAACAGCTATCAAGAGAGTTTGCAGATGTCGCCCTTTGAAGCTTTATATGGAAGGCATTGTCGAACTCCTTTGTTTTGGGCGGAGGTTGGTGAGAGACCGTTGCTAGCTCCGTAAGCCCTGCAAGAGATGAATAGTGTCGTGACTCAAAGTCGAGAAAAGCTCCGTGCGGCACAAGAATGCTATGAGAAATATGCTAATCAACGAAGGGTTGATCAGGAGTTCGTTGTTGGGGACATGATTTTTTTGAAAGTTTCTCCGATGTCAGGCGTTAAAAGGTTTGGAATGAACCACAAGTTAGACCCCCGGTACGTAGGACCTTTTCAGATTCTTGAGAGCATCGGAGTGTCAGCTTATAGGCTGGAGTTGCCTGCTACCTTCCCTGGTGTCCATGATGTGTTCCATGTGAGCTAGTGGTGGAAGTGTATCCGTAGTGATCGTCAAGTTCTTGACTCGGTGTCCCAGATTCAGCCCAACCTTACATATGTGGAGGAACTTGTTCGCATTTTACATTCTCAAGATCGTATGTTGCGGAGAAAGATCATCCTCGTGGTTAAAGTTCTCTGGTGAAATCAGGACGTCGAGAGCGTGATGTGAGAACTGGAGTCGGCGATGAGAGAATATCATCCGCATCTTTTCCCTTAGTTCAGGTATGTCATCGAGTTGTTGGTAATAATTGAGTTTTGTTTTGGGTTTGGTTTTGAGGTTGTGTTAAGTTTCAGGACGAAACGTTTTTTAGGGGGTGTGACTGTAACGCCCCCGATTTTCTAATGTCATTATTTTCCTTGCCGACGTCATAATTTCGACGTTAGGGCGTTACCCTCCTTCGTTTTGATGTCGGCGCTGCACCGTTTGTGCGTTTTTGCGGCTGTTGGGTCTGTTTGACCAGTTTTTAGGATTTTGTTGAGATTAGATATTTTTTCCATGATTTAAGGATGAGGACTTTGAGACTTTGGTTTTGTCCAGCTTTTTTGCGATCCGAGCATTTTGGAGTCTCGGCGCGTGTTTGGACCCTTGTGGTGAGTTTCTTTTGCTTGTGAAAGCTTTTGATGATGGTGTCTCGAGAATGGTACGTCGGATTATAGGTTTGTCGTCGCCGTTGAATTCGTTTAATTCAACGCGCGTTTGGACCTCTGTTTGAACTCACATTTCTCTGTTCAAATGTTTGAATATGAATATTTACTGTTGGTATCATGCGAGCTTTATGCCTTGTTCTTCCTTCTGGTCTCTGGTCGTTGCAGCTTTGTTCTCAAGAAAGCCTTCTGACTCTCGAGAACTGCCTTGTGCACTCGAGATATTGTCTTCCCTTCTCGAGGAATTTTTCTTCTGTACTCGAGTTCTGCCCTTTTGGCTCTCGAGAATTTCTCTGTTTGTTCTCGAGAACGACTTCTTCTGTTCTCGAGTTCTATTTCCTTCTTCTCCGGATTTTTGCAGTTTTGTTCTCGAGAACAGCCTCTTTGTTCTCGAGATGAACCTTCTTATTCTCGAGAATAGTCTATTCGTTCTCTAGAACAGTCCTCTTGTTCTCGAGAACAACTTCTTTCTTCTCGAGAACAGCCTATTTCTTCTCGAGAACAGCCTACTCCTTCTCGAGAACGACCCTCTTGTTCTCGAGAACAACTTCCTTCTTCTCAAGAACAACATATTTCTTCTTGAGAACACCATACTCCTTCTCGAGAACGATCCTCTTGTTCTTGAGAATAGCTTCTTTCTTCTCGAGAACATCATCTTGTTCTCGAGAATAGCTTCTTCCTTCTCGAGAAGTCCGGTTCAGCCGAACCAGGTTCTTTTCTTGAGTGCGGTTATCCTGATTTTTACCCTAGGTTTATAAATACTTATTTCTTCCCCTTCTTCACTCTGGACCGACTTTCTTGTTCATCTCCCGAACCAGAGGCGTGAGAGAGTGTGTTCCATGTTTCTTCGGGTGGCCGAAAACAGTGCTCCAGCGCTCAATATTCCCAACCGATCATAGATCTGGAAGGCTCTCAGCGAGAACTTCGTCATCGTGGTAATATCTTCCTCTTTTCTTGAGATTTTCTCACTAGGGTTTTCGGCCCTAACTCTGATTTTTGGTTGTTTTTGTTAAATTTCGACTTCCGTCGTCTTCTTTAGCCCGATCTGTGACAAAGAGTGGTTCGAAGGATCTTTCCAGTAAAATCGAGGCAAGTGGTGTTCTTGCCCTCTCTCTTGCTTCCTTCTTCTTTATTTTGCCAGGTTTCGTTGAGTTTGTCATGTTTATATTTCATTGAAACTTATCTCTAAATTTCATTGAAACTTGTCTGTCAAATTCTAAGTTATTTTCATTGGATTGTAAATTGTCTTTAAATTTCTAAGTTATTTCATTGAACCTTTACCCTCAATTCTTGATCTGTAGATTTGGTAAACCAATTTGGTTGTTCTGTCACTTTAATTATCGAGTCATGTAGATCATTGTGACATCTAGTGCATCTCATTGTTTTGATTATACTACACTTTATTTGACTCTTGAAATGTCCTTATGCAGTCCACTTCGTTGGTTAACCTTGAGTTTATGATGAATAAAAGGAAGCTCTGCAAGTATAATTACGTAACTAAAGAAACACATATGGCATATGCGCATTGGAGTTTCTCTCTCGGCATAGTGCCTTATGGTTGAGTTTGTGCGGTTGTGGACTTTCACCCCCGACACATTACCTTAGCTTAGTCTATGCGCGTTGGGGTTTCTCCCTCGGCATGGTGCCTGTTGACTAAGTTTGGGCGCGTTGTGGGCCATTCTCCCAGGCACAGTACTCTTTATTGTTGAGCTGATTAGTCTCATTTTTTTATTGCTGAATAACATGAATATTAATGAAAGATGAAAGTATGAACTTCTGATGTATGGTACTCTGTTCTGTCTAGTTGATGTGATTAGTCATTATTGTTCGACTAGATTTACTGTTTGCTCACTTTTACTCTGTTGCTGACCTTTTGTTGCAGTCGTGTTATAGATTTTGTTCAGTTTGAGGTTTGTTTGCTCTGCCCTTACTTTTTGCACCATTTGTAATTTGCTTCTGAGGTGTTCTTCTTTTGAATGACTCAAAATCATAGCAATAGCAGGTTTAGCTGACCGTGTTGTGCTTCTGGTGCTGCGGGTTGTTGCAGCCGTTTGTTTCTATCTCAGAGTTTTGAGGTAGTTGACTTTGTTTAACCTTGTCAGTTTTTACTATAGGTTCGTGTCAGTTGTTGACGTCCATAGTCTTTGACTTTTTCTGTGATAGATTATTTGCTGTTTTTACTACTGTTACTTTTTACCGGTTTATACTTGCTCTCTGGGAAAGATTTATATTAGGATGCATTTAGTTATTTTAAAGTATACAAAACTGCATTCTAGAATATTGACATGACATAATTCTTAACTGCAAAAATCTACTATCTTTAAGCGCTATAAAAGTCTTTTGTATATATTAAATGTAGAAGTCGAATCATCATTATAATATGCTAGACCTTCATTCTCATATAGGATAACAAATGAATCAACTCAGTACTTTCCGCCGCGTAAAACTTATATACTTTCTCACCTTTGGACTAGTGGTCCACCCGACCGAGGGACACAGTCAGTAACTCAAATAACTTATATGTATTGTTTTTAACTTAATTTCATAAATCTTTTATATAATGTAAATGTGAAGATAAGTAGTTTGAGCGTCTGTAGTTATCCCTGCACGGCGTGGCATCACGACGCGTACTTTCTCTACTCTGACGTATTTTTGAATACAGAGAAAATGCGGGTTGCGACAATCATCTTCTCCACTCTTGTCAGGTCAATGTTCCCATTCAAAAAAATAATCTTGTAGCTATAACAATAGTTAAAATCATTGTAAGAATGATAAGCAATTATTAGTATAAAGATACTTGTATAACAAACAATAATTACATGTCCATAATTGACTGAGGACAAAATCAATGTTATCTCGGATTTGAGTGCTAATATGTGGTCTACCGGGATAGCTAGGCACCAAAACAAGATCTTTGTAAAGCTGAGGGGTGACCAGTTCCTTACTCCTCCTATAAGTCTTCTTTGACACTTGAACGAAACATGTTTCTTTTGCTGAACTTTCCAAGGTAATGATTTGAGTTTTAGGGACAATGGTTACTTTGGGGTTATATTGGCTGGAAAATGGTGTGGTGGGGTAGACTTTAGGCTGGGGTGTGGATGGTGTGGGTGATGGTGTACGACGATGGAATTGGGACATGCCTGCTTAAAACTTCTTAAACTAACTTTCACAAAAAGTCTTCAAAGAGCAAAAGAAACATGTTCTTCACTTGTCTTTCCTCTGTACTCCGTCTTCTCCACCCTCCTAAGCAATCACTTTTCGGTTTTCCAAACAACCTTTCTCTTAACTTCCTCAAACTTCATTTTCTCCTTCTCTTTCTTAATATCCTCAAAGTCTGACTGCTCCTCAACCTTCATCTTTTTCATAGCATCCTTCAGCCTTCTTCTCTTTCTCTTACTTGGCTTCACATCTTCAAAATCGAACTCCTCATCCTCTGACCCTAGGAGTTGCTTCTCCTCCTCCTCTACACTTCCAAACTTGTATCTAACCTACAAAATAGAGTATAGTTGTGGAGACACAACAATTGGTGTGAAAAACAAATTAATTAAATATACATGATTGAGTTTCATGAGCTCACTCTATAAGTCTAAACAGAACTTGCCATATAGCTCAATTTGTTTGACCATCAAAAATTTGAGGTCGAGCTAGGAAATGTGCTACTATCTGTATGTTGGTGTGCTCATAGAACCATACATATAAAAACACAAGTTAATTTGTAATTTATAATTAATAAATCATTAACTCAAATATAAACGTATCTCTTACTAATAAAACAGTCGAGCAGCCTTCAAAGTACCCTAAAGAGGTGTCCACCTCTCGAACTGCAATGACACGACTTAGGCAGTCTAGGAGTGAATACAAGAGTGCGTGAATGGTCTTGGGCCAATTGTACTCTCTAAAAGCACCTACACCATCCTCCAACATGCCCAGACAATTTGGGATCTTTAGAGTCTTCAGTGGAAGGAAAAAACAATCGACAAATACATAATTAGCGTATTTACTTGTTTGTGCTCGAGATCCGGCGACCATTCCTCATTTATAAGAATACGCATTTCGTTGAGCAAATACTTGTAAGAAAGCTCCATACAAGAGAGTCTAGAGAAATAGAATTCCCGGCCCTAATATGGTAGCCCAAGAATTATGGATACTTCATTAACTATAATATTGAGATAATGATTTCCTAATAGGAAAGGCCACTTCTCCCTTTTGTATAGCTTCACAATGACATACAATAGAGGGATGTTACGCGACAATGTTGGCATAAATAATAATGGCAAAATATTTGCTTCCCTTAGAACACGTTTCGAGTCATTCGAAATGACACCGAGTAGGGTACGGGAGTTCATCACGAACATAGAGACCACACAATGATAGTTTAAATATTTGCTAACAGGCATCTGAGTAAAATAAAAAAAATACAGTTGTTCAAACTAATGTACATATAGTTGGGCAAAAGAAAAATAATTTTACATAGTTGTACATTGAACTTAAAATACAATTGGACAATCACAAACAGTGAAATACAACTGTCTAATGAACTTCAAATATAGTAAACCAATCACTACATTGAAATGTGATTGTCTATTGAATTTGAAATACACTTGCTCAATCACTAACTAGACATATCTTGAAAATTTGACATACAGTCCCATATTGAACTTGAAATACACTTGCCCAATCACAAATTTGACATACATTGAACATGAAAGTTAAACAAATCTGCACTCACATTACATATCTTGAAAATAATAAAAACCTAGAAATAGTTGTAGAGACAGAAAACGCACCTCCTGTTTCTTGTTCTTCTCAAGGCTGTCCTGGAGTCCGCAGAGAGGTAAGGTCGTCGGCGCTGCCTAGGTTACCCGTGGCTATTGTCGGCAACAATAGCTTTCTGAGAAGGGAAGAGTAGCAGGTGAGAAGCTCACCGCGTTTATAATAATGCACCAAAATTATTTACTTTCTATATCAGTCTTTAAAAGCTTTTATGCACATTGCAACCTAATTAGAAGGTACCAAATACCCTTCAAATCGGTAGGGTTTCAACTGAAATAATCAAGCAAATCAACCCCGACGATTGAGCAGCATGCCATCAACGCTCGCTCAAAAGGACTCAAAATCACCTCAAAAGAGCAGAAGAACCGAACACACAACATGCACAACACACTCGCGCAACGCTCGCATGAAGGCACTACAAGGTTTCAAGAACTTAACATTCTTCTCTGCAGGAGTGCTTTCATCAAGGCTTCGACTCTGCAGGAGCACTTTCATCAAGACTTCGATGACTTGACACTTTTCCTCACCATGAAGTTCGCATCAAGACTCCAAGGACTTAATCACATCGGAGCGCCCTTATCAAGGCTTTGATGACCTAGTTTATTTTCTGCTGCTTTTATATTCAAAACTCGTAACGTAGAGATGACCTGTGACCCTCAGAGGAAGCTTCCGAAACTTGTAAACTCAAAGCAAAATGGTGGATTTTGGCTCGACATAGATCCAGCCACGTGATTTTTCACCCTTTTTGGGTTTCCCACGGTAAATAAAAAGTCTCTTATCATTGCTGCTGAATGTCATTGACTGTTTGCGCGTCCGGTCCAACTCCGAGCTAAGGAGGTCTGATTCTTCTGACCGGGAAAAAACAGGCTGACCCTCAACAATTGTAAATATTAAATTATGACATTTTGTATTCGCTAAAGGCTTTATTATTGGCATTTTGCACCTTGTTAATTGAAGCCTTTGGAGCGTGCAATACAAAGTGTCAAAATTAAATCTTTGGAACATGCAAAGTGCAAAAATTAAAGTTCTGGGATGGCACGGAGTCAAAAATAAACATTTATATTGCAATATGCAAAAATCTCTTAATAGGAGTTACTTAGGCTCCGTTTGGGGGGACTTATTTTCACCGGTCAAGCGGTTATGACCGCATGAACCGGGACTTAATTAAGGTCTGATTCATGCGGTCATAACTGCTTGACCGATGAAAATAAGTCCTCCCAAACGGAGCCTTAATGTTAAAAGAAAAAATGTTTGGCTCTTTTTTAGGGTACAGGGATATTTGTATAAATATTATACATGTATCAATACTATATATTAAAATATTTCTCAAATGGATGTGATAGCTACAAATTCATTTCAACCATTCATTTATTTTATCATCATTTAAATCAAAACATAACATAAAATGTAAAACATAATAATAAATTATCTTCTAAGGTTCAGTTTGGCACTGTGGCGACGGTCATGAACATAAGAGTTAAATTGTCATCCGATAAAGTTTACGTAAGGAACTTTATCCACTTTTATGTTCAAACAGAATGTTTTTTTAGCATAAAAATTTAGTCGAACATTCTATTTTGCCATAAGTCTATACTCATTTACTGAGGAACAACTCGCGTTCATTGTCGGATCACTGAAGGAAAGGTTGGTCATAAAGTTGAAGAGTTTGCTTCTAAACAAAAATGAAAACCTTTGAGAACAATTAAAGGGAACTGATTTAAATTGAAAATAGAATTCATAATAAAACTAAAATCAATAATTTCAAGATAGTCTACAATCAGCAAAAGGTGTCACCACCACAAAATTGTGCAATGATCAGAGTGGAGCAACCATTTATTTAGGCATTTTCAGTCATACACCGTGAACAAAAAAATTTATTATCTCTGAATGTTATGCATGATGCGACACTTGGGCTCCGTTTTGCACGGTGGTGGCGGTCGTAAACGCATGGGTTAAAACGTCATTCGTTAAGGATCGCCTAACAAACATCATCCCTTTGAGCATAAAAGTGGATGAAGTTTCATTGATGGGCGGGCGTTGACAAATGACAATTTAACCTCGTGTTCATGACTGTCACCACATTGTCAAACAGAGCCTATCTTGGCCCTACTATTTCAATCTCATTATAATTTTGATTTTTATAGTATAGCATATTGGAATTTGATTTGGCCAGGCGAAAAATTTTAGCCGATTATTACTCATTATGATGACGACAAGAGCTCAATGACCTGAAAGGTGTAGGACAGGCTGTCGTGTTATTCATGTATTAAGAATCTTGCAAGCCCTTCTAAACAAGTCATGAAGCTTATGTAAAAGCAAGAAAACAGGAAGGAGAAGAAAGCTAGGCATTTGAATTCAAGAAATTAGGTTACTAATCGGGATTTAATACCAATCATTTCCCTATTCAATTTTATTCTTTGTAACGACTCTACGTTGATATATGTGACCTTTTTCTTTAGAAATGCAGATGGAACGTGATAAAGCCAAGCATTTGAAAGAGACATTTTCATTGCAAAGGATAAAATTGAATATCATAAAATAATTTGGCAGAGTTTATCATTTTGCAATCATATTTTTAACAAAAAAGACATTTTTTTTGTAAATAGGGGAAAACAGAGTGAAGGTAAATGTTTTTCGAAAGATGGAGGGGAGCAACAACCCTAAATCGATTTGAAGTAATAACATGTCTTGCATGACAATACATCGCCACTCGCTACCCCGTGCCAAGTGCTTCTGGTCATCGTTCTATGTCGTTCTACGTTTCATTACGCACAGGAAGGGGTGACCGACAGTCATGCAGAGCATAAGGTCCCTTGTCAGGCTGCTCGCAGTAGTATATAAATGTAAAATATCATTTCGTTTAATGTCATTTGGCCCTTGGAACGCTGCAATTTCATCTTTGTCGCTGCCACGCGTATTCAAGCTCGAGCGTAAGGGGTACAATCTGATATTATAACCTGTGGAACATGCACATGTGTTGGAGAAGATTTTGTGTGTGCATGGTGTAAATATAATGGCAAATGAGGGTCTAAAAAATGTTCAAAGACTGTACAAACAATTATTTTCTTGTCCCCCTCCACTGAAGTACATAATTTCAAATTGTTAAGCATTACTTGAATCTGATTAGAGGATCTCTCTACAAAAGACTAATAAATATATCCACAAGAATATATGGAATTTACTTTATTTGATTTTTTGAATTATTCATTCCTTCTTACAATTAATATACCCCACAGCATTAGACTAATGACAGAGCAGAGAAATGGGGCTTGGTACACATTTTGCTACTACTGAACTTTGTGCACAATCTATTATTACAGAAAATGAGGCTCTTAATATTGGGTAAACAAGCAGAGTCCTACAGGGCCACTCAAAGAGGTGCTGGAGGTGAAAAAAATATGCACCTCTGAAAAATATGTGCCAATCTGAAGAGAAAGACCTGTTGTCGAGCTATCTATTATGCAGAAGCATTAGGGTTACTTGTCAAGAAATTCGGGGGAGTGAACGATCCTCAAGAGTTCCTTTAGGTTAGCCAATATATGACGCGGTCCCAGACTTTCGGCACCGAAGAAATTCAGCAACTGCTCTAAATCCTATCAAAGAGAGGAAATTCTTATTAAAGAAAATCATGCAGGAAGAGTGATTATTAGAATGCAAAAGATGATTAAAAAGGTATGATGGATATGTGAAAAAAACTAGAAAAATGAATTAAAATGATTAAATTTGATATATGTCGTCTGAGTATACATGAAGCAACTTAGAAAATGCGCCAATCAGACAAGCGCATAGAGATAATGTTGAAGGATTAAGAGAAGATATCAACCTAACGTAACACGATAGACGACGTTAAAAAGAATTACATAGTTTCTGTTTAGCAGGCAAAAAAAGGGCAGCCGGGTGCAGAAAGCATCCTCGCGCAGCGATGGCCCGGGTTTGCATGGCATGAAGTTTATGAGGATCTCTCTCCTCCGATGAGTTGGAGCTTCACTTCTTCTTCCATGTTCAATGTAGAGGCCATTTTGAACATCCATTGACATTGGCGTAAAGCCCTTCACAATTAAACTATCTTCTTCCCTCCATCGTCAAGTTTGATCAGTGTATCATCCCTCAACCATTGGAGATGTCGTTCTCTCACCTCCACTCAATTTTCCACCATCATCGAACGAATCGATTGTACTGGGCCGGCTCTTATCTATATGTGACTCCCGGTTGCTCTCTGGATACCATTTGTCATAATTGAAACCCCCCATAAGACATACTGATGTCCTGATAGCAACTTCAACACACTGGAAGCTCTATGTCAGAATCAGGAATTTGACAGGCCCAATCAGTGCCCTAATAGAGTGTGGAGCTCTATATTAAAATTAAAACCTCGATAGGTCAGATCTACGCTCTGATAGCCACAGACAAAATCCTCCTGGAGCTCGTCTTGCTCGAGACCCTGGACATCAAGACTGGCGTCCTGATAGTTGCCCATATTGTAATTATGGCCTCATTTGGCGCGGTTGTCGCGGTCGTGAACGCGGCGGTCATGAACCTTCGTTCTTGAACGCCCGAGCTCACCTAAAAAATTCATGCATTTTATGCACAAAACTAGTTTATTTTCTTGGTAGTGGTCATAACCTTTGTCATGCCAAACATACATTCTATGATAGTGGCGTTTTGGACCAAACTCACCGGAGCTAAGCCGAGCCTAACGAAGCCTATATCATGTATGCTATTTTGCGGCTATAGGAACTTCCTTGAATGCCTCTTCCAACATTGATCAACACTCTCATCTTCGTCCCCGCTTCATGAGGACCTTCGAATTGTCACTTTCATGCTCACTGGATGAAAAAAGTACTCTCAAAGGGTGAACTCCTTTCGCCATGCTATTCAGATTTGTAGGTACCTCCATCATGTGACCCATGATACTCTTGAGCAATGGTGCCTTAAAGATGAAAAAAATCAGGATTAGAAGCAAAATTCCATGGAGAATGAGCCCTATGACCTCACCATAGAACATGAGTCGACCAAAACCATGCAGAACAAGTTTCTCTCATTCTATTGGATCGAAGATAGTTTGAAAACATTTATGATCTTCTCAATGAACTATGTTTCCCTATGCATGAAGCCATTTACACTACAAAGATTGTGGTAGAAAAAATCACAAGGATACTTGATGCTTGGATCTGACATCACTTGGTTAGTATTTGACTACTCAGCAAAAACGTCAATGTTTTTGCAATGTTGATGGTGAGTCTTCCTCCTCTCCACATAGTCAAGTCCCAGATCCACTCCTAAACTATTGTGCCTTCTCTATTTATGTTTGCTCCATGTGTCTCAAAATTTCTCATCGTGCAGAGATCATCCCAACCTCTCCACAGATTATTCTTCAGCAGGCTTCTCCGACACATCGCCCAATTGTTGGTTACTATTGTCCCCAACAAGATCCTCCACATCATGTGTGCAACAAGGGACGTGGACAATTAAGATGATCAAGGCCATTGCAACAACATTTGTTTCTTTTGTGGCAAACTTAATTACATTAAAGATCACAACAGACCCACTTGAGTGGTATATCTCTTCTTATTGTTGATGCTAAAATTTGGAGCTCAAGAAGATTCTTCGCAACCTCGTAAGTTTAATTTCTACATAGGTGCCTTAAGCTTATTTATATCTGCTTCAATAGAAAGTATATCTTCTTAAGCTTATTTGTAGATTCTAGTGCTCCTGATCATATGATATACCACAAGCGTTGTCAAGATCGCAATCCGGATCGTAAGGTCGTACGATCCAGATTTTTAGTTTCGATTCAAATCGTAAGCCGCATCGAAATCACGTCTTCACGCAGCGGGATCGCACATAGGATCACAAGATCGTTAGAATTGTGATCCATTAGCGCGATCCTAACGATTCAATCCTCTGTCACTTTATGCTTATTAAGAAAACCGAGCACCCTATTCTCCCGTTCTCGCCTCTGCCGCTTCACGCTTGCGATTTGCGAAAAGTGAAAAGTGAAAACCCAATTCCTCTTCTCTGGGCGCTCCAACGGCCTGATTTCATGCTCTCCCAGGCGTCGTTCAGCTCGTTCCAGCTATTTCCGTTGAAATTCGTCCCGCTCCTGCAATTTCCGGCGTCATTCGTGCCCGTTCATGTTGTTATCATTTTCTCTCCACCCTCTTGCTATTTCCGATTGGTTACCGGCTATTTGCTGCTAAAGAATACTATTTCCTGTTATTGGTCCTAAAGAATACTATTTCCTGCTAAAGAATGTTATTTCCTGCTGTTATCTGTTCTATTTCCTGCTTTTTGCTGTAATAAATTTCATATTTCCTGTTCTTCGTGGTTGAATTTACCAGGTAATCAGTAATCCATGCCATCTTTACATGCAAATGAGTAAAGTATTTCATGATATTACATTCAAACGAGTAATCCATGCTATTTCCTGCTATTATCAGATCTTTACATGCTATCTCCAGATTATTTTTTTCTTCCTCTATTCTTCATGCAGTTATGGATTTTCTTAGTTCATGCAGCTAAATAGTTGCACTTTATTCTTCATGTAGTTAAGGATTTTTTCCTAAATAGTTGCACTTTTTTTCTTCATGAGGTTAGTTGATTTATAGTTATTCTTATTCACTTATTCTTCATTAGCTTACTCCTAGATGTTTGCTTTGGGGTCGGATTAAATTCCCATTGGGAAAAATTTCCAACAAAATATTTTCGATTCTACAAGTGATTCAGGTTGGGAGCATGAGATTGAAGTTGACAGTACGATCAAAAAAGTGCAGTGCAAATATTGTCTAGTCACTAGATCTGATGGAATATATAGGTTGAAACATCACTTACGATCCTCAATCTGATCCTACAATCCAATCTGATCCAACCCACAAAACGATCTCACCTAGGATCATGATCCTGACAACCTTGGATACCACAAGAACCTTATATAATACCAAAACCACCTTCACGGTTATATTATTGTTGTTGATGGTGGCACTTGTTTCCGAACCTGGAGTAGTGCCTCCCACTCTCACTATAAATCTTTGTTATATTCATCATGTCGGTGGTTCTCATTTCAATTTACTTAATATTAGCAACTTATTTGTGCTAATAATTGTTCCGAATTTTTTTTTCTGTTCTTCCTTTTTGATATAGGATTTTAGATACAAAGTATCATTGATAAATCTTTGTTATATAACAACGTATCTTTTGTTATATATTTTGTTTCCCATATGTCATTCGTATGTTTAAATGCATATGTTATGTCCACTGTTTGGGCCCTCCAATAGAAAAAATTGAACTTCAAGCAGACAAATAAAGGTTTCTTGGGTATTCTCAAGTCAAAAAAGACTAGTTATTCTCCAAGTACTCAAAAAATTGTGGTTTCCACAAATGTGACTGTTGAAACCCACATACCGGTTAAACGGAGTTTGTACTAAGAGGGGGCAGCTTGAGTTACTTGACTCGTCGTCGAACGATTCAGACTTTTAGATGTTCTGAGCCTAGAGATGACCTTCACTGATGAAGAGTGGATTGCCTACACACAAACCTGTCAGCTGCAGCGAGGAGGTCCCTCCACACACCCTAAAGTCCTATCCACAAAACTGAGCTCAGCTCCTCAGACGTCACGAAGAAGAAACTCGAAAATGGCGAGCTCTAGGAGGTTGGGTCTTCCATCTCCGAGGAGCTTTGGGGTCTATTTATAGGCAAAACTTCTGGAGAATAAAATGGTCTTTTACGGCCTGCAAATAGCGTCCTCCGCCTTTACAAAATTGTTATTCACAGGCGAGGATAGTCTGCACACAGCGGCCTCTGCCTTTTCTAGACACTATAGGCAGACCTTGAAGGCCTGCTAATAGTTGAGGGCACGCAGATCACGACCTATTGTTCTGGGTGAATACCAAGGATGAGATGGTTGGAACTCGCCCGGAAAGTACTCCCCTGGCCTCAGACTCGCCTGGCCTGAGCTCACTTGACCGGAGCTCGCCTGGCCTGAGCTCTCCTAGCCTGAACTCGCTTGTAGCACTTCTGAATATGATCTGGGCTCGACTCGCTGAATACGGGCGGTTGCACACAATCTCCGCTCTTTGCGGACTCGCCAGAGGTCGTAAAGAAATGTTAACACTTATTTGGCAAGCCCTGGCCGCAGAGGGGTGAGTCTCGCAAATTCGCCTCCGCTCCTCCCTATAAATAGGGGGTGGTGCTAATCTCTTAAACCATGAATCTCCTCTTGCCGTCACCTTGCTGATTGGCACGATGCATCCATCAAACGATGACAAACTCGGCATGTCCTCCCTCCTGAAACTGCTCGAAGGGTATTCCTCGAAGCAGCATCGAGAACGCGACGACAAGGAATCCAGAAAAAACAAGGTCCCGCCTTCTTCTGCTGAGGCGAGGCCTCCCCCTCCTCCTAAACGAGAAGCGGCGGGCGAACATCCTCAACAAAGAGCGGAATCGACCGACCCACCTTTGGGCTTCTCAGCCCAGGGAACCAGGTGAGCTAGGCCCGCCTTCGCTTTCTGATACCTTTGAGAGGCGAGTGCTAACCTCGCGAATTTGTACAATGAAGCAAATTGCTGACAACTCTATGGTGTACGCGTCAGAGGGCCCTCTGGCTGACGACGTTCGCAAGAAGGACAAGGTTGAGCCCTCAAACTCAAAAAAGACGACTACCCTCAACATTCCTTGTAAGATATTTTAGCCCCAGCGGTTTCCGAGGGGCGCACTTTGACCAATTCTGGTCTCCAGCAGTTGCTCCTTTAATTGACCTTCGTGACACAATCAAGCAGGGAGAGACGGCTTCCAAATACGCACTCGCTCCTAAAACCTTGGTTCCACCTCTTGACGATATCCCCATGACTTCAGCTTCTAAGAAACAAACTGGCTTAAGCGAGGCGACCAGACGTAAAACTGGTGGGAATTCATTGTTAAAGATCCGTCCAGATTAAACAAAAAATCTTCTCGACCTCAAACTACTGAGAAGCCCCTATTGGATTCGCCTCGCCAGCCAAAAGGTGGTGCGAACTCCACATGTAACTACTCACCGCGACCAAAACTTATCTTAGCTAGGCTCTCTGCTGACCTTGTCTAATCTTATTAGGTGTGCATCCGACCGAGTCGCAAGAGTTGTCTTCGCTGAAATCCATGTCGGAGTCGCCCTCTCCTCGGATGGTGATTCCCTTCAGGGAACTACTGGAGAATCCGCAAATTGTGGGCCCCGAGTTCAGAACTCGCCTACTCGTTGTACTCGCGGACCACGATTCCCTTCTGACTGTTGCACTGCTGACGAAAATAGGGCAAGAACTCGCTAAAATGCGCCCACGCGTCGATGCAGTGGAACATTTTCAAACGCAGGTGGAAAGTGATGAAGGGTTGTTCTCGCGCGTGTTGGACATCGAAGAGAGGTTGTGTGAGTTGTAGACGCGTCGGTACGCAGCTGAAGATGAGTTGCATCGATTCGTGTGGGTGGTGGGGACTGTGGGCGAGGCCACCAGGCTAAAGGAGAACCTTCGGCTAGGCGAGGAGCTCCTTCGCCAGTCTCAAGAACATTTTCGCGCTGCCTGGCACATTATCTGGAGTGCTCTCCATCCTCCTCGCCCACGCCGACGAGGTCACCGTGCCAATACGCCGCGAGTAGAGATAATGTATTGCTAATGCCTCTTTTGCCCGCTCATATACTTTTGTACTCAGCCTGTTGGCGACTTAATAAAAGATTATATTTCAGTTTCTTGTTTTTGTGCAATCTCGCATCTTGTGTCTTAATGAGAAAAGTTTATCATATGCGCAATGTACTCACCTCTCCCTTAAATTGATTTTATTTTAAGACAGTGAGTGGCGTCGCAGATCCGCGCACGAGAATGCGGTCCATTGCGTGTGATCCCTTTAGTCCCTTAGGCTATAAATAGGGGGCACCCCGAGCGTGAAGGTTACACTCTCGAGCCTTCGAACACTCTTCCAAACTCCTGCATTGTGAATTCACAATTTTCTACAATCATGGTTTGCGAGTCCAAAGGCGAGGAGGGGCGGGCCAACTGCGTGGTGAATTTTCGCGAGCACAATTTCGCCCAGCTCGCAGAGGACAGCGACGGAGTTCGCGACCCGCGAGACCAAGTTCATCGCTGGCGGGTTCACGGCGATGCGCCCCGCACCGGGCAAGCACATCAATTCGTTCTTCAAGGATGAGCTCGTCATCCCGCTGACACATTTCCAGGTGGGACTAAGGCTCCCCCTGTTTCCAAAAGTCCGCCAAATCTTCAAGTACTTCGAATTGGTCCCCGCGGAGGTCAATCCCAACGCGATCAGCGTCGTGGTCGCAGTTATATGCTATATGCGCGAGGAGAACATAGAGCTTGATCTTGCCGCCTTCAGGAAGGTCCTGAGGCTGAAGGCGACTAGAGACGGCGTGGTCTTCTTCTCCAGCGCCCGCGTCGAGGTTTCCGAGACGCTAAACAAGGTCCATCACTGGACAAATAAATTCATTTCTGTGCGAGGCGAGTTCAGGAACCTCCCTTTCACGTCTATTCAAAAGTGAGAGGGCGTGCACAAGCCGACTCACGTGGAGGGTGACGCACTCGCCCTAGACGAGCTCTTGAAGGGGAAGGAGTTTGATATCGTCTACCTGCGGCGACATATAGACCAACTCGCCTCCATCCTTCTGGGAGCAGGTTGGTCAAGTCGAGCACTTGCAAACTCACTTTCAATTCTCATCTAATAGGTTTGCCATATTTACAGATGAGCGCTCGCTTCCGGAGCACTCGCCATTTGAGCCTTCCAAGGTGCCGACCAACAAGGTATCTGAACCCCGCCTCGGTAAGCTAATTGTCCTGGACGGGAACGACTCTCCCTCTTCCTCTTCGAAGGGTAAGGAAAAATTTCCTCCTGGGTGTACCTCTCCTAGTGAGCCAAAGAAGAAGCAGAAGACCGGTGGAGCGAGTATGGTGGGTGCAAGCGATCAGTGCAAAGAACCTAACTCCCATTTCAATTATGGGTTAGGGATGTGGGGCGAGGACATAAAGGGAGACCTACTCCTTCAATGGAACCAATCGCAGAACAGGGTTTCTTTAAGCTCACGCCTCCCTTCCTGGATGGATGATGAAAATTCAAACGACGATGCTTTCAACGTCTTATACGATCTATACGACCGGGATGTCACTGAAGTGCTCGTCAAGACCTCCATCTGTGAATTGGCTGGCTGAGGGAGCCGCACCATCCTCCGTGTTTCGGAGGTGTTCCATCATACTGTGAGACGCGCTCTGACTCTTAATCGGAAACTCCAAGCGGAGACTGAGGCCCGCTAGGCAGCGGAAGCAGAGTTGGTGAAGCTAGGAAGA
Source organism: Platanthera guangdongensis (assembly GCA_039583875.1). Lineage (NCBI taxonomy): Eukaryota > Viridiplantae > Streptophyta > Magnoliopsida > Asparagales > Orchidaceae > Platanthera > Platanthera guangdongensis. The sequence goes on along the minus strand of CM077159.1, from coordinate 166,421,911 downwards.
GCTCGCCTCCAGGAGTGTTGCTCTGTCTCGCTAGAATGAGGTTTGTTTTATTTACTTCCTAATCCCGCATTCACATTAAGGGTTTTTTATCATGCTCTTTTGCAGGATGCTGAACTCATCTGGGCCCAAAATTTTTCCTTCCTGGAGGAAGAGTTGAAGACGTCGCGAGGTGAGAACAACCTCCAAGCTATCCGACTTGCCGAGTCCGAGTCCAAGCTATTGGAGGCCCAACACCAAGGGGCTGAGGGGTCTTCTTGCCTTTTGCAGTTGTAGCGGTTCACTGTGACCAAGGAGGAGGAGACTCGCATGGAGATCATGACAACCACGACAAAGCTGGCGTTGGGTCGCTTCCGTCTAAAAGGAGTTTTGATCGAGGCGGGGTTGGCAATTACCCCAGGATGCTCCTTCCAGAGATCTTCAGGAAGCCGACGAGTCTCTCCCGTTCGGGCTCTAGGGACTCACAATCCTCCGATGGTGAGGAAGATAGTTAGGCCAAGGGGGTTACCGCCCAAGCATCATCTCATTTTTTTCTTTTTATGTAAGTGGCGTACTCGCCTTACGATTATAAATACAAAACTAACTCAATAGGGCCTACTCGCCCTGTCTTCCAATTTTTGACTATTCAATATTTCAGCGCTCCCCTTTTTAGTGTATTCGCATTCGATAATTTGTGGTGCGTGCCTTAGCTAGTTTTGGCGCATTCATTTGTTACCCTTTGTTCGATGAAGAGTATTACATGAAGTTTTGTACTCGCCTATTGAGCGCTCACATCGAGAGTATTAGACTCTTAGGGTTCGAGCGAGTCGATGAACTTTATGCTTTGGATATATTTTTCAAATTTACCATGTGCAGCGAACTCACCACATTCATCGTGACTATATGTTATTTGTGAATACCTGGCGTACTCGCTCTTCACACTTAGAGGTAACTAGGTCATGACACGGCTTTGTACTCGCCCATAAGAAACTCGCCAATAGAATGTTCCTGACTCTGGGGACTCGAGCGAGGAACTCGCTTTGGCATTGTTGCCCTCCTTGAGAGTTGGTTATTACTTGCCTCCGACCTGTGGCAGCCTGGCAGGATTAGTACTCACCTCGCTCTTACCCCAGACAATCAAGCGAGTAGAGGCTTTTCCTTTGCATTTTGTAGGCTTGATCGTTAGGTGGTATTTTTTCATGGTCATTGAAATGAACAACTCACTCGAGGGGGAAAGAAGTCGATATGCATGAGAGGGGCTCATGCAGGAACCCGGACTACGACAACAACACAGCTCGAGTACTTGAACTCACTCGAGGGGGCAAGTAGCCGGTATGCAGGAGAGGAGCTCATGCAGGGACCCGAACTACGGCAACAACACGGCTCGAGGACTTGAACTCACTGGAGGTGGCAAGTTGCCGATATGCCGGAGAGAAGTTCGTGCAGGGGCCCGGACTATGACAACAACATAGCTCGAGAATTTGAACTTACCCGAGGAGAAAAGTAGCTGGTATGCAGGAGAGGAGCTCGTGTAGGGACCCAGATTATGATAATAACACAGCTCGAGAACTTGAACTCACTCGAGGGGGCAAGTAGCTAGTATGCAGGAGAGGAGCTCGTGCAGGGACCCAAACTACGACAAAAACACAGCTCGAGAACTTGAACTCACTCGAGGGGGCAAGTAGCTAGTATGCAGGACAGGAGCTCGTGTAGGAACCCAGACTATGACAAGAACACAGCTCGATGACTTGAACTCACATAAAGGGGCAAGTAGCCGATATACAGAAGAGGAGATCGTGCAAGGACTCAGACTACAACAACAACACACTTGAGCACTTGAACTCACTCAAGGGGGTATGTAGCTGGTATGCAGGAGAGGAGCACATGCAGAGACCCGAACTACGGCAACAACACAGCTCGAGAACTTGACCTCACTCGAAGGGGTAAGTAGCCGGTATCAAGGTTGTCAGGATCGAGATCCTAGATGAGATCGTTTCGAGGCAGGATCAGATCTGATAATAGAGTTGGATCGAGTATCGCTTTACAAAATCAGGATCGATTTACAAAATCTGGATCGTAAGATCGTAAGATTCTATGATCTGGATCGCGATCCTGACAACCTTGGCCGGTATGCATGAGAGAAGCTCGTGCAGGGACCCGGACTACGGCAACTACACAACTCGAGAACTTGAATTTGTCCCCTCTTTCGGGGATTTGACTCTCTCATGCCCGCTCACATACATATCATCGAGGAAATGACTGACATCATAAAAGGTAAATGTAAAATTTTAAAAGAGCATACAAGTGTACTGGAAGACAAAACAAGAGCTACGAGTAGAAAAGCTTCAGGTCGTCCCCACTCCACGTGTTGTCGAGGGACTCTCCGTCAGAGTTTTATTGTCGGTACCCTTCGATTTTCAACGCTTCCAATATCACAAAGGGGCCATCCCAATTTGGATGGAGCTTGCCTACGACCACTGTTTTAAATGTCCTCCGACATGTCCGACATGTCTCCCGACATGTCATTTTTTAGAGGAAAACGATATGTTTTTCTCAAAATAATAGATTATGTTTTTTTGTAAAATATAGGCCGACATGTCCGATCTTTTCCAATATATCAGCCGACACGACTTTTAAATATATCACCTGATATTTTATTTTATGTTATATTTGCAGACAAATGTCATATATTTAAATCACTTATGGATACGATATTATGTATACTATATTATGTATGTTTAAATCGATTAAACTTATTATTTCAATTTTTTAACGTTTTATTCTTACAATCAATTTTGTATAATTATTTCACAAATTTTTAATTTCATATTATAAAAAATAGGAAAATATTTAATACATTTATTAGGTGATTTTTCATATTTTTAATATAAATTTATAAATTTGAAAAAATTTGAAAAAATTTATAATAAATCAAGTATTTTTAACTTTTAAATTTTTTTATTTGCAATAAATTTATTGTTATTAAAATAAAATTAGTGTATAGTATTAAATATATTTTACAATGTATTATTTTGTATTTGTTAATAATATTTTTTCTTAGATACTATTTAAATTTATTTCATAATATAAATGACTCATTTTTTATCTATTTGTTATATTATTTTTCTATTTTTATAACATATAATTATAGCTAGTATACATTAAATAAAATTTTTATTTATAATATATGGAAATCCGATATTTTAAAATATCCTCGACATGTCTCCGACTTCCGACATACGACATTTTAAAATACAATCTGATATGTGTCCGACATCCGATATTTAAAACATTGCCTACGACTGCAAACCTTCATGCAGCGTCCGCCTTGTTGAGGATCCCCTTTCTCGAACTGTTTGATTCAGATATGTTTGTCTAAGTATGTTATCATTCTGCGTTTGACCACTTCTTGGCGAATCGTAGCGATGACCCGAAGCTCTTCCACAAATTCCAATGAGAGTCTTTGCGCTTCATCGTTTTCTATTATCCATTCATCATCTCCGTCTCCGGCTACCACCACTCTCGAGCTCCTAACGTCAAATTCCACTAAGATCATTACCTCTAAGCCATGAGACAACTTGAACGGAGTCTCTCTCTTGGTCGTGTTAGGGGTCATCGTTAGAGCCCACAGAACCGAAGGAAGTTGTTCTACCCAATTCCCCTTTAGGCTCTCCACTTTCTTCTTTAGCAGATTGACAATGATCTTGTTGGCATCCTCAACATGCCCATTGCTTCGGGGGTGAAGAATGGATGCGAAACGGAGGTCAATCACTAGCTGGCTGCAGAAACTAGTGAGTTCCGAACTAGCGAACTGCAGCCCGTTATCCATGACAATTGCGAGAGGTAATTCATGCTTGTGGATAATCTCTCCCCAAAATAAGTTCATCACCACCTGGGAAGTGGTCTTTGTCAACGCTTTCACCTCGACCCACTTGGAGAAGCAGTCGATCATTACCAGGAGGAGCTTCCTTTGTCCGCTTGCTTGAGAAAACGACCCAATAAGATCCATGCCCCAAATAGCGAAAGGCCACGAAACCGTAATCGACTTGAGCCGTTGTGCGGGCTGTAGTTGAAGAGAGGCATGAAGTTGATACTTCAGTCATCTCTTGGCAAATTGCTCGACGTCTTTACTGACAGTTGGCCAGAAGTATCATTGTCTCAACACCCTCTCCCCAAAGTTCTTCCTCTTGAATGGCTTCCGCATTCCCCTGAATGAATTTCTTTCAACACTCGAGGCACCTCCGCCTCAACGACGCATCTTGCCAAGGGACCTGACGAGGTCTTGCGATAGAGACTTCCTTCATAAAGTAGTTAGTAGGCGGACTTGTATCTAAGCCGCCATTTGTCCTAAACTTCAGAAGGAGACTGTCTCGTGGCGAGGAACTCGAGAAATAGGTCCATCCATGATGGTTGTTGGTCGATCTCCATCAGCTCCCCTTCCTCGATGGACTATCAAACTCACCGTTTCTCCTACCGCCAGTCCGTACTTGGACAAAAGGTCCGCTAAAGACTTTTCCTCCCTCGACACGTGTTGAATAGAAAACAATCGGATGGTGCTAACCAACCCCTTTACCTAACCAGGTAGCGCTACAACATCGGCTCATGCGCATTGATCTCTCCTCGAACCTGCAAGGCAACCATCAAAGAGTCTGAATGAGAGATGTTGTATCCCCAACTCGCGAGAAAGGCGGGGCCTGATGATCACGACTTCATACTCGGTCTAGTTGTTGGTGACTGGGAAGCAAATGTCAATGGCCTGCTCGATTTTATTCCTCTGGGGGCTCATCAGGACGACTCATTTTCCCACCGAATACCTTCCCGATGCTCCATCCACAAACATCTCTCAAGACTCCCATCCTTGGGATACTAACTCGCTCGCCACCACCGTGTAATCAGCCAAGCAGTCAACCACCTCCTGAGCCTTCATTGCCAATCAACGGACAAAAGATATTTCAAACTCGATGAGCTCCACCGACCATTTAGCTAGCCTTCCTGAATGTTTGACTCCTTCAATAATGTTGCGGAGCGGGTGATCCGTTACTACCCTGATTAAATGAGTCAGAAAGTAAGGCCGAAGCCTTTGAGCCGAGATGATGAGGGCGAATGCCAGCTTCTCCAGAATGGGATAGCGTAGCTCAGCCTTTCGGAGGACTCGACTTACATAGTGGATGGGGAGCTATTTCTTTCCCTCTTCACGCACCAGGACTGAACTCACTGCCTCAACTCCTACCCTAAGGTAAAGGAAAAGATCTTCACCATTCCGAGGCCCTTGCAATAGGGGTGCTCGCGTCAACTGGAGCTTCAGGCTTCTTCACATTTTGTTGTTCACTCGAACTTTTTATTGTCGCACAACATCCTAAAGAAGGGAGAGCATTTTTCTCCAACCCTCGAAAAAAATCTACTCAACTCTGCAAGCCAACCCATCAAGCGTTAAAATTCTTTCACATTCCTTGAAGCTTCCATCTCCATGACTGCCTTGACGATATCCGAGTTCGGCTATACTCCCGCCGAGATCAAGAGAAGACCGAGGAACTTCCCTTTCCCCGCGCCGAAGAGACACTTTGACGGGTTGAATCTCATCTTAAACTTTCGGGGGGTGGGTGGGGGTGGGGGTGGGGGTGGGGGGGTGGCGAAGGTCTCTGCTAAAGTCTTCGAGATGCTCCCCCACACCATTGCTCTTTACCAAGAGATCGTCATCGTACACCTCCAGGTTTCACCCTTTCTGCTCTTTGAACATCTTGTTCATCATTCGTTGGTACGTGCTCCCACATTCTTGAGTCCGAAGGACATCACTTTGTAACAATAACAACCATCGTTGGTGACAAAAGAAACATTCTTTACATCGGGCAGGTGCATGCGATTTGGTGATAACCAGAAAAAGCATCTAAAAATCTCATGACAAAGAATCCGACGACCGAGTCTACTAGCGCATCGATTCAAGACAAGGGGTAACAATCTTTGGGGCAAGCTTTATTAAGAAGGGAGAACTCGATACACGTGTGTCATTTACCATCCCCCTTTTCACTATTACAACATTGGAAGCCCAACCTGGGTACTGGATCTCCGACACAAACTCTGTGTCTAACAACTTATTCACCACTTCGTGGATGGGCTCGGCCAGGGTAGTGGTTGTTGCCCTCTTCTTCTGGCAGATGAGACGGACTTCTTGATTGAGGTTGAGATGGTGGCATGCAAAGTCAGCGTCGATGCCCGACATGTCCGTTGCACTCCACACGAATATGTCCACGTTCTCCTTGAAGCAGGACATGATCTTCTCCCTGTATTCTTCTGTCATCTCCCCGCTGATCCTCACCTTCCCGGGCCTCCCGCCCTCAGCATGGATCTCCTTTTCTTCCACTTCCTCTGCGGCCTCCAGCCTCTCCATTTCTTTCATCATCCTATTGACCACCTTGGCCTCCTTCTTCCAGTTGATCATGTTGACGACGTCAAGGTAGCATTGCCTCGCCACCTTGGGATCACTCTGAATCCAGATTTGCAAGCCTCCAATGTTATATTTCAAACATTGGTGGTAAGACGAAGGCATGCAATGGAAGTCATTGATGAGGGGTCTCCTGAATATGGCATTGTAGCTGTTGGGCACATTGACGATGGCGAAACGACAATTCTTTAAAGTTCCCCCAAACTCCTCCCTCAACTTCTTTCCACTCACCAGAGAAGCCAAAGACGAGACCGTCGGTGGTGGTGACCCTCTTTTCCTCCACTTTCATAGCGTCAAACGCCTTCTTAAAGATGACGTTGACAAAGCTTTTGTTATCCACGAGGATCTTGGATATTGTGGTGTTTTCCACTGCCTTCTGGATCACCGTAGTGTCGTGGAAAGGGTTCTCATTCCCCAACATATCCTTCGTAGAGAATGTGATTTCTAAGGTCGGGGTGGGTTTTGTGAAGTGGACGCCACGCTCCGGCAATATACCGCGTGGAGACTCCCCTTCTTGGTCGCCTCTAGACCAACCCCACCGTGGATCACTCTGATCCGACCACGACGCCCTTTGTCCACCGATCTTCGCATTCCTTTGGGGCTCGACCCACGACTCCTTCGTTTCTCCCTTCCTCTCATGCTTTTTGCTCTTGTTGTCCTCCTCGAGCTCTTCCTTCTACTCCTCTCCTCAATTCTAGGAATTCTGAACAGGACGCAGTGGCGTCACCTTCCACCAGATGGAAGTCACAATAGGGTACCACCCTTCTTTCATCCTCTCTTCTCAGCTGTCGGGCCCTTCCTCCTCGACCTCAGCCGCTACCAATAATGTTTGCCTCCCGCGGAGGAAATTGATCCTGCCTCCAAAACCCCGGCCTCCTCTCGGGCAAGTTACAATGATCTCAATGCTTGGAGGAAAACCTCCTACCCTGACCCCCCCTAGTGTGGCCCTCATGCTGGCCTCCACCCTTGCCGATAAGTCGGGCTTTGAAACCTCCTATCCAGCCTTTAGGGCTCTCGACAACTGGAAGGCCTCCTCTTCTTGCCTTCTCGACACCGCCCTCTTCTTAGACTCCGACTTTTTAGTGTCAGTCACTGTCTCATCCTCTTCTCCTATCAGCTTTGCTAACTTCGCCAAACCTCGATTTGTAGCCTCGCTCTCAATGTGCAGTCCTGCAAGGTCAATGAGGTCTTTGAAAGACATTGGGGAGTCGTGGGCTAATTCCATCTTGAAAAGGCCCAACTGCAACCCGATCGTGAGAGCAAGTTGTAGAGTGTGCCCCTACACTTTTTGGAAGGTGAGGACTTCTTCCTGGAAGCAATCGACAAAATTCCCAAGCGACTCATGCGCTCCCTGCTTGACTAAGAAAAGAGTCTCTACTCCTCTTTTCCTCTTCTTCGATGTTGCAATGCGCAGCAGGAAACCCCTTCAGAGATCTTCGAAGTTGTAGACTGAGCTCAGAGCCAACATGTAGAACGAATCCCTCGGTTTCCCTTGAAGGAAATGATGAACAGCCTGCAGTTCAAAGCATATGTCATCTGCCGGATTGAGACGACATCCTCGAACCATTGAAGGCGTTGTTGGACTAGATCATCTCTCCCGAAGTAGTAATTCACCGACGGCTCTTTGAATCCATCTGGCGCCGGGGCTGAAAGGATCAGCTATTCAGAAGGGCTCATTGGAGCGACCTGGCGAGGTGGGCGAGCTCGCTTCAACTCGTTTTTCGAGTAGCGAGTTGATGGTGTATTCGCGAAGAGGACACGTGCATGCAGCATTTGATCCTCTTCCACCTACGCGACTTCCTTGTCGGGTCGCCGACTATGACCCGCCTCGCCGGGCGAGATGACGACTGGTGGGGGTTCCTCCACCTCACCGCACGGTGCTAGTAGTGCTCGCAACATTTTCTCCATTGATCTCTTGAGCTCCGTGAAATCACTTTGCATGACAAACTCGCTGGACAGGTGATGCAGTGGTAAGGCCGACACGGGATTGACCCTCAAAATGCAGCCTAAATGCAAAACAGTGGAATGCTAGTGCAAGAGTGGTCCGCTAAATTTACAACAAGTAATTAAAATATTATAGAAATTAACAAAGACACGCGCTGTTGCAAATAATTAATTTAAGGGAAACAATTATCAACCTAAATTAGACAGAAACGCAATTATTTTAAGTGTTCACAGAATAAACTCCGCAAATGGTACAACAAATGATCTAATAACGCAATACGATAAAAATCCACCACAATATGAGTTGCCAATAGTAAACAACTAAAAGAAAATAACTTTACCACAATTCACACATGTAGATGACGGCTAGGCAGTTGTTGGTGGGTATCCAAGGGTTGTAGCACACAGAGAAGGTAACAGTGGTGCAAATCTAGGCTATTAGTGGGGTAAAGGAACTTAAATGCAGGAAAGAGGGAGAAGGTTAACAGGAATTGGTGAGTGGAATCCCCGGATGGGTTGGGTGGAGGCGGGTTAGTTGATGAAGGGGTCGGGGGGTGTGGAGTCCACGGGAGAGTGGGGGAAGCGGTTTAGATGAAGAGGAAGGGAGGCGGTTGGGAGGGTGGAGTTCATGGGAGGGAGTTTTGGGAACGGGCTTGAGGTTAGCGGCAAGTGGGGCTTCAGGAATGGGTTCGGTAGTTAGGAAATGGCTTGAAGGCAGAGGAAAGGAGGCTGGAAGAGGACCGGCGGGTGGTTTAAGGGGGGCAGCAGGTGGTTGGTTGAGGGAGGTGGAAGCAGCTTCTGCTGATCAATAGCGTGGGCGGCGGGCTTGGACTGGATGGGGCCGACAGGACTAGGAGAGGTGAGAGACAGAGGAAGAGGGTTTACCGAGAAGGAAGGAGGGGGGAAATGGCGGCGGACGCCGACGTCGCACCAGCGGGAGAATACGAAAGGGGTTTTGGTGTCGCACCAAAACTGCAGTGACCGAGCAGCTGCAATCTCACACAAACTTTCGATACCCCCAATTGGAACCGCCGGCCACTATTTAATAACCCTAAAATAAAACTGCTTATAACTGCAAAACAACAAAACTGAAGTAAAACAATCTGAATCGGACGACTCAAACTGTCTGGACCGATCGGGGGTTAAATACATCTCAAAATATAAAAAGTCCTATATGAATTTGACTCAGATCAACCAACCGAACGCAACCACGGACTCTGATCGTCCATACAGGCAGTGAATCACCGCCTCCTGCGGGAATATACATGAGTCGGTTGTGGCGCGCCGTCAACAGGTGTGAGTTGCCTTGGTCGTCTCGGTGCTTTCCATGTCCAATCATAGCGTCGACGGGTGAGTTTTACCTCACAAGCTACCAATCCAGGCTCACCGCACGAAAAATGTTGAAACTCTGATACCGGTTCAACCAAGTTCGGACTAAGAGGGAGCAGCTTGAGTTACTTGACTCGTTGTCTGACACTTCAGACTTAGATGTTCCGATCCTAGAGATGACCTTCACTGGTGGAGAGTGAATTGCCTACACACAGACCCACGAGCTGTACCGAGGAGGTCCCACCACACACCCGGAAGTTCTGTACAAAACTTCCCCTCCCAAATCCAAAACTGAGTTCGGCATCTCGAACAGTGCTGAACCCGAAAATTACGGTTCAAAGAGCAGTTTGGACCAATGGGGTAACTTACACTTCTCACATATTAAAACGCTTGACCAGTTACTCAGAACAAGGAAACAGACCCATGAGCTGCAGCGAGAAGGTACCGCCACGCACCCGGAAGATCAAAGAGATCTCCCCCCCCCCCAGCTAATGCTGAGTTGGGCACCTTGGAGGGCACTAGTGAACAACAAACTATCCGCCCGGAAACCACGACAAACAGTGTGGAAGCTCCAGCCAACTAGAATCAACCAAAGGAGAGAAAGCCAAAAGGAAGTCCTCTCCAAAGGTACCCTTGGGGGTCTATTTATAGTTTTTCGAGTATGGTGCGGATAGCGGAATCGCACCTTTTGGTTTTACTAGATGCAGCCCAAATTGGTCTGCCAATGCAAAACTCCGTTGTTTGTAGAGGCTATTGGCAGACCAAAATGGGTTCTCTGGGAAAACATACCTGGACGAGCCGACCGGGTCATTCCTGCTCGCCTGGGGGTGGCAAGTGCCCGTTGAAGCCGGGACTCGCCACTCGCCCGGATGACCCTTGGCTGAAGGTAAGTCAGCTCGTCCCCACTAGCCGACCACTGACCTGGAGTCCTGGGCGAGTGCGGCTCAAGTGGCCCTACTTGCACATACTCGCCTGGGGCGAGTGGGGAGGTATATCCTCCACTCGCCGCTCTGACTTGCCATGGCAAAACTTGCCTCTCCGGCTTGGTCTCCTCAAAGGGTCCTACGAGGTAAATACTAGGGGTTGGACTTTCTTTCCAAGCTTGAGGCAAGGCCGAAAAGAGCGGGGATTTGCACTTACTTCTTCCGAATTAGAACACTTGACAAGTTACTCAGAACAAGGAAACAGACCCTGAGCTGCAGCAAGGTCCCGCCACACACCCGAAAGATCAAAGAGAGTTTCTACTCTCTAGCCAATGCTGAGCTAGGCACCTTGGATGACACCAGTGAACACCAAACTATCCGCCTGAAAACCACGACAAATAGTGTGAAAGCTACAGCCAACCGGGATCAACTAGAGGGAAATCCAAAAGGAAGTCCTCTCCAAAGGTGCTCTTGGAGGTCTATTTATAGTATTTCGAGTATGGTCTGCGGATAGCAGAATCCCGCCTTTTGGTTTTACTAGATGCAGCCCAAATTGGTATGCCAGCAGCAAAATTTCGTTGTTTGAAGAGGCTATTGACAGACCAAAATGGGTTCCCTGGGGCGAGCTGACCGCGTCATTCCTACTCGCCTGGGGTGGTGAGTGCCTGTTGAAGCCGGGACTCGACACTCGTCCTGATAACCCTTGGCTGAAGGTAAGTCGGCTTGTCCCTACTCGTCGACAACAGGCCTGAAGCCCTGGACGAGTGCGGCCCAAGTGGCTCTACTCGCCCATACTCGCCCGGGGCGAGCGGGGAGGTATCTCCTTCACTCGCCGCTTTGATTTGCCTGGGCCAAACTTGCCTCTCCGGCCTGCTCTCTTCGAAGGGTCACACTCGACAAATATGGGGTTGTATATACTGTAACGGCCCAAAACATGAAAAGAGCCAAACAGATAATAAAACTTCAATTTACATTGTTATATATCCCCTATGATGATACTCACTCAATCAGTGTCGTTTTGACGTCGCCTTGAGTTTGCATCCTTTTGAAGTTTTGCGACGCCCGATCCGTCTTGGTTGAATGTGTATGTCAATATTTTGTATTGGTGGATTATAAGTATATATATATATATATATATATATATATATATATATATATATATACGAGCATCTTCGCACGGACTACGCCCGTGCTCGATGCTCTCGGGAGGCCTTCGGTCACATCAAGGCGGGCTTCGTCCGCCTACGAACGGGTTTCTCCTGTGCTCGATGCGTCGTTGCGCGCTGCGCCCGCATCAAAGCGGGATGCACCCGTATCAAGACGGACAGTGCCCGCAATATATACATATGAGTACTCAAAATGACCGTAAAAAAATATAAATCAATATTACAATTTTTATTTTATAAAAAAATACGTTTTGTCGTAAAAACATTAATTTCACACAATCTCTCTCCCTTCTCTTTCTTTCCCTTCCCCATCTCTCTCCCTTTCTCCCTCCCTCTCCTCCCCCTCTCTCCGCCCCTTTCTCCTCTCCCTTCCGCCATCACTCTCCCTTTCTCTCTCCCTCTCTCTCTCCTCCCCTCTCTCTCTCTCTCTCCCTCCTCTCTCTATCCCAACTCTCTCCCCACATCTCATGCTCTCTCCCATGATCCAATGACTCTTGTTTGATCAATGGTGTGCCTCCAAATACCTATATTGCTTTATATAATAAGATATATATATATATATAGAAGACTCTTTGTGGACAAGTGGGTCGGCTTCAATATTGCTAACTGTTTTGTTGTTTATGAGGCTTTGTTAGTTTAAGGCCTTGAATCATTAGGCTTTGTGGGCAATTCATTGAGGCGGTGGTATTATTAAGCGGCGGTGCAACTTTATGTCCTTATTCCCGATTCTTTCTTTGGACGGATAGAAGTTCACGCCGCCTGGAATGGAGAGATGATTATGGCGTTAGGGTTTCACGATCCCTGCTTCTTTCCCATTTTTCTGATCACTTTCTATCGCCTGGGGCTTTGCCGGGCGGACTCAACACTAGGGCTCATGGGGCTTTCATCTTCTTCCTTCGCTCCCTCTCAAATTTGTATGAAATCAGATTAGATTTCAAAGTTGTTGTTGAGATAAAGGTTTGACCAGTTAGCTGAACTTGCCTGGGCTGGTTCTTAGATCTGAAATCAGTGCCCAAATGTCTTCTCGCTGCACTAGCTGCACTACTGGGATTTGTTGCCATCTACGGCTAGTTGTGGTGCCACTGCGGCTTTGTGTGCCGCCGCCACCATTTATCTGAACTACTGCTGCCTTAGGATACTTGTGAGCTTCTTTCCCTTGCTTGCAGAACTATGATTTTATATACTGAAATTTGAATGAGAAAGAATTAGGGCTTTCAAAATTGTGAGTTTTTTTGTAAGTAGACCGATTAGAGTTTCTTAGTCTGACCATCTGCAGTTAGTTTTCCCTCCAGTCCTATTTCACTAGATGTTTAGGTTCTGGATGGATGCTTTATGCTATGCTATATTTTTTGGGGTTTTGCTTTAACTTCTAGTTGTTGACATGTTATTTGGTAGTAGATAACTGTTACCTTGATTTTGCAGTAAAAATGTTTAGTTTACATTGGGGATTTTTGTATGGTGCTTTGACCAGCTATGCATTATTGTGGGTCTTTCACTCTTGGTCGGCTGTTGATATATTGTGATGTTAGCCACTTACTATTGTTCTTCTTTTTATAGTGGGTAGTGGTCAGTGAACGAAATTAATGATTTCATATAAAAGTTGTGGGGTTTTTTTTCCTCTTGCCAGCAATTTGTTTATAGTTTGGACCTTTATGTTGGTATGTATAGTAGCTGCCAAATGATGTTAACAGAATATTCACCGTCATATCTATAACGAGGCGCAACCCCGGTATAAAAGATCCTAAGTGATACAAGTTTTATACAGATACCGCGAAGGATGTCTTCTCAAAATAGGCGCGACGATGACATGAAATGTTATATAAGGAAGAATAACTGATGCTGAGAGCCATCTGTTTAAGTTTATACATTATTGTCCTTCTTTATCATTATGCGCACTATTATTATAATCTCATGATTACTCGCATATGTTAGCATGAAATACTTGTACATCACTGATAATGATTACTCGCATATGTATGGCCTTGTATAAAGGCAAACAGGCGATTAGATTCTGAGGGGATGAAGAAACACATAAACCCTAAGTATATTAACAACTTGCATACAACTAACATAAATGAAAATGCATTGATGCATAGTAATGATAAGGGTATAACTGCACATGAATGCGCATATAAAACACTGATGATTTGCCAAACCAGTCGGCCTAAGGGCATAAACGTGTGTTGTACGTACTGTTTTGGATACTGATGACCCGGAAGGGTCGGACCCAAAGACTGAAATATTGAAATACAGATACAGATACTGATATGTTGACAGTTACCCTTAACATTACCTAACGTAAAAGATAACACATGTATGTATAGTTCTACAGTTACATCGCTACGTTGCTACTGAACATGCAAATTGAGATAGTTTTACAGTTATATTGCTTTCATGACTACAGTCACATAGTTTTTTTTTTCTTACACTGATACTAGTATAGAACTACTGAATAATATTGTCCTATAACGGCTTATATGGTTTTATGACTACTAACTTTACAGATGTACTGTTGATACACAGTTTCAGTACAGGTATGCAAAATAGTTAGTAGAGATATGTGATTATAACATTGCTAAATCGTTTACATTTGTTTATGTGTACAGCAACTAAAGAGGTATTCATCTCACTTAGTCATATTTGTATGACTAAGCCCGTCGCCAATTTTGTTTAGGTACCTGGTGTGATCCTGATTAAACATCATGAAAAATGAAGTTGATCGTGGAAAGACAAAAAAAACTCATGAAATACTACAATTTATAAGGTACGTCTTATTATGTGTTTTATTTTATACTCACTAGCCTTACTTCATCCTGGAAAAACTGTCTTGAAAGTAGCTTAGATACAGTGTTATGTTGTGTCCAAAATGGGGACCTCACACATACGACATATAGAAGAATGAAGACACTTTATTTTCCCAAAGAAGAAACTCTATTTTCTCAATGAAGGGTCTCACTCGGTAAATACGGGGTAGTACATACAACAATTGTAAGTCCTATTTAAAGAACTCAATGAGTCTTGTATTGGTATGAATGAAGAAACTTTATTTTCCCTTACCCTAAAGAAAATTTTGGAAGTTCTCACTCTCTCGAGCACGCCCCGCTTAGGCAGCCACGGTCAGTGCTTCGTAGTATATCTTCCACCATCATCTCCACCTCTGGCCTCTCCTCCGACAACATCCAAAGATCCATAACAACTTGGTATCAGAGCTCCTTCGATCCTTCCACCAACCTCACCATCCACGATTACGAGAGTCTGTAAGAGTACGACCCTCTGTTTTCATCGGTTGCGGGACCCGTAGGAGAAAAGAAGGTCATCCAGTGCTCACGGCGAGGCCATCGTCGGGCTTCTCTCGATAGGGTTGTGTGTCACTGGTCGAAGACAACGACTGCCGCATCGCAAATCCCGCTCTGTTGCATTGCACGCCGCCAGTTCTGTCGCATCCAGTGCTCACTGCTTATCAGGCCTCTCTTGTCGTTGCTTGCTCCACCGCATCGCACGCCGCCTGATCATTGCTTCTCAACGGTGTCACGCAGGGTGTCCTTAGCTAGCCTTCCACGCGCAGGATCCCTTGATCCTCCGGCCAGTTGAATCCAGCGCTGATACTTGGCAATTTCTTCATCGAGCTCACAACTTCCTGATCAAGCCCTTAAATAGCACGATTGATTACGACCCGTGCAAAAGGAAAACCTGATTTCCAGTTTAGGACAAGACGATTAGGGGAGGGGGTAAATAACTCCTTTTAATTTAATTACTTCTGGTTCACAGCTAATTTTCGCCCTTTCTTGAGTCACACGCCATCAGCTTGGAGTTTTTCCACCGCTGGGAAGCATCGTAGATTTCACGGCACCTCCAAAACAGCCTCCTCCGAGCAATCCAGTTGTCCCGTCACATGCGCCTTAACCGGTGTTATCTCCCTCCACAATATGGGAGACTCGACTGATTTCATAGATTCTATGAACCGGCTACATGCAATTACATCTTCCATGGATACACACCTTCAAGCTGTAGAGGCATGCTTTTGAGACGCCGACGCGCGTCATCAGGACGACATGGAAACCCTCACCGCCAAGCTTAATGGACTAACAGCAACACCTCCCGTGGTTTCCACTCCACCCACGGATCACGCGAGCACTAGTCAAGTTTCGTTGTCGCCGCTGATCCGACACGAGTCGCCATCTCAGACACTCTTATGCCATGAAGTTGCTATTTTGACGTGTTATACCCGATTGGAATTCCCACTATGCCTCCATGATACAGGATTTGCAAAGAGATCAGAGTTCCACCCCCCCCCCCCTCTTTTGGCTGATTGGGGATCAACTTTTCTACTGGGATCGTCTCGTGGTCGCAAATTCGTCTCCCTGGATTCCCCATCCGCTTCACGAGTTTCATGATACTTCGACAGCGGGTCATTTTGATGCCTACCCTATGTACCATCAGCTGGCGTCCACCCGTATTGGCGAGGTATGTTGTGGTTTGTGCAACAGTTTGTTGTCAACTGTCTGACGTGTCAGAAGGCCAAGTACCAGGCTCTCTCGCTAGCCGGACTCCTCCAGCCCCTACCCATCCCTGATATGGTCTGGGAAGATATAGACATGTATTTCCTCACTCGCCAACCCCGCACTCAGGGCTATGACTGTCTTCTTGAGGTAGTGGACCGCATGTCCAAGTACGGGAATTTCATACTGATTCATCATCCCTACACCGCCAACTCAGTTGCTCGGATCTTCATTGGGGAGGTGGTCCGCCTCCACGGTTTTTCTCATTCCATCATGAGCGATGGCGATCCAGTTTTCATGAGCTCCTTTTGGCAGAAGTTGTTCCGTCTACAGGGGACCAAGCTGTGGTACAACACCGCAAACCACCCACAGACAGACGGGCGGATGGAGATCCTCAATCGTTAAGTTGGAACGTATCTGCGTTGTTTTGCGATTGAGCAACCTCGACAGTGGACCCAATGGATCGCATGGACAGAGCTATGGTACAACACGTCTTATTAGTCCGTCATGGGTGTCACCCCCTTTCAGGTGGTCTACGGCCGCCCACCCTCACCCATACCGTGAAGCTTACCTGGTGAATGCCAAGTACAGGCCATGGCCGCCGACCTTCAGAGGACCGGTACGAGCGCCTCCGCCAACTGAAGCACCATCTGATATGGGCTCAGCAGCGCATGATCCAACAGTCCAACCGTCATCGTCGTGAGGTGATACTCTTGCCGGGCGAGAAGGTACTCGTCAAAATGCGACCACACAGACAGAGCTCCTTGTCCGGCACCCCAAGCTCTCGGTCCGCTAGTTTGGCCCTTCCTGATCTTGGAGAAAATCAGAGAGGTGTCCTATCGTCTGCAGCTCCCCAGCGACTGCCGAATTCACCCTGTTTTTCATGACTCCCAACTGAAGAAGGCCCTAGGGGATCATCCCCTCCAAGCTACACTACCAGATGGTTTAGATGTTGATTTGGTTCCCCGGCACGAGCCAGCAGTATTCTTGGGAACGCGGACCGAAGACATTTAAGGATGAACAATGCGACGGGTTCTCATCCAGTGGAAGGAACAACTGGCCGAGGAGGCCACGCAAAACCTGGAGGAGGAGATCAAGGCCCGGTTTTTGGAGTTCGACCTTGAGGACAAGGTCGTTGTGGAACCCTGGGGTGTTGATACGAGTGAGAAAGATCTCATCCTCGGCAAGCGCTACACAAGGGTTTACATGAGCAGATTTCGAACAAACTTGGCTAAGAGTCTCATGGTAGACCTTGATGTATGACCTTCTGTTCCTACAGCTCTTTTTTGTCTTTCATGAAAGCACGTCAAAGTAATTATCACTTTCATCAAATACAGGGTCAAGTTTCGAGAAATCCCTCCATATCATGCTTTCACCGCCTCTTAGAACACTAGCATTCTCAACAACTTCTATCATGTCCCTTGGATCTTTAATTTCTTTCAAAACATAATTCCTACGACAATGTATGCTCATAAAGTTACATTATATTATGTTCTTTTCTTTACCTTGTTAGTCTCATGTGTATAATATTTACATGAGACCCATCTTATATATATAGGTTTATTGACATGAAAAAAGTAATTAATTCCATTATTCTCATTTTTCTCTACAAGAATAAAAAGTTGTCGTAAACAGGCACCAAGTCTAAGGGTTCAATTAACAGATCATAGATAAAACATGTTCTATAAAATGGTCAAAATTGCTACATCTATTAGCCGCATGTAGAATGCAATTATAAATCAATAGGGAATTATCATATCATTATAATCATCATTATACTTATCCCAACTATTTGGGTTCCGGAATCTAAACTCTACAAAATCTGAAAAACAATAATTGAAAACTCTACAAACATCTAAAACTAATGTTTTCGATTTCACTCAACATGATTGGAATGAAACCATAATTTTAAAAAAATCTATTTACAACCTAGTGTGTCGCATGAACGTTCGTGCTCACATTTTAATTCTATCTATTGACAGCAAGTTTTTAAAATTAGACCTTGAAGCTCATCTTTCATCACTCAATAAAAATTAATTGTTAAAAATATCCACATTAACTTAAACTATATTGACATCACCAAATGTGATTATTTTTGCAGGTATAAATGATGCATAATTGCAATTTTTTCTCTACATAATCAACAGTTCATATGGCTAAAAGAGAAACAAAATAATAATTTACTGAAAGTAATTTTATGATAAACTATCAGCCGCGTTGATAATTACAAGAACAAGCAACATTAAACTACAAAGGTGGATATAAGGAGACAAACTTTTTGATACTGCAAATGCACATTCAGTAGAGCATGGCCCACAAATACCCATGCCTTTTATCACTCAACATAATTAACCGCAACCCTCTGTTTGGAGAAGGTAAGAAAGAGGAGAAACTTAAAGATAGTTGAGTGAGGTATGAAACTCATTAAGACGAACCTTATTGAGTAAGAATATAGCATAAGCTGCTCGTGTAGAGTCTTGGCCTTCTAGAAATAGAGGAAATTCTGTTGGTTTGGCAATTTCATCAACGATTTGAATAACAGCCGAATCAGATGATGTGGTCTCTATGGACGGGGCATAATCTTGAATGTGCGAACGAGAACCTCCCAAGTGCAAGGGGTATCGTAGAGGAACATCAAGATAAGATGCAATGAGCGAGACAGCCTAACAAACCACGCAAGCAAAAATAATTAACATAAAGAAACATCGAAAATGAAACCAAAGAAGTAAAAATAAGGCATGAACTGAAGTCTCAATACTGCTAAACTACAATATATTTAGTATATCATGTTATAAAAATGAAAAAGAGAGTAATTAAACTTCCAATTGAAAAAAAAAACTTACATGAGCAACATAACCAAGAACAATTGCAGACCTCTGAATCTCCTTTTTGCCGCTGAAAACACTTGTCTTCTTTATAGGGAGTGCAGTTAGTTGTTGGCCCAAGATAGTCAATGGCAATGTCCTTGACGTATCTGGTAACGACGACTGTGCGGGATCTTTAAGAAAAATTTTATGTTTCAGGGTCTAGGTGCAGGAATGCATTGATCCATAGTTATACATTATCCACTAGAAAATATATATCTATATATATGTATGATAATGATAAATTTTCACTTAGGAAAAAAGTATGTAATTTTAGAAATAGATGCAAGAATAAAAAGAAGCATAACTACGGCAACATATGAAAACTATGGCAAAAAGTAGAATGGAAGTGTTATCCATGTAATGGTGCATAACTTGTTTTTCAGTAAAAGAACTTTAGGTGTTCAGAATTAAAATTGAGCAAGCGAAGCATGCAGGATATATATGAAGGCATACCAAAGAAGATTTCTAATTCAGAGCCGAACAAAAGAATAAGCATGCAAAAGCAATAAATAGTTATATGATTATACAATTGACTGTTGGTTGATGTATTACGCTATTTCCTAAGCCTCGAGAAAAGGGGATAATTATTTCACAAGCATGCTACAATCTGTAACGACCCAAAATTAACATGAATTTAAAAAATTAAATAATTAAAATAATTAACAAATATCTCCGATGATGAGAAAATGAAAAACAGTATCGCGCATTTTGAAAATTTTCACTGTACATAATTTTGACGATTACTTTCATCGGCGAATTAGTTTATTTGCCGATACGTATTTGATTGGCGCAAATTTTGAGGAGTATTGATTTGTGTTATTTTGGTGGCCTTTTTGATGAGGTGATTGAATTGTGGGCAGGTTTAGAGGGTAGACCGGCTAGCTAAGGAAAGTTCAGTCATGTGGAATGTCTCAAAATGTCCCAAGCAGTGCCTTAAGTGCACTGGCCGGCTAAAAGTGAAGAATTTCATTAGCCGGCTGACACCTGGATTATTATGTGCGGTTCTATAGGAGAGTTGGCATGCTTGGATTAAGGGTCTGTTTGGCGCAGCTCTGGCGGCTGGAAAATCTCTATTCCAGCCGCCAGAGCTGTTTTATATGTGTTTGGGACAGCTCCCTGTGAAGAGCTTTTCAAAAATCTGGAGCTGTTTTGCAGCTTTTCAGAAATCTCCTCCCCACCAGCTTCTGCTCCTGCAAAATAGCTTTCTCTCTCACAGTTTTTGGAAATCTCAGTTGGAACATGCTTAGAGGCCGGACGGCCTTCCTCCGGCGATTCCGAGCCTTCCTCTGGCGATTCCGAGCCCCGACGTCCTTCCTCCGGCGATTCCGAGCGCACTTCTGCACAGAACACCCAAACACTCTGCAGCTTTTCAAAACTGCAGAGATCTATTTTAAAACAGCTTATCTTTTCAATCCGCCAGAGTTGTCCCATAAAATTAGGTCAGTGATAAACCGACTGATTGCCTCTCACTGTGATATATACACGTCTTGGCCTTCTCTTCCCCCCTTACTCTCTTGCTCTCAACAATTTCTTCTCATTGATTCCCGTTGAATCCCGCTAGGGTTCGACGAGAACTCTGCCGATTTTCGTCAACCACAGCAGTTCTTCCCCCATCCTTCTCGATTTTGACGGGAGAGCTCTCTGTGGAGCTGGGATAGTCGTGTGTCCCGATAGAGGGCCAACTGTGCTATTTCTCTTCTTCTCCCCCACTGTAAGTCTTTCTCCTCTCCTCTCATTTTTCTTTTTCTTCTTTTGTTATGGATATAAGGTATGATTAAGAAAGTTAGGATTCTCCCACTCCCTCTCTTCTTCCTCTTCTTCATTTTCTGAAATAAGGACCTCTCTGTTTAGAATTGTATTATACCTATATGAGTCAGCTGTTTGAGATTATGCTATACAAGTGCTGTTGGAATTTTCTATGGTGTATTGCCCGACAGTTTGAGGCTTTTGGCTTTGAGAATTTTGGCTTAGTATGGCTATCCTCTTCTTGGCCGACTGGTAGGATAAAAGTCAAATCATCTTAGGATTCAACATCACATTTATTTAAAAGAGAGAACTCATTAAACAGATACATAAATTACAGATATTATACAGGATGACGTCTCGTGATAGACGCGATGATAAATCTGAGAAAGATGAAGGAAAAGGATAGTCACGGTGAATTTTTACCTCAAATCGCCGAAAAGCTAAATATGGAATAGCAATAGAAAGATATTAGAATTCTAATGAAAAATTCAAAGAAATAACACCAATTTTCCTACACTAGAATTTAAACTAAATTCAAGACTGAAAAGACTAAAAAATAAGAATCTATAATCGTTAACCGATGAAAATAGAATATGAGATATAAAACGGGTTAAGAAAAAAAGGATAAAAATAAGAAGGCACATAATATGCAGAATGCATCGATGCATAGGAAATGTTAAGGATTAGCCCACGCAGGGGATGTGAATCACCTACGAAAGAAGAGTGTGTTGAGCTAGAATCTTCCCGTCTATGGGGCCAGAAGGCTTTTGCGTGTGAAGATCATCCTAGATTAGAAGTTTATGCCTAACCACGGGGCAGAAGTCCTATCGCGTGTGGGATCATCCTGGGTAGACAAAGGAGTTTAAGATATCTCCGGAAGGGTTGGGACAAAGAATTTGAAAAAAAATGAATCGACAGATACTCATAATATTTTCCTAATTGAAGGAAATTAAAGAAAGACAAGAATGATAAATACATACACTGATTCAAAAGATTAAATTTGAAGGAAAAGTCAAAATGAATGAAATTAGATAAGATGAAAAAAGAACAAATAACTAAAAATTCAAAAGAAAGAACTTAAAGAATTTTAAGAACAAATAACCAAAAATATATGAATTTAAAATCGTATTTACTTACATAGTATGGTACCTCCTTTTCTTTTATTGTACCTTAAAATAATTATGCATACTATTACTCACTTCCCTTGTTTGCTTGCACAATAGATAAAGATGTAAAGTACTCACTTAGTCATATTGTTTATGACGTAGTTGTCTAAATTTTTACGAAGCAAATGTTTCCCTAAACTAACCTAATCCTCGGAAGGTAAAGATGATCGACGAAGAAAGATGAAAGAGAGTAGAGGAACGGGCTAAGGTATTGTTTAAGATATTTGTTGGAATAGAGGAAGCTATTGAGAGACATGTAGCGACGTGTCAGAATTTACAGTGTCCTGTATGTAATCAAATAGATGACTAATAGTTTGAGACAGTGGCGCGTTGTAATAGAAGTTGTAATTTGTAGTAATTGTAAATCTCGATGTTTATGTATCCTTGAAATCAAAAAAAATTTGAAATTTTTTTATTGTGTTTTATTTTTGTACTCACTGTCTAGAGCTTTGTAATATGCTAAAACGAATGAATTGAAAATAAGTTTAGATACAGAATTAATTGTGGGGGCCAAAAAGGGTCCTCGCACAATCTACAGTTTTTTTCGCAAGCATGCAACAATCTACAGGTTCCTACAGCTGCGATGGAAGATCAAATCCATCAAATTCCACCTATCCCAATAGAAGTGCTCCAACAAAATAAGAGATTATACCATCCGGGATATGACCTATGAACACTTTAGGACAATTTTACACTAATTACTACCATTACTTCGACAAAAGTAAAAATTAGTCATAAATGATGTAAATTGATCATAAGTCTGGGATTTAGGTCTGATGCATGGACCCAACAATATCTCCATCAAGGACGTGTTTGGGTAAATACAGTTACAATGCTACAAAATCCATGCACTTAAAATTGCACATTTAGCACCTACAATTATCAATTAAGAGCAGTGCATGTGAAGCAATTAATTAATATTGTTTCAAAAAATGCTTCTAATTATGCACCGCAAAGTCCTAACAAAACATTTTTTTGGTTAAACACATGGACTCTTGCCTATAAATTTCAGTAACATCTATAATCTGCACAAGAAAGTGATAAAACAGGCTACTTAATCTGTCAACACGTCACTATGAGAGAAAGAATAGAAGAATATAGAAAATGTTACCACCGCAAAGCATATCAAGCTTCTCCTTAGATGCATTTTCATCTAAAGACTTCACTGGATACAATGAATTTACTTGAATAACCATATGTTGTTGCCTCATCCGTAGCATCTTTTGCAAGCTTTTGGCATTGCCGTGTCCCATTTTTTCAATGAATGACCTATTAGATTCCTATCAAAAATGATGCCAATTAAAATTAAAGAAAAAAATCATATCATCAGGCTTCTAACTAAATTATCAGTAATATCTTCCTCCTGAGGGATTGTTTGGTTCGTCAACATTTGCTATATAATGTCCTGTTACCAGTAAATGACAATTGTTGGGTTCATAAACATATTTAAAAAATTAAAGAAATGATCATTAAATCTCATTTTTATGTCATCTAGATGATGTAAAAAAAACTACTGTCATCTAGATGTCAAGATATCTGAACGTTAAAAAGACAAAGGAAAAAAATGACAGATAATAATCCCGTCTGATTGTTTACCCTAAACATAGCATTATTAAAAAAAGGTCATTCAAATAACAATGTTATTAAGATAGCACTGCAAACAACAAAACATGGAATTGAATATCTCCTAGTTGGTATTTGATGGATTGGTCATCATGATAGAAGAAACTGGGGAACTAGAATATAGGATGCATGTGTTGCTATTTTCAAAACTAGTTTATGATGCAGCTACACACAACAGTAAACCTTGTTTGGTATTGCATCTAATGTATTTTCCCCACCTGAGGGGCTTTTTTGTAATTTAGTCTCAAGCAAATCTTCTATATAAGAGAGTAGTAAGTCAAGTACGATGTCTAGTGAGTCTTTTGTAACTCTCGTTGCAAAAGGAGCCTTAGGGAGAACCAACCACACCAATAATTGGCACGAGCATACCTCGCTATCATGTATCTCTAATTGCCATTAATGTACAATCTTTTTATTTTGTGATCCATATCAACTGGTCTGACCTTTGATCTAGGTCATCTGTAGAGCATCCTAATCTGATTAGGGTTCAGCTTAGAATCGATCGTCTCACAGAATCCAAGCCCGCGGATTGCCATGGTCACGCGATTCTCGCAGATGAGCCTTGCCTGGTTTACAACGACAAACCTCCAGTGTGTGTTTTCCTCCTCCATCGGCCTCATACTTCTAACCTGTAGAGAAGGGAAAAAACCAACCTTGTATATATGTTCACTTGTGTAAAATACAAAGAATGAGTACAAATATATAGATGAGAGAAAGAAAGAGGAAGGTCCTATACATGATGTGGGACTAAAGAGGAGAGAGAATAACAATAAAAAATACAAAATGGGCCAAGATTAGATGGGTTTCTCTAACACTCCCCCGCAAGCTGAAGCGTATAGGTCATATGCACCCAGTTTGGACAAACACTGGTAAAACAAGGTACTTGATAAAGCCTTTGTGAAAATATCAGCAACTTGATCAGTGCCCGGAACATGCTTTAATTCAAGTTTCTTCATTTGAACTTTCTCTCGAATAAGTGACAGTCGACCTTGATATGTTTCGTGCGCTCGTGAAACACCGGATTCTTTGCTATGTGCATGGCTGCTTGACTATCACAAAATAGAACAGCAGATGAAGGAAGTTTTACTCCCAGGTCAGTAAGGAGACTTTCAAGCCATGTGAGTTCTGAGACAACCGATGTCATCGATCGATATTCAGCTTCCGCGGAGGATCGAGCGACCACGGCTTGTTTATTACTTTTCCATGTAATGAGATGACATAATCGGCATCAGAATAAGCAACCAATGCTGGAGCAGAGTTGGAGGTTTTGTAAACAATCCCTTGACCCGGAGTTGCCTTAAGGTATCGGAGAATCCGTTCAACTGCCTGGAGATGAGAAACCCGGGGAGCATGTATGAACCGACTGA
This sequence comes from Platanthera guangdongensis, assembly GCA_039583875.1. Taxonomy (NCBI): domain Eukaryota; kingdom Viridiplantae; phylum Streptophyta; class Magnoliopsida; order Asparagales; family Orchidaceae; genus Platanthera; species Platanthera guangdongensis. Next base: position 166,396,866 of record CM077159.1, on the reverse strand, counting down.
CAACCCCAACTGCAAACGATATATCAGGCCTCGTGACCGAGGTAGATCAATTTTCCCACAAGGCGTCGATAGTATTCTGGGTTCTGAAGAAGCAAATCATCATCAGAGGCATGAGCACATAGTTTGTGATTTGCCTCCATCGGGGTATTAGCTGGCTTGCAACCAAACTGGCCAGCGTCTTTGAGAAGATCGAGACAATACTTCCGTTGGGAGAGGACAAGCCCATCCGGCCGTCGTGCGACCTCAAGACCGAGAAGTAACGAAGACGCCCCAGGTCTTTGGTCTGAAATACGGTGCTCAGATGTTGTTTGACCTCTTGAATCCCCTTTGAGTCATCCCCAGTAAGTAGGATGTCATCAACATAAACCAACAGAAGGACGGTTCCAGTTGTCCGGTGTCGGGTGAATAGGGAGAAGTCTGCAGAACTTCGAGTGAAACTCATGTCCCGAACCACAGTGCTGAACTTGTCAAACCACGCCGAGGGGATTGTTTGTGACCATAGATGGATTTCTTTAGAAGACACACACGAGACTCCCCCGTGGTCTCAAACCCGGGCGGTTGGCGCATGTAGACGGTTTCCTGAAGATCTTCATTCAAAAAGGCATTCTTGATATCGAGCTGATGAAGGGGCCAGTGGAGGTGCACAGCCACGGAGAGAAGAGCCCGAACGGTGTTGAGCTTAGCCATCGGAGAGAAGGTTTCCTCATAATCAAGGCTCTGCTGCTGAGTGAAGCCACGGGCCGCCAGTCGGGCCTTCAGTAGGGCAATAGTGTCATCCGGAGCATGTTTGATGACAAAAACCCATTTACACCCAACAGGGTGCTGACCGGGAGGTAAAGGGACAAGGACCCAGGTCTGATTAGCCCAAAGGGCCGTCATTTCTTCGTCCATGGCAGCCCGCCAGCCAGGATGTTGAAGCGCCTCCTGCATAGAGTTAGGGACAGAAACAGAGTATAATGATGTGGCAAAGTGAAGAAGTGGCGGTGAAAGGCGATGTAGAGAGACATAATTCGCCATCGGATGAGCGGTAGAGGCTGGAGCCGGAGCAACAGGTAGTGGAGCATCAGAGGTCGAAGCCGACTGCAGTGGGGCAACGGGAGGAGGAGAGCGACGAGAATAGACCCGGATAACAGGTGGAGGTGGACGGACTGGAGGCTGGGCAGGAGGAGGAGATGGTGAGGAACAGGGAACAGAGATGACAGGACGAACGACGGGCTCTGGAACAGGAGCGATATCCAGAGCAGAAAAGAAGGAAAGATCTTCCCGGAAAGTGACGTTCGCAGAAACAATCACCTTGCGGGTAGTAGGCGAATAGCACACATAACCCTTTTGAGTGCGTGAGTAGCCTACAAAAATATTTTTGGCTGCACGGGGATCCAACTTGTCGGTAGAGGGACCGAGGTGGTGAACATAGCAAGTACACCCAAAAAATCGGTGAGTAACAGGAAAAGGCGGAGTGGAGGGAAATAGAAGGCTGAAAGGAGTAGCATTCTAGAGGACGAAAGATGGTAGACGGCTGATAAGAAAACAGGCCGTGGAGAGCGCAAAATTCCAGTATGGTTTAGGAACCTGCATTTGAAGCATAAGAGAGCGAGCTACATCAAGAAGGTGACGATTGTTGCGCTCGGCGACACCATTCTGTTGTGGAGTATACGCACACGATGTTTGGTGAATAATGCCAAACTCAGAGCAGAGGGTCGCGAAGTCATGACCAGTGTACTCGCGAGCATTGTCAGTACGAATAGTGCGAATGAGCGCAGAGAATTGAGTGTGAGTCTCAAGAATGAAGGCCCGGAAGACGCGGGGAAGCTCAGAACAATCGCGAACGAGATACAAGCATGTCATGCGAGAATAATCATCAATAAGTGTAAGACAGTAACGGTAGCCAGAAATACTAGTAATTTTGTACGGACCTCATATATCGGAGTGTACTAAAACAAAAGGAGCGGAGCTCCGAGTACAATGAGAAGGAAAAGATGAACGTGGTTGTTTGCCAAAAATACATGTTTCACACTGAAAGGCAAGAAGAGATATATCCGGGAGAGCCTTCTGGAGGACTGGGAGAGGAGCATGACCAAGATATCGATGTCAATCCGAAGAGGAGATAGATGCGAGGAGAGTAGGAGAGTCATCAAGAAGGTAGAGCCCGTTCTGCAGCCGCCCCCAACCAATGATAGTCCTCGTCTGCTGATCCTGTATCAGAAAAGAAGAGGAAGTAAAGGTCATGGAGCAATTTAAATCAGTAGTTAGGCGACCAACAGAAAGTAAATTGAAAAGAGAGCCCGAAACGTGAAGAGCCGAGCGCAGGAGAAGAGAGGAGGAGAGAGGAATATCAGCACATCCAGAGACAGGGATAGATGCCCTATTGACCACAGTAATGTACTTCGGGTGAGGTGAAGAAAATTACTGAGGTGTTCGAACACAGGTGATGTGATGAGTGGCACCAGAGTCGAGGATCCATCGCGGGCCAGAGGAGAGGCAGGCGATACCTTCATTGGAGATGGAGGCAGCGGAGGCAACCGAGGCTGGCGGGCGGCTGAGCATTCCATGAAGATGCTGGAGCTGAAGGCGAACCTCGTCGAGGTCAGTACGGGTGGGTGATGAGTCGGTGGCAGCAACAGATGCCTGCGGACGAGGAGGTCGACCATGCTTGCGATAGCACGTGGCTTCCAGATGCCCTTCTTTGCCGCAGAACGAGCACTCAGGCCGAGGCCGTCCACCCCGACCACGTCCCCGAGAATCAGAGCGGCCTCCACGAGCTGAAGACGGAAGAGGCAGTAAAGGAGCAGGGGCCTGCTGGACAAGGGCCGGAGAAGGAGGTCCAGACACATCCGGAGGCGGTGAGACTTTGAGAAGCATCGAGCACACATCCGAGAAGGATGAGTTAACAGTAAAGGAGAGGATGTGCGCTCGTACACTGTGAAGGTGATGGGGTACCCGAGCCATCATCATGGTTATACCCACAGCTTCCTTTTGCGCACGTTGGGCAGCTAGGTCCACAGTAGGAGGCTGATGTTGGATCCAAGCTTCGACCAGAGACCGAGCCTGAGCAACAAAGGATATCAGATCGGTCGCGCCACCTCTATCAAGGGCCTGGAGAGCGGTGATAATGTCATACAAATGGTGGAGACTATCCTTGCCAGAGTAAAGGGTATGGAGCTCGTCCCACATGCCCTTGGCCGTCTCGTGGTACATGGTCAGGCAATAAGACTCGCCATCAAGAGAGTTAAGGATCCATGTCTGCACACGACCATCATTATGTAACCAAACGTCAGTAGGAGTACCGGTAACGACCTGGGTCAAGTGATGAAGAAACCCCTTGGATTGCAGGACCCGGCGAACAGAGTGTGCCCATTCCACAAAATTCTTCTTGTCGGTCAGAGATATAGTAGTAATATGGAGGTCATCTCATACTTCCGGAATAGAGGTCGGGCGGTCTGCATGAGGAACCGTCGTTCCGATAGAATCAGTAGAAGAGGTCATGAAGATGAGTGGCGGCTAGGAGAACAGACCGGCAACAGAGGAGACCGCGCGACTAGAGCTGAGACCGCCTGGTCACGATGTGAAGACACCCGCGGCAGGAGGAGGCCGCGACCAAAGGCGGAGCCCGGTAGAAAGAGAAGGCAGCAGCGGACAGAGACAAGCCGCGCTGATAGGAGAGAGGAGAGGACCGCGATCTAAATGCGGGAAGGCAACAGTCCGCACGGTCGCGAGTAAAGAAGACTCAAATGGACAGAGAGAACAGATCGCAGCGAACAGGAACAGGCCGCGGCGAGTAAAAGGTCGCGAGTAGGACTCCAGCGACAAGGCAGCAGATAGCAAAAGTCAGCGGACAAGAAGAGTCCGCGAGTAAGACGAGGCAGAAGGTGGCGAGTAGAAACAGGCCGCGGCGAGCTGGAGCAGTCCGCCAGAAGAGCAGGAGCAGGACGCGAGAAGAGATCGCGGTCGGACTCGTAGAAGCGCTTTAAGGAAGAAAGCGGACGACAGGAGGAGATCGCGGCGAACTACAGAGAACCGTAATTCGCGGCGGGAAGAAGAGGGAGGCCGCGCGAGAAGGGAGAGCAGTCTGGAGGAGATCGAAGCGATCTGAACCAGGAGCAACAGGGAGAGGTGGACCCCACGGAATAGAGAGGGGAGGCTATAATAAGCCTGAGGGGAATGTGGAACCACGGAGAAGAAGCGGAAGAAGAGAAGCAGAGCGGACAGGTGAGACAGGCCGACGGAGACCGAGCGGCAAGAGCGGGCAGCGGACAGAAGAGCAGTCCGCAGCAGGCCGCAGGCAGGGAAGAGGACTACGCGGGATAGGCGGTTAAGAAGGGGAAATCCGCCCAAGGAGAACCTGGCTCTGATACCATGTAGAGAAGGGAAAAACCAACCTTGTATATATGTTCACTTGTGTAAAATACAAATAATAAGTACAAATATATAGATGAGAGAAAGAGAGAGGAAGGTCCTATACATGATGTGGGACTAAAGAGGAGAGAGAATAACAACAATAAAAAATACATAATGGGTCTAGATTAAATGAGCTTCTCTAACATAACCAATGATAGTATCAATAGCAAAGCCAGCCTCTCATGGGTGCAACCCTCTAGCAACAGCTCAACGGTCCAGCTGCTCCAGTCGTTACTAGTGCCGCCTCCCGATTCACATCCTGCTTCAGCGGATATCTTCTTATCTCGATCTCTCCTCCGACTGCAGACGAAATTGTGCACCCACGGTCGTTTTAAATGTCCTCTAATATGCCCACATGCCGGTCGACATGTAGGTTTTGAGGGAAAAATATTTTTTTCCTGAAAAATGGATTACATCCTAAAGTGAAATATATAAAGACATCCGATTTTTCCAACATATTGGCCGACACGGCTTTTGAAAATATCATCTGTTATTTATTTTAGTTTATTCAAGCAATAAACATACTTAAATTACCTCAATATAAAGCATTATATAATGCTGAAATCATTTCACGCTATACATTTGTTAGTTTATATTAAAAATAGTAAAATATTTTACACATTATTAATATGATTTTTATGCTTCTAATACAATGTTATAAGCAAAAGAACACTTATCAATCAAGAACATTAACCCTTTAAATATTATTTGTTATAAAATTTATATTATCTAAATATTTTTTTTATAATATTAAATATATTTCTCAATTTGGGCTTTGTTTTGAACATTTTAAAGTAGTAATAGTAATGTATTACTAATATTTTATTTCAGATGCACATAACTTAATAATTGTCTATTTGTTCTTTAGTTTTTTTTATTTTAGAATATATAAGTACATTTAATATATACTTTTATTTATGAGATATAGAAATTTGATATTTTAAAATATTCGTCATTTCGCCAACATCCGACATTTACAGCATTGCCCACAGGACCAGCGCACTCAAGCAGCTCCAGCCTGACCCATCGACAACTCTCTGACTCAACAACTTTATGCATGTCACTTACAACATTGTCGGTTACTCCGATGACGTAGTGCTCATAGTCACGACCCATTTTGATCACATGGATCTTGTCAAGGCATCTTTGTCTGAACTCTGGGTCATTGTGTGAGAAATCCATGTCCTCTTCGCCGATCACCCCAACCCTCCCCGACAATGCCTGCAACTTAGGAACAACTCATTATCGGCATGCCACCTTCAAATGGCACCTATGCGCTGACCATCGTCCTTCATTCCCTTGTCAACCCTCCTCCCTCACTGATGCATCCTTCATCGCATCCAAAGATGCATGACACCATCTTGCCTCGTAGATCTTTTATTTCACATCTATTTATTTCATGGTTTCTTTTATTATGCATTTATTTGTTTCATGTATTTTTCTTCTTTCCACGCACCCGCTTTTATTTAAAGTTTTCGGCTCATCGGCTTGACCACCCGATGAGACCCTGAATAAAAGGTCTGATAATTTTAGTAATTAGGATAATAAATGCAATCTTACATTATTTAAAGAAAACATAAGTAAATCAAAGAAAATTGCTCAAAAAGACACCCCCACAAAGAAATAAAATCAGATATTGTTATTTGGAAACATTCTAATTGGAATTACTTCAAACCAAAGACCCCATAATAAAGCTAGAAAATATTTGTGAAGATCAGATTTGACAACTAATTGAAATAAAGCCTCAATTGGAAATCTTTTCGCGCCCCACTACTGCTCTACTTCAATCCCACCGCGAAGAAATGTCAACTTGTCAAAGCAGAGAAATGTCAACTTGTTTCTCTGCAAGTGCCGGCCACCACCGCCGTTCCAGTTCGTCGACTCCATCCAGGCACAGCACCAACGATACAACGACATCGGGAGGAAGAATAAGTCGCTCTCGCCACCCTAGCTCATGATTTCAAGTGACGAAACCTCCAACAAGTCAACGACTCCCCGCTGCATATTAGTTAGTGTTGGCGCTTGAGAGCTCTGCAGAAAGACTCTTATCTAGGAGGTCGGGTGTTCGATCCCGAACCTCGACAACCCACCGCCTGGTGGTGAATCCACTGCGGAGACGGGTTGGGGTGTATTGACGGCAGCGTTAATGAAAGCCACTATGGTGGACTCCAACGTGGGTCCCCCTGGTGGGACTATAAGGTGGCAAAAAGGTGTGATGCATGTCCTGCATCAGAATCCCTATATTATAATGATTCTGAATTTAGAGAAAATATAAAATATGATCCAAACATATAAAAGGTGATTTATGTTTGAAATTTTATTTGTATATAAAAGCATTCACAGTTTCATAGTCACTAAACTTTTCTTAGCATTAAATATTACTTTAAAGTATGAATGCATATTTTTAAAAAAATGTTATGTTTTAATGTCATTGGGGGAAGAGTCTTTCTTAATCACCAGATAGGCTGATCCGTTTTCGAATTGTTCTTTTTAGAGGAATCAGGTCAGGAGATTCGCTTAGGATAAGCTTCTGATGGTTTCTATAGATTTTGTTTATAATTTTTTCTATCAGTTTGATGTATCATTTATGTCTAGACTTACATGTATAAGACATTGTTAAATATTTAGTTAATCCGACTTCTTATACTCTACACAGTCAAATTAGTTTTGTGAATCAGATTTTGAGGGTTTTTTAACCTTAGCTCCAGTCCTTTATTTTTGTTGTGTACTTCAGTTATTTTTTGTTATGATATAAACTTTATAACAGCTGCTTATTTTACTTCATATCTTTAGCACTGATCGTGCTTTTGAGATGTTGTTAAAACAAGATATTGTTGTTACATTTGATATCAGAGCTAGATTTATGATCCTTTGAACCTTACAAATTCACAGAACCATAGGATTTTATCTGAATCATTCTTTGGACGTTCAAATCGTTAAGTTTAATCATTATTCTTAGGATCCGCATGTGGACGTTAAAAATTTTTCATAGTTATTTCTTCCACCATGAATTTTTCAGTGATGACAATATCTCCTTGAATCTTGCACGTACCCCGTAGTAGTGATACAAGCAAACCTTCGCAGCAAAATAAAGCGCTTGAGATTGCCATGGAAGCTGTTAATGCGCCAGCAAAACTGGCACCTACGGGGATTGCAGCTGAAATAGCTAGGACAATAACTCTAGCCCTAATCGAATTCATAAATACCTTACACGCAGAGACACTAGTTCCAGCTCCTACACCGACACTCATGGAGATCAGAACTGACCGCTACCTAAGAAACTTTAGAGATCTCATCCCTTCTAACTTCCGTAGAGAAGAAACTTTCATGGAGACAAAGGATTGGTTTTTAAGACCAGGGACTTACTGATGTAATGCAGTGCTCTGAAAATAAGAAAGTGGCATTAGTAGTGTCCTTCTGGAGGGCAAGGACAACCAATGGTGGAGCAGACACTTGACTGACAACCCTGGAAGTAAAAAATTTAAGTTTGGGTTCTCGCCTTCAAATACATTTTCCTTTCTGATGTCATGTTAATGGGATTCCACCACATTAAAAGACGTACGGTGGACAAGATTACATGGGAAGAATTTTCCACAACACTATCAAACTGATACGTATCTCTTTCAGAGCGTGAACCCTTCAGGAAGTACCTTAGACAAATACAGAGAGATAAGACTGTCACGTCTTACGAGCAGGATTTTACTCATTTGTCATGTCATGTGGGTTTATTGCTAGGGAGTGAGGAAGGTAAGTGCCACAACTTTAGGGAAGGCCTCTGCGACTCCCTTAGACAACTTTTGCTGACAATGGACGTTGAATATAAAAGGTTGGTGGATACCGCTCGAAAATTGGAGGCAGGCCAAAATAAGGTACAACAACTACAGGAACAAGTGATCGTAAAACGCGTCATTAGCATCCGCGCAATAATAATAATCATCAGGGGAGCATTAGAATAAGAAGCAAAAACGAGTGATAAGCTAGGAAATCAGCTGGGGGTTAGAATCAAGGATTTTCACTATGCCCTAAGTGCAATCATCACCATCTGTGAATACTTGATTGTTTGAGGTGTATGTTACGAATGCGAGCAGCTGGGCATATAGATCGCTTTTGCAAAGGATTTCCTAATAATTAGGTAATCTAGTTAGTTTAATGATTCGCATAAAATAACTGAATGTCCATGTAGCATGATAATTTTATGTTGTCACCACTTTGTAGCATAATATTTGAGGTTGGCGGTCCCAGCAGGGTTGATAAAAGGAAAGCAGTGATGGAATCCAATGCAAAGTCGTCCCTAGGTAGAGGTCTCATTCAGGTTAGAGCTTACAAACTCAGCCAGCAGGAGGGAAAGAAGCAGGAAGATGTGGTCACACGTAAGGATATGTTAAATTTAATTATTACTTTTCCTCCCTTGTATCACTTTATTACCCATGTTGCATTCATGCATGTAGGTTTTATTTTGATTTAAAATGTACCCTTCAAGGTTCTCTTTGACTACGGTTGCTTCAGACTCATTCCTCGCAGAATCTTTTATGCATAGACTAGGTTTAGAGATCATTGCAGACACCGCCATTAGAGATAATGATGTCTAACGGTTAGTTTATGCAAACTAGCCGCAAATGCAGGGTTCCTATATTGTTCAAAGAATCTGAAGTTATTGTAAAAGCGTCTCTCCTATATATTGTTAAGTTCAATTTAATTCTACGTATGGATTGAGAAATCGACTGCAAGAACAAGGAGATCCAGTTAAAAGGATTTGACCAGTCCATCATCATCTTACGGGACATTAAACATGAAAGAAGTTTCTAAGTTAATTATTTCTTTGATCAAGGAAGACAGACACATCAATAAGGATTGTTTTACTTTTCTATTGTTGATGCATACATAAGCCAAAAGTAGTTTACAAGAAGTACCGAAAGTTCGCGAGTTTCACAATGTCTTCCCAGAAGAGCTACTTGGTGCCCCGCGTACTACAAAGGTTAATTTTCAAATCGTCCTTATATCTAGATCTGCAGCAGAAGCCAAGGCCCCATATTACATGGCACCCAGTGAATTAGCCATGAATTAAAGATCCAATTGCAGGAGTCGCTCGATCCGGGATTTATCTGACCCAGTACATCGCCTTGCAGTACACTTATTTTCTTTATAAAGAGGAAATATGACATTTTTAGGTTATGCATAGATTACCACGAGCTGAACAAGCTTATTATTAAGAATATGTATCTTCTTCCAATGATATATGGTTTGTTTGATCAGCTTGAGGGGCCTTGAGAAGTTAGACTTGAGATCAAGAAATTACCAGTCAAGAGTCAATAATATGGATGTTCAAACGGCAGCTTTCAGTACGAGGTACGGACACTACGAGTTTGTTGTCATGTTGTTCAGTGTAATTAATACCTCGTTTGCCTTTATGGATCTCATGAATAGAGTGTTTTGAAAATTTCTGACTCATTTCGTTATCATTTTCATTAACGATATTCTGGTAAATTTAAAGAGTAAAGACGAGCATGTCACGCACCTCGGACATTTTTAAGTACTCTGAGGAAGAGAGAGTTACATGCAAAATTTTCTAAGTGTGAGTTCTGGATTTTGAAGACTGTCATTTTGGGACATGTTATTAGTCAAAGAGGTCTCGCAGTGGATCCGGAGAAAATAGAAGCAATCAAAGATTACCTGAGGCCGAAGGCAATTACTGAAGTTCACAAGTTTCTTGGCTTAGTGGGTTATTACAAAAGATTTATTAAAGACATCCCAAAGATAACTTCAACAATGACTTCACTTGCAAGAAAAGAAAAAGCTTTTAGTTGGATGGTAGAATGTGAGTTTGCTTTGAGGAGATGAAAACCAGATTGATGATTGCACTGATATAATGTCCACCTTCAGGTATTGAGGGATTCCAAACTTATAGTGATGCATCGGGTCAAGGTCTGGGTTGTGATTTTATGCAGCATTAGAACGTCATAGCCTTCGTGTAACGATCCAAATCTCAACACGAATTAAATAAAATGAACACAATTAAATAAATCTCCACAAAGAGAAAATAAAATCAGTGTCAAGAGCTCTGTGAAATTGTCATTTATTTTATGTAATTGTGCCGACGAGACGAATATGTTTGGCAACGGACATTGAATTTAGCAACTTCCAACAGTTTACTATTTTATCGACATAATATTTTTGAGGCAAGTTGTTTATTGAAACCTTGGTTGGTGTGATTTAAGTGGATAGATTTAAAGAGATGAATATATAAAATAATGTTTGAAGTTTTTGTTTGGATAAATATGGGTATGTGTAATTAATCAATGTGACTGACTTGTGGCTGATTACGATATAAGGCTAACCAAGTCTCTAAAAGTTCTTGATTCAATAAATCAACAAGTCATTCCTAAAGTCAGTGTAACGCCGGCCTTCTGTTGTTATTAAAATTATGAACCTGGCTCCCTCTTACGTCATTCCCGCTTCACGCTTGCCACTCTGCCTTTCCGCTAGGGTTTGGTGAGAACCGGCCTCCATGCATCGACGATGACATTGAATCCTCCTCATTCCTCTTCAATTTAACATGGGATCTCACGGTAGAGCTCGTTGTTGGTTGTGCATGGCTCTACAAGGGCCGATCGAGCATATTGCTCTTCAACTCTCACGGTAAGCCCTCTTCTTAAGAAATCCTTTTATCTATTATTTTCTAATTCCTATTTCTGATAGATTACTTTGAGTTAGATGTATGGTTCCGGTTCAGGTGAAGTTAGGGTTTAGAATGGATGTGGCTTATTCTAGGAGATGTGGTAAGGAAAACTTTGAAGTTCAAGCTTGATATCAAAATGGATGGAACCCATCCTAAGGCTGGTAGTAAAATAAATTGGGAAGTTCTAGGTTCTTATATTTTGTTTATATTATTGATATTATTTGGTTTACTTGGAGTGGATTTGGAGTTTTGTTTCTATTATGGTCGGTTGATGGAGATTGTTACAAAGATTAAATTAATGTTGATAATGGAATTTGAATATGGTTAGGCGATATATAAATGTACTGAATGTGATGTACCATATTGGATTTCATTACATAAAAATTAGTTGTAGATACTTGTAGCTTGTTATGTAAGGATGATATGATTTAACATTAGATGAATTTTGAAATGGATGTTGGTTGGAAGTTAGAAAATCAGTAATGAGAATTTTCAATTGAATACATAATGAACGTTTTAGTGAATGAAGATTTAGGGGAGTTGATTCTTTGATGAAATTTAGATTTTTAATTGCATTTACTAGACTTTATTTAGTGAACTTTAATGAATATTGTAGAAAGAGCTCAAAATCTTGTATATATTTTTTGTGTATGTAAATACAAGGAGAGAATACAAATATATAGGAGAGAAAAGGAGAGAGGAAGTCCAATACAAGATGTGGGACTAATAAGAGAAGTGGGGAAAAAATCAAATACATGGGCCCAATAATAGGCCTTTTTACATGTGCTTTTCTAACACTCCCCCGTAAGCTGGAGCGTACAAATCGTATGTGCCAAGCTTGGACAAGCACTGATAGAAGAGAGTACTGGAAAGAGCCTTTGTGAGGACGTCCGCAACTTGTTCTGTCCCCGGAACATGCTTCGGGTCGAGTTTCTTCATTTGAACCTTTTCCCGAATAAAGTGACAGTCGACTTCAATATGCTTTGTTCTCTCGTGGAATACTGGGTTCTTGGCAATATGTATGGCAGCCTGGCTGTCACAGAGGAGGAGAGCTGGGGAAGGGAGCTTTACACCCAGATCGGTAAGAAGACCTTCAAGCCAAGTTAGTTCAGAAACCACTGACGTCATTGCCCGGTATTCTGCCTCAGCTGATGATCGAGCAACGACTGCTTGTTTCTTGCTTCTCCAAGTAATCAAATATCCTCCAAGATATGTGCAAAATCCACTTGTTGACCGTCGATCATCAAGGGAACCAGCATAATCGGCATCTGAATACGCCCCCAACGTTGGAGCTGAAGATGAGGTTTTGTAAACCAGATCTTGACCAAGAGTCGTTTTAAGATATCTGAGAATGCGTTCAACAGCCTGAAGATGAGATCTTCGAGGGGTATGCATGTATCGACTGACAATACCAACAGCGAAAAAAATATCTGGTCTGGTTACCGTGAGGTAGATCAATTTCCCAACGAGACGACGATAGTATTCTGAATTTTGGAGTAGGAGATCTGAGTCAGATGCCTGAGCGCACAACTTGTGATTTGCATCCATTGGGGTGTCAACTGGCTTACAGCCTGAATAGCCAGCATCTTGAAGGAGGTCAAGACAACTTCCATTGAGAGAGGACGAGACCGTCTGGCCGTTTGGCAAACTCAAGATCTAAGAAGTACCGAAGGGGCCCCAGATCTTTTGTTTGAAAAAATGTGCTCAGGTGTAGTTTGACCTCCTGTATTCCATTCGAGTCGTCTCCCGTAATTACGATATCATCAACATAAACTAACAAAAGAACAATTCTCGTTGTTCGATGACGAGTGAATAACGAGAAGTCTGCCGAGCTTCGAGTAAAACCAACGTCACGAAGGGTCTTACTGAATTTGTCAAACTATGTCCGTGGGGATTGTTTGAGATCATACAGAGCCTTCGTCAGACGACAGACCTGAGACTCCCCCATGGTCTCAAACCCGGGAGGTTGCTGCATATAGACCGTTTCTTGGAGATCGTCATTCAGAAAGGCGTTCTTAATATCGAGTTGGAATAAAGGTCACCGACGATGGACAGCCACGGAGATGAGGACTCGAACGGTGTTGAGTTTGGCAACCGGAGAAAAGGTTTCTTCATAGTCGAGCCCTTGTTGCTGGGTGAAGCCACGAGCCACCAGACGAGCTTTCAGGCGGTCAATCGTTCCGTCAGCAGCATGTTTGATAACATACACCCATTTACACCCAACCGGCGTGTGACCCGGAGTAAGGGGTACAAGAGTCCAAGTCTGGTTGGGCCAGAGAGCAGTCATTTCCTCTTCCATGGCGGCCCGCCATCCAGGATGTTGTAGCGCCTCCAGCACAGAGTTAAGAACTGAAATCGAGGAAAGAGAAGTAGCAAATGTTTGGAGGTGAGGAGAGAGGCGATGCAAGGAGAGTAGGAGACACAATTTGTCAGAGGATGAGCAGTGGAGGCAGGTACCTAATCAGCAGGGCGCGGAGTAGCCGAGGCCGAGGCCGACTGCAGAGGCGCAACGAAGTCGGACAGGCGGCGAGAGTAGACACGGATGACAGGTGGCTTGGAGTGGGCAGGAGTCGGAGCAGGAGGTCCCAGTTGTAGAGGTGTAGTAACGGGAATAACAGGTCGTGAGAGGAGTGGTAGTAGAGGTTTCGGCGTGGAAGGAGTGGGTAAAGGAGCAGAGAAGAACGGTTGATCTTCCCGGAAGGTAACATCTGCAGAAACGGAAACCTTGCGGGTAGCGGGAGAGTAACAGACATAGCCTTTCTGCGTACGTGAATAGCCAACGAAGACATGTTTAGTGGTCCGGGGTTCCAACTTGTTCGTGGACGGACCCAGGCGGTGGACATAGCAGGTGGAGCCAAAAACCCGAGGCGGGAGAGGGAAAGCCGGAGTAGATGGAAAGAGGAGGCTAAACGGAGTAGCGTGGTGGAGGACGGAGGAAGGGAGCCGGTTGATCAGGAAGCACGCAGTAGAGACCGCAAAGTTCCAATAACTTTTGGGGACATGCATTTGAAGCATGAAAGAGCGGGCAACATCAAGCAAGTGTCGGTTCTTCTGTTCGGCAACGCCGTTTTGCTGGGGTGTGTAAGCACATGATGTTTGATGAAGAATCCTGAATTCAGAGCACAAGGTCGCAAAGCCGTAGCTAGTGTATTCGTCAGCATTATCGGTGCGTAATGTTTTGAATTGCGTACGAGTTTCAAGGACAAAGGCCCGAAAGACACGGGGAAGCTCAGTACGATCACACAGTAAGTAAAGCTACGTTGTGCGAGAGTAGTCATCAATAAACATGATGAAATAGCGATAACCAGAAATACTAGTAACTTTATAAGGACCTCAAATGTCTGAATGCACTAAATGAAAAGGAGCAGTGCTCGGGGTACAATGTGCAGGAAAAGAAAAATGCGCTGCTTGTCGAAGATACAAGACTCGCACTGAAAAGGATGAAGGGAAACATCAGGAAGAGCCCGTTGAAGCACCGGGAGAGGAGCGTGGTCAAGACGTCGATGCCACTCACTGGAGGAGACAGAAGATAGGACAGTGGGATAATCATCGAGAATGTAGAGCCCGCTCTGCAGTGTGCCTCTACCAATGGTAGTCTGCGTCCGCTGATCTTGTATGAGAAAAGAAGAGGGGGTGAATATGACAGAGCAATTTAGATCATTTGTAAGGCGACCAACAGAAAGTAAATTGAACGGAGAGCTCGAAACATGAAGAGCCGAGCGAAGGGAGAGCGATGGGTTGAGTACAAGGTCAGCCGAGCCGGAGACGGGAACCTTCGCCCCATTTGCCACAGTGATATACTTTGGATGAGGAGAATCTGTGTACTTGGGCGGCCGTTGCGAGGTAATATGATGAGTGGCACCCGAGTCCAGGATCCATCGCGGGCTGGTGGATAAACAAGCAGTACCTGCGTTGGAGGCGGTGGCGATGGAGGCAGAGGGCGGGTTGAGCATCCCTTGGAGTTGCTGGAGCTGGAGACGAACAGAATCAAGGTCAGAAGGAGCGGCAAAGGATGTGTCTGCAGCAACCGAGGCTGTCGGACGAGGAGGAAAACCAATCTTCTTGTAGCAGGTTGCCGCATAATGGCCATCCTTTTCGCAGTTGGAACAAGTCGGCCAACCCCGACCACCGCGCCCGCGGCCCCTAGAATCCAAACGGCCTCCACGAACGGAAGTAGGTGGGGGCAGTAGGGGGCGTGGTTTGCTGAAGAAGGACCGAGGGCGAAGGCGCAGTAGTATCAGGAGGTGGTGAAACACGGAGGAGCATGGAGCAAACAGCAGATAAGGAGGGTATAATGGAGGAAGCCAGAATATGAGTGTGAATATTCTGAAGGTGAGGCGGAGACAAGCCATCGTGATGGAAATGCGGACAGCCTATTTCTGAGCATGCTGAGTAGCATGGTCATCGGTAGACGGTTGATGTTGAATCCAGGCCTCAGCGAGAGTCTTTGCACGAGCGGCAAACGAGGTCATGTCTGAAGCCCCCCCCCCGCGTCGAGAGCCAGAAGATCGGTGAGGATGTCACAAAGATGCTGAAGACTGTCTTTACCCGAGTACAGGGAGTGCAGTTCATCCTCATAGCTTTAGCTGTTTCGTGATACATGACCATCTGATACGGTTCGCCATCGAGGGAATTGAGGAGCCAGATCTGAACAAGGCCATTATTGCGGAGCCATTCGTTGGTACAAGGAGAATGAGGAGCTTGAGTGAGGTGATGTAAAAGGCCCTTGGCCTGAAGAACCCGGCGAACAGAATGAACCCAAGGGAGAAAATTCTTCTTCCCAGAGAGGGAGATAGTTGTAATCCGCAACTCATCACGGATTTCAAGAACAGGTGACAGGCGGTCTGTAGAGGGGCTGGCCACAGTTGAGTCGCTGGAAGTCATTGCGGGGAGAGGAAGCAGAACCGGCGGACTGCAGAAGCGGACTGACACAGGAGCCCGCTGGGAAGAGAGCGAGCAAGAACCCCGAAGGGCGGGTCGCAGCGGCTAGGGCAAGAGGCAAGGAGGAGCAGTCCGCAACGAACTGGGGTAGTCCGCAGCGAGTAGAGAGGGCAGTCCACAAGTGCAGGAAGGGAACCTGGCGAGGGGAGATAGGCAGCAGACTAGAGCAGTCCGCAAGAAGGGAAAAAAGCAGAGGAACTTGAGCAGCTCGCGAGAAGAGAGAGAGCCGCAGCGACGGACTGGAGCAGTCAGCGAGCAGGGAGCCCGCAACGGATATGAACAGTCCGCGTCGGGATAAACCAAGTGACCGCGAGCGAGAAGAGAGCTTGGTCTGGACAGGGGTAGAAGCTCGCAAGGAGAGAAGGGAAGAAGGCGGACTGGAAGAAAGCCCGCACAACGTTCTGGAGCAGTTCGCAGCGGATTGAAGCAGAGAGCAGACCGCAGCGGACTGAAGCAGGAGCGAGCTGCAGCAGAGCAGATGAGAGCTCGCAGCGGACTGAAACAGCAGGGAGTAGAAGCTCACGAGATAAGAGAGCGAGCTCGCAAGGGAGAGGAAAAAAAAAGCAGGGAGAAGATCCTGTGGCGGACTGAAGAGGGAGCTCGCAGCGGACAGGAGAGTGAGCGAGAGGGAGCTCACAGCGGACTGAAGCAGAGAGCACGAGTAGGCAGGGGATAGGTGGGCCACACGGGACAGTGAAAGGAGGTTATAAGAAGCCTGAGGAGGAGGGTGGAACAACGGAGAGAAGTGGAAGCGGATTCAGAGAAAGCAGGCCGCAGAAGCCAAGCGGCCTAGGGAGATGAGCAAACCGCAGGGTGAGACGGAGATCGCAGACCGCGGACTGGAGCGGATAGGAAAGTAGGTCGCAGGTTGATCAGGATAGGCGGATAGAAGAAAGGAGTCCGCAGGATGGAACGAGTGGATCTGATACCATGTAGAAAGAGCTCAAAATCTTGTATATATTTCTTGTGTATGTAAATACAAGGAGAGAATACAAATATATAGGAGAAAAAAGGAGAGAGGAAGTCAATACAAGATGTGGGACTAATAAGAGAAGAGGGAAAAAAATCAAATACATGGGCCCAATAATAGCCCTTTTTACATGGGCTTTTCTAACAAATATGATTCCATAGGATTTTGATTTAGGGATTTCTCGCCTAAGTTCGCATTATAACAGACATCACAAAAGATGATAGCAGATGATAGATATGACAAGAATTCTGAGATCGACAAAGAAAGGAGAAAAGCAATTGTGGCACTTAGCTCTTTAATTATGTTTAGCTTTCAATTATTTTCAGAATACACTTGTAAAGTTTTTTCATACAAAAATTATTTTTGTGATTATGCATTGACATGAAATGGAAATATTTCGAATTTTTGAATCACTAATAAGAAAATGGGAATCGCAAAAAAATGTTAAATCTGAAAGAACCAAGCGATGAAAAAAATTCTGATGGGAAAATCTAAAAAAAGAACATAATGACATGAGAATTCGATGCAAACACTGATATGGAAAAGGAATATATGTACGTATATAAGAATTTAAGAAGAAAGAAAAGATATAAGATGAATAAAAGACAATATGCATCTATGCATAGGAAATGATAAAGGTTAACCCAGTAGCCGTAGGGGGGTGAATACCCTATAGCAAAATACAATTGAGATTTATATGAAGTCGTTGAAGGATAGAGGTCGTTGAAGTCCAAGAGGTCGTTGAAAATCAAGAAGGGATGAATCTACAAAAACCCATATGACTTCCTAATTTAATAAAATAAAAGATAAACAGGTAATTTGAATCTGTTAATTGAATATGAATGGAGATTACGATAATTGAAAGTGAATCACATGAGATATGAACGAAAAATGAATATGAGTATGAACGAATATGAACCTGAATGAATAAGAATAGAAGATTCGATGAAACGAACTTGAAAGAACTTGAGAATAGAGAATTCGCTTAAAGAACTTGAAGAACCTAAAGAACTGAATGCTAAAGAATACAAGAATCGGAAATAGAAAACAGTGCACTTTCTTTTACTGATAATTATTGGTACCGCATTTTCCTATACTACAATTTGAAATTTATGCATAATGATATTGATATTTTTTGTTGCGAGAATAGTAGTTAAAGAGGTACGTTACTCGTTTAGTCATATTCTTTATGATTAAACTCATCGTGGTTTATCTTTTTTGGTAGTTGACGCAACTCCGAGTGTTCCGAAAAAGACTCATAACTGATGAATAAAAGAATAAATCAGTCGCATAGTGAGTTAAGGTATGAATTAAATTTACGAAAAGTTTTTATTATTTATTTTATTTTGTACTCACTATGCTTACATCTTAGAACATCTTGGGGCGAATGACTTGAAAATAAGCTTAGATACAGGTGTCTTGTGGGGTCTAAATTGGGGCCTCAGACTTTGTATCCAGACAAATGAAAAATCAAGAAAAGAAATATCTTGTTCATGACTTAGCGTTAGCAGAGGGCATTCATGCAATGAATGACCTGGAGACACTACATCTATGAAGAGCATTGTGGAGTTTTTACAGATCATAATAGTTTCAAATTGTTGGAAAAGCTCAAAGCTTGTATGTATTACTCAGATAATCAAATACAGGGAGAGAATACAAATATATAGGAAAGAGGAGAGAAGAATAAATCCTATACAAGATGTGGGACTAAAGAAGGATGAGAGAAAGCAATAAAGAGGGCCAATAAATGGGCCGTTTACATGGGCTTTTCTAATACTCCCCCGCAAGCTGGAGCGTACAAGTCGTAGGCGTCAAGCTTGGATAGGCACTGGTAGAAGAGGGTACTTGGTAGAGCTTTGATGAGGATATCTGCAACCTGTTCAGTACCTGGAACATGCTTGAGCTCGACCTTCTTCATGTGGACTTTCTCTCGGATGAAATGACAATCTACCTCAATATGCTTTGTTCTGAAAGACCGGGTTCTTAGCAATATGTATAGCAGCTTGACTATCACATAGGAGGAGAGCTGGTGAAGATAGTCGAACACCAAGGTCGGTAAGGAGACTCTCAATCCATGTGAGTTCCGAGACCACACCCGCCATTGCCCGATATTCTGCTTCTGCTGAGGATCGAGCAACCACTGCTTGTTTCTTGCTCCGCCAAGTAATCAGGTGTCCTCCAAAATATGTGCAGAACCCGCTAGTAGATCGTCGATCATCGAGGTAGCCAGCATAGTCGGCATCAGAGTATGCCACTAGTGTAGGAATAGAAGATGAAGTTTTGTACACAAGGCCTTGACCAGGGGTTGTCTTGAGATATCTGAGAATGCGTTCCACAGCTTGGAGATGAGAACTTCGAGGAGAATGCATATAGCGACTAACAAGTCTCACAGCGAAGGATATATCAGGTCTTGTTACTGTTAGGTAGATAAGTTTCTCAACTAGACGACGGTAATACTCTGGATTTTGTAGAGGAGAATCAGAATCTGAGCCATGAGCACACAGTTTGTGATTAGCATCCATGGGAGTGTTTATCGGTTTGCAGCCAGAGTAGCCTGCATCATGAAGAAGATTCAGGCAATATTTGCGCTGAGAGAGAACCAGACCATCGGGCCTTCTTGCCACTTCCAGACCTAGGAAGTACCGAATGGGTCCCAGATCTTTAGTTTGGAAGACGGAGCTTAGATGTTGCTTAACGGCCTGTATGCTGTCCAAGTCGTTTCCAGTAATAATGATGTCGTCGACATATACCAAAAGGAGGACCGTACCCGTTGCCCGGTGGCGAGTAAACAATGAGAAATCAGCCGAGCTTCGAGTGAAGCCAATTGTCCGGAGAGCTTTGCTGAACTTGTCGAACCATGCCCGAGGTGATTGTTTGAGACCATATAACGATTTGAGAAGGTGACAAACCCGAGACTCCCCCGTGGTCTCAAACCCGGGAGGTTGTTGCATGTAAACCGTTTCCTGAAGGTCGTTATTCAGAAAAGCATTCTTGACGTCCAGTTGGAATAGGGGTCATTGGCGATGGACAGCGACGGAGATGAGAATGCGGACTGTATTGAGCTTAGCGACCGGAGAAAAAGTCTCATCGTAGTCGAGACCCTGTTGCTGGGTGAAGCCACGAGCAACTAGACGAGCCTTGAGACGATCAATGGTCCCATCAGGCGCATGTTTGATGATAAACACTCATTTACACCCAACGGGTTTCTGGCCGGGAGGAAATGGCACCAGGGTCCAAGTCTGGTTGGCCCAAAGAGCCGCCATCTCGTCTTCCATGGCAGCGCGCCACCCAGGATGTTGAAGATCATCCTGTACAGAGGTAGGAATAGAGACCGAGGATAGTGAAGTAACCAAGGTCTGAAGCGGGGGAGAGAGGCAATGTAGAGAAACATAGTTAGCCATTGGATGAGCCGTAGAAGCGGGCACCGGAGCAGCAGAACACGGAGAACCCGAGGTCGAAGCCGACTGCATAGGGGCAACGGGAGGAGGAGGGCGGCGAGTGTAGACCCGAATGACGGGCGGCCTAGGAGGGTCAATAGTGGGAGGGGCGGAGGTAGGGTGGGAGGCGAGTGGGCAGGGATCACCGGCCGTGGGAGGGAGGGTGGGAGAGTGGGTGGTAGTAGAAGTGGTGGTAAGGGAGGGAAGAAGGGTTGATCCTCCCGGAAAGTAACATCAGCAGAGACGGAGACTTTTCGGGTGGCTGGGGAATAACAGACATAACCCTTTTGGGTGCGGGAGTAGCCGAAGAAAATGTGTTTGGCCGCACAGGGATCGAGTTTGTCGATAGTGGGGCCCAGGGTATGGACAAAACAAGTACAGCCAAAAACCCTGGGTGGGAGAGGAAAGGCGGGTGCAGAGGGAAAAAGGAGGCTGAAGGGGGAAGCATGCTGGAGAACCGGGAGGGGAGATGGTTGATAAGAAAACACGCAGTGGAGACCGCAAAGTTCCAGAAGATTTTGGGAACATTCATGTGCAGCATGAGAGAGCGAGCAACATCGAGAAGGTGACGGTTCTTCCGTTCGGCGACCCCGTTTTGTTGAGGGGTGTAGGGACATGAGGTCTGATGAAGGATACCGAAGTCGACGCAGAGAGTAGCAAACTCGTGGCTAGTGTACTACTTGGCATTATCAGAGCGGAAGTGTTTGATAGTAGTAGAGAACTGCGTACGAGTCTCGATCACAAAAGCCCGAAAGACCCGAGGAAGCTCAGAGCGATTATGAAGGAGATACAACCAGGTGGTGCGAGAGTAATCGTCAATAAATGTTATAAAATAACGATAACCAGAGATGTTGAGAGTCTTATACGGTCCCCAAATATCAGAATGGATTAGATCAAAAAGAGCAGAGCTCCGAGTACAATGTGCGGGATAAGAAGAACGTGGCTGCTTGCCAAGAATACATGAATTACATTTAAAAACAGGAAGGGAGACGTCAGGAAGCGCCTTCTAGAGGATAGGGAGAGGGGCGTGCCCAAGACGACAATGTCAGTCAGCGGAGGAGACAGAGGATAGGGCGGTAGAAGAGACATCGAAGAGGTAGAGCCCGTTCTGCAGTCGACCCCTACCAATGGTAATCTGCGTATGCCGATCCTGTATCAAAAACCAGAAGAGGTGAAGGTGATAAAACAGTTCATATCAGTAGTAAGACGGCTAACAGAGAGTAAATTAAAGGGTGAGGCCGGCACATAAAGGGCAGAGCGAAGAGAGAGAGGGGGGTGAATAGCGAGATCAGCACAGCCGGAGACCGGAACACGCGCACCGTTGGACACAGTAATAGACGGGGGATGAGGAGCATCCGAGAACCGTGGTGGCAGCAGAGAGATAATGTGGTGGGTGGCGCCCGAGTCCAGGATCCAATGAGAACCAGAGGAGAGACAGGCAGTACCTGTAATGGAGGAGGCAATACCAGTGGGTGGAGAGCTATCAGTAATAGCAGCAGTAGGTGGGCGAGGAGGGTAGCCATGTTTCTTGTGACAGACCGCTTCAGTGTGGCCATCCCGGCCGCAGAAGGTGCACTTGGGCCGTGCGCGACCACCACGGCCCCGGCCACGGGAGCCCGTACGTCCACCCCGGGGAAGAGATGGCGGGGGAAGTAAGGGGGGAAGGGCCTGTTGAAGAAGAGCCTGCGAGGGTGGTGCAGAAGCCTCCGGTGGAGGTGGTACGCGGAGTAACATAGAGCAAACATCGGAGAAGGAAGGGGTAGCAGGTGATGCCAGAACCTGGGCCCGAATACTGTGAAGGTGCGGCGGGACTCGAGCCATAATCATAGCAATATAGACCGCCTCCTTCTGGGCGCGTTGAATAGCGAGATCAGTAGTAGGGGGCTGGTGCTGAATCCAGGCCTCCGTGAGAGTTTTAGCCCGGGCCACAAAGGAGGTCATGTCCATAGTTGTGCCGAGATCCAGAGCTTGAAGAGCGGTGATGATGTCAAACAGGTGCTGAAGACTGTCCTTGCCCGAGTACAAGGAATGGAGTTCATCTCACATTGCTTTGGCGGTCTCATGATACATAATCATCTGGTACGGCTCACCCTCCACCGAGTTCAGGAGCCAGGTCTGGACGCGACCGTCATTCTGTAGCCAGCCATCAGTAGGAGGAGTAGGAGGTCTCTGGGTAAGGTGACGAGCAAGGCCCTTGGCTTGCAAGACCCGCCGGACGGAGTGGACCTAGGGGATGAAATTCGACTTGCCGGAGAGGGAAAGAGTAGTAATCCGAAGCTCATCCCGGAGTTCGGGAGGAGGAGCCACGGGGGCCGCCGGGGGTTGAGCGGTGGTGGAGTCACTAGAGGACATGGCGACCTGGAGGAGAGGAGGGGCGGACAGAACCAGCGGACTGAGGCACAGCAGAAAACAGGTCGCAGCGAGTACAAACACGGGCGGCAAGGAGCGGGCTGGAGGAGGGCGCGGCGAGCTGGAGGATGTCGCGGAGGATAGGAACAGACCGCGGCGGATTGGAGTCGGGCAAGGAGAGCAGAGACAGGCCGCAGCGGGCAGAGAGAGGCCGCAGCGGGCAGAGATAGGCCGTGTGGAGAGAAACAGGCCGCGGCGGGCAGAGAGAGGCCGCATCGGTCAGAGATAGGCCGCGCGGAGAGAAGCAGACCGCAGCGGGCAGAGAAAGGCCTCGCGAACAGAGACAGGCCGCGCTCAGAGAAGGCCGCAGCGGGTAGACACAGGCCGCGCGGATAGAGAGGGAAAAAGCCAGAGGAGACCGCGACTAAGATGCAGGTGAGAGAGGAACAACCCGCACGGTCAGGCGGACCCGAGAACGGAGGAGAAGAAACCCGCGAGGAGAGAGACGCGAGCGGATAGAGAGGAGACCGTAGCGACCAACAGGAACCCGCAGAGGAGGCAGGTCGCAGGAGGCCGGGCGGGTAGTGAGGAGAAGAGAGCAGAAGGGGCGGGCCGCAGTGAACCGGAGAAAGCCACAGCAAGCGAGGGAGTCCGCTGCGAGCAGGCAATGAGAGGGGCAAGCCGCAGCACAGGAGAACAGGCCGCGTGAGAGGGAGTGGTCTGGAGGAGAGAGAGGGATGGTGGACCCACGGAGAAGAAGAGGGAGGGAAGGCTATAAAAGACGGAGGGGAGGGGTGGAACCACGGGAAGAGGAATTCAAGGGAGAGGAGGAGCGGAGCGGACAGACCGGCAGGCCGCTGGAGGCCGAGCGGGTAGCGGACAGAAACAGTCCGGGCGGGTAGAGAAAGACAGTCCGCTCAATTCAAACCTCCCTCTGATACCATGTTGGAAAAGCTCAAAGCTTGTATGTATTACTCAGATAATCAAATACAGGGAGAGAATACAAATATATAGGAAAGAGGAGAGAAGAATAAATCTTATACAAGATGTGAGACTAAAGAAGGATGAGAGAAAGCAATAAAGAGGGCCAATAAATGGGCCCTTTACATGGGCTTTTCTAATACAAATATATATTTGAGCAATAGAAACTTAATATGAGACATCATAGATAGTTTGAGTTTATGTCAGATTATGATGTGGATATTTGATGGGGATCAGCCGCAGGATCGACATTGGACTTCAGATCACCACTTGGTGGGGCCCGCAATTATGCACTCGTGCAAAAGGTGTTAATTGGATCAGCGATCCGAGACCACAAGCACATCCTTTACATTTTTATGAATTTTATTTTTATCTTTTCACTTTATTTAGTGTGATTCAGACATCGGGTGTAACGGTCAATCATATTTGTTCACACCGGGTGCTCAAGCCCCCTTTCGCTATAAATAGGGGCGATGACTTCCAGTTTAAGGCATTGTTAGCCTTGTGAGCAAATCCAGAGCTGGCAAACAAATTGTGGTGCAACGCAGCGAGATCTCGGGCGTGACATTCTGATTCCTTTTAAGTTTTTTCGTATTTTCCTCTCTCATAGACATCTCTATCGTGGAACCACTGTAAAACCACAAGCCATAGTCAACCACTCCTTTTTATCCCTACCCTAATCGCACGATGATCAAAAATCGCAAGTCCTTTGCCTTCTGCTCACCTCTACATGCTAAGAATCTACTCCTACATTTTGCTCGCCATCGACTTATCCAAGCCCAGTCGCATCCTACGCATCAGTCTATCCCGATCCAACCGTTGGCCCTCTTGCACTCACGCGCTCCACCGCTGCCCAGTTCCAGTCGTGAAATCCACTACCGACCCCGTCTCCAGTCACGACATCGACTCCTAATCCCATTCCAGCAACACGTCTGCACTATCGATCATGGAAACCAGTGACTTTCCCCTCTCGAACAGTCCTCTGCCCTAATCCTCGTGTCATGTTTCTTCTCCCATTACAGCAAGCCACATAACTTGATTTCAATTTTCAACCGCTCCACATCCCTCCACCCGGCAGCTACGCAAACCATTGTCCCTTCCTTTACTTCTGGCCATTATTTTCCTACATCCATTCTTTGATGCAGGCCTCCAAAATCGTCTTCAACTCGCTACAACTTTTTGTTGTCGCATCCCGCCGCCAGATCTTTATGCTAGTGAATATTTTGAGTGTGCTTTTTATTTTATACTGATTATTAGATGAACATTGCATATTTGGTTGGAGATATTGTCTTGTTAGCATTCTTGTCGTAGTTCTCGTATTTTTCTATAAAACTCATTCGTCCAAGTTATAGTTGAAATCCCTTGGTGCGAAGGAGAACTTGTTTGTTTGTCTGAAAATTATGGTAAACCTTGTGTTTGATTGTTAAATCTTACAATTTTATTGTTAAAAATTTAATTTTGAATCAATTCAAAGCATACACACATTGTATAGATTAAATTGTTTGAGTCCAATCCGCACCTCACACACATGTTGGCATTAGCATCGGCACCATCTCACAGCCTACCTGACGTCAATATTCAGTACCGCCCCGAAAAAGTAAATGTGGTATATCGCATGTCGGTAGGAGTTCTACAATTTTCAGTTTGATAGAAATCACGTGTGATATTAAATATAGAATCAGACAGGCTTTACTTTTGAATTCAAAGATGACAGAAATCTGGAAATCTGCTCAGTCAAGACAGAAAGAGGATTTTATTAAGGAGGGTTTATTGTTAAACAAATAGAGAATTTGTGTTTCATATGTTAATCACCTCCGAAGAGCATACTTATTGAAGCAAATAATTCTAAGTATTTGATACATTCTAGTAGTACAAAGATGTGTACAGATCTTAAGAGATCATCTTGGTGGTCAGGATTAAAGGGTGACGTTGCAGAGTATGTAGGGAAGAGTACGATTTGCAAGTTAGTCAAAGCTGAATACAGAGACCAAAGGAAAAGTTGCAGCCACTTCATATCCCAAAATGAAATTTTGAAGACATTTCAATGGATTTCGTGCATGGTCTTCCAAGGTCTCGAAGTGGGAATGATTTGTTATGGATTATTGTCGATCATTTTTCCAAGATTGTTAATTTCATTCCTAATAAGAGGCCTGATCAGGGTCCAAGATTAGCTCAGTTATATGTTAATGACATAGTTTGATTACACGATGTTCTAATATCTATTATTTCAGACAGGGGTGCTATATTTATCTTTAAAGATGGGAAATATGTTCAGGAGTGTCCGAGTACTAAATTGAAGTTTAGCATAGTATTTCACCCATAGGCAAACGGATAAACAAATTCGTCTGAAGTAGAACAGGAAAGTGTCATCTCGGCTATCAACAGACATGGTGGAACTAGGGAAGATAGAATCCCCACATTTTTTCAAAGTTCGGGCAGAAGATTTCGAAAAACGTGTCTGCGAGTTTCGTTCCATCATAAATGCTCAGCGCATCTACACATAACCCGACCATTTGACGGAAGGGTTATCATTGACAATAGCGCAATTTTCTCCGGTAGCTGTGTGAGAACTTCTAAAAGATATGGTGGGTAATAAGTTTTTGACCTTGGCTCATATCCGCTTGTCATCTGGCAAAACTTAAGAAGAAGAAATTAACCTCTCTGATGGTGCGAGAGTCTACGGGGAATGCGAGTATTCTGTTTCATCCCCGGTAATTGGCATCATCGGATCTGCTTCCGAAGTGAGAACTTTTGCTCGGGAGATTGCGGTGTTGTTTGCGATGTCTTCTAGTATTTCACATGGCACTTTCATTAATCATTATATTAACTGCACTCCGCCACAAAGTGGTTTTTCGATCTCTTTAGTGATGATAGCGGAGACAGAGATACGAAGGTGGTCGCGATTCCTAAGTTTGAGGCAGCGTTGAATCTAACTGTTCTTGAGGACGAACTGAAGAAAACTATGGATGACCTTATCAGATTGGAGGAGGTCACCAAATGCGAGAGCTTGGGGAAGCAGAAAAGTCATCTTCTTAAGTCCCCATTGAAGTCAAATAATAAAGAAACCAACAAAACGGTATGTGAGATCAGGAAGTCTGCAGAGGATGAGGAGAGACAGTGGGCAGAGGCGACGGTAGCTGTTGCACGCCCTATAAAGGAAAAGGTTGCGAAGGAGGAGGATCAAGCTATAAAGGATCGTAAAGAATTGGTGAGTGAAGCGGTTAAGGATGCTGTGAGGAAGGTGGCGAAGAGAAAGGCCGGTGCAGATGCGAGAAAGGCAATATTGGATGACGTAGAAAAGAGGCTGCGAGAAAAGAAAAGAAAAGAACAGAGAAAGAGGATGCAAAGAAAGCGGCGACAGATAAAGAGAGGGGGGAAGCTATAAGGAGGGCGACTGAAGAGGAAAAATCAACGAGAAAGGTTGTAGAGGCTACTGAAAAAGGAGAAAGAGAAGGAGGTAGCGATAAAGGAAGGAGATGAAACAACCAAGGGAGGATGAGAGATGCCAGGAAGCAAGTCTGCGGAGGCCGCGACTAAGGAATGAGGGCAAAGGTTTAGGAGAATCTTACTGTCGTCATGGCTACAGCCACTCTGATAATGGAGACGCGTGCTCAGAGCGAGTCTCTCCACCTCCAGGAAGAACTCGTGGAAAGAGAAAAAATGAACGAAGCTCAGAGGGTGAGCGAGATCAAGAGCAAGGAGCAACTGATCTCGCTCTCCTAAGCCCAGAGTAAGAAAGTTACCCGGCCCAAAATCAAACTTTCGACTAAAAGGAGTAGCATTTTTGTTGAGGACAGCGAGACTTTAGATGGAAACAAAATGAAGTGGTGTCATCTCGAGAAGGATATTGCATTGAAAAGCAGCTCGCAGCCACTGATGCTGGTCATCAGCAGAAACCAATGTGTGGAGAACCGTTGAGGGTTGAGAAAGATGTTCCCACAGTTCATGGTAATCCTCATGAGCATGTGAGTGCGGCTGGTAACTATATATTTTCCTCTGATTCTCCCCCTTGTTGTTTTTTGTAATGCAACCGCAAAATTGAATCTAGAGCGCGCTTTTCAAGGAGGTCATACAAATGACGAGTTTTGGCAAGTTCTGCTTGATAATGATCATATGTGGAGGCAGATTCATAACATGGAGAAGGAACAGAAACTCCGATCTGAGGAACTCACACGTCTATCGAGCGGGATTAAATACCATATGGAGAAACAATCTCATCCACCTCCACCTTCAGCTTCAAGACTTCTGAGTACATCTACGAATACCGGAGTCAACAGGGACTCGGGAGGATCCATGCCTTGATCGCAAAGTTCCACCATTATAGAGCCCAGCAGGACGTGGTCATTTCCCAGCCTACATATTTCATCGCCCATTTTGGTTGTCAGTGGTCTTTGTAAAATTTGGCATTGCAATATGAAAAAAACTAGTTTTAAGCATAAAAATAAATTAAGTTCCTTAGGTGAGGTTGGGCATTCACTAATGACAGTTCATAACCACTGCGTTCACAACCGTCGCCACCGTGCCAAGCGCGGCATTTTTGCTCCTGTGTTTGGACAAAAACGTCACCATCATAAAATGCAAGTTTGGCAAGAAAATGGTTATGACCGCCGCCAAGAAAAAAAATAGTTTTGAATATAAAAGTGAATTAAGTTCCTTAGGTGAGGCCAGACATTCACGAATGACAGTTGTTCACGACCGCTGCCATCTTAGAATGACTGTTTGACAAGACAATGGTTATTACCTCGACCAAGAAAATAAAACTAGTTTTGAACATAAAAGTGAATTAAGTTCCTTAGGTGAGTTCAGGCGTTCATGAATGACAGTTCATAATCACCATGTTGATGACCGCCACTAATGTGCCAAATGGAGCCTAACTCGAACAATAGTTTTGTAAACTGGCGGCTATATCAAAAAAATTATACTTATTCTTATTGAGCTATTTGCATCCTATTCTAGATTCTTGGGTATAGTTATACAATTCTTTGCATGCAACCACTAGTCAATACTAGTTTTATAGTTTGAAATGCATCAACATCTTTCTCTAATCCAAATGGGTGGGTTTAAACTTTAAAGAAGAACAAGTTCCGTTAATTCTTGGAAATGTATCTTCGGGAGTGACTATGTTCCTAATCACAATAAGGTCTAGATATGACAATCAGAACTACAAACTATTTTTTCATTTTTGATGTAATTCGGAGATGATAATTAACAAGGGTGTGGAAAAACTAGTAAACCAGAATTGAAATTTTGAATATTTGCAAATATGAATTATGTTTCATATAGATGCAGTAATGATAGATATACGCACAACCGACAGAAAGGGCGGCCCAGTGCACAAAGCATCCCCGTTGAGGGTCTGGGCGAGGTTCCCACTACAAGAGTGAAATCTAGGCAAACCTTACTATGCATCTTTGCAAGAGGCTGCTTCTAGGACTCAAACTCATGCCCTCAAGACCACACGACAACCCCTCAATAGGTGTGCCAAGACACAACCAACAGAAAGATAATACAAAATGAGAAGGGTATTGGGATAGGTCATTGACATTCCCCAACCCCCGGTCCCAGGAAATTTTTGGATATGGGCACTGTTTCCAAATCTTCGTCTCGACCACACAAGAAGAACGCGTGCCAAAGACTTGACAACGGAGTGATGGAGATTTTGATGTGGGGGAATCATTATTTTTAGTTTCTTTCAAGTATCTTGCAAAAATCACTCCTTGAAGATAAAAAATGATCTCTCGTGATCTCCCGGGATTCTCTCATGATCTCCCGTGATCTCCCACAATCACGTGTGGCTCATTTTTTGATCTCCTAGGAGTATCATGTGAAAATCGCTCCATGGAGATCAAAAATGATCTCTCGATGATAAAAAAATGGTCTCTTATGATCTCCTGTAATCTCCCGAGGATCGAAAATAACTCCTATGATTTTCCATATATCATTTTTTATCTCCTGGCCCTGGGAGTAGCTTGCAGTGAACACTCCACGGAGATAGAAAATGATCCCTCCTGATCACCTAGAGATCAAAATTGATCCTCTATGATCTCCCGCTGATCATTTTTTGATCTCCGAGAGTAGCTTGTGAATATCACTCTATGGAGATCAAAAACGATCTCCCGGAAATCAAAAATGATCTCCCAGGGCTCTCCAGTGGATCATTTTTCTATATGCTAGGAGATCATTTTTCTGGTGTTCAGGGAGAACTTGCATTTTCTGAAAAGCTCAATGGAGAAAAAGCACCCAAACAAATGAAGCATAAATGGTCATACAATTAAAACAGTAAACAAGAAGAAAGGTTTTTGTGTCACTGTTTGGCAATTATCAACTTCTTGAACATCTTAATAAAAAAATTATTTCACTTCAAAAATGCAATATATAACATATAAATTGGCACCCAAGTTACCTGCATCTGCTGATTTGCGGCACAAACATTCTTGGCAGCTACCAGCAGCAATCTAAGTGCATTACTAAGCTGCTCCTTCTTGCATTTCACATCCTCTCTGGTCTCCTTCATTTGCATCACCATCTCCCCCATGGCAAGTTTCCTGGCCTCCAGATTTCGTCTCATGTCATCAAGTTCATTAGACTGCTTCAAATACTTCTGTCTGACCTGTTAACCATACCGTGCCGCTAACAAGCGGACTAATCGATTAAAGCTCAGAAGCACAAATTGAATATTCAAGTTCAATTTTCATGCAAGAAGAAAAAAGAATACGAAAAGAATGTCAAGAACACGAGGAAAGCCTAGGATCGAAAGCCTACCTCGATAACGGATTTGAGACGCTGGGAGAGGGAATCCTTCCGCTGGTTGGCTTTCTCGAGGGCTGAAGAGAGGCTACACAGCCTGGCTAGGTCCTGCTGCAGCTCTTCCCACTCGATGATCTTAGGGTTCTCGCAGGAGAGTGGAAAATGCTCGGGAGGGGAATCGCCTTCTGTTTCCTTCGTGGTTTCGATTTCCGAGTCTAAGCTGATAATCTTTTTGGATTCCATCCTTCGATTTCATCGTCACCGGCGAGCGGAGTGAGCGAGCACGAAGCTCATCGGCGTACCACGTCGGAATCGCAGAGGGAACGCCGTGAAAGGGAGGCGGCAGCGACACGAGGCGCGCGGGCAAGGAGTTGGGAGGTGCGGGTGTAAGGGCCTGTTTGACAAACCAGCGGGACTACCTTTCTTTCTTTCAGCCAACGGACCTGTACAGTAATTTTTGAGTTGTTTGGTTCACTTGGTTTTGAACCGGCCGGCTGGTAAGGGTAAAATCCTGTCATTTAGAGGCTGGAGCCCAGATGTCCAGCGCACCTCGTCCGTAACCCCCCGTTTTGTCTTTCCTCTCCTCCAGCATGGGAACCGTAGGCTTCCTCTTTCGCTCCTCTTCCTCAAGGTAGGATCTACCCGCCGGTGTTCATCTCCAGACAGGATCTACTACTCCAGTTCAGATCTTCCCGTCGGTGTTCATATCCAGTGCAATCTTCCTGCCGGTGACTTCTCGCCTCCTCCAGAGCACCAGTTCTGATCTTCCCTCCGGTAGAGTTCAGGCAACCTTCCAAAGCTTGAGTTCTGATCTACTTCAGGTAGGAACTACTTCAGGTAGGATCTACTCCAGTTCATATCTGCCTCGGATCCAGATCGATTCCATTTTTTGATCCTCATTTTTTGGTTCAGATCTCCCCATTCGGTCACCTTCCCGCCGGTGTTTCCCCTGCTCTGGTCTACCATTCCTGTTTAGATCATATTTCCCAGATTTTCTGGTTCAGATCTCCCTATTCTGGCAACCTTCCAAAGCTTCAGGTATGAGTTTAGATCTCCCCGTTACACTATTTTTGCAAACACGGATTTCTTAAACTATTTTTCTTCCCTCTTTTGTTCATCATACGCTTCTCTTGGTATATCAAAAATGATTAGAATCTCATTAGAGAGAAGATGGTAGATATCCTATTAAATTTAGAATTAGAAGCAATTTATGTGCTTATACAACAATTTATAACTACATGGTTATAGGCTCCTTTTGGCACAGTGGTGTCGGTCGTAAATGCATAGGTTAAACTGTCATTCATTAATGATCACCTAACAAGCATCATCTGTTTGAATATAAAAGTGGATGAAGTTTTTTAAATGGACGTGAAAACATGGCAGTTTACCCCTCTTGTTCATGATCGTCACTACTATGACAAACTGAGCCATATTTATTTTTGGTCTCCTACAGCCCCACTTAAATTTCTATGGTAATGTAATAATATAAAAAGAAATTGTCAACTGCATAGTTGTAGAAGCACAACAGAAGCCTTCTCTTGATTCATCTACTACTACAATTGAAGTCTAGTTCATTACCTCTTGTAGTCTTGAATTTCAAATTATTTTTTGGTCTCATCATCTTGCGGTGTCTTTGATTTATGTATGGCAGAGATTGTGGTAGATAATAGACTGACGACCCACCTGTCTAAGCAGGGTTGGAAAAATGTAATAGTTAAGTTTCAGGAACGGGCCAAAAAAATGTATGTATGCGTGCAGTTTAAAAATAAATGGGACCAATTGAAAAAAGATTGGAAATTGTGGAGAGAACTCAAGCATGAGGCAACGGGCTTAGGGTGGGATTCAACAAGGAGAACAATTGATGCATCAGACAAATGGTGGAAAGAAAGACTCGAGGTAAGTATATTTTTTGTAGTTTCGTTTTTCTAGTTATAATTTGAAACTTATTTTTCATCATCTATTTTAGGTTGTTCCAGCCGCAAAGAAGTTTCTCAATGCAGGCATTCCACCTGAGTTAGAAGAAAAATTGTACATAATGTTTAATGAGGTTGTTGCTAACGGTGAGAATGCATGGGCTCCTAACTCAAGAATCAACCCATCTAGTCCTGAAAATTTAATGTCTGGGCATGATGATGATGTGGTAGAAGAATTGGGGACGCTCATTAGCATGAGTGATGAGCAAAGGGATAATGAGGGGATATTTGAAAGAGGGGGAACTTCACAGAGAAGAAAAAAGAGGTTTGAAAGAGGCCCGCATTGTACACATGTTGATGCCCGCATCCCAGTGGACGAACAGGTTCCCTACATTGGACGTCATGGTTATACGTCTCAAAACATTATGGTTGTGTGTGATTTCAATATGAAATTTACCTTTGTCATGGATGGTTGGGAGGGTTCAGCCCATGATAGCCGTATTTTTCATAGTGCAATTACCGATCGACGTTGGAATTGTCCTCATTCACCACCAAGTAACCTGTAAAATTTTGAATATTTATTACAACAATCATTCATTCAAATTTATTAATCCAAATTTGAACGCACAGGAAAATACTACTTGGTGGATGTTGATTACTCATTATAATTAGGATGTATTAAACCGTGCCCGAAAACAAGATATCACTTGCCAAACTTTTCACGCGGTCGACGACCGATACAAGGACGAAAGGAAATTTTCAATCTGGCGCACTCGTCTTTGCATAGTGTGATAGAACCAACTTTTGAAGTGTTGAATAAGAAATGACGTATTCTTCGTGATATGCCGCAGTATGGTTTCAAAAAAACAGCGGAATATTGTGATCTCCACAATGACACTGCATAATTTTATACACATCATTCTAATGCAGACAGACATTTTTACCGATGTGATATTGATGAGAACTTTGTATACCATCATGCACGTCTGATTAGACACGGGGTACAAATGACATGCAACATAAGGAGAGAGAACAATGAAGTTGGTCGGGGTGGAAAGAGTGGATCAAGTCAAATGACGACACTGCGTGACTCCATTGTCGAGCAACTCTATGAAACCGTCGAAAATTGAGCTAAACTTGTTGCATTTTTATTTTGCTCTTCACTTTTGTAAAAATATTTTGTGACATTTTTTTAAGTTGTATGTGTTTATTATTAACCGCCACCAAAACGGTGTTTTTCCAAACAGAAAAAATATTATATAGTTTTGAACCTGACTGCAAACAGAGGTTACCCAACACACAAACACAGTTTTGAAAATATAATTTAGAATCTCTCTTGTGAATTGCTCCCTTTTAAAACGGCATCGGTATCCCAAACAGACCTTAAGCTGATCGGGGTGTGCATTTAGGTTGTCGGATGTGGTGCACTACACGGTGCAATACAACACACCCCCGCCTCCCGTGCACTAAGGTTGTCGGGTCAGATTATAGAGTTTACAATACAACTTCGTGCCTTTCGTGATTGGGTCTCTAATATTTAAGGATTTAAATTATTATTTAAGATCATTAATTTTTTCTTCAATTTTTACGTAATATTAAGTTCATTTATGTGTGTCATCTTACAAACCAACAACAAGTTTTCTTCGTGCTTCACTAGCTCATAAGCACTTTATGTCTTGGTCATACTGCCCAAATCATGATGCTAAAGCCCACCAACTTTCGATCGGATTATCTCTGAATCTCACATCACACTAGAGGAAGTGTGACTTTCATACCATTTGTAGAGACCAAACCTACACACTAGCAGAATTATTGTTCTATTGATTTCATATTTATACAAAGTTGAAACGCATTATTTTAGCATTTTTCACACCTAGTCTATAGATACTATTGGGTTTGAGAGCAATCAAACCCGACCTGAGCACCTGCAAATTAATTTAGCGCGAGCACCTACACGATCGTTTTAGCGGGTACAAATACAAAATGAAATAAAGACAGCACAGAAGAATTTTTAACGTGCAAACCCAGTTGGGTGATTTTCACGGGACGATCGGAATCCAACCCGGAAAGCCTCCACTCGAACGTGTATAAAAACACGCAAAAAATTTACAGATTTTCCCTCCTCGATCCACAAAGGATCTTCAGCACGTCGCTACACAAATGGTATATAATAGAATACAAAATACCCAATAGGAACAAATGACGGACTTAAGAAATCCTCTCCAGTGAACCTTCTTGATTCGTGCAGCGTGATCACATCAACGTCGTAGTACGACGCCCGAACTCCTGAAGCAACGGCGGTGACGGTGGCCTCCAAACAAAGTGGCTATGGCGGCGTTTCAACAACGTGGCGATGACGTTTCAATAACGCGGCGGCGGCGGCAACAGCGATGGCGGAGCTGCAACCTCTCCGCTCTCTCAAGCTGCTATTCTTTCGGTGTCTCTCCTTTTTTCTTTTTTTTCTTCTTTTGTATGAGAGTCGAATCTCTACATCTATATATATATATATATATATATATATATATATATATATATATATATATATATATATATATATTAATAGAAAGCAAGATCCGCATGTTTTTTATTATATATATATAATATATATACAAAGCATGATCTGCATGCTTGTATATATATATATATATATATATATATATATATATTAAAAGTTCTGCTAGATTTTAGGAAAGAAGGAAACAGTAACGCTCGGGAGTCACGAGAACGTATTACGAACTCAATACACACAAATTCGGTGGTTTTCTCCGCATCGGATGAGAACCACACCCAACAAGACATCATATGAGGTCACCCATCTTAGAACTACTCGCACTAGGGTATACTTAACTATAAAGTTCTCAATAAGTCGATCACTTAATCCGAAAAAGGCTATATATAAACTTTTAAGGATTCAAATATCAATTAAGTCAAACAATCTTTTCACTAATTTTAATGTAAGGCACAATTTATTCCAGCACATCCTTGCACCTAGATGCATGACATCTTTGAAACATATTAGGAGTAGTCTTTAAACTTGGGTTTCGTAGCTTGGTATGCACCTCATGCCCTTATCAGATATAGGAAGTTTTGTTCTTAACATGTTTCCTAAAAAATCATTAATCTCATTTACTATTCATGCAACTTTAACTCGAGCTCATCAGGTTAGGGTGTGACAATGATATCATAGTTGGACCTCCTCACATGTTCAAGACGCATCGAGCGGAAGCTGGTGGGCTCATAACATCCTAGATCCAATAAGGGCAGTTCCATGAGATATAGATATTGTCTCTGAGGCAGTGAAGTCAATAGAAAAACATCTCCTAGCAAGCTTTTAAGATACTAGGTTTCTGAGTAAAAGGAAATGCATTAATGAACTGAATCTCGCATCAAAAATTTAGAAAAGTTTGTTTGGCACAAATAATATTATGAACCCTCAAATATGACAGATGTTTTTTTAGAGTTGTGTTGAAAACTCCATAGTTAAGAGTGATTTGAGAAAAATAGTCCTAAGATAAATGATTTCTTATAAAGTACTCATAATCCGCTTGCGAAAAAGGATAAAATCAGATAGATCATGTTAATATAGACTGTGGGGAAGCAAATTAGACAATAAGATTGGGAAATTGTATAGATAAGCATTGATTTCACCTAAATAATTTTTAATACTCATAGCCAGTGTGCTAAACTCATCAATGTTTATTAGGTGATCGTTACCGAATGACGTTTTAAAGCATACGTTTACGGCCGTATGGCATGGTGGTGGCGGTCAAAAATACAGCCCCATCAAATGCCATCCACTTTTATGCGAATGATGTTTGTTAGGTGATCCAAACGGATACGTTTACCTAAATCATTTTGCATACATATTATTAGTGACTTTGATACTGAGTATTATATCATTATTATTGCAATTTTGCCAACATCCACTAAGCCGATATAATATGTTGCAATTTTGCCAACATCCGCGCTAAGCCGATATAATATGTTGTGAGAGTCGACCAAACCTTTTTTGTGTGGGGAAACAATGCTCGTTCATTATATTCGCTAGAAACTATTGTGATTGTCATGAATTTTCTTCGATCAAAATTTAGCAAATCATCAATGAATGAAAAAATTTGTTCAAGTTTCCACTAAACGTTGAGGGCATTGAGCCGAATATCGCACTAAAATTGCTAAGGTTTTCAAGCATGAATTTGGCCAAGTTCCCAAGTGAGATTCGTGTCAAATTTTGGCTAAGTCTTTAAACCGGATGTTGAACCCGGAAACCGCGACTTAACAATGAGTTTAGATTGATGAGGCAACTTGCAAGTATTTCTCTCAAGTTAAGAACACCTGGCCGGTTGCTTGAAACAAACCCTTGATCTGCAACGAGGAGGTCCCGTCACACGCTCGGAAGATCAATGAGAGTTTCCACTCTCTAGCCAATGTTG
This sequence comes from Platanthera guangdongensis, assembly GCA_039583875.1. Taxonomy (NCBI): domain Eukaryota; kingdom Viridiplantae; phylum Streptophyta; class Magnoliopsida; order Asparagales; family Orchidaceae; genus Platanthera; species Platanthera guangdongensis. Next base: position 166,360,027 of record CM077159.1, on the reverse strand, counting down.
AGCTAGGGGCACCTTGGAGTGCACTGAGGAGTACCAGACTGTCCATCCGAAAATCACAGCTAACAGTATGTCAGCTCCCGCAAACCAGGGTCAACCAGAGGAGACAGAAGCCAAAAAAAATCCTCTCTGAAGGTGCCCTTGGGGGTCTATTTATAATTTTTCAAAACCAGTCTACAAATAGCGGAATCCTGCATTTTGGATTTACTAATCGCGACCCAAAATGACCTTACAACAGCGAAACTCCGCTATTTGGAGGGGCTATTAGCAAGCCCAGAGGAGTTTCTTAGTACATCAATTGGGCGAGCAGACATCCAACTCGCCATAAGGTAGCGAGTGCCCGGTGGGTCTGGCACTCACCGCCCGCATTGAACCTGGGACGAGTGCTGGGATGGATGCCCCGCTCGCCCTTATTAGCAATCGGGGCTTGCCTTGGGCGAGTCGGGAGGGCCTGTCCTCCACTCGCCTCGTCAGCACGCCCGAGTCTCGCTTGTCTTCCCGCCTTGGCCTCTCCTGCGGAGGTCCCCACTCAACAAATACGGAATTGTACACCAGATGTTGCACTAATTTTATATATTTACAGTTGCTCGTGAATTGAGTTGTCACCCTGAATGGAGTTGCACTGAATTTGGCCAAGTCTCAAGGCATAGAATTGCTCTTGAATTAAGTTTGCAAGAATTGTTCTTGAGGAGACGTATTGACAACTATTAAGAAAGAAAACAAGATTTGCATATGTTGTTCATCGATCTTGAGATGATTTTTGATAGAGTTCAAGGTGAGATCTTATGAAGAATCTTAGAAAAGAAACGTGTAAATATATCATACATTGACATAATCAAATATATGTATACAAATTCAGTGATAAGGGTGATAATATCTGGAGGATTAACACAAGAATTATCCATCACAGTGGGCTTACATCAAGGTTCAGTTTAAGCCCTTATCTCTTTTCCATTATATTAGATGAGCTCGCAATGGTGTAAACACAAAACTTGAATATTGGCGAAAAACTTAATTTAGAAAAGAGTGATTTTAGATTGAGCAAGTCAAAGATGGAGTATATGTAGCTTTAATTTAGCAGTGCAAAGTGCAAGAAAGATAAATTTGTCATTAAGTTGGGTGTTCAAGATATTTCTCGCAGTGAGTGTTTGAAATATTTTGGGTCAATAGTACAAAAAATGGAGATATTGATAAATATGTGACACAAAATCTAAACTGGTTGGTTGAAATAAAGAGGCGTGTTGGAGATCTTATGTCATCATAAAGTACCATTAAAACCTGAAGGCATGTTTTATCGTACTGCAATTAGACCAGTGATACTCTATGGTTCTAAATGTTTGGCAGTGAATTGTGAACATCAGCAAAAATGAGATTTATGGAGATGAGAATGCTTAGGTGAATGTGTGGACACATGAGACTGGATAAAACAAGAAATGAATGTGTCAGGGATAAGACATGAGTAGCACTAATTGCAGAGAAGATACGAGAAGCTCGACTAAGATGGTTTGAACACGTACAAGGAGACCATTACAGACATTTGTTAGACGTTGTGAGAGTCCTGTCTTATCACTCATACTTTCATTCCTAATTTTATGTTCAAGTTACTATGAAGACAAATTTATTATAACTTAAAATGGAAAAATATTTTTATTATTTGATCTTCATGTCGTCCTTCTTAAGAGACAGAAAAATCAAAATGAATTTTCTGAAATAAAATTTAATTTAATCAATAAATAATATCTATCCGTACAATGTAATGGCGTAATGGTGCGTATCATCTGCGCGCATAAATGTATCTCCGCGCAATGCTCAAGCCCTAATGTCGTATGTATGGGCCCACATTGAGCTGGCTCCTTATCGCCGATCTGAAATATCTCCGGCCTACGCGGCGACTTAAGACGGCCCGCCATGTGACCGGGCCCCACCTAACTCATTAACGGAAGCCGACGTGGCCCGTGATTGCTGTGAGTATTGATTTTGCAGACCGGACGCTTCTGATTTTCATCATTTATTTATACTATATTATTACATTATATAAAATAAAATACCTTTTCGGTGAATATTCCTTCTTCTTAATTTACTCGTACAATTATTTAATAAAAAATAGAGAATTGAAGAAAAAATCCAAATAATTATTATATTCGCTTGATTCAATTATATGATATTTTCATAATATTTATTTATGTGATTATTTAAATTTAATGCTATATATAATTACAATAAACTTCCAAACAAAGAGTGATATTACCCTCAATTATGAGATTGCGCTGACCCCACGACACTTCAACCGCTTGTTATGTTCTGCGAATCGCTCGAATTTGTGGCCATCGCTCGAACGACAGGAGGTTATCTCTCAGGGAGAACCATTGCCGAGATGTTTTCGACGAATAAGGTGATCAAAAATTCTCCTGGAAAGTGGGGGCACAAGAGGCAAGGCGGGACAAGGCGGCATACGAGTTCAAGCGGGAGGTGGAGGGAATGCCGACGACGCGTAGCCGGCGTTCGTGCAGCGGCACGAGCAGGCATGTCACGTGGGGCGGTGTTAAACCGGAGTCCCTAACAGTGTCTTTTTTATGTCAATCGAGCAAACGAACACAAGGATGTTACGATTATTTTAGGCAAAATTTCTAAATTGGTCCCAAACGATTGGGGGCCATCTGAAATAGGTCCCTAAAATTTATAAATAGTCTCTAACATTTCAAATTTATTCTAAATATGTCTCATTTAACTTTCTCATTCATCTATTTAATGGAATTTGTACAAGTGGATGTCAAATTTCTCATTCATCTATTATTATCATTTTTATTTCATAATTAATTTTATTCTTTATTCCTAAAAGTGTTCTTCTCAAGACCTCGATTTCTTTCCATAGGTTATCGCCTCCGCTACAACGACATAGCAAACATCAGATTCCTCCAAACCATTCGCCGGCCTCTGCCTCCTCCAATTTTGGCAGCGTCAGCATGCCAGTATGACACAGATGGAGGTGCCCTGCTTAGAGCTGTTCAAAAATTAAATAGTTTGTGAATAATTGAGGATTTGATTCGTATATATTCGATTAAGATTTGTATTTCTCACATTCGAATCCGGATTTACGCATTATTTGGATCCAATTCCGAATTCAAATTCAAATATTTGAATAAATCTAAATCTCTGCATTTTATGACAAATTTATATTCGATTGAAGAACTATTCAATTCGATTTGATTCGATTAAACACCTTAATTCTGACTCCGGAAGACCACAAAAGCCACTCGGGGCCCAACGGAAAATAGACGCTACAATGCTAGTGCATAGTGACAATGCTCTGGGGCTATCTCAAATAGAACCCCATTATAAACTCGCCAAAAAAAAAACAAACGAAGAAAATGACTTTCGGCCTACAAATTGATATAGCATTAGATGAGGTCCAAAGAAAGTGGAGCCCACGAGAGTTGAAGGACAGCTGTCACTCACACAAAAAGGTTCCCCAGTGTGTACAATTTTTTACCCAACCCCAGGATGGCAAATTACCGGCCAGCTGCAGAGTAGTTGGCCTCCCGTGAAATAATGCGCAAATTGGAGACAATGCATATGGCACGTGGCGCATGCGCATTGCAAACGCGAGAAGGCTAGCGTCAAGAGTATTGAAGTGCTGATCAAGTGGTCGGTCCCCATACCACACTACTTGTATATTTAAGATAGATGATTGTTATTAACACTATAGTTTTGACTAGTGACACAATATTTTCTCCTAATTTTTTACGCCTTTTGGAAATACGTCTTGTACATGCATTTTTAGGAAAATTATTCAACACGAAAGTTGTAGATCTCGATGAGATCTACAACTTTCGTGTTGAACACTTTTTCCTAAAAATGCTTGTACACAACGTACTTTGGAAATACACCTAGATTTTGCGTCTTTTAGAAATACGTCTTGTACATGCATTTTTAGGAAAAGTGTTCAACACGAAAGTTGTAAATCTCGACAACTGCAACTTTTGTGTTGAACAATTTTCCTAATAATGCATGTACAAAATGTATTTCCAAAAGACGCGAAAAATTGGGAGAAAATGTTGTGCGACTAGACAAAACTGTAGTGATAATAACAATCATCTTAAGATAATATATTGATATCAATATTTTAAAATTAAAAGTAACTTTAAATTGATTAAAATTTTATAAAATTCATTCTAAATTCAAAAATTTAAATACATACGATTCAGGTTTGTTGATCGCCGGCTGCTCATTTTGTCCGGAGTCAGCAAGCATGTCTCAACCCTGCTCAGGATGAGGCAGATAGGAATCTCAGACCGCATATGCCAACCAGTTCGCAACTGGTCTTCAACCTTCTGGTCGCCTCGGTCAGACTGTCTAAACCGCATGGTTCGGCCAGGCAGCAACAAGCAGCTACCTAGCAGAGAGCTCCAGACTGCAAAAGCTAACCGTCCGTTTAGGCGGTCTGACAGCTTTTCCTTTTTCTCACTTTTGTTTCTCGTCACTTTTGTTTGTTTCTCCTGTATTTCGGACAGAGTTATTTTAGTCTGCCCGTTCTGACAGGCCCTCGAGCCTATAGATAGGGGGGAGGGGGGTTGCAGTGTAGTAATAATATGAGCTTAAGTTTTTACTGGGAAAAGTCTTACATTTTATTCATGCATAACAAAAAGGGGTACATGACAGCCTTTTATAATAGTGCTGATATAAATTTTACAGGTGTCAGTTTGGCATATATTAAAGTGCTACATTTAATAACTCTTGTTTCCAAAGTCCCTTTGATCAGCTTGCATTTGGGGCTTCTATTTGCTGACGGCGTGGAGTGCTTCGTCTTCTTCAGCGGGTGCTTTGTCTTCTTCAGCGCGTGGAGAATTGGTGCAGGTTTTATTCTCCAATACACCCTCTAAAACTGCGCTGTCTCTCACGCCGAGGTGATCTCTGAGTTTGTTGAAGCGATTTCGGCGTAAGGGCTTCGTGAGTATATCGGCGGTTTGTTCTTCGCTAGGGCATTGACTGAGCTCGATCTGCTTCTTCTCGACCGCTTCCCTGATGAAGTGAAAACGGATCTCCATGTGTTTGCTCCTCGCATGAAAAACCGGATTTTTGGCTAGGGCTAGGGCTGAAGAGCTGTCACATAATATCTTGACTCCTGCTTCTTCTCCTTCATCTTTGTAGACTTCTCTAACTAATTTCTGCAACCAGATGGCTTCTCGGGCGGCATCATTGAGTGTCATGAACTCTGCTTCGGTGGTGGATAAGGCTATGGTACGCTGCTTCCGGGAACTCCAGGACACTGGACTGGACCCCAGGAAAAAAACGTACCCACCGGTACTCTTCCGATCATCCAAACTCCCTGCCCAGTCTGAGTCTGTGTAGCCAATTAATTTTATGTCTGCTTCGTGCTTGAAGAGTATGCCGTAGGTCTTCGTTCCCTGCAAATAACGGAGTATTTTTTTTGCTGCCCCAAAGTGGGCTTTGGATGGGTTGCTTACGAACCTTGCGAGAACGTGAACTGCGTTTTCGATGTCGGGTCTGGAGTTGGTGAGGAACATGAGAGAGCCAATCAGGCTTCTGTATTCTTCCTCCTATGCACTTTCTTCATCTTCTGCTCTGCCTCTTATTTTCTCATTGCTCGACATTGGTGTATGGCATGGATTGCAGTCTTGCATCTGGAACTTCTGGAGTAAGTTGGTGGTGTACAATTCCTGCAATAGAAAAATTCTGTGTAGACTGTATTTGATCTGGAAACCCAAGAAGAACTTGAGTGTTCCCAAATCGGTCATGTCGTATGCGTTCTTCATCTTCTCTCTGAATTCTTCAACTAATCCTGCATTGCTTCCAGTTATAATTAGATCATCAACGTATAAGCTTACAATGATTTTACCCCCCTCAATGTTTTTGATGTATAAGGTTGGCTCAAATGGACTGCGGGTGAATCCTTCAGATAAGAAAAAACTGTCAAAGTTATGGTTCCAGTCACGAGCTGACTGCTTTAGACCGTAGAGAGCTCTGAGGACTTTGTATACTTTGTCTTTACTGCTTTCAATTTCAAATCCCGGTGGCTGAACTATATATATTTCTTCTGTGAGGTAACCGTTCAGGTATGCTGATTTCACAACAAGGTGGATGATAGGGAAATTGTTTTGCGCAGCCCAGGTAAGTATAATACGTATTGTGGTCAAACGGGCCACCGGAGCAAACGTCTCATCGTAATCTGCTCCGGGCATTTGGGTGAAGCCCCTGGCCACAAGCCGTGTCTTCCTTTTCAAAACTGTGTCATCTTCATTTTGAATACCCACTTAAGGCGTATTATGTTTCTATCTGGGGGTTTATCTACTAGCATCCATGTTCCATTCTTCTCTATAGCTGCCAATTCTTCTCTCATAGCCTCTTTCCAACCCTCTTCTAACATGGCTTCATGATGATTTGTTGGTGTGGAGATGAGTAGGGCCGTTTCAGTTGCTTGGTAAATGTCATGTATTGATCTGGTTTTGATGGGCGGTGAGGAATCTGCATCACTATCGACTGATCCTTCATTGCAAGGGATGGGGCCTCGGGTTATCTCATGCTCAACCGGCAGTGAGGGAGGTGTAGGAGGTGAATTTTCTGATGCCCAGTCATGGAACACGTCTTCATGGAATACCACATTTCTACTGATAATGATCTTGCTGTTATCTAGTTGGAGTAGTTTGTAGGCCCTGCTTTCGAGATAATATCCAAGTAATATGCACTTCTTACTTCTACTTTCTAACTTGTCTCTTTCCCCTTTATTTAAATGTGTGAAAGCAATGCATCCAAAAGTCCTCAGATGCAGGACTGATGGTTTGCGGTTATACAAAGTCTCAAATGGTGTGGATTTTTTTAGAGCTTTAGTTGGTAGTCTGTTTAGGGTATAAACAGCAGCTGCTGTGGCCTCTCCCCAGAATGTTTTTGGGCAATTGGAATGTACAATCATTGATCTGGCCATTTCTAGAATCGTCCTATTGCGCCTCTCCACAACCCCATTCTGTTGGGGTGAATACGGGGATGTGAGTTCTCTCTTGATTCCACATTGTTTAAACAAGGTGTTGAATTGATTGGATAGAAAATCCCCTCCCCTGTCCGTCCTTACTGATTTTATCCTCTTGTCTAACTGGTTTTCATTCAATGTTTTGAAACTTAAGAAAAAACCATAAGCTTTATATTTGTTTGAGAGGTGGGAGATCCATTGGTAGTGGCTGAAATCATCTACAATCAGGAGATAATATAGTTTTTCTCCAATGGAGGGGACAGGTGCAGGGCCCCATAGATCCATATGGAGTAGTTCTAGAGGGGAGGTGGCTCTTCTTGAAGCTTGTTAGAAACGAACAAAAACAAACCGGAAGTGGTTTAACAGAAACTTTATTCTCTGAAAAAGGTATCTATTACAAAGGTATGACCTCCCTTATATAGAATGAATGAGAGATGAGAGAATACAAATAAGAGATGTGGGACTAAAAATTTACAGGAGTAAGCGGACTAATACAAAACAATTCGCATAAGCCGCGCGGTTAGACAGAAGGGCTAACTGCTCGGCTACCACCAGAGAGAGAGAGATCACCATGGGAGACCGCTAGACCGCCCGGTCTCCAAGTCTCCAGAGGCAAGTCGCTAGACCGCTCGGACACCAGACAGCAACAACATAGCAACCAAACCACTGAAAGGAAACCGCCAGACCGCGCGGTCTTCAACCCACCAAGATAGACCGCCAGACCGTCCGGTCTCCAACTTCAACACTCCCCCTCAAGCTGGAGCATATATATCGATCATGCTCAGCTTGTCACAAATATGAAGAAACGAGGAGGAGACTGGCTTGGTGAAGATGTCAGCCAGCTCTTTATCAAAAGTGACGAAGAGAGTGCAAATTTGTTCCTTCAGAATCTCCTCACAAATGAAATGACAGTCGACCTCAATGTGCTCGGTTCTTTCATGGAAGACCGGATTTTTGGAGATGTATATGACATGCTTGTTATCACAGAACATAGGTAGAAGATGGTTGTACACCTCTCCTAAATCCAGCAGGAGAGCTCGTAGCCACTTTAACTCACAAATGGTCGATGTCATACTACGATACTTTGCTTCAACACTAGACCTGGAAACAATCGACTACTTCTTGCTCTTCCAGCTCACCAGATTTCCCCCAACAAAGGTGCAAAAACCCGAGGTTGACTTGCGATCCCCTTTGTCATCAGCGTAAATCGCATCTGAGTATGCTTCAACCCTCAGATGACCATTCTTCTGAAAAAGCAATCCTTTCTCAGGCGCTGCTTTGACATACTCCAAGATCCTCAAGGCGGACTGTAGATGACACTCCCTAGGTGCTTGCATGAATTGACTCACTTTGCCCGCATCATAAGAAATTTCGGGCCTGGTCACGGTGAGATATATGAGTTTACCAACCAGACGCCGGTACCGCGTAATATCTGAAAGAGGAGGCGAATCATCTGTCCAGGTTTTGTCTTCTTCAGTTGTCATGGGGCATCGGGCAAGTTTAGCTCCACTCAATCCTGGCTCTTTTAAAAGATCAAGGGCATACTTACGTTGGGAGAGGACTAAGGAGTTAGGCTTCCGAGAGATTTCGATCCCCAGAAAGTACTTCAGAGAGCCCATATCTTTCGTGACCAGATGTTGACGAAGATGCCGCTTTGTCAAGGCTACCCCTTCCTGGTCATCGCCAGTGAGAAGGATGTCATCAACGTACACAACAAGAACCACTAGTCCCGAGGAGGTTTTGCAAATAAATAGCGAGTGATCGGCAGAGCTTCGCACAAAACCAACGGCTGTCACGATGCCGCTGAACTTGTCGAACCAAGCTCGAGGGCTCTGCTTGAGACCATAGATTGCCTTATTCAACTGACAGACTCGTGTCTCCCCCTGAGCAACATACCCAGGAGGTTGCTCCATGTAGACAACCTCCTGAAGATCACTATAAAGGAAGGCATTCTTGACATCCAGCTGGAAAATCGGCCAATCTCTATTGACCGCTACAGAGAGAAGGACCCGGATAGTGCTGAGACGAGCCACGGGAGAGAAGGTGTCAAAGTAATCAACCTCATAGGTCTGAGTAAATCCCTTAGCAACATGACGAGCCTTATAACGATCTGCAGTGTTGTCTGGGCCAAATTTTACCACAAAGACCTAGAGACAGCCAACGACATCAGTACCGAGGGGAGGAGGAACAAGAGTCCAGGTACCCCGATCAATTCGGGTCGTCATTTCCTCATCCATGGTCATCTTCCAATGAGGAATAACAAGGGCCTCCTGGAGGAACGGGGTATGGTAGTGGCAGAGATAGCCAGTGCAAAGGCCCTGCGAGAAGAGGTGAGACGATCATATGAAACAACAGCAGTAAGGGGGTGGAGGGTACACGTATGCACCCCTTTGCGAAGAGCTACAGGAAGATCCAGGTCAGCAGGTCCCTCGGCATCCGGAGCATCCATGGTAGAGAGAGCTGGCCCGGGAGGAGAGAGTGGCGGCGGCAGAGATGAGGGAGACGGTGGCGGAGAAGATGGGGAGAGAGGTGGAGGGAGAGAAGTGGACGGAGATGGTGTAGGGGTGGAGATCGTTGTAGGAGATGAGGGAACAAAGGAAAGAGCAGGAGAATCAGAAGCTGGGGGAAGAGGAGAGGAGGCATTCGAGAAGTAGGAGGCATTCTCGAAGAAGGTGACGTCAGCAGAGACGAATTGCTTACGAAGAACGGGATCAAAGTAACAATATCTTTTCTGAGTGGTGGAGTACCCCAGAAAGACACATTTAGTGGAGCGAGGGGAGATCTTATCACGGGTGGCGGAGGGGGCATGCACAAAGACAGTGCACCCAAAGATGCGGAGAGGGTGAGGAAAAGGCTCCTTGTCCGGATACAGAATGGAGAATGGGGTTTTCCCATGGAGAACCGCGGAGGGGATGCGATTGATGAGGTAACATGCAAGGAGAACAACATAGCCTCAATAGGATGGAGGAACATGCATCTGGGTCATCAAGGTGCGAGCGAAATCGAGGAGATGACGGTTTTTGCGTTCCGCCACCCCATTTTGCTGGGAGGTATAAACACAGCTAGTCTGATGAATAATGTCATGTTGTACACAGAAAGAGGTAAAAGCGCGACTCAAATATTCTATAGCATTGTCTGAGCGAAAAGTTTTAATACAAACACCAAACTGAGTTTTGATTAAGTGATAAAAAGAAACTCATACATCTAAAAGTTCAGAGTGATCTCATAAGAGATACACCCAAGTACATCTAGAAAAGTCATCAATAAAAGTAACAAAATAAGAACTACCCCGACCAATGGTAAGGGTAGGAGCAGGTCCCCAGACATCAGAGTGGATTAGATCAAACGGACGGGTAGAGCCCCGACCTTGCTTTGGCGGGAAGGAGGAACGGTGATGCTTGCTAAGCTGACAAGCCTCGCAGTTGAGAGGAGGACTGGAAGGAGGGAGGTGGGGCAGAAGTTGATGTAGAAGCCGTGGAGGAGGATGACCGAGGTGGAGATGTCACTAGAGAAGATCCGTACAAGAGGAGGAGAAGGCGGAAAAGGCGGAAACGTTGTCGAGAAAGTAGAGGCCGCTGCTCTCAGTCTCAGTAGCAATCGTCCGTTGGGAGATCGGATCCTGAAAAGAACAAGAAGTCGGAGTAAACGTTACAGAGCACTGAAGCTGCTTGCATAAAGAAGTAACCGACAACAAATTGCATGGAAATTTGGGCACATAGAGAGTGTCCGCTAGGCGAAGAGACGAAGTAACATGGACCACTCCCGACCCATGAATCGGGGAGGGAGAACCGTCTGCAACAAGAACAGGGGGCACCCGATCATGTTGTTCGAGTAGAGTGAAGCAGTGAGGATTACCCGTCATGTGATTAGTTGCTCCAGAGTCGATAAGCCATTTACCTTGAGTTACCACATGGGCACTACCTGATGATGTGACCACGGAGGCAGACGGCTTGGAAGAGGAGGCGGAAGAGTCACCCGAGGGGCGAAGATGGGGATGCTTCGTCCAGCAGCGGTCAAGAGTATGTCTGGTGCAGCCACAGTGAGAGCAGAGGTAGCGGGAAAGAGCACGTCCGCCAGACTGGTGATTGTGGCTACCAGAGCCACTCCGCTGAGTTTGGTGAGCATAGTTGGCCGGTGGAGGAGGAGCGAGCAGAATCGGGTGCTGAAGGAGAGAGGTGACAGCGACGATGCGGGCATCGGTGACATCTAAGGTAGGAGATTCCGCCTCACCCAGAATTTGCTGGCGGATCATATCATAAGTATCAGGAAGCCGGAGCAGATAACACACAACCAAAAGCTCATGGAAGTGCCTGTGTTGTTGAGCCAAATCCGCAGAGAAGGGGAGATTCTGAAGAATCTCAGCCCCAAGAGACTGAACCTATTGGTAGGCAGCAGGAGGGGACAAGGTAGGACGGGCAAAGAGGTCCGCATACAACGTATAGATGCGGGACGTCTGAGCCCCCTTGGAGTACAGAGCGCCAAGATGAAGCAAAGCGGCCTTGACCGTCTCATCATGACGGATGACGGGAAGACACTCATCGGATAGGATATTAGCAAGCCAAGTACGCACAAGCGCGTCACTCGCATCCCAGTAATCAAAGAGAGGTGAAGTGGTTGAAGGAGGGTCATCAATGAGATGGTGGCGTTTGCGTTGCGAGCGAAGGAGAAAGGTGAAGGAGACGCTCCAATCCGGGTAGTTGAAGCCGACAAGCTTGAAAACGGTCCCAAGGTTCCCAGAAGGAGTAGTAGGAAGAGGCAGAGCCGGATTGGCGACAGGAGTGGTGGTAGGAGTGGTTGCAGTAGAAGCATCAGAAAGAGCCATAGAAGAAAACAACAGGAAGCTGCGTGGTTAGAAAACAAGACGGGCGGTTAGGAAACAAGTCGCGCGAACAGGGAAAAATCGTAGCGGTAGGAGAAGGAGATCTGCAGCGGTCACTATGATTGACACCAGCGGCCAGAAAAGCCACGACCAAGCCGTAGAACCAAGCTGAGGGAAAGAAGTCGAGCGGCTAGAAAGTATCCTGCGCGAACAGAAGAAGAAGGAGAAGGAGAAGGTCGCGCGAAAGAGACCAAGACGTACGAGCCGAACAGAGATCACACACAGAGGCCGCACACACAAAGGGTAGTGGTAAGAGACCGCGCGAACAAGAATAAGAGACCGCGCGAACAGGAATAGACTGCGCGAACAGGAATAAGAGACCGCGAGAACAGTACGAGAAAAAGAATCCGGTGGAAAAGATCGTTTCCTCTGATACCATGTTAGAAATGAACAAAAACAAACCGGAAGTGGTTTAACAGAAACTTTATTCTCTGAAAAAGGTATCTATTATAAAGGTATGACCTCCCTTATATAGAATGGAGGAGAGATGACAGAATACAAATAAGAGATGTGAGACTAAAAATTTACAGGACTAAGCGGACTAATACAAAACAATTCGCACAAGCCACGTAGTTAGACAGAAGGGCTAACTGCTCGGCTACCACCAGAGAGAAGGAGAGATCACCATGGGAGGCCGCTAGACCGCCCGGTCTCCAAGTCTCCAGAGGCAAGCCGCTAGACCGCTCGGACACCAGACAGCAACAGCACAACAACCAAACCACTAAAGGGAAATCGTCAGACCGCGCGGTCTTCAACCCGCCAAGACAGACCGCCAGACCGCCCGGTCTCCAACTTCAACAAAGCTGTAGTAGGGTAGGGTAATTGATGGGATTTGGCCTTGTCGCAACTGTCACAATTATGGGGAAAAATTTGGAAATCTGGTATCCCCTCAACAAGATTTTTCTTTATTATGTGGCTCATGACTAGGTGGCTGATGTGGCCCAGTCGGTTGTGCCATAGTTGGGTCTTAGACGGCTATTTTTCTTATTCTTGTGTTTTGACCAAAACTGTGGATGAAGTTGGCTTTAGGGTGATGGTGAAAATGTTGCTTTGGTTTATGTGGGCAATGGCTATTACCCTTTGTCTTGTGGGTTCTACAATCTCACAAGTTCTTTGTTTAAAAACAACATTGAGCCCCTTAGCTAGCAGCTGTCCTACACTTATCAGGTTCTGGGTGAGTGTAGGGACGTATTGAACATTTGAGATATACTTGGTAAAACCTTCAGGTGTTATGACTGAGATGGTTCCTCTGCCTTCTATTTTCTCCTTAGTCCCATCTCCTAAGGTCACCTCAGATTTCCAATTAGTGTCTATGGTGGTAAAGAAAATGATATTGTTGGCCCTATGATTTGAGCATCCACTAACGACATACCAAGTGGATGTGTCTTCAACATTTTTGGTTTGGCTGCAGGTGAATAGGTATTGATCTGTTTCTGTTTCAGTGATTTTGGCTTATTCCTTGGGCTTGTACCAACATTTGTCAAAGGAATGGTTTGGGACTTTGCAGTTTTTGCACCTAAAATAACAGTCCTTCAGTTGGTGGTTGGTTTTCTTGCAAATAATGCATTTTGGGGCATCAATATGGCTGGGATAGTTGTTTGTTTTGTGCTGTTTTGGGGGTCCTTGAAACTTAACTTTGTTTTCTTCTCCTTGTTGTTTTTAAAATCTATTGTCTGTACTATTTTTATAAGTTTGCACTTTGGTTTGGAAAGCCTTCTCAAGTTCTGGCTCTTCTTTGTTGCTGGAGAGGTCTTGGTGGGTTTGTAAAGAGGCCATAAGGTCTACTACAGTGAGGGTTTCTAAATCATGAGCCTCAAGGATGGCAGCAAGGATATGTTTGTGTGAACTTGGTAGTGATCTCAATATCTTTTCTACTATTTGTTGTTCTTCTATTACCCCCCCCCCCCCCACTTCTGATTTGATTTACAATGTTTATGATCTTTGCAAAAAACTCTTGCATGCCTTCATTCTCATTCATGGTAATGGAATCAAAATTGCGTCGTAAAGAGTAGAGTTTCATTTTGATTACCTTTTTAGATCCCTTATACTCATTTGCTAGCCTCTCCCAAGCTTCGGTAGCAGTTTTCGACCCCATTATCCTTGGATAAATAGTGACAGAAATTCCTTGTTGTATCAAATGCAAAGCAAGGGCATCTTTCTTCATTTCCTCCTTTGTAAACTTTGGTCGCTCTCCTTGTATTGATTTTTCTGTAGCTTAGAGGCCGTTGGAAACAATATCCCATAAGTCCTGGGATCTAAGGAAGGTCTCCATCTTGTCACTCCAAAATTCGTAAAGCTCTCCGGTGAAAACATGAATGGTGGAATGAGTATAAAGAGGGGCATGGAAGGTAGATGATGAGGCCATGGAAAAACAGGTCGGAGGACTTCGCTCTGATACCACTGTAGTAATAATATGAGCTTAAGTTTTTACTGGTAAAAGTCTTACGTTTTATTCATGCATAACAAAAAGGGGTACATGACAACCTTTTATAATAGTGCTGATATAAATTTTACAGGTGTCAGTTGGGCATATATTAAAGTGCTACATTTAATAACTCTTGTTTCCAAAGTCCCTTTGATCAGCTTGCATTTGGGGCTTCTATTTGCTGGCGGCGTGGAGTGCTTCGTCTTCTTCAGCGGGTGCTTTGTCTTCTTCAGCGCGTGGAGAATTGGTGCAGGTTTTATTCTCCAATATACGGCACTCTCAAAGCACGCTGACTTGAACCCAAGAACTCACTTGTTGAGAGTTGCAGACTCGATTCTTGTAATTTGCGGTATGCTGTCTGCACAACTCACTTTTCTTCTTTTCCACGTAACCAATGTACTCATTTTTCAATCAATGAAAAGTCAGTTGCAGGAGTGACATTCGTCGTGACCGTCGAAGTCTGGTGTTACCAATGGCAGCAGCTCTTATTTTTCGCACCCTCTTAACTGCCAGTAACTAGCTACTCACATTCTTCTCCTCCCGTTCTCCCCTCTTTCTTTGTGAGTGGTGGCAGAAGTGCTTTTCCAGCTCCAACGCGATCGTCAACTACTCGTCATAACCGATTATATTGTTGATAGTTGATCATCGACTGTTCCTTATAGGCGATCATAGATCGTCGAGCTCTCCTTATAGCTTATAGGCGATAGTTGTACTCCACTGTTCAACAATGGGCACAAGGAAGTGCAAAAAGACAATTTCACTTTGCATGAAAGCCCCAAAGGCAGTGGGCAAACAAAATGTTATTATATAGTACAAATAATAATAATAGTAATAATAATAATAATAATAATCAAATTGTAAATATCGGATCTCATGTTCATGCAGGTTTGAGTTTGAGATATCAGATGCCAGATTGCAGATGATATATCAGAGATATTTTAAAATGCCTCCTCTCCCCTGATGAAGGCATTCTCATTTGATTTAACAAATGACGGGTACGAGGCTTCACTCCTACAACCAATTGTGACAGTATCTCAACAATAATAATTCATTGGGGGCTCCCGCGCCCCGCACGATATTATCTCAGTCATGACACTGTTACGATGCGACGACACTCCACATTCCCGGTGCTCCTAAAACCGTGAGTGTTATATTTCACTCATCACTCATTTTTTTGTTGTGTGCATGAGAGCTTGCGAGCGACAATGAAAACACAATTTTAATCGTAAGTAGATGACTTTGTCCAACACATTTTTTTTAATAAATGAGAAAACTTGTAAATTTTAAAAACTGAATTTTTTTAATAAAAAAAATAAAATGAAAAAAATGAATGAGAAGAATGTTTTTCTATACTATAGATGATATATCTAATTTTATGATTAAAAAATATATAAAACATAAGATTAGTCATTAGTGAAATAAATCTAGATCGTGATATTATCTATTTCATTCAGAAAGATGCTGACTGACTGACTCCTCCCCATCGCCAAAAAAAAAAACAATAAAAAAAACATAAAAGTAAAATAATTAAACACAGAAATAAATAATAAATAAATAAATAAAACTAACCCAATCCCTAAAACCTCTCCCCGCCTCTGTCTCCGCTCCCGTCCGACCCCACAAAAAAACCACCGCCTCTCCTCCGTTCTCCTTCCTTTACTTTCCCCCCAGCATTCCCTGCCGGTGCAGATCGCCGGGGATTCTCCGACCTATCCGCCTCTGCTACAATGGGGCCGTTCCTCTTCTTCCTCATCTTCCTCCTCTCCAGCTCCTGCTCAGTCTCCGCCAAGCTCTCCCTTGACTATTACAGCACCTCCTGTCCCGCCGTCCACCAGATTATCTCCGACATCGTGACAACCAAGCAGATTAACAGCCCCACCACCGGCGCCGGCGTTCTCCGCCTCTTCTTCCACGACTTGTTTCGTCTCCGGCTGCGACGCCTCCGCCCTCGTCTCCACCAACAACTTCAACCTCGCCGAGCGCGACGCCGACATCAATCTCTCCCTCCCCGGCGACTCATTCGACGTCGTCGTCCGCGCCAAGACCTCCCTCGAGCTCCAGTGCCCCGGCATCGTCTCCTGCGCCGACATCCTCGCCATCGCCACCCGCGATCTAGTCTCCATGCTCGGCGGCCCCTTCTACCCCATCCGCCTCGGACGCAAGGATTCCCTCTTCTCCTCCGCCGCTTCCGTCGAACCCAACCTCGCCCGCCCCAACGCCTCCATCGACAAAATCATCACCCTCTTCTCCTCCAAAGGCTTCACCGTACGCGATTTCGTCGCCCTCTCCGGAGCCCACACCGTCGGCTTCTCCCACTGCAGCGAATACGCTGATCGGATCTTCAATTACAACAATGGCGGCAGCTATGCCTTCGATCCCACCATGAATCCCAGATTCGCCGAAGCGCTTTGCAGAAGGCCTGCGTCAATTACCTCAGAGATCCCACCATCGCCACCTTCAACGACATCATGACGCCTGGGAGATTTGATAACATGTATTACCAGAATCTGCTGAAAGGGCTGGGGCTGCTCGCCACTGATCAGAAGTTGTTAGAGGATCCGAGGACGGCGCCATTGGTGAAACTATATGCTGCAAATCAAACCGCCTTCTTCCAGGACTTTGCGCATTCCATGCAGAAACTCAGCATCTACGGCGTCAAGACCGGAAGGAATGGAGAAGTTCGCCGGAGGTGCGATTCCTTCAATAATCTCTCTGCTTAAGAAATCTTACTTTTTCATACAGTATAGGTTGGATTGTTGAGGGGAAGATTGTCGATGCATTTGGGGGGTTACTGTGTTTTAAACCTTCTGTGTTGTCTGATTATTGTTTAATATTTTTTTGCTCTTTTTTTCTTGTAATTTGTTACTGGTGTTGAGCATTGGGGGAAAGAATTGGGAGATAGAGGGGGTGAGGAAGAAAAAGGAATGAAGATGATGTTTTCTTTCCAATTTCCATTGCAAATATATATATAAACACCATGTGCCATATTATTATGCAATTTTCTATGGGGAAAGCATACATTTTGATAGAGTTTTATTGAAGTTTGTTCAGTTTGAATTCAATGCTAGATCTAACAATAACCAACTAGATAATGTATTTAACAAGTTATACTCTTTAATAAACTTTGAAGAATCTGTTTGGGGGCAGCCTTGATGGTGCAAAAAATAATGGTGGAAAATCATTGATGACATTACAGCTGTCTAGAAAGCTATTTCGAACAAGCAGTAGATTCAATAAAAAATCTCCTATTATGTGTTTTTTCAAAAAAGTGTTTACATTTATCTATTCAGAAGAACAGTAGAATTGTATTTATGCTAATCATTCAAGGCTCCGTTTGGGGACTTATTTTCACCGGTCAAGCGGTTACGGCCACATGTACCGGGCCTTACTTATTTTTGCCGGTCAAGCGGTTACGACCGCATGTACCGGATCTTAATTAAGGCCCGCTACATGCAGTCGTAACCGCTTGACCGGTGAAAATAAGTCCCCCCAAACGGAGCCTAAGTGTTTTCTTCCACCGCCAACACCCCAAACAAAGGCTAAGAAATCCGTTAGGCTTGCTGCATTCCTGCAGAACCCAGTTGAATATTAGTAAATAGAAGGATAGTTTTGGTGTGATAGTGTTTCTGCTCAGCAAAATAACACGGGTGTCAAATGTTCAATCTTCCCTCAATATTGAGAAGATCTGCATTCAAGCATGCTGATTCTCTAGGAGTTGGTATGATTTTTTTTCTTTTTTCATACTAACCTATTTCATATTCAGTCTGATGCCGTTCTTCTACACCTGTTTAAGCCCTGTCATAAGTTTTGGCTGGATATGTCTTGCATTCTGATTTCCCCTTATCAACAATCCTTAAAGAATGCACTTGCATTGACCACAGTCCAGGGGAAGTGAACCTTGTAGGGGTCTGCCGGGCGATCCTACTGCCTGGTGGAGGTGCGGGGGGCAGTGCCCTTGTAGGGGATTAGGGGGGAAACTCCCCTAAACTCTATATTTTTGGTTAGTCTCCGTCCATTTCACCTGCTTTGGAGAATGGAATTAGAATTGGGATCTCTCAGTTCAAATTATGGCGTTCGTTTGTGTGTTTATTTGATCAGAATTGACATGCTAGCAAAACCGGCTGTTTTTTTAAATTAGGTGTGAAAAAAACTTTCTTTTGGTAGGTTTTCGCAATTTTTTTATCGCGAAATGCAGAGATGGAAATCTAGCATTGTTCGGCTTTTCTTTCTACTTCTTCTGCTTCTTCTCATTCTTCTCATATTTCTTCTCATTCTTCTCATATTTCTTCTCCTTCTCCTCATGTTGCTGCTGTTTTTCCTCCCACCTCTTCTTCTTCCGTCTCTTCTCTTCTTATTATTATTTTGTAATGTAATCCTATATCTCATACTGATCGTCTTCTTTGACGGATCCAAACACAAGGATTGGAATTGGGAGTCAATTCTGATTCACGAAAGTTTTGATTTTGAACTTAAACCAACCATGCCCTCTTAAAATCAATGAAAGAAACGGAGAGTGATCAGAAATCCCCTACTTGCTCATGTCTCCTGCCTCTTATTCTATTTTAGCCTTCTTAACTCATTCAAACACCTCCAGATCTTTTCAATCTTGGGTCAGCCCTGGTCATTGTTATCAGCTGCATTTCCTCCGGCAGGTTTCGTCAGCGATTCTGCAACCCCGACCGTTGTCAAATTTCGGCTTTGCAAATTCCTATAATCTACAAAATGGAAGTATTTCATCAGCAACGTCCCTCTCAGTTCAGGTTCGTCCGCAATCACCATTGTTTTATTTACTGATTCCCACCATGTCTCTGCCATTTTGAATTAGAAGAAGACCATTCGCAGAATGGAGAGACGTATATACTTTCAAAAACTCTTCGTAGGAGTAGTGATGGCGGTCTTGAACGCGGTGGATATGAACAAGTGTTGGTGAACACCCGACCTCACCTTTTAAGACTTCGGCTGCGTTTGGGGGGACTTATTTTCACCGGTGAAGCGGTCACGACCGCATGAATCGGACCTTAATTAAGTCTGGTTCATGCGGTCGTGACCGCTTGACCGGTGAAAATAAGTCCTCCCAAACGGAGCCGATCTACTTTTATGTTCAAACCTAGTTTTCTTTTCTTGATGGAAATCTTAACTAATTTCATGCCATATATTTTATGATGGTGATGTTTTTGTCCAAACTGATTTGAGCAAGTAAGCAGTGCCAAATGGAATCTTTTCAAAAAAATGTTTTACACTTTTTAATTCGAAAGAACAATTTTTTAATAATAGTTGTTGACTTTTTAATTATAAAAATGTGTTTTTCGCTGACCATTTATCGCATATATAAGTAAATATTATATAAATTATAAATAATCAGGTTACGCACAGTGAGAAACAAAGATAGTGAATGGGTGGAAATCGCGAATGAAAGAAGAAAACCTCTGCAATGGCGAGAATGAAGAAAGACAGATCGCAAATGGTTCAGACGTGACCCCTGAAATAAAAGAAAAAATTGAAAATAGTAAAATGATTTTTAGAAAGCCAAGTTGGACCGGCTACTAAAAAATGCTCCCAAAACATCATTTTTGAAACAAGCTCTTTTGAAAAAGCTCACATCCAAAACAACCTAAAAAGGGTGTGTGAACTCAGAAACAGCGCATGTTGAGATGCCCTCCTGATCTCATTCATCCATTATCATATACAACTACATATCATCCAAAACATACTACAAGAAATATATATAATAATATCCCCAATTAATCATGATTTAATTTTAATCCATTGAAAAATAAAGAAAATGAAATGAAATTTGAATATTTTGTTGGTTGATTATGATGAACGTGAATACATCACCTTATTATCCACCATCAGAGTGCAGAAGACAGAGCATTCTAGCAGAAGTCTGTTTAGTGTCTTTATGGCTCCTCAGCCTTTTTAGTCCTAAGAGCGGCGAAGATGGTATTTTTGTTCTATTATGCGTGACGAGCCGGAGAACGTTCAAGGCTCTGTTTATTTGGGAGGCGAGAGTTGAATGAAGTGATGGGAGATGGAGAGAGTGAGCTGCAGTCTTAAACCGTCATTCGTTAAGCATCACCTAACAAACATTATCCGTTTGAAAATAAAAGTGGATGAAGTTCCTTATGTGAGCGTTAACGAATGACAATTTAACCCTCATGTTAATGACCAAACGGAGTGTAGGTCAAAATAATGTTTTGAACAACAGTGGTAAGACTTAGAGGTTAATCAAACAATTTTTTCTGAGCGGTGTTGTTTCTCTTTCGAAAAAATGAGCAAAAACTATCAAATAAATGGAGGAAAAAAATTTAGGTACGTTTCTCCCATCTAAGATCATTGTGGGAGCGCTCATCAAACCGTGGATTTTTGGAGAAACAACATGATAGATCAAAAATACTGATAATACTGACAGTATTTTTAGAATACTGCAATACTTTCTCGAAAACAACTTAACCGTCGGATATTAGATCATACGAGCATATTTAATCTCCCACCTAAAATTAGAATGGGATAAACTCACATAAATTTTTTTCGCCAAAGCAAATGACAGGCACCGGTTAAAGCCTTACATGTGCGCTTTGAAATAACAGCGCAATGCATGAAGCATGATGTCTCAGCACGTGGATTTTAATGTTATTTTAGCGTAGGTTTGTTGCAAATCATTTCACTGAAATTTAGAGAAGAAAATCGCATATTCCCGTGCGCTTTAGATAAGAAAAGGACGCCTAATTTTATTGGCAAATCTTGTTTAGATATTGACAAATCAATTTTTTTTTCAAATCTCTCTGAATTCTTCTGTTTTTTTTATAACCTAAAGGCAGCCAAAAAACCCCTAAAATCATGATCCCCCAACCCGATAACGCGATGTTCCTCCCTCTCTCCGATCGCGCATCTCCTTTCCGGCTCAGGTCGCCGCCGCCGCATTCCAGTTCCAGGTTGCCGCCGCCGACGCCTTCCCTCTCCAGGTCGCCGCCGCCTTCCCTCTCCAGGTCGCCGCCAACGCCTTCCCGCTCCAAGTCGCCATCGCTGCCCTCCCGCTCCAGACCGACGCCGATGGCTTCCCTCTCCAGGTCGACGCCGTCGTCACATGCTGCTCTAAATTTGGGTGTGATCTGATTTGTTGGCTGCATGGGATAACTGGCTATATCTTCAAACGGGTTATTGTTAAGATGTGTTCAGAATAGCATCTCTTTATCTCTCCCCTTTTTCTTTTCTAATCTCAATTGTTGTGTTGTCTTTTTGCCGGATACCTTGAGTTGGTTGGTTTCTCTGATTTATGATTGCAGCCTTTGAGTTATGATTGCAGCAAGGTGGTGGCTAGCTAATCACTGTTGGCTTGGCTGTGGGAAATTTTTAGTGTGAGTTATAATGGCTTTGTTCTATACTTTATGACAGAAAAGCTTGGGATGTGCAGATTTTGGGGCATTTAGAAGGCGGTAAAATTATTGAGCTCTTGAATGAAGCAATATATGTAGCTCTTTTGATTAGCGAATATTGTGTAACATACCTAATTTTGATTTTATTTTTTTTATTTTTCTTTGGATCTGTCATTAACAAAATGGTCTGAGATTAAAATTCTACGATCTGCCATTAACAATGGGCTGCCGTTAGCGTAAATAGGTTTGTCAATAACACCATCCTAAGAAAATTGCTGAAATTTACAGTGCTTTCAAGATTATGACACGTGTCGCGCTGTTATTTCATCAAGATCCTCAAGCGTCATTCAAAAATATTCTCAATCCCGTGAAAATTTTTTTGGTCCGCCGAGCGGACCGTCCTTAAGGTCGGCTCGGCCAATAAAAAGATGAGAGCAGGTGGGGTCTGTGCACAGTTTTAATGTGCATTGCGAATCCCACAAAATTAAAAGGCAATTATCTTTCTCATTGCTGGGAACTTAAAAAAAATCCACTGCCCGGAGCCCCGGATCCCCGGACCCAATTTTTTTCGAGAAGAAAATTGGAATGAGCAATATTGTTTGCAAGATATATAGAAACGCGTTATGAACAATTATGACGAGTTGACGACACATGGGAGTCACGTGACCACCGGGAAACGATAATTTATCGCCAAGGTAGTTTCCCATTGGCTCTGAGTTGTACTGGCCAGTATCATCCCTACACATGTCGTGCTGGGCCCCACAATTTGTCTCTTACTATTTACTGACCTTCTGAACTTAGCCGAAGCCAGCCAAAAATATGAGCCTGTGGGTTCAAAGTTCAAACGACCCTTTTAATGAATTTTTTTTTAATAGCGGCAAGCATCTTAACTTTAGGCAGTAATTCTTTTTAATATATAAATAGAATGTTGATTGATAATGGCTTCTGTTTGGCACGGCGTTTTTATTCCAGCAAGTTTGGACATAAACGTCACCGCTATAAAATGCATATTTGGCATGACAACGGTTACAGCCACTGTTGAAAGAATAAAACTAGTTGTGCACATAAGAGTGGTGCAGTCCAGTAGGGCATCATTTGGCACGGTAATGGTGGTCATGAACCATTGTTTGTGAATGCCCGACCTCACAAAAAAAAATCAATCATCATAGGCTCAAAACTAGTTTATTTTCATGGTAGCAGTTATAACCTTTGTCTTGTCAAACACACATTTTATGATAATGACATTTTTGATCAAACTCACCGGAGGTAATTGACGCTCCGTGTTCACAAACAGTTCAAAACCATCGTGTTGCCTGCCACCGCGGTGTCAATCGGAGCCAATATTAGATAATATTTACGCTTAATAACTTACATGTCATTTTAAATAAAGAAATAATATTTTCCTAGATACATATTTTTACAGCGTTGTTATAGGCAGCCTGGGTTAAGCTAATGGCAGCCCACAAATAAGTGCAAATCGTGAATTTTCACCAACATACTAAATTATTATTGGCAGACCAAATACAAGACAAGAATATAAATTATCCAAGAACTAATGTCGATGAATCTTCACCTTTCTTGCAATCCATCCTTATTGAAGAAAGTATTTTGTTATCATCAAATCCATGTCGACGGAATTGTGAACTTGTAATCCAAAAAAGAGGAGTAGATTTTTCGATGCCCCCCGCGTTGAGAGCCACAAAGACAGAAATGTCATAAACTGAAGAAAACAAATTTACATTCTCTCCAATCACAGTATTTTCCCAAGGTTATCAAGGCAGTAATAAGTTTTCAAGGATATCAAAAGAAGGAAAAACTACATGGTGATAATAGTGATAATGGATTACTAGATTTGAATGAGGGTCGCGGCAAAAGCCTAGAAGTTCATCTCCTTTGTAGGTTGCTGAACCTGGGGAGAAGGGGGCTTGAAGGAATGGCTGCATGCATTTGGCGGGATTGGGGAGGCAGACTGGAATCTTACGAGGCTCAGCGAGTGAGGGGCGAACATGTTGATTCGGCGACGACAACACTGAAAGAGGCATACCGGAAGGGTCGGCGGCGGTGGAGGAATCGTCGGCGGTGGATGGGAACGTCGGTGAGGTGACGGGGAACATTTCCAGCGAGTTAGGTCACGGCGGGATTGGGCTGGCGATAGGTGAGAGAAAGGAGAAATAAAAGAGAGGTTTTCTAAAGCTTTAATGGGATGTCTGTCTTTAGCGAAATACAAGCTGCATATAACAACGCTCTATTTTTATCACAAATGCGATCATCTCAACAGCTCAAAAAGACGTAGAACTGCACACAGACTCTCATACAAATTTCTCTTTTTTAAGTCAGCGCATAACCTTCCACTTGCAACCAAGCCCTGGGCACCGTCCGGGAGAAATAGGAGGGCAAGGAAAGATGGATCCCACCGTGCACAACACATTGTGGGGCCCACCGCACTGGACTGTCCACCACGGTCGATCCAGTATGCCAGTGGGCATCCAAAACTTGGTCCGAATAATCGCTCCACCGTATGGGCTTGGCTGGTCGCAGGCACGACAATTGTCGATATTACTTGCGACATATGCCTCTATATAGGGCAACTAAGATGATTACTATTTGCAAAAAGAATATTGAATAGCAATAATACCAGAAGGGAATCTAAAAAACAACTGAAATAAAAGGCTGGAGTGCATCTTCTTTTTCTGTACATTTCAAGCAATTGATCATAATATACAAACACCTTCCCTTTTGAACTCCAAACTACCTGATGATTATCATGATGATATTCACAGCAAAAATATGAACTGAAAAAAGTCGCAAAAATTTTTTGCGCAACAAATGCAAATGTCACGAGCGAAACTAAGTAAACTAATGAAAAAGGCGCCTTCTGGAGTTGCTCCTGCTGTAGAAAAGTCACCAATTCAGCACGGCTTCCGTTTGCTAACTTTCAGGTGGGGTTTGAACCATTTCTTTTTCCTCCAACCATCCCTGGGCTTCTTCTCCCTCGCCTCATCTTCTTCGGCTGCAGATCCCCTGAAGGAAGACCTCAGCTTGCTGCTGCTTGGGTTCCGTGATATAAGCGGGACCGCAGTGTAGGATGCGTGGATCGTGTTTCTTTTTCGAAGAAGCTCGTCGATCTGAATTAGCAAACGAGAAAGGTGCATATGAAAGAATGAATTAGAGACACTGGAGTGAGATGGAGGCAGATTGGATGCATAAATGGGATCAAATCTCCATTTGACTTCGATCTGAATCCAACGAAGAAATGGAATATTATTTAGGGTGGATTAAAACTTGCACAATGTGAGTATACAAGAGAACCGGATGTTTCGAGTCTGATTTCATTCAGTTTAAAATATGCGAGGGGTAATTATATGGAGAATAAAATATCAAAAGAGAGAAGTTGGATAGAGATAGCGGGTGGTGTGGAATTAACTAACACATACTTCTCTTTCTTCTAGTCTCCACGCCACCGCGCTATTCGTGATAATTGCGCATAAAAGTCGATGGAGGAAACTAGAGGAAATAAGATCTAACTGGTAAAATACGGATGGGAGATAGAAAGTCTTAGAACCAATGTAGCTAACATAAAGTCAATTGATTGTTAGATGGAGGGGGCCAAGATCTATATTAAATGCACAAGGTTATATGAGTTTCTTAATGCGGGACTGTACTTCAAATGTAAGGTCTTTGGACTCTAAGACGTGAATTTCTTTTTAATTGGGTGACGATATTATGGGTAGTTAAGTCTAACCTGCTTCGGTATCATGTTAGAAAATGCATCCAATCTAAAACAAACTAGTTGCTGCATGTTCAGGCCCCCGAGGTCTATATTAAGTGGAGAATTCTGCAGGAGTTTCTCAATATGAGAACATGTGTCTCGGGCGTGTGCATGGTGTTTGGTCTCTTAATGTGTAGACTTTTTTTAATTGTGTGATGTGAGAGGGGATTGTTGGGTCTAACATGCTCTTATACGTGGAGTCGCCCCTAGTTTATATTAAGAGCACAAAGCTATATTGGGAATATATAATCTCAATAGAAAGAGCTAGATGGAGAAGATTAGTGTCTAGAATGAAGACCGCCGAATTTTGATTTGCCAGGTTAATCCTACAAATACGGTTACGATCATCGAAATTTGTTAACAAGGCAGATTTGATTGGATCACAAGTCAAATTCTACATACTCGAAAGTAAAATATGCGAAATTTGAACTCACTTCTTCGACTTCTTGAGCATATCTTTTTGTCATTTCGGTAAACTGCGCCAGAACCTGCAAATCACAAGTAAAAAAGAATGTGTACAAGCATCATCTCACGATATTCACTTTCAAATTTGGACAGATTAACAAACCTCGCGATATTCACTTTCAAATTTGGACAGTTCTGTTCTCTTGGCTAATATTTTTGCTTCCACATCCCGAAGTTCTTCCTTCTCACTGTAAAAAGCTTCCCCACATAAAAACTCTATCGTGTAAACAGCACTACTGAAGAAATTGTCACCTACAAAAGAACCCATTGAAGTTCATAGCATGAGATTGCCAAATTACCAGGAAAAGGTTTAGCAGATAAAAAATATTGTGCTCCTATTCGAAATTTAAATCTGTAAACAGACCATAAACAGCAAAGATATGCGTCCCAACTTTTAGTTCACTTATTTCACAAGGCTGAAATCCATCAAGTTTCTTGAAAAAGGCAGCATCAGGGTCCTTGGTAATTGCTATCTGTGGTACCGGAAGGGATTCAGAAAAATAAATTTTGAAGCATCTAGACAAGAAGCACCATTCAGTGAAGTTTGACATCCTTACTGATTTAGTCTGTTCAAACCGGTACACTGGAAATCGAAGAAAAAACATTCCTGCAGTGGAAACCTTTCCCGCTTTTGTACTGTCCTCCTATATACAAAGTGTGCCCATTTTATAAGGAACATCATAGAACTGGTATATGAGAAAGAAAAAAGGGCGTTTACCGGACCTCAACTCTAAGTTTTCTGAATTACAGGCTGCACCCCTCATACTTTTGAAATTACAAAAACCACCCCTCTAACTTTTGAAATTACAAAAACCTCTCATATAAGAGTACATTTCATAACATCCATGCACAGAAAGACCCCTAGAAAAAAATTACTCCGAGGGGGTATTTTTGTGCATTGATGTTATGAAATGTAAACTTCAAGGATATTTTTGTAATTTCAAAAGTAAGAAGGGAGTAACCCGTAATTTATGCTAACTTTAAGAAGAATTTTGGTAATTATTCCAAAGAAAAAACTTGGTTTTTTAACTCATTATAGAATGGGAGACTGTCATAAAATAGGCCTCATCCCATAATATTTCTTTCCAATTTAGATAGGCCTATGCGAGACTACTTTGATACCTTCTCCTTGGTCGGTAGGCCTAATCCATCTTGATTTTTAATTGACCACCATCAATGAAAGGTGGGCTATTATGCAAATGGATGTGAGTAATGCTATTTTTATGGGAAACCATCAACAACAATGACAAGGATATAAGAGAAATGTGGAGAGAGAAAATTAACTGGTGGTTAACTGTCATGTGGGAGGATGATGTAGGGTAGGGACGGCACGGGGTAGATACTCTAGATGCAACCCTATATGCCATGAAATATAAAGCTAATACAAAAAGCAGTCTGCTCAAAATTATAGCTGTAATTGATTATATTGAAATTTAACAGAAACACAAACATTCACAAAATTTAATTAAGGATGACAAGCCTTGTTCGCAAATCGAATGAGGCGCAAATATTTCAAGAGCGTGCATAATTGACCCTGCAAATCATACGAAGTGTAGCAACAATAAAAGAACATCCAAAAAGATATGGCGCCAAATACACGCAGTAGAAAATAACACTCCAAATTACCAGTGGCTCGTGCAGGCAGCGGAATAATAACAGATGTTGCAGTCGAGGGCGCCTGATGGAACTTTTGGGCAAACAGGGACTCTAGTGGGGGGAATTACGATGGAGATCCAGGCAGGTGGGACTCACGACGGCCTAGGATAAGGCTTCTGGACTCGTGGGGTTCAGGTGGAGGGAGTAAGGGCGGGGTTGGGCTAACGAGAGGAGTTTCACACCGGTGTTGGGAAGTCATCGGTAGTGGATGATCAAGGATGGGTCCTGTTGGGCTTAAGTTTGGTGAAAGAGGTTATGGGAAGGAGAACATGAAGGTATTGCAGGGTAACGAAGTGGTGGAGAGGAAAACGGGAAGGGGTGAGGGGATAGAGGTGACTGGACAGGACAGGGAGAAGTTTGGCGTGGATCTGACGGGATGGAGGCTACAGGTGTGGGAAAATGTAAGGGGAGGAGGAGGGCTTACAGCAGCCGGCGGTGGAGGGGAAAGGAGGGGAGGCGGTGATGGGAAATCGACAAAACAGGGGTGGAGGAGAGGGATCCAGGAGTCGTTCCCGGCGGAATGTTTGGAATTTGATCGGCGATTTCAGAATTTCCAAAACCCACGATGCCCCCCATCGACTAAATCGTTGCACTTTATAACCCTAAGTAAATAACAACAACCTATCATTGCAAACCCACATAAATGCCCGAATCGAACGACTAATATTGTTCTAGGCCGATCGGGCATCAAATACAACAAACCGACTTGACCTTCCTCGAGCTATGTACAGATCATCCATATCGGGAATATGAATACTATGTTTGCCATAAAAAAATAAGATCTTATTGAATAGTGTGTCCAAACCATCATATTTTAAGATTTGCAACTGTCATTTTGTCAAATTAACAAAAGAGTGAAAGACATTGCGTTAACAATATCTTGATCATTTCTTTACAGAAGCTAGATTTAACTCATGAGTGTACCCAAATATAGTGGTCATTACGCGAACCATTAAAACAAAGTCAAATGATTCCAGTGCAAACAACACACCTTGTGACTTCACCCTATCATTTGCTTCACTCTTTCCAATTTTCAAAAGTATAGCAACCATATCAGGATATAATGAAATAATATGCACTAATGTTCTGTGATGTGATCCCCAACGAATGTCTCCAAGCCGACTCAAAAGAAACTCCTGATTTAAACTTGATCTAGTTTTTAGTTCACCATTTTTTTAGTGCCTTGACAACTTTTTGGACTTAGATTTCTGTAAGCATTTCATTTCGCTTACAGGAAACTTCAATCTCATTTAATAAAGTTGCAATTGATTCAAAAAAATATTGACAGTCATCATTAATCTGAGCAACCACAACTTGTGTTAACTGAAGTTGATGAGCAAAACAAGGAATGTAGTATGCACATGTATTTTTCCTCAAAACTAAACTTTTAAGATCATTTATCTCACCACTCATATTACTAGCTTCATCACATTCTTGCCCATGAATTTTAGATAAGTTCAATGAATGCAAGGATTCAATTCCAAATTTAAGTGACAATGCAGTTATCTCCTGAACATGCACAATATCGAGAAATCACTCTAATAACCTACTTTTTTGTCATGCTGTCCTTGTTCCCTGTTGCCTTATTGATCGGCTGCCTTGCTCCCTGCTGGCTGCCTTGCTGGTTGTGTAGCATGATAATCATATTCTATCTACTCTGTCGACTATAGATGAGGCTGTAAATGATGAAAAATGAGGTACATTTGAAATTTAATTTTTAAATTTATGATCTCATAAAAATAATATATAATTACAAGTTTCTTAAAATCACTAGTTTTGCAATTTTTTATCATTAAAGTATTGTATGTTAAATGTTACATATATCTTTTAATATTTAAAAGTTTAATATGTTGTAAAATATGGAGTACTATGACATATATATAAAAAATAACATTTAATTACATATATAATTAATTAAATAATAAAAACTGATATATGAAATATAACTGATATATCACCCGATATATAAAAAAACTGACATGAAAACCAAACTGACGTGTCCTTGACATCTGACATCTGCAGCCTTGCTTGGTGCACAGAGTTTTAAGTTTTTAGCATAAATCTTATTTTTCATTCTTGTTTTGAATTCATTTGCGATTGAGTGCATAAGTCAATACAAGTTTTAATTTTTAGCATAAATTTGGGTAAAGTGTTTGAAAAACAGTTAATAAATATATAAAAAAATCAAAACTAATTGTTGGTTTTATATGATAGTAAATTATAAACAACAAAAAACAAGTCTTTCAAAGTTGCGACATAAGCACCCAGTTAAATAAAGACAATATATTATAAGACAATAAAGATCAGTAAGTATTCATTATTAAGCTCGTAAAAACTGACACCGAACCGCCAAAAACCGATAAAAAATTGAACCGACTTTGAACCGAACTGACCGGGTTCGGTTCGGGTCAGTTTGGACAAACCAAAAACTGAGACATGTCGATTCGATTTCAGTTTGGGTCCAAGCCGAAACCGCTCACACCCCTAGAACACGCCCCTTGACAGGAATTCATTGACGGATTTACAGTCCGTTTTGGACCACTAGTACGAAGATTTGAGGATGTTCTTCATAACTGAGGCAGAAGTAGATCATGATGGAATACCGCGTAGAGTTCAAGAGGTTAGCAAACAGAATATAGTGGGAAGAGAAAACACTGCTGAGTTGCTTTATATCGAGACTAAAAGAGCACAATAAGGACGATCTGCATGCCTACATGCCATGCAGTTTGACCCACGACATCAGTATGGCCAGGATTCAAGAGAAACGATTTAATAGATAAAAGTCAAGATTGGGGAATGCGAGGAACACTACAAACCCCCTGTCCATCACGAAGGATCAAGGAGCTACTGAGAGGGCAACTGTAAAAAAATTAACATGGTCAAAGCTACAAACAAGAAAGAAAAGGGGATATTGTTTCAACTGAGATGAAAAGTTCACCCCATGCCACAAATGTCAGATGATCCAGATATACATGTTGAGGGAAGAAGACGAGGAAGAGATGCCAAAGGAAGGAGGGGAATAGGGGAACATCCTGGACATAACCAAGTTCGGGGTATCTATCTAGGCCATGGAGGGAGGATCTACACCGCTCACTATGCGTATCGCAAGGAGGATCTGTCAACAAAAGGTGACTATCTTAGTCGACAGCGGGAGCACTCACAACTTCATTAACCCCGCAGTGGCACGGAAGTTGGGATAAGAGATCACCAAGGATGTCGCTTTCCAAGTCATGATGGCTGACTGAAATAAGCTGCAGTGCGAAGGGGTGCTGAAGGAAGTGGGGTTCACTGTGCAGATACACATGCAGGATGAATGTTTACTTGTTGCCCATCCAGGGATCAGATATGGTTCTGGGGGTGCAATGGTTACGACAGCTGGGTAAGGTAAACTTGGATTGGGACCGCATAACCATGAAATTTGCTCAGGGAGGAAGGAATACTGCCTGAACGGGATCAGAACCTCTCCGATGAAAAAAATCTCTCTTTGGTGCTTAAAGAGACCGTGAGAACAAGAGGACAACATAAATGTGATTATGGAGCTTGGGCTTCAGGCTACACCCCCGCAAGAAGTCCCAGAGCAGATGAAACCACTACTCCTCCAGTATCCATAGGTATTCCAGGAACCCCGATCGTTAGCCCGTCGGTGATTCTGAGATCACCATATCAGCCTGAAAGATGAGACTGAGCCGACCAACATTCGACTCTACTGTTATCTGTATATACAGAAGACCGAGATAGAACGAAGCGTGAAGGATATGCTGGCCACATGGATTATTTGACCCAGCACCAACTCGTTTTCCTCACCCATCATACTGGTGAAGAAAAAAGATGGCTCGTGTAGGTTTTGTGTTGACTGCCGCGTTCTAAATAACTCTACCATCAAAGACAAGTTTTTTATTCCCATGATTGAGGAACTCCTCGACGAACTACACTGAGCATGCATGCTCACTAAGCTGGATTTGCGTTCAGGGTACCACCAAATCAGGATAAAAGATGAGAATATCTTCAAAACCGTCTTTCGGGCACATAAGGGTCACTATGAGTTCGTCGTGATGTTGTTCGGACTCTCCGACGCGCCCTCTATATTTCAGGCAGTGATGAACAAGATTTTCCGATCCCTCCTACGCAGGTCCATGCTAATATTTTTTGATGACATTCTTATCTACAGTGCCAACTGGGAAGAGCATCTCCAACATGTGGAACAAGTGCGCGTGATACTCCGACAACACCAACTCTATGCTAAGTGCTCCAAATGCTGCAAATGCTATTTGTCTGATTGTTCTTTCAAGTGCATGATCTCCTCTAGGTCATCTCCTATAATGATGATGTCATCCACATATACAATAAGTATTGATATTTCTCTTGATAAAGAGAGTATGATCAGCTTGTCCTTGAGTATAGCCTAGTCGAAGCATGGTTTTGTTAAACCGTCCAAACCAGGCTCTAGGGGACTGTTTCAGGCCATATAGGGATTTCTACAGATGACAAACCATTCCATTGGACACTTCTTTGGTAAAGCCAGGAGGGATAGTCATATCGACTTCTTCCAGATCACCATGAAAAAAAGCATTTTTGACATCAAGTTGTTGTAACTCTCACCAAAGACAAGTAGCACAAGAGAGGATCACGCGAATAGAATTCATTTTTGCAACATGGGCAAAGGTTTCTTGATAGTCAATTCCTTGGATTTAGGTATACCCTTGAGCGACCAAGCGTGTTTTATGCCGATCCACCACCCCATCTTGATTCTGCTTAACAGAGAAAATCCAGCGTGATCGTTCGCTTCCAAGGGGGAAGACTTGCAAGCTGTCATGTTTCATTTTTTTTCTAAAGCACACATCTCTTCTTCCATATCCTGTTTTCGCTCAGGCATCTAAACAGCCTCCTGCCAAGTCTTAAAAATCACAATAGACGAGCGAAAGAGATGAGATAAAAGCTCTATGAGCATGAGAGAGGTGATGGTAAGAAATATAATTGACAATGGGGTTGGTTCCACTGGTATTACCTTTAAGACGAGCAAGGAGAACATGGATGTCACATCTGAATCTGGAGCAGAGGCGGGCACCGACACAGGTGGAACATCCATGGACGGTACCTGCTCAGCGGTCCGAGGTCTGCGAGAGTATGCATATAATATAGGAAGAATAGAACTGGGAGGAACAGAAGCAGTATTGGGTGAACTAAGAGCAGGTGGAGGGGGAATATGAGAAGCAACAATCGGGAGAGGAGAGTCGATGGTCACGTCAATATTACTACTCGTCTCCAACAGTGCAGTAATAGCGTCGTATAGGAGGGTGATATCACATATACCCTTTGGTGGTAGGAGAGTAGTAGCCCATGAAAACACATCAGAGGGAGCGAGCATCTAATTTATTATTTATTACGATGCGGGGTATGAACATGAACAAAGCAAACATAACCAAAGATGCGAGGAGCGATGTGAGAGGTGTAGTCAATGTGTTTCTTAGATAAACGAGAGAGGGTGTATCGTAGGAAAGGGAGCGAGACGGTAGACAATTAATGAGATAATCTGCAGTCAAAACCGCATCACCCCAATAGGACATAGGAAGGTTCGTGGCAATTAAGAAACACCAAGAAACCTCCAGTAAGTGCCTATTTTTCCGTTCGGCTACACCATTTTGAGTAGAAGTGTGGACACATATGGTTTGGTGAATAATTCCATGTTCGACAAGATAGGCACCAAACGCTCCCCGATCATCATACACCCCATCATTATCACTACGAAGCACAAGAATTGTGTCCCAACCATTTGATGAAAGGAACGAAAGCAAGTAAGCACGTCACTCTTCTTTTTTAACAAATACAACCAAGTAGTACAAGAATGACAATCAATAAATGTAACAAACCATTTATAGCCAGAAAAAGATAACACAGTAGAGGGACCACAAACATCAAAATGTATAACATCAAAAAGACATGAATTAAGAAAAGAACATGACTGAGACTATGACGAGCATGTTTTGAGAGTTCACAGGTGTCACAATTAAACGATTTAATTAAACAACTGAAAGCAGGAAACAGTTTGGTAAGATATAACGCAGAAGGGTGGCCAAGACATAGATGTCAGTGTCGGATGTCATGTAAAATCGAAGTACTTGTGGTGGAGAGAGCACTGGGAGATAACGACTGGTTCAGCAAGTACAGCCCGCCAACGCTCCTACCACTGCCAAGCATCCGCTTCGTATCCAGATCCTGAAATACACAAACATCAGGAAAAAAGGTGACGGAGCAATTTAAAGAAACAGTTAAATGGCTAATGGAGAAAAAATTGCAAGGAAACGAAGGAACATGCAAAACTGAAAAAAGAGATAGGTCGGCAGAACAGACAATGGTCCATTGCCAGTAATAGAAGAAAGGGAACCATTGGCAGCAATAACCATATCACAACCAGAGAGTATAGGAGGTAAAACCTGAGGCAGAGCTAGTCATGTGATATGTCGCACCAGAGTCGATGATCCACTCGGAATGGGATGAAGACACACATGAGCACTGGAGATATCTGAAGTAGCAAACACGGCAGTGGAATCAACCTATGTAGAGTCAGAATGGGAACACAACATACGGCGAAAGGCCTCTAACTCCATACATAGCAGAATGGCCCCCAGAGGGGAGGTTGTCCTCATAAATTTCAGTCGAATGCGCAAAATATTGTGTGAGCACCATCCTGAAGACCACCACGGTGACCACCTCTTGCGCGAGCACCAGATCCCCGACTAGAGGGAGCAGCAAGATGAGGGTGTAGACGAAAACAGACGTCCTTAGTATGTCCTTTTCTTCCCACAGTGGTTGCATAAAGGAGGAGGGGCACGAGCAATCCCAACAAGAGCAGAGTGGTCGGTAGAGAAACCAAGAGGGCGGCAACGATTCTCATCACTGAGAAGCATACTGAAGGATTCCCTAAGAGAGGGAAGAGGCTCGCGGTGGAGGACATGCAGTCGAACAACATCAAACTCCATATTGAGCCCCCATAAGAAAGATGTGAACACAAAATCGGTCTTTATCCTTCTAAAGAGCATGTGCATTGGCAATGCATGCAGCGGTAAAGGTCTTGAAATAATACAGTTCCCGATAAAAACATTCGAACTCAGAGTAGTAAGCAGAGACAAAAATGGTTCCCTGCTTCAGCTCCAAAACACAGTGGTGAGCTCATAAATTAGCGTGGAACTGCCTGCCTGAGAGTAGGTGTCACGGGCCTTTTTCAAAATTTCATAAGCAGAATCCAGAAGCATGTAGCTGCAATACACCTGAGGGGACATAGAGTAAAGTAACCACGAGATAACCAAGGAATTGTCTGCATCCCATTTTTTCCATGACGGAACGATACATGTTAGCTCAACAGTGGTACCATTAATATGTTCATATAGCTGGTGACTTCGAATAGCATGATGTGCTGCCCTGTACCATTCAAGATAATTTGTGTCATCCAAGACAACAGTACTGATCTTTAAAGAGCCAAATTGACCGTGTCTCCGAGGAGGATCTGCAGAGGGAGCAATGAAGGGAGACGATGAGATTTTGGAAGTATCACCCATCGATGACCGTCCAAAGGCAACTATCAAGAAGAGCTCAAAACGGAAGAAATCACATCCCACGAGTGTCCTTTAGATCGCGCCGCCGGAGAGGACACCGGAGGATGTGACCACGATATCTCTGGCAACCCTCATAAAGGACAAAACAACCCGAGACAAAGGGCCTCCCGTAAAACGGGCGGAGAGGCGCCGAATGCTGCAAACACTGCTGGAGGAGGAGTGGAAGAAAGGACTTCGCTAAAAGCCGAAAATGATGGAGACGACTGTAGACGATGTGGTAGGAGCGGAGGAAGCGACGCTCGGAAACCCTAGGCAGGGCCTGCAGAACACGGCTGGAGTGAATGCGACGGACGACCGAACGCGACGAACGGAGAGGAGCAAACGCGGCTGGAGAGAGGGCTACTGCGAAAGCGGGACGCGACGCGACGGGTGCAGTGGAAGCGGGACGAGCGGTGAAAGCGGGATCGAGCGACGGAGGCTGGAATCGGGATTGTGGACGCTACGCTCTGGTATCAAGTAGAATAAGAGGAAATTTCATTCGATTACCCTAATTTGGGCCAAGCATACATCTATATAGGATACAATACACGTGACATACCAAGAGAAAGTTTGACAACATAACATATGTTAGTCATGTCGGACGTGCAAATTAAATATAATAAATTTAAGACAATGACAAAATGTTGCCAAAAAATATGGCGGTGAAACTTGATGATGAAAAAACAAATTGTTTTCAAGACAACTAGTTGATGACCTTTAGGTTGATCATAATTTTTTATGAGAAGTTATGTCTTCACATTTAAGGATAGGTGGAAAGAACACACTTGGAGAATCGAAAGGTAGTGCACTCCAAATAAAGAATCATGGTGGTGGAAAGAAGAAGTGCAAAACAAAGTGAGTGAAAAAAGGGTCAACTATAAAACACTCTACGCATGTAGAAATAATGAAAACTTAGCAAGATATAAAGTCGTCAAGAAAAAAACTAAGCAGTAAGTAAAGCAAGATGTCAAGCTTATGAAATTTTTTATAAGTAACTAGATACCAAAGATAGAGAGTGTGACATATATAAAATTGCTAGAGCTAAAGAGAGAATGACAAGAATTTTAAGCCAAGTTAAAAGGATAAAGAATGAAACATATACAGTTTTGACGGACGATATGTCGATTAAAGAGCGATGAAAATGATACATTTATCAACTCTATTATGTAATAAAAAAACAATAAACAAAACTTGGAAGAGTTATGTAAATCTGAGTAGTATAATAACATAACGTTTTATCATAAAATTCAGGTATCAGAGGTAAATAATGCTCTAACAAAGGTGAAAAATGGAAATACGGCTGTGTCAGACAATATATCTACCGACGAGTAGAAATGTCTAAGGAAAGAAAGAATTTTGTAGCTTACATATTTCTTCAATAAGATATTAAAGTCAAATAGGATGTCAGACCAATGAAGAGAAAATATCTTAGTACATTTGTATAAGAACAAAAGAAATATACAAAATTTTGTTAATTATAAAATAATTAAATTAATGAGTCATACCATGAAACTACGAGAACGAGTAATAAAAAAAACAAGACGAGAGATTAGCATCTCCGAAAATCAAATTCATATCGGAGTGGTCGACAAGGAAAAGCTATATATCTCTTGAGGAGACTCATTAACAACCATCGAGAAAGAAAATAAGATTTGTATATGTTATTTATCGATCTTGAGAAAACTTACGATAGGGTTCAAAGAGAGATCTTACGGAGAGTCTTAGAAAAGAAATGTGTAAATATATAATATACACGCATAATCAAAGATATGTATAAAAATTCAATAATGAGAGTGAGGAGATCTATAGGATCAACACAGGAATTGCATGTCACTGTTGGCTTACATCAAGATTTAGTTTTAAGTCTTTATCTCTTTACCCTTATCTTAGATGAGCTCACCGAAGATATCCAACAAACAATACTTTGGTGTTTATTGTTTGCGGATGATATCATTTTGATCAATGAGACGCGCGAGGGTGTAAACATGAAACTTGAATCTTGGCGAGACACATTAAAAAGACGAGTTTTAGGTTGAGCAGGGTAAAGACGGAGTATATGTGCTTAAATTTAGCAATGCAAGAAGGGCGAA
Source organism: Platanthera guangdongensis (assembly GCA_039583875.1). Taxonomy (NCBI): domain Eukaryota; kingdom Viridiplantae; phylum Streptophyta; class Magnoliopsida; order Asparagales; family Orchidaceae; genus Platanthera; species Platanthera guangdongensis. Next base: position 166,322,799 of record CM077159.1, on the reverse strand, counting down.
TCACTTTGCTATTAAGTTGGGTGATCAAAATATTTCGCGCAGTGAGTGCTTTAAATGTTTTGGATCGATAGTTCAAAACGATAGAGGTGATGATAAAGATGTGATACATAAAATCCAAGCAGGTTGGTTAAAGTAGAGAGATGTGTCAGGAATCTTTTGTGATCATAAAGTACCATTAAAACTTAAAGGCGTTTTACCATACTGCAATTAGACCAGCGATACTCTATGGTTCTGAGTGTTGGGTAGTGAATTGTGTACATGAGCAAAAAATGAGAGTTGTGGAGATGAGAATGCTTAGGTGGATGTGTGGACACACGAGACTAGATAAAATTAGGAATGAATGTATCAGGGATAAGACAGGAGTGACACCAATTGCAGAGATGTGAGAAGCTCGACTAAGATGATTTGGACACGTACAAAGGAGGCCACTATGGGCAAATGTTAGGCGGTGTGAGGGTTTAGTCACTAGGCATGTTAAACGGGGGAGGGGTAGACTAATAAAGATTTGGAATGAAACTATAAGGAAAGACATGATATACTTAAACAATAGTGAGATAATGCCTAAAGATAGGGCACAATGGAGACAAAGGATCCATATAGCCGACGCCACTATAGTGGGATAAAGGCTTGACATTGTTGTTGTCAATAATTACCAAAACAATATTGTGTGGATTTTAGAGTGGACATTTATATAAAAAAAATTAATATCTAAATTCTAAACTGAAGATGGCATTAACAAGGATGAAAGATAAAAGCGTAATATAATTAGAAATGATAGATTAACTAATGATTATATTAGAGAAACAATGAGAGTCACACCTATTGAAGATAAAATAAAAGGAAAAAAAACTTGAGTGGTTTGCGCATGTGCAGCGAAAGTTAGAAAGATCAAATATGTAAATAGAGTTAGACTTGAAGGACAGTAGTAGACCCAAGATACATGGAAGAGAGTTGCTGAGTATGATTTGTGTAGTTCAAATTTCACAACTCGGGATAGACTCCACAGAAATATATGGATACTGAGGATACATAAGGAGACCCAGAGATACTTGGAATAAGACTTGATTATAGTGATGACATGGACTCGACTTGGCATCCATAAAATGCCATACAAACTATTTTTTGTCCACTACACTAACTAAATAGGGATCAAGTTCATACAAATGGTTGGCCTTGCGAAGATGCCAAGGTGTTAGCACTTAAATACTATGACAATAAGGTCTCAGGGTCTTATCGATTTGATGTTCTAGTTTAGTCTATTACTATAAAAATGTTGAAATTTCGATGACTAATATAAACAATGATGATTACTTAGGTGTGAATGAATCCCTCGAAGGAAGGAATTCATGAGATACAGAGGGAGAACAAATACCTAGTAACAAATACATTGAAAGATAATTCATTGATCACACTAGTGTAAGATTAGTTCTTCAGCTTGAGATACTATCTAGATATTTTGCGCACTTCTTTCTTCACTTTGATTTATTCTCTGACCAATGGATGCTCATCAAGAGGATATTTTTGATGGAGTTGAATACGTGCAAAGTTAAACTGTGTTATAAGAGGATCTATAATCTGTTTAACAGAGCATGAGATTGCCTATGTATTTCATTACACTTGATCAAGGAGTCTCTAGCCAGCGTAGGATGTTGCTTCAGAAAACAATTTCCTTATCACATCAAGGATCAAGCTGCTAGGAATGGAGACATAACTATTGGATAAAAAAGGAACATAATTTTTTTGTCCTTGATCCAATCAGAAAATAGATGATGGCTAACCAACCATCCCTTCTGTCCCCATATCGAGACCTACGCCATGCCAATTTTTTTTCAAGTAATAGTGCACACAGAGCACGCATCCTTCCATCGAGTCAAGTGTCTGTCGTTTTCCGCAGAACTCATGTCTACCCTACTCTACTTAATTAATTGATCTATCACTTAATTGATTACTCAATTAATTGATTCATTAATTATTACTTCAAAAGGGAGGATTTTGAGTACTGCGCTACAACGTAGAAAACGTCACGATTCTCGCGGCAACTCCCAACCAGCCGCCTCAGCGCAATCGAGTTGTCCCATCACCTATTCTTTATCTCATGCTACCTTCATCCGCAATATGGGAGACGCCCAATTTCATGGATACTATCAACAACATGATGCAAACATTCATGGCCACTTGGATGAGCGCATTCGAGATGTTGAAGCACGTCATCAGGATGTTGAAGCACGTCATCGAGAAGACATGGCTACACTCACCAACAAGCTAAATGATCTGACAGATGTCATTCCGGTCATTACTACCCCATCTACTGCTCAAGCAAGCAGCGGACAGACACCACCACCACCGCCGCCACTTATACGACACGAGCCACCGACCCTCGTACACCCCAAAGCTATTATTCTGCAGCGCCACAACAATTTGGAATTCCCAACCTACAATAGGAAGACTGATCCATTGAGTTGACATACTAGGTGTGACAAGTTTTTTGACCACCAACGAACACCGACAGCCGAATGGATTTATCTGGCCTCTTTCCACCTTCGCAACTCAGTGCTGCTCTGGGTCACTCGTTAATGCAACCTAGGTCGCATCCAAGATTAAGGTGGTTTACATCACTAACCTTGGTTCACATCACTCGTCGACCATACAAGATTAAGGTGGGAAAACTGCAAGAGGCTCTGCAACATGCGATTTGGTCCCCTCATCCGCAACAACCCTCTCGGTGTACTCACGACATTACGACAGACGAGATTTTTTGACGTGTATCTAGATTGGTTTTAGCTTCTTCTGGCACGTGTCACAATATCCCCAAAGATGCAGATCGCAATCTTCACAGTCGGACTTGGCAATCATGATGTAGGGCAGGCATCAACACATGTCTGCCACCCTGACGGCAGAAGTCAGTACCTGCCTAGGGGTCCCACTGGGAGTCCACCCGATAGGCTTTATCAAGTCTGCAGACCGTACACCCCAACCCATTTCCAGCCCCACCACAGAGCGTGAAAGGTTGTTGAGGTCGGGGCTCGATTCCCCAACCTCCTTGATAAAGAGTTCTCAGGCGCACTCTCATCACCAACTGATCTGAGCATCGGCCTCAACAACCTTTTGTGCCTTGTGTGGGGTCGGAGACGGGTTGGGGTGTACGGTCCGCGAACCTGATAAAGCCTATCGGGTGGACTCCCGGTGGGACCCCTAGGCAGGTGCTGACTCATGGCGCCAGGGTGGCAGGCAGGTGTTGATGTCTGTTCTACATCATAAAAGTGCAGGCAGGTGTTGATGCCTGTTCTACATCATAAAAGTGCAGGCAGGTGTTGATTCTTGTTCTGCATCATAAAAGTGCAAGCAGGTGCTGATGTCTATCTGTGGCTCAGTTGGTGATGAGAACTCGCCTGAGAGCTATTTATCAAGGAGGTCTCGAGATCGAATCTCGGCCTCAACAACCTTTTGGCTTCCTGTGGTGGGACCAGAGACGGGTTGGGGTGTATGGTCCGCGGACCTGATAAAGGCTATCGGGTGGACTCCCGGTGGGACCACTGGGCAGGTGCTGACTCCTGGCGCCAGGGTGGCGGGCAGGCGATCATGCCTGTCTGGCATCAGATCGTCTGCGACTGGACATTGAATTTGAGACTCCTTGAAACTTGGTAACGACCATAAGCTTAGCCAGATTATATGAACGACGACTTCAGCTAGATTATGATCCTTACTTCCGGGCGCATGGACCCGTGACAGCCAACCCAGGGGTACCCACCCTCCCCCTATCTGTTGACTATCTTCTACGAAAATGTCTGATCAGCACCCAAATAGGGGGAGGGTGGGTACCCCTGGGTTGGCTGTCACGAGTCCATGCGCCCGGAAGTAAGGATCCTAATCCAGTTGAAGTCGTCGTTCATATAATTGTGATGAGCATTGCACTCGTGGTCATCGTTGCAAAAATATCTTTTATCTGGACGTGGAGGATTCATATGACGAAGGAATTTGGTGAAGTCGGTACCAGTTTTGATCTCCCTTGAGCTTAAGGTCAAGGTCATTTTTGAAAGGCGGGAGAGAAAATATGGGTTGCGGGCCTAATTATCTTTATTATGAATTTATCATTATTGTCTTACACTTAGTAGGGGTCATTATGACTGTTAGTTGAGAGAGTCATGGTTAGAGGTGAGTGTCTTTATGAATATTAGTTGTATTAATGAGTCGTGTGTGTCTATTTAAAGGTATGGTGTATGCCTGAATGGATATCAAAGAAGCATTTCTATTTCTCCAATCGTGCACATCTCGCTTAGGCAGTTGCGGTTCTGGCTCAATTGTATCATCACCACAATCATCCCTTCTTTGATCACTCCTCTGAGTAGACCCATAACATAATTTCGGATATTCAATATAAGTCCAAATGTTCAAACTTATTTTCGACTATGTTATTAGTGTAATTCTATTTATAAACTACTTGGGTCATGGAATGAGAAGTAATTAATTTCTTATCCTGAAACAACTTGGTATTAACACAATTTGATTCTCTTCTCTTTCGCAATTGATCCAACAAGATCCCCAAGATCTCTCTGATCCCACCTTCATTTCAACAACAGGGATATTAATCCTCCTTACTGTCGCATGTCGTCTCAGTCGACGCTTTGAGGAGGCTGGGGCTTGAACCTCAGACCTCCTAGATAAGGGAGCTCTAAACTAGTTATCACCAATTGAGCTCCCTTATCTAGGAGATATGGGGTTCAAGCCCCAGACTCCTCAACAACCCACCATTGGAATTAGCGGTTACGGCTAATCAGATCTGCGGAGATGGGTTGGGGACCTGGGGTTACCAGTCTGCAAACCTGTAGCGCACCCATAGTAGACCGGGGTGTTATAGGGCATCCTTGCTCTGATTCCAAACACATAACAGACATGATCGTCGCGCCCATTTATTTATTGCCATCATTATAGTTATCTTTAGAGGTTAGAGGTTAAGTGTTATCATTGTTCTTTGTCTTTTATTAGTTGTCTTTTAATACTTTGTAAGGCTATATAAAGGCATGAGTATATGTTTGTATGTTGGTAAGCATGAAGAATATCTAATTCCTAGTCCCCATATAAGATCTTGGAAGCACTCTCTCTCTCTCTTAAGCGAGCTTCGCTTAGGCAGTCGTTGTTCCAGTTCCATTGTATCTTCTGTCGCCGCCATCTCCACCTCTGGTCATCCTCTGGGCTAGGCCCATAACAACACGCTGCAAGGAGTTTTAATAGCGCGAAATCAAGGAACCGGATAAACAGCCTTGCAAGATTATATACCCTTCTATGCACATGAGGATAAGCTCAAAGTTAAGGAGGGGTGAGATGTTATAGGTCAGAATTATCTTAATTATAAGTTTATTATGATTCTACATTATGCATCGTTAAGAGTTTTTAAGTCTTTTAGTAATTTAAGATATTTTATATAAATCCAGGTGTTCAAATGTATTTGCACTTATGTCATTAGTGTAGTCCTATATATAGACCACATAGGTCATGGAATGAGAAAGTAATGTATTATCTTATTTTGTTTTTCCCTTAGTTTTTCTTCTTCTCCCCAATCCACTTAGCGCTAGGGCTGAGCAAGGCTCCCTCCCATCTTCCTCTTGCTCCCATTAGATTGAGCTCGGCTCCTTTGTACCTTTGCTAACCTCATCACCTCCACCACCCCTATGATGAGGTATCGATGCACAACGGGAAAGGCGTAATAGTGAACGTGAGGGTCACACGCATACTTGGAGATGCCTATTGACACTCGAGAACGTTGATTCAATTTATTGAATAATCAGTTATTCTGTAATGGTTGGAAAAATTAATTATTGTTAACTAAGGAGGAAATAAATCAAATGAATTTGATGTAGGAGGGGGGATGTTCGATATATTTTATCATATTTTCTGGGGAAATTTTTTTAATAGTTTGAAAATTATGAATTTCAGAATGCCTTGTGACGTAATTACACGTGTTATGAAGAGTGAAATATTTTGGATTCCAACCCTAGCTACCCAGGAGCAGCCGCCCCAGCTCCCTCTTTCCTCCAACAGAGAATGAAAAATCGTTCTACATGTGCGAGTCTTGCTTCTTCTCCGCTGATCTTCTTCATCTCAAAGATATGTGATGGTCGTGCTCTCTCTATTGTGACAACCCAAAATTTCACGCACGCAATTTACTTTATTTTACCCGATGATGAAAAAGGCAGTACGATATTTTCTTCTCGAGATTTAATTTTTTTCGCATTTTCCGTTTCGTTTAATTTTATTTATTGTGTGACAATAGTAATTTCAAGTGGGCTTATATATTTATATGGGCTAGTTTTTTTTTCCCTTTGGGCTGATTTATGATGGGCTGGAAATGCTTGTTGGTTACTATATTAGTGGGCTTATATTACATGGTGGGCTGGCGTTGTCCTTATGGGCTAGCTGATTAGTTATGGGCTAATGATTTTTGGCTAGCTGGCTTGGTGTGTTGGCTATATTAATGATGTGCTGGCTGTTTCATTTATGCTGGCGGCTTATATGTTGACTGCTGGATATGGTTGCTGGCTGAGTTTGGGCTTGTGTTTAGACACTTGGTTGTGGAGTTTTGACACTTGGTGTTGGCTGAAATATGTTGGGATGTATGTGGTGACACCTAGCTGAGTTACCGACTCCAATTTGGCTTCTTCTTGCCTCTTCACCGCCCCTACTCTTCTTTAAATAGTCAGTGGATTCTCCTCTCTTCTCTCATTTTCTGGTTGCTTCTTGCTGCTGTCCTGAGAGGCTACTCCCTACTTACCCCTCTTCTCTGCCGGAATTGCCGCTGCTTCTTCTTCCCCTGCCGGAGCTGCTGCTGCCTTCTTCTTCTATGCTGCTCCTTGCTGCCCCGAGCTGCTGTTCTCTGCTGTCTTGCTGCAGCACCGCCCCTAGCTGTTGTCTCTTCTGCCACTTTGCTGATCTGTGATGGAAGCTTGCTGCTGCCCTCTCTCCTCCTCCCTCTTTCTCCTCTTTTGCTGGTTAGTTATTTTACAACTCTTTTTCGTGCTGATTTCGGGCCGCCGAATTACTGATTTTGCGCTATTAAGACAGATTTTGGGCTGATTGTTTTACGGTGTATACATCGGTTTTGGGGCTGTTTTTGGGCTAAAAAGTAACTGTTTTCATGCTGTTTTTTAGCTGCTGTAAGGCTGTTTATTGGCTTACTTTTTTGTATATTGCTGGACATCCCTTTATGGGGACGGGACGTCCATTTTGGGGGCTGGTTTTAGCCAATTTCGAGGCATATTTATGGCTGTCCGACAAGATATAAAATCAGATTTTGGCCTTTCCGGTTTATCGTTTCTGTTTCCGATGATTTTGCGAATCTTTCTAAATCTTTTGCACTTTTCGCTACGAATTCCAAGTGACGCAACCCAATAAACGTGCGTATAATTTCAGTGGTTCCCAAGACTTCAAAATCAGAGGATGGCGTCGCAAGGAAATCGTGGCGGAAATGCGAATAAAGGCAAAGTTGTTGTGAGTTTCTTATTTCTTGAATTAGTTATTCACTTACTTTCCTATTCTGTGCATTTTATGAAATACACAAGTGCTGTGCATATGAGTTTAACTCATTAAGATATCGCGTGGGCTAAAATGTGGGCAAGGGAAAATATGAAATGAAAGCGATATATTTATTTCTGAGGGGATCAGTTTATTATAAACTCTTATTCATGACAAGATAAAATTCATTTAAAACTCTGCATGGGGAAATGTGATGGTTTCGAATCCTATGATGTGGAGGCATCCACTGATGGATTCACCAGTAGGGGTGAGCCTACAATTACGTCCTTCGGGGGCGGGGCCCAATTCAAGTTTGCATCACCGGAGCATTTCCTATTTTATGTAACTCAAATTAAGGGGTAACTTAAGAGTTCAGCTTTGAGAACGAAATTATTAATTATTGTACTGTATGCATATTGATAGTATTCCCATTGCTTGCATGTACAACATTTCACGAAATATTTATCTCACATAGTCATAATTTTTATGACTAACCCAGAGTGGACACATTTTTTTTAGACAGCAGGACCAACTCCAAGCAAAACATGCAGGATCTTGGCAGCTGAACTGGTAAAAGCAATACTTGAAGCCAGGGATTGGCATAGAGCTCGTTGTACTGGACTTTCGTGTATTTATTGTAACAAGCATATCTAGTATATGTGTAACGGATCGTGTAATAAATGCAGCAATGGAATAAAAAGCTTGGTGTATGTTCTTTGTACTTTGAATTGTGATGTTCTGTGACACGTTTATTCAAAACTGTTGTCCGATCCTTGATTCAGTTGAAGAGCCCAGGATTTGGGTCTCTACAAATTGGTATCAGAGGGACAGGTTTTCAATAAATTGTGTCACAGATAGTACAAAGACATTACACGAATAACCCGCTATTCAAGCATATTCCAGTTGACGCCGACAGGCGAATTACGACGACCGTAACGCTCTCAAGTTAGTTTTCGGGGACGAAAACTCTTTTAGTGGGGACGATTTGTGACACCCCAAAATTTCACGCACGCAATTTACTTTATTTTACCCGATGATGAAAAAGGCAGTACGATATTTTCTTCTCGAGATTTAATTTTTTTCGCATTTTCCGTTTCATTTAATTTTATTTATTGTGTGACAATAGTAATTTCAAGTGGGCTTATATATTTATATGGGCTAGTTTTTTTCCCTTTGGGCTGATTTATGATGGGCTGGAAATGCTTGTTGGTTACTATATTAGTGGGCTTATATTACATGGTGGGCTGGCGTTGTCCTTATGGGCTAGCTGATTAGTTATGGGCTAATGATTTTTGGCTAGCTGGCTTGGTGTGTTGGCTATATTAATGATGTGCTGGCTGTTTCATTTATGCTGGCTTCTTATATGTTGACTGCTGGAAATGGTTGCTGGCTGAGTTTGGGCTTGTGTTTAGACACTTGGTTGTGGAGTTTTGACACTTGGTGTTGGCTGAAATATGTTGGGATGTATGTGGTGACACCTAGCTGAGTTACCAACTCCAATTTGGCTTCTTCTTGCCTCTTCACCGCCCCTACTCTTCTTTAAATAGTCAGTGGATTCTCCTCTCTTCTCTCATTTTCTGGTTGCTTCTTGCTGCTGTCCTGAGAGGCTACTCCCTACTTACCCCTCTTCTCTGCCGGAATTGCCGCTGCTTCTTCTTCCCCTGCCGGAGCTGCTGCTGTCTTCTTCTCTGCTGCTCCTTGCTGCCCCGAGCTGCTGTTCTCTGTTGTCTTGCTGCAGCACCGCCCCTAGCTGTTGTCTCTTCTGCCACTTTGCTGATCTGTGATGGAAGCTTGCTGCTGCCCTCTCTCCTCCTCCCTCTTTCTCCTCTTTTGCTGGTTAGTTATTTTACAACTCTTTTTCGTGCTGATTTCGGGCCGCCGAATTACTGATTTTGCGCTATTTAAGACAGATTTTGGGCTGATTGTTTTACGGTGTATACATCGGTTTTGGGGCTGTTTTTGGGCTAAAAAGTAACTGTTTTCATGCTGTTTTTTAGCTGTTGTAAGGCTGTTTATTGGCTTACTTTTTTGTATATTGCTGGACATCCCTTTATGGGACGGGACGTCCATTTTGGGGGCTGGTTTTAGCCAATTTCGAGGCATATTTATGGCTGTCCGGCAAGATATAAAATCAGATTTTGGCCTTTCCGGTTTATCGTTTCTGTTTTCCGATGATTTTGCGAATCTTTCTAAATCTTTTGCACTTTTCGCTACGAATTCCAAGTGACGCAACCCAATAAACGTGCGTATAATTTCAGTGGTTCCCAAACTTCAAAATCAGAGGATGGTGTCGCAAGGAAATCGTGGCGGAAATGCGAATAAAGGCAAAGTTGTTGTGAGTTTCTTATTTCTTGAATTAGTTATTCACTTACTTTCCTATTTTGTGCATTTTATGAAATACACAAGTGCCTGTGCATACGAGTTTAACTCATTAAGATATCGCTGTGAGATAAAATGTGGGCAAGGGAAAAATATGAAATGAAAGCGATATATTTATTTCTGAGGGGATCAGTTTATTATAAACTCCTATTCATGACAAGATAAAATTCATTTAAAACTCTGCATGGGGAAATGTGATGGTTTCGAATCCTATGATGTGGAGGCATCCACTGATGGATTCACCAGTAGGGGTGAGCCTACAATTACGTCCTTCGGGGGCGGGGCCCAATTCAAGTTTGCATCACCGGAGCATTTCCTATTTTATGTAACTCAAATTAAGGGGTAACTTAAGAGTTCCGCTTTGAGAACGAAATTATTAATTATTGTACTGTATGCATATTGATAGTATTCCCATTGTTTGCATGTACAACATTTCACGAAATATTTATCTCACATAGTCATAATTTTTATGACTAACCCAGAGTGGACACATTTTTTTAGACAGCAGGACCAACTCCAAGCAAAACATGCAGGATCTTGGCAGCTGAACTGGTAAAAGCAATACTTGAAGCCCGGGATTGGCATAGAGCTCGTTGTACTGGACTTTTGTGTATTTATTGTAACAAGCATATCTAGTATATGTGTAACGGATCGTGTAATAAATGCAGCAATGGAATAAAAAGCTTGGTGTATGTTCTTTGTACTTTGAATTGTGATGTTCTGTGACACGTTTATTCAAAACTATTGTCCGATCCTTGATTCAGTTGAAGAGCCCAGGATTTGGGTCTCTACATCTATCACCTCAAGAAAACTCTTTTTCGAGAAAGCGCAAAAGTATTGAGATTTGATCTTTGTAAAAAAAATGATTCTGTAGCATCAGATGTGTTGCCGAACATTGGGGAAATTCTACTGTGTTCATAGAAACTGTTGTCTGGACCCATCCAAACATAAGCTTCATATACCCATCAAGATGGGTAAACTCCAAATACTCATAGTCCGTTCACCTCTGCTTAACCAAACCATGCATTTTGGGTCCCTTTATCTTTGAGCAATCAAATGATACTCAGTGTACTCTAGTTCAATCGCTAAATTATTATTTGGGCATTTGTAAATAAATAATTATAAGTGAAATGCAAATCAGCTAATATATCAACTAATAGCAACAGTAATATAAAGACAATTAGAGAACCCTAAACAATTCTATACGGAATAATCAACACATATAGAGGAAAACCTGTAATGCAAGGTTGAGCCCACCGTTATCATCATGCTCGAAGTAAAGTAACTGCATAGAAAGATCCACATTAGGTCAAGTATGAATGTTAAGAAAATGACTTTTATATTCCCTCCCAACTATTTGCAAATTTCTCTAAAGTCACTCATGATATACACAGAATATAAAGGTAAATGATAATAATATTTGAAGTTCACGTACAGAATAAAAAAGGTCTAAAAAAATCCAACAGACCTACTGTGATCATGGAAAGATTGCCTATAAACATCGTCTGAACAAGAGGAGAAGACTTCACAACACCCACAAAGTTACTTGCAAGCATTTTAACACACCCTGCTGAAAATCTCATCATCTTCTTGCGAGATGACTAAGCTGGTTCAAGCCAGACCTCTGATTCGTAAATGATGAACCTTTCTCCAAGCCTTTTAGTAAGAAGATTTTTGGAGAGGTTGCATCCAGTAAACCCAAGGAGCCCCACCTTGAGGCTGAGTTTGCAAGGTTGGATCAAGAACTATATTGCGCACTTCGAGCAGGTGATTTTCTTTGCAATTTATTCACCATTCCCAAGGATACTACCTTGTGTTGGTTTACCAATTTTTTGGTTGCACCAATTACTAGCCTCGTAGATTTTAAGAATTGAATTATCGAGTACTTCACAAGCGGAAAAAAAGAGGGAGCAAAAAATCTCATATCCATTTGTAGGGGGGTTTGCACTGCAATTTCGTGCGGTTTGGGGCCAAACGCAACTACACCGCAAGGGCGCAATTTTGGCCCAAGCAAAACCATACAACAACAAAAATTTGTGGCGCGACTTTGGTGCAATGTGGTTTTTATAGTGCACTCGTGGTGCGGTTTTTCATGTTAATTACCAAATATCCAATGACAAGTTATAAATTATGCATTCTTTCCATATGATATATTTACAGCTCATATTTGTCGATCGTGACATAAAAAAGGTCAAAGTCAAAGATCAAGACAAAGTCAACCAACATGAACATCTGAAGCTAAGTGCGAGTATCGCAGTTACTCGCCAGGTATGCGACAATCTGCGACATCTCGCTAGCATGAGCGAGAACCTTCCATAGTCGCTAGGTCGATAGAGCCAACCTCACAAGGGCTGGGTATTTTCGGCTACATATCCCCACCCCCACCCCCAGGATTTGTCTCTAAATAGAACCCAAGGAGTAACAAGAATGACACCTCTTTTGGGGAGAAGATTGATGTGGCCTTGAGGTCTTCAATACTCCTCCCCTTGCTTGTCAGATATTAGTCAAGTGGTGCCTTCCTCGTACCTCGCTCAGACATTTTTGGTTGTGGAGGAGAAGTTTCTCCTAAACTTCCAGGTACGTGATGAGACCTCCCTGCTGAAGTAACTGGGGTCCGTTTGGAGCTCTTTTTCTCTTCTTCGCTTTAGCCTTCAGATTCAAGTAACCAGACCGCGAGATCGACAGCCTAAGGCTGCCTTTGTGTTCGAACTTTTGAGGTCGGGAATTTTTCCTTGCTTCACCAATATATATAGGGTTAATTACCGGGACCTCCCCTGGGAGTTTGCATAATTACAGGTTGCACACCTCTATCTTTTGAAATTACATTCACCTCCCCTCCAAGCTTACCCAGTTTACAAAAATGCTCATTTCGTTAGAAATATGGATGAAAAATGATAAAATCAGCTAAATTATTTTATAATATTTCAATTTTATACTTTTAGAATGATTCTAGATTCATTACAAATGGTAAAATTCAACACACCCTTTTCAATGTAGAGTTATAACAAAGGGTAAAATTGGAATATAATAAAATAATTTGACATATTTTATCACCTCTCATCTATATTTCTAAAGAAAAATGTCACACCTTTCAATTTAGAGTCATTACAAAGAATAAAATTGAATATCATAAAATAATTTGACTGATTTTATCATTTTCCATCCATATTTCTAATGAAATTGGTATTTTTGTAAACCAGATAAATGTAATTTTCAAAGATAGAGGGGTGCAGCCTGTAATTATGCAAACTCCCAGGAGAGGTCCCGATAATTAACTATATATATATATTTATTATATAAAACAATATGCATATCTTGAGGCACACCACAGAATGAATCTGGAAAGTCTGATCAAGCAACTTCAATTTTTGGCCGTAGGATTCAGGAGAGGAGGGTTGCCAATATCCAAATCCCCCTTTTGAACACTGTTCACATCTCCAAATTTCCCGATACCAGTTTTTCGCCTCCCGTGCCTTCACGGGCTCACCCAGCAGCCGGCGGCGGAGCCGCAAGCAGCCTGCCCGGCGCCCATCGGGGGTTTCTCCGGCCTCCGACGAACCGGCCGGGGGTTGTCCGGAGGCGAGCGGGCTTCGCCCGCAACCAGGCGGGCGTTGAGTGCACGCCTGCCCAGGCGGGCGTTGAGTGCACGCCTGCCCAGGCGGGCGTTGAGTGCACGCCTGCCCAGGCGGGCGTTGAGTGCACGCCTGCCCAGGCGGGCGTTGAGTGCACGCCTGCCCAGGCGGGCGTTGAGTGTCCACTCAACGCCTGAGTGCACTCAACGGCCCTGAGATTATTTATTTATTTAATTAAATTATAAAAAAACAAAAATTAATAACAAAACGGCCCAGGCAGTTTTAGTTGGTAAGTTGCCAATTAGAAAACCTTATCAAGTATGTATGTATGTATGTATGTGTATATATATATATATATATATGTATGTATGTATGTGTGTGTGTGTATATATATATATATATATTGTCGTAAGGTAAGGTCCCAAGAGAACTAAGGCAAATACATGCACAATCTCCAATGACAATAAGCTTGCAATAAAGTACTTACAAAATCACTTCCTTTTGATTTGCCACCGAAAATAAAAGCATGTAAATTATGGATACAAGAGGAGGACAAACGCTAAAGTGCGCAGAAATAAATGAACAACTTCATGAGAGAACACAAACACTTAAACAACTGAAATCAAAGCTTACAATCCAATATTTCCTCAAGTAGAGACTAAACATAAGATTCAACTGAAAAAGAAATAACAAACGAACCTTGGACTTTCACAATAACGAAGGGGGGGGGGGGGGGGGGGGGGGGGGGCTGGAGGTCTATTTGTAGAGTTATGGAGTAGTCGGGAGAGCCAGCCGGGGCTGGATTCTTGTTCCAATTGAGTTGCACGTGGCTGTCTTCGATTGGAGGGGGGGATTCAGGAACCCGCTGCTGGAAGTGGCTCGGCAGAGAGCTGGGAGGCTCAGGTGTCCGGGCTGCAGGGAAATTGCTGGAAGACGAGTATGGGGGCTGGGCAGCAGCAGGGATGGATTTTGGATGGCTGTAATAGGCTGTCCGGAGAATTTTCTGAAGCACCGGAGGGCCGCTGGGAGGAAAATCCAAGTGGCTGCTGGAATGGAGAGGGTGCGGGCTGGTTTTTGGAGAAGAGGGGCTTCTGTGGCTCCATGTGAAGAATGGGGAGGGGTTGGAGAGGGGGCTGGCTGTTATGGAGGAAGTGGGGGAGAAGTTGAGAGCTATATTTTAGGAATAGATCCTAAAATTTAGGGAGTGGAGAAAGTGGGGTAGTGGAGAAATTTGGAAGGTAGTTATGAGGTAGTTGTGGGGTAGTCGGGGAGGTGGAGTCTGCCGGAGGTGGTTTTCAGCGAGGGTCGCCCAAGGTGGTGGTGGTGACCGGATGAGTTCTCGGGAGATTACCAAAATAAATGAAAATGGAGGAAATGAAAAGGGGAATGGAGTGGAATCACTGGAGATGGTCGGAGTAGGATTCAGATGATCATTGGGGGTAGATTTGGGGGATTGTTTTGAACTTTTAGTGGTTGGGTGTTGGGGAAGTGGCTCCACAGTAAAGGAAGAGGGTTGGCTGGGGGGATAGGGGTGGGATGGTTGCTTGGAGGAGTGCTGGAGGTGGAAGGGGCTGATAGGGGCGGTCAGTGGTGGGATGGGGAATTAGGATGGGGGCCGGCTGTTGGGAAAGTTGTTGGAGGGGAATTGGGGAAGATCGGTAGTGGGTTGGGAAATTAGGATGGGGGCCGGCTGATGGGAATGCTGCTGGAGGCGAATTGGGGGATGCATCAGGTCCACCACAAGGAGGGAAGGGATCTGGGCTTCACACCCCAGACTTGGCTTAAGCACTGAAATGACCAAAGATTAGGCTTCAACACTTCAATCTTCAATACCCATAAATGAGAGTCATTACCCTCAATATATGGACATTATGAGGGACAACAAACGACCATGATTTTTCGATCGTGGTGATGTAACATCCGTACTGATGTAAAAACTTATTTTAATTGTAGGATCGTGTCGCGGCGAATTTTGATCGAGGCAACGCGTCGTCGAGGTACGATATTAGTGTAGTCAAAATGTCACATTCATTAATTTGTGATTTATGTTAGTCATATTGATAGTGAGACGCATTTTAATTTAGTGACGAAGCACGACAAATTTTTATGTTGAATAGGAGTTAATGTGAATTAGCACATTTTGGGGTGTCAATAGCAAGTCTCACCCCCTTTCCCTTTTGCGGTTATTATCAAAACCGCATGCCCAAAATTTTATAATCCCGTAACCCTCAGCTCACGGGAGAAACCGCAGGCGAACAACTCCTTCCTCCTGATACTCCCGTTCCGCAAGCGGCGACGCTCACGCCCCCCCCCGCTGCCCTAGCCGACGGCCGATCCCCCTCCAGAAATCAACCGACTTCTCCTTCTTCCTCTACGGGCGCCGGTGGGTGTTCTTTTTTCTTCCTTGCCCGTGGAAGAACCGGATTCAACCCTAACCGGTGGAAGTTGAAACGTTAGTTTCCGATGAGTTTTATTTTCTCCCTTATCTCTATTCATTCATGAAAATCCTTCGATTTGGAAATTAATCTAAACTAGGTTTTCTTACTCTTGCCCTAATTAGGTTTTGGAGAACACAATCCACCGCGATATTGGAGTTGGGCGCGTTGTGAGCCTCAATCACTCCCACGTAAAGGTAAAATACTACGTTAGCCTTTGATTTTGGGTTACCCTAGTTTATCGGAATTTTTCCAACAAAAACCCTAAGGGGAAAATGTGAAATTTAGGTGTTGCTTGGTTTGCAGATTTTTGGTGGCCTCGAGACAAGGCTTCGGAAGTCCGCAGTAGTCAGATTTCCCTTCGGAAGAGAAAATGTCGCCGCGCCGAGTGTACGAGCGCCGCACCACTACTGTAAGGAAACCTAAATCATGTTAGTTAGACATAGCAAGAAATGTATTTTGTATACGCATGTGTAGGTTTTGTACAAACATCATAATCATGCATAGAAATGTGTGGCGGTTAGGAAAACGGTTGCGGAAAATGTGTAGGATGACACCCTTCTCCAAGACCAAAGTAGTTAGATCATGAATAGTAATGTTAGGTACGAAACATTTACCCTTGTACATAAGCTTGGAATTTGTCCAACCAAGGGCGTGAATGTCCCTTCTAGTCGACCACGAGAAAGTCAATGGTCGCTCAGTAGTACACCAAAAGAGATGTCCCAAGCAGCGTAACATTAGACCAAAAAGATTGGTAAGCACACATAAGTCTTTTCGTGCTAGGTAGAGGCGCACTACCTTTCTCATAAGACATATGGTACCTTATGAGCAGTATAGTCTTGGGAGTTGACTTCCCTTTGAGACAGTTCGTAGATTCGAGACCGTGTCCGCGAGACACTAAAACAATTGAGTTCGTCAGATGGTCTCGAGTCGTCAGTTTCAGATGCGCGTTAGGAGCTACTCTGCCTAGAGCCTCTCAAGTAGATGTGCAGGCTAGAAACCACCTAGAACTCAAGTATAGACCTGACGTGAGACAGTACACTAGTTAGTGAACGTCGGGACTTGGGTTATTGAACTGAAAGTCACGAATATAGAACAAGTAGGTGTATTGACCAGAAAGTATTGCGAAGGCATGCATAACATATAACATAAATGTTTTTAATGCACGAAACTATTTTCTAAAGACATGCATTCATCATATGAGAAAATATTTTTAGTGACACTAGGAAGAGTTATTTTTCCTTACTCTGACCACTCGTGAGCAATGTTTTTACAGGTGACACAGGTGGAAAACTACGCCTAGGATGAGCGTTAGGTGGAGTCAGTTTGTAGTTGCTTCCACTTTCAGTTTTCTCTATTTCAGCATATACTTGTAATTAAGAACAATGTACCTTGTTAATGTTTTATGTCTTCTATCAGACTTATTATGTTATTTCAGTCATTTCACTTCTATTCATGTTTAGTGGCTCTGTGAATCCAGATATCAGGTATGTGGTTGCCCTTAGTTTGCTTTCTTAGCTTCCGTTGTAAGTTTTAAATTCTTAGTAGTTGTTTCTTTTTACCTGCTGCATACTAGTTTTAATACTGTTTTCTAGTTCTCTTTATATCGCTGACCCGGCCGGATGACTGATTATTGTAAAACTGGGAAGGGGTGTTACAGGTGATCCCAAAAATAAATAAATAAAAACTAAAAAAACATAAAGAACAACTAATGCAAAGATCGGCGATCCGCTCATGATGAACTGTCCCAATCATCACCGTGCCCGAGGTCGGCGTGAGTAGACCAGAATGGGTCGGGCGGGCTGCTCTCCATCATACACACACGCACACATAATATAAGACGGAGTAATGCAAGAATATATAAATGACATGCAAATGGTAAAAATGTAAAACACATGAAAATTTAACTGATTGTTTTCTCCATAATTTTATAAAAGACTGCTGCTTTGAAATAGTATTGTCACATAACATCGTTTTTTCTTCCACACTTTCAACTTGTGCATCTTTCTCACTGCCTTTATAAACTTTCACGATTTCAATATGCAATTTTTTGTGCCGTTAATCTTTTTTAAGGACATATCAGTGATTGGCTTGCAGCCTAACTGAAATCGCAATTCACAGTGACCTATATAATTAATGATTAAAAATGTTCTTGGCTTCTTACAATTGCAATTCGCCCGACTGAAATCACAATAACAACTTATTTAATCAATTAAATTACTGATGCAACCTAGGTCGCATCAGGAGACAAACCTTGGTATTTTTATATTTATATTATTTATTGTCGGTATTATATTATTATGTTGTTTTCGTGTGCACGCATATTTTCCTTTTGAAGATGACCTACTGGATTTACCTTCAAGTAAGATCATGAATAAAGAGGTCTGGTAATTTATGATAGTTTAGGAGAAAAAGAAACCTCAAATTATTTAACTAACAAATAAAAATAAAGATGGAGGATATCGAGTACCCTCCATCTTACTTTGAAAAGGAAGAATCATTCAAGCAATCAATCGGTTGGTAAATCAAATTCTGCCTAAAATAGATTACGAGCATCTTTAGGTTATAAATTAGTAAAAAACAAGCGGGGAGGCCATTTACAGAGGACATGAGAGCATCTCTCGTTCCCCTCTATCGATCATTAATCGAGCACCTTCCCCATCCATGAACCCTATAGCAACTCCAGCAAACAAGTCTTGCGAAAGATTCCAATCAAAGAAGTTCTGAAGAACTGTGGCTTTCGATCGAGGCCTTCCAATGCACGTATCTATCATCATCGACCTCGACAAACTTTCCGACGGCAGAACTCCCTCGCGATGATGTGATCAGCAAATTCAGACTTCCTGCTCCCGACGTCCTTGAACCCTATAATCATGATTGACCACAACACTCCGGGCTTCAGTCACTATTTTGTCCCAGAAGCATTGTCGACTCCAGTTATTTCATCCAGTGGCCTGTTGAACCTAGGTTGAATCTTACTGTGACTCTCCAAGCTTAAGTAAGTCAACTTCTTCATTTCATCATAATATGTTTATTTAGTTGCTTAAATAATACTGAATTTGCCTAAATCTCCCTAATTATTCAAAAAATTTGTTATTTCTTTCATAAAATATCAAATGCAAATCTTGCTTGTGGAACTTTCGATTTGTTCAAGGTTCAACCCGCGAGTACAAGGGAATTTCCCTCTCAATTTTTTATTAATAATTCTAAAGAAAATTTGTCTAGATTGACAGCGTAACAACTAGGAGTTGATTTTCTTCCTAATCGCCACCAAGTTTATAATACAGGATTACATCAGGTTGGTATCAGAGCAATTTTGATTCGCTACTATTGCGAATCAAGCGACCCCGTTTTTAACAAAAACAGACTTTATTAAATTTTCTTTTAAGATTTAAATCTTATTTATATTAAAAAAAATCATCTTTCATTTTAAGTTTAACTATTAAAAATTTTACAAAAAATTTATAAAATAAATAATTTTTTTTATATACCGACACGGGTAATCTCGCCTAAAAAAAGGATCTTTTGAAATATTTGAGTTATTTTATTGTATTATTAAACATTAAGGGATATCTCTCCTTAAAAAAGAATTTAAAATTAATTTTTTTAAAGAAACAACAACAACAGTAAAGCCTTTATCTCACTATAGTGGGGTCAGCTATATGGATCCTTTGAAGCCATTGTGCCCATCTTTTGTCATAATCTCACTAATGCTTAAGTACATCATGTTTTTTCTTATAGTTTCATTTCAAGTTTTTATTAGTTTGCCCCTCCCTTGTTTAACATGCCTAGTGACTAGACTCTCACAACGTCTAACAGGTGCCTCTAATGGTCTCCATCGTACATGTCCAAACCATCTTAGTCGAGCTTCTTGCATCTTATCTGCAATTGGAACTACTCCTATCTTATCCCTGATACATTCATTCATAATTTTATCCAGTCTCGTGTATCCACACATCCACCTAAGCATTCTCATTTCTGCAACTCCCATTTTTTGCTCACCTACACAATTCGTTGTCCAACACTTAGAACCACAGAGTATTGTTGGTCTAATTGCAGTACGGAAAAACTTGCCCTTAAGTTTTAATGGTACCTTACGATCACATAAGATCCATGTCGCGCCTCCCGACTTCAACCAACCCGCTTGGATTTTATGTGTCACATCTTTATCAATATCTCTGTCCTTTTGAACTATAGATCCAAGATATTTAAAACACTCGGTACGAGAAATATCTTGATCACCCAACTTAATAACGAAGTCATCCGCCCTTCTTGCACTGCAAAATTTAAGCTCCATATACTCCGCCTTTGCCCTGCTCAATCTAAAAGCTTTCTTTTCTAAAGTGTCTCGACAAGATTCAAGTTTTGCGTTTACACCCACGCGCGTCTCATTGACAAAACGATATCATCCGTAAACAATAGACATTGTCTATTGCTTGTTGGATATGTCTAGTGAGCTCATCTAAGATAAGGGTAAAGAGATAAGGGCTTAAAGCTAAACCTTGATGTAAGCCAACTGTGATAAGAAATTCTTGTGTTAATCCTCTAGATGTCATCACCCTTATCACTGAATTTGTATACATATCTTTAATTATGTCAATGTATGATACATTTACACCTTTCTTTTTTAAGACTCTCCATAAGATCTCTCTTGAAACTTTATCATAAGCCTTCTCAAGATCGATAAACAACATATGCAAATCTTGTTTTCTTTCTTGGTAATTGTCAATGATTCTGCTCAAGAGATGTATAGCTTCCGTGGTCGACTGCCCTAGCATGAAACCAAATTGATTCTCCGAGATGTTAGTATCTCGTCTTACTTTTTTTTTTATTACTTGTTCTCATAGTGTCATGGTATGACTCATCAATTTAATTCCTTAGTAATTAACACAATTTTGTATATTTCCTTTATTCTTATAAAAAAGTACTGAGATACTTTCTCTCCATTGCTCTGAGATGCTCTTTAACTTCAGTATCTTATTGAAAAAAACATATAAGCAACAAAATTCTTTCATTCTCTAAATATTTTCATACTTTGATGGGTATATTATTTGGTCAAACCGCCTTTCCATTTTTCATCTTCTTTAAAACATCATTTACCTCTGATACTTGAATTTTACGATAAAAAGTTATGTTTCTATACTCTGATCTATTCAACTCTTCCAATTTCAATTCTTTTGTTTCATTATAGAGTTGATAAAGTATCTTTTCATCGCTTTTTAATATTCACATCATCCGTCAAAACTAGGAGTGCAAGTTGAGTTGAGCCGGCTCGAAAGCTCGATGAGTTGAGCCGGCTCGAAAAAAATTCGACTCGAGATCGAGCCTGTGGAGCTCGAGCTCGAATATTAATGTTCATGAGCTCGCGAGCCGGCTCAAGAGCTTTTTATTCCAATTTTTTTAAAAATATATATATAAAAAATATAAAAAATTTAGAAAATAAAGCACATGAGCTAAAAAGCTCGCGTGCAGCTCGAGCTCGCGAGCTCGATAAGTTGGCATTGAGCTCGAGCTCGAGCTGGGATAAATGAGCTCGTCGAGCTCGAGCTCAAGCTCGAAATGAAAAGCTCGAGCTCGAGCTTGGAAATTTTGTTAAGCTCGGCTCGAGTTCGACTCGTTTGCACCCGAGTCAAAACTGTATCTGTTTCGTCTTTTATGCATTTTACTTGACTTAAATCTCTTATCTTCTTTTTTCTAACACGAGCAATTTTATATATGTCACGTTCTTCATCTTTGATATCTAGTCGCTTATAAAACCCTTCATAAACTTGATTTTTTATTTTACTTGCTGCATGTTTAGCTTCTTTTTTGACGACTTTATATATAGCCAAATTTTCATCATTCCTACAAGGAGAGAAAATTTAGTAACGGAATACTTAAATGATTTAGTAAGGGAAATCCGACAAAGAGAGAAAATTTTCATTGGAGGAGATTTAAATGAGCATATAGGAAAGAAAAATATAGATTATACAGTTGTTCATGGAGAATTTGAATATGAAGAAAGAAATGAAGAATCACAAACCATTTTAGACTTTACTGTAGCACATGAGCTAATTGTGACAAATATGTGTTTCATAAAGAAGGAAGAACATTTAATTATGTTTAAAAGCAAAGCAAATAAGTCACAAATTGATTATTTTATGACTCACAAAATGGATAAAATGATTTGTAATGATTGCAAAGTCAACCCGGAGAAAGTTTGACAACACAGCATATGTTAGTGGTGTCAGACATACAAATTAAATATAATAAATTTAAGACAAAAAATAAAAATACTGCAAAAAATTTGGTTATAAAACTTGAAGATGGAAAAACAGGTTGTTTTCAAGATAGCAGTTATGGAACAACTAGTTGATAACCCTTATGTTGATCCTAGTGTCATATGGGAAGTTATGTCTTCACATTTAAGGATAAGTGCAAAGAACGTACTTGAAGTATCAAAAGGTCGTGCGGCTCTAAATAAAGAATTTTGGTGGTGGAAAGAGAAAGTGCACGACAAAGTGAGGACAAAGAGGGCTAGCTAAAGAAAATCAATTAAAAAGTATTTTAAATTTACAAGAATTTAAAACAATTAATTTAAAGAAATCGTGTAGATAATTTAGAAAATAATGTTGTCGATCTCAGAGCACAAATTAAAAATGTGACCAAAACTATTGAGGCTTTGAGTACGAATGTTACTGTGAACATACGAGGTGTAAAGCAAGTGATAAATGGGTTACACACGCGTGTTAACATCTTAGAGGCCAACCACAGTTAGGGATTACCCCACACCAAATCGAAGAGGATCCTAACCATATGCAACCTGAAATCGAAAACCCCAATCCACGACAACTTGAACTAGGGCACCAAAACGTAAGGGATCCACCCCAATGGGATTTAGGAATCAAGTTAGATGTTGGTGATTTTGAAGGGCGTTTAGAACCCGAAGGATGTCTAGATTGGTGTGATATGATGGATCGTTTTCAGAAACAATTTCCCCAAGCTAGGCAAGTTGAGTATGTTACCCTTGGGTTAAAGGGATCCGCTTTGGTTTGGTGGGGTCAGCTAAAGCGTTCAAGATTTAATTTTGGCAAATCATCGATCACTACATGGACTGAATTTAAAACACAATTGCGCAAGAGGTACGTGCCACCCAATTATTTGTCATAGGTTCCAAAACCTACGAAAAGACAAATTATCAAATGATGAATATACGAATGAGTTTTTAGTACTTCGGTCTCGCCTCAACCTCCAGGAGGATGATGTAATGAGTTATATGATTGTATGTCGTTAACTGAATGAGTTATGCTAAACGATTAGAAACTAAATGGAGATATATGATTATAAGGACCTAGGAGAGATCTCGAGTCGCGTCGGTAGAGTGAAGTCCTTAAAGAAGCTGACATATGTACTTAGGTCTACTGATAGACCCTCTGCTTTGGTTTTTAGTACTTCGGTCTCACCTAGGCTGAATCTTATTGTGACTCTCCGAGTTGAGAGAGTTAACTCCTTAATTGCAGTCGAGTGCGTGTTAGTAAAATTCCACTATCTTTTGCTTAACTTTCATTACAATATTTTCATTCAGTTGCTTAAATAACGCCGAACTTGTCTAAATCTCTCTAATTATTCAAAATTTCTATTATTTCTTTCATAAAATATTTTATGCAAATCTTGCATGTGGAACTTTTGATTCGCGTAACGTTCAACCCGCGAGCACAAGGGAATTTCACTCTCATTTTTTTATTAATAAATATAAAGAAAATTCGTCTAATCACTAGACATGTTAAACGAGGGAGGGGTAGAGCAATAAAGACTTGAAATGAAACTATAAAAAAACATGATGTACGTAGGCATTAGTGAGATTATGACTAAAGATAGAGCACAATGGAGACAAAGGATCCATATAGCCAACCCCACAATAGTGGGATGGCTTGAGTGTTGTTGTTTGTAATTCTAAAGAAAATTCGTCCACTCTAAGATGAAGAGCGTAATGACTACGAGTTGATTTTCTTCTTAATCACCACCGAGCTTGTAATATTTGATTACACCAATTATGCTTCATATTTGTTTTAACATCACATGTAACCTCACAAAATTAGATATCCCAACGTTAGCATTTAACATTATTGTTAAGTCGGTAAGTTGGTGTAGTGTGTTTTGCAGTTTTCAAGATCTGAAAACTACACCGTACTGCATTTGGTTTACAAAAGACCTAGACCGCATTGGACTGAAACTACGTCGTGCGGTTTAACAAGCAGTGTGGTTTATGTGTTGGCATTTTTTGCAGTTTGTGGTTTTTAATGCTCACCCTTATCGACCTAGCTGAGACACTCTTAGTTAATATCTTATATCGGCATATTCAACAGGAAGATGATAGACATGTGCAGCTTACAACACTCCAAATCTCAAGTCACGCTAGCCCATGGGTTGCCACCTAGTCTTTTTATTCACACCATCTCAACATCAATTCAGTATAGCATTTTGGAAAAACACATACAGAACTAGAAGAAAATCATGTTGAAACTTACCACTAGGAATTTGCAGCAACTTAAATACGTCATTTATCTTGGAGGCACCATATTTTTCAGTCAGGCCAAGACCTTGTTCGGAAGTAGTACGGATAGCTCTTATGTTGATAATTAATTCACTAAAAAACTCTCACATTGTAATGTGTATGAGGAATATACTTCAATATGTCCATAATTGTTTAATATTGTGCATTTGTGCTAGCAATCAATGACAAATCTGTTGAAATTTGTGAAGTGGAAGTGGGTGAAGGGACAGGCCGGGCGGCCTGGGGCGGACAGCATGTTGGCGGACTAGGCGGACTGGGCGGACTGGGCGGACTGAGATGTGCGGCCTGGTGGAAGGTCTAGTGGAAAGCCGGTTGTTCTTCTGAGCGGTTTGCACGGGTTGAGTCCGCGGACTATGCGGCCTGGTGTCTGCGGATAGGGTGTTTGCTGATTGGCTTTGCCAAGGAGCGGCCTGAGCGGATGGAGGCTGCGGACTGGTGCATTGCTCAGTGGCCGCCGGTGCAAGCTTGTGCTGATAGGCGGGTTGGCTTTTGTCCGCGGGAAGCTTGCGGACTGATGTGTCCGCGGTATTGGCTGTTGCGGACTGGGCTTAGAACTTGGCTGAGGCCTTGTCAAGTTCTGGTGTTACAGCAGATGTCTTGCTGTGGAGACCGGTTGGCGGACTGGTGTTTGGAGTCCGGGGTTGGCTGCTGCTTTGGACAGAAGTGCGAGGAGCTCGCGGACTGGTGGCGGTCTGTGTTGGGTGTTTGGTGGACGGGAATTTGGGTCCGCCGTCCGCCATGCTCGCATTGGCCCTTGATGGTTTTGGACTTGGTCACACTTTGTGTCAAGGCCATGATGTCCGCGGTATCCGCCAAGTCCGCTGTGACCGGCGGACTGTTGCTGTCTACCCTTGGTCGTGGACTTGTGGCGGATTGAGGTGTGAGTCTTGCGGACTGCCTCGGGTTGGTGCGGACTGCCATTGAAGGGGGTGCTGTCCTGCAGTGGTTGGAGCTTTGCGGGCTGATGCCTTGTCCGCATCGCTTGAGCGGACTGGAGAGAGTTCGTCAATGGTTGCCTGCTCCTGGCGGTTTCCCTTGGTATCCGGCTAAGTCCATGCGGACTCGGCGGACGGAGGTTTGCTATCGCGCGGGCTGGGGTGGTGTCGCTATCTCTTGGACGGTGACCACACTCTTCACTTTGCCTATAAATAGGACCCCCTGGCACTTCTACAGTAACCTAAGTAACTTGAGTGAACAGTAAGTTGGGGTGTGCAAGGAGCTGCGGTCTGTGTTTGTCAGTCCGCGCGGATTGTTTCAGGCTGACGGTTTGCTGTGTGCAGGTCGCGCGGATAGCTTCAAGGAGCCAGGAGTTTGGCTGTGACTTCGGTCAAGTGCTTGGAAGTGTGCGGTCTCTGCGGACTCAGCAGGAGGTCGCTCTGCGGCTTGTCAGTTCTGTTTCAACTTTGCCAGCTTCAATAACCTGTCCGCCGGCTTCAGGCGGGTATGGGTGTTCCTCAGTTCGGGTTCAGCAGAAGGCGAATAACGGTGTGTCCGCGCGGCCTCGCTTCGGCTTCGCTGCCTCCTCGCCGCTGTCGGCGGACTCCGTGGTATTCGGCGGATTGCAGCATAGCTTGGGCGAGCTCAGCGGACTCGGCGACCTCGGCGACCTCGCGGTCTCGGCGGACTCCGTGCTGTCCGCCGGCTTGTTTTTGTGGTGCTTTCTGTTTACAGCTGTGTACTAGCGAAATCAGTCTCGCTATGTATGCCTCGAATTGTAAAGAAGTGAATGTATAAAGACCTGCTTGTGCTTCCATTGTTTTGTTGGGTGAAACCTCTGGTCCTCGGGTTTTCCGCTGGTTCAACGTGCGAACTGGGTAGTCCGAAGATATAATTTGGGTTTGGGCTATCTTGCTGACCACGTTGAGAAAATTTAACATGGTATCAGAGGGCAGGTTGCTGAGGTTCTGGGGTTCAGTTGCGTGAGCGGAAGTCAGCCAGTGTGTGTTACTCAGTGATGAGTGGTGATCAACCTGTGTTGTTGCTCGGAGCTCTGAAAGGTGACCAACAGGTGTGCAATGGAAGGGAGTTTTGCAAGGGGTCTGGGCATTGAACTCTTAACGCCGACTAACTTCAAGAAGTGGAAGTCGTGCATGAAGAGTTATCTTCTTGCGAGGAGCTGTGGGGAAGTTGTCGGTGGTGACGACAGACAGGAAGTTACTGCTGCGTTCGGTACTGCTGAGCAGGTTAGGCTCTGGAGAAGAACAAATGCTAAGGCGGAGTTCATTCTGAGAGAGAGTCCCTGTCTCCGGAACTGTTTGATCACATCGTTGGGTGTGAGTCGGCTGCTGATATTTGGACAAAATTGATGAGTTGTTCAATAGGAAGAATGTGGCGTGGCTTCAGTTCCTGGAGAATGAGTTGGCCAGGGCAACTCAGGGAGACCTTCCATCTCCAAGTACTTCTTAAAGATGAAGAGCTTGTGTGCTGAGCTGTCGGCACTGGATCCTGATGAGCCTATCTCTGAGGCAAAGATGAAAAAGGCACATTATCCGCGGCTGCGGAAGGAGTATGTGGTCTTTGTTACATCTGTTCAAGGGTGGGCTACTCAGCCGTCGTTGCTGGAGCTGGAGAATCTGCTTGCCTCGCAGGAGAGCTTAGCAAGGCAGATGGCTGGAGTGAACCTGAATCAGGAAGGCAGCGAAGCTCTCTTCTCAGGCAAGAAGAAAGGATGGGAAGGGAAGAAGAAGAAGAAGGTGCAGGCCGCTGTTGAGAAGGAGACTTCAACTTCATATCCGCCGGAGAGGAGCAATGCTCCTAAGGACTGGAAGAAGAACTGAAGTGCTACCGGTGTCATCAGCGAGGGCACTTCAAGCGGGACTGCAAGGTCAAACTGCAGCCTGGGCATGCTGCGGGAAAGGAGGAAGCTTGCTCGAGAAGTGAAGAAGCAGATGGGGCGGAGCTTTCATGACGGCACTTGTGTCCGGGCCTTGTCTGCTGAGGACTTCAACAGCGAGTGGATCGTGGACTCCGGGTGTGGTCATCACCTCACCGGAGACAAATCGAAGTTCACCTCCATGCAGGCATACTCAGGTAATGAAGCTATTATCACTGCTGATAATACTGTTATGCAGTAGAGAAGAGGGGGTCGTGTCTTTGGGTAGTGATCAGGGGCCACTCACGTTAAGAAGTGTGTATCACGTGTCGGGCATGAAGAATAACCTCTTCTCGGTGACCAATGCGGTGGACGCTGGGTATCACGTTCTGTTTGGGCCAACAGACGTGAGGTTCCTTCGCAACGTATCAGCGGTGAAGGCTGATGTTGCTCATGTTGGGAGGAGGGTGAAGAACTTGTTTGTTCTTTCCACCAATGCTTATGTTGATAGATGAGGGCCAATGATAGCGCTGGATCTGGCATGAGAGGCTGGGGCATGTTGGCATGGACAAGCTGAAGGCAATGGCAGTAGAAGTTTGGTGAGGGGGTTGCCGACGTTGTCCTCCTTTGGTGATGGGCATGTTTGTGCGGTGTCATACTGTCAATACGGTAAGGCACATCGCCTTCCGTTTGATAAATCACAAACAAGGAGCAAGAAACCATTGGAGTGTATTTATGGCGACCTGATGGGACCAACTGTTACTGCCAGCCTTGTTGGAAGCAGATACATGCTTGTCTTGGTTGATGACTACTCAAGGTATACTTGGGTGTACTTCTTAAAGGAGAAGTCGGAAGCCTTCCGTTTGTTCGTGGAGTTCAAGGAGTTGGTAGAAGGCCGGCTTGGCTTGCGGATTAAGAAGTTTAGAACTGATAACGGGGGTGAGTTGTCTCCTCCGAGTTTTCTAACTTTTGCAGGAAGCACGGGATCCAACGAGAGTTACTTATGTGCTCACACTCCACAAAAAATGGGGTAGCGGAGCGGAAGATCCGTCATTTGACGGAGACCTGCAAATGCTGGCTTCATGCGAAAGATATCCAAGGTCCTTTTGGGCGGAGGGAATGTCTTGTGCTGCTTATGTTATCAACCGGATGCCACTCAGCCCTATCAACATGAAGTCCTATTGAGCTGTTGCTGAAGGAGAAGCCGAGTGGGGACACCTTCGGGTGTTCGGTTCAACTTGCTACGTGCATGTCCCGGACGCTTCACGGACAAAGCTGGATGCGAAGGCAAGGAAACTTGTCTTTGTTGGCTATGATGAAGCGGAAGAAGGGATGAAAATGCATGGACCTGTGTGACGAAGAAGTTCGTGGTGTCAAGAGACGTTGTCTTTGACGAGCTGACGTCATATGGAGGTGGCTCGGTGGAGCTAACCGGAAGTAGCAAGGTGATGAAGCACCGGTGGAGGTGCTGAAGGCTTGGAAGAGGAGCTTGCTGTTTCACCAGCAGCTCCTGTTGCTTCGAACTCGAGGCTGAGCCTTCTGGCTCAGGAAGCAGGGGGAGCACTGCTCAATGCTTGCCCCAGGTAGGAGTGGAGCCGAAGAAGCAACGGAAGCCTGTGAGCAAGGATCCGTGTCTTCGGAGACATCGAGAGGGTGGTTAAGCCACCGGCTCGGTACTGTGATGGGAATGCAGTGAGCTTTGTCTCCTGCTTCTTTGCAGGTCCTCTGGATGAGCGAGAGCCTGCAAACTTCAACGAGGCCACTGGAGTGAAGGAGTGGGAAGATGCCATGAAGGAAGAGATTGATGCTCTGAAGAAGAATGAAACCTGGGACCTTGTGCCCAAGGTTGATGGCATTACTCCGGTTACTTGCAAGTGGGTGTATAAGTTGAAGAAGAAGGCTGATGGGAGCATTGATCGGTTCAAGGCTCGCCTGGTCGCTAGAGGATTCTCACAGCAGTATGGAGAAGACTATGAGGAGACATTCAGTCCAGTTGCGAAGATGACTTCTGTAAGAGTGGTGATCGCCTGGCTGCTAGCAAGGGATGGAGGTTGTGGCAACTCGATGTGAAGAATGCCTTTTCTTTACGGAGAGATTGACAAAGACATCTTCATGGATCAGCCGCTTGGTTTGTCTCTGAGAAGCATCCGGACTATGTCTGCAAACTCAGGAAGGCTCTCTATGGGTTGAAGCAAGCTCCTAGAGCTTGTGTATGGGAAGATTGCAGAGTACTTGCAATTCTGTGGATACCTTGCTTCTAACTCGGATTCAAGCTTGTTCGTCAGAAGAAGGAGAGCTACGAGTCTTGGTCCTGCTGTATGTGGATGACATGATCATCACAGGGAATTCGGAGGAGGAAGTAGCAAGGCTCAGGGCTGAGCTTGCTATACGCTTCGAGATGAAAGACTTGGGAGAGTTGCATCACTTTCTTGGTCTTGAAGTGGAGAGGAAGGAGTGCGGGGTCTCATTAGCCAGAAAGGATATGCTGATCGTATTGTGAAGCGGTTCGGCATGGGCGAAGGGAAGAAGTGCTCTACTCCACTGGAATCTGGGCTGAAACTTCGACGGGATGAGGGAAGGGTTCTTCATGATCCCTTGTGTTCAGGGCTCTTGTTGGGAGCTTGATTTATCTGACGATACAAGGCCGGATATAGCTTATGTTGTTGGCCGAGTAAGTCGGTATATGGCTGAACCAAGGCAATCTCATCTAGTGGCGGCGAAGGGAATTCTGAAGTATGTCAAGGCTTGTTCTTCTGACATGGGACTCCTCTATAGAAGGACGCGGAGTTTGCGTTGCTCGGGTACACGGATGCTGACTATGGCGGTGATTCGGATGATCGAAGGTCTACTTCAGGTTATGTGTTCACTTGCGGTTCAGCTAGCATCTCGTGGTGTAGCAAGAAGCAGGACTCGGTGTCAGTTTCAACCACGGAGGCGGAGTATAAGGCTTCGGCCTTGGCTGCTCGGGAAGCCGTTTGGTGAGGAGGCTTATAGAGGATGTTCATGAAGAAGTGCAAGGGCCTACTTTACTCGGGGTGACAATGAGAGTGCTTCAAACTGGTTAACAATCCAGTGTGTCACGCCAGGACCAAGCATATAGAGATTGATCACCACTTCATCAGGGAGAAGGTGTTGGAGGGGTCTGCTGGTCGGGCATGTTCGGAGTGAAGATAATCTTGCTGACATCTTCACGAAGCCACTGTCGAAGGGGCCCTTTGAACGCTTGCGCAACTTGCTGGGCTTGGTCACCACTTCCCACTTCAAGGGGAGTGTTGAAATTGTGAAGGGAAGTGGGTGACGGGACAGGCCGGGCGGCCTGGGGCGGACAGCATTGGCGGACTAGGCGGACTGGGCGGACTGAGATGTGCGGCCTGGTGGAAGGTCTAGTGGAAAGCCGGGTGTCTTCTGAGCGGTTTGCACGGGTGAGTCCGCGGACTATGCGGCCTGGTGTCTGCGGATAGGGTGTTTGCTGATGGCTTTGCCAAGGAGCGGCTCGAGCGGATGGAGGCTTGCGGACTGGTGCATTGCTCAGTGGCCGCGGGTGCAAGCTTGTGCTGATAGGCGGGTTGGCTTTGTCCGCGGGAAGCCTTGCGGACTGATGTGTCCGCCGGTATTGGCTGTTGCGGACTGGGCTTAGAGCTTGGCTGAGGCCTTGTCAAGTTCTGGTGTACAGCAGATGTCTGCTGTGGAGACCGGTTGGCGGACTGGTGTTTGGAGTCTGGGGTTGGCTGCTGCTTTGGACAGAAGTGCGAGGAGCTCGCGGACTGGTGGCGGTCTGTGTTGGGGTGTTTGGTGGACGGGAATTTGGTGTCCGTCCGTCCGCCATGCTCGCATTGGCCCTTGATGGTTTTGGACTTGGTCACACTTGGTGCCAAGTTGGCCATGATGTCCGCGGTATCCGCCAAGTCCGCTGTGACCGGGCGGACTGTTGCTGTCTACCTTGGTCGTGGACTTGTGGCGGATTGAGGTGTGAGTCTGCGGACTGCCTCGGGTTGGTGCGGACTGCCATTGAAGAGGGGTGCTGTCCTGCAGTGGTTGGAGCTTTGCGGGTTGATGCCTTGTCCGCATCGCTTGAGCGACTGGAGAGGTTCGTCAATGGTTGCCTTGCTCCTGGCGGTTTCCCTTGGTATCCGGCTAAGTCCATCGCGGACTCGGCGGACGGAGGTTTGCTATCGCGCGGGCTGGGGCGGTGTCGCTATCTCTTGGACGGTGACCACACTCCTCACTTGCCTATAAATAGGACCCCCCTGGCACTTCTACAGTAACTAGTAAGTAACTGAGTGAACAGTAAGTTGGGGTGTGCAAGGAGCTGCGGTCTGTGTTGTCAGTCCGCGCGGATTGTTTCAGGCTGACGGTTTGCTGTGTGCAGGTCGCGCGGATAGCTTCAAGGAGCCAGGAGTTTGGCTGTGGACTTCGGTCAAGTGCTTGGAAGTGTGCGGACTCAGCAGGAGGTCGCTCTGCGGCTTGTCAGTTCTGTTTAAACTTTGCCAGCTTCAATAACCTGTCCGCGGCTTCAGGCGGGTAGGGTGGTCCTCAGTTCGGGTTCAGCAGAAGGCGAATAACGGTGTGTCCGCGCGGCCTGCGGCTTCGGCGGACTCCGTGGTATTCGGCGGATTGCAGCATAGCTTGGGCGAGCTCAGCGGACTCGGCGACCTCGGCGACCTCGCGGTCTCGGCAGGACTCCGGGGCTGTCCGCCCGGCTTGTTTTTGGTGCTTCTGTTTACAGCTGTTGTACTAGCGAATCATGTCTCGCTATGTATGCCTCGAATTGTAAAGAAGTGAATGTTAAAAGACCTGCTTGTGCTTCCATTGTTTTGTTGGGTGAAACCTCTGGTCCTCGGGTTTCGCTGGTTCAACGTGCGAACTGGGTAGTTCGAAGATATAATTTGGCGTTTGGGCTATCTTGCTGACCACGTTGAGAAAATTTAACAAATCAATTTTCAGCCATCCAAGGACAATGCAAATGTTGTTGCAAAGTATATAAACAATAATAGAGATTGTGTCTTCCACCAAAATGTTGGGCACAAGATGACTACTGTCGCCAACTCCATAAAATTGAAATACATTATTCGATAATGTCAAATTCAAGAATAGTTTTCTAGTTAAGACCAACCTACAAGTGGACAAACAACCCATCAAAAAAGAAGATGGAGACTAAAGCTCATAAAGTGAGGAAAAAATCTTTACAATTAACAGGAAAGTGGGAATAGAAGCAACAACAAAATCCACCTTAGGTGCTTCCACTCTAAAGTAGCGCTTGATTCAACTTCTCCAACTTAATGCAACTTGTTCACATTTTTTAATGATAACCTCTTACATGTGAAATAATTTTATAATACTGTAAAAATTGTAGGCTTGTAGACCTCATTATCGGGATTTTAATCATCGAATTCTAATTTGTAAGGGGAGTTAGATGAATGTCAAGCCAAGCATTTATTTCATCATAAGGGTATGTGAATGGTATACCAAATTACATGCATCATACGCGAGAACTATGAAAAATTACATCAAAGTACTGTGAAATCGTAATGGACAGTCTGGTTAGATATAGAATATTGTTCCAATTCCCATTACTGAATATCTACATGTTCTATTCAATTTCCATCCCAGGGTCAATTTTGTTATAGACATGTTAGAAGTCACTATCACAAAGACAATTTATTATGCACAAAGGAATGTTACCAAACTTGATGAATTTTATGAGTTGTACAAGAATTTTAACCACGCAAAAATCATTTATAGAAAAGAAGTTGCAGCAGTTGCTCAGTGTTATGATTGTTTACCATTTAATACTAAAGAAAACACCAAGTTCAAACTTCTGGCATTGAGGATTGATGTAGGGTAG